>OX421978.1:38992389-40204407 GCA_949128135.1 Parasteatoda lunata | reverse complement strand
GTCAACGTTGTCTTGCAGTCCGTAGTAGCTAATTGAACTACCAATCCTGTAACATCAATGAAACTCAGTAAAATAATTTTATTAAAAACTAATTGAACTACCGACTCTTCAATATTATAAAATCAGTTAATTATTTTTTGTCGATAGCTAATTGAACTATTAATCTTGCGGTTTTAATAAAACTCTGTTAATTAATTTTTGTCAAAAGGTAATTGAATTACAAATCCTATAATACTAATAAAAATCTTTAAAGTAAGTGTTATTAAAAACTAATAAAGAGAATTATGAGCATTTAGAGAAATCCTAAAGAACTGGTAGTAAACCTAAATTATTCCTAGATAGCATTAAGGCTGAATAAAACATTTGCGACTAACCTGACCTATAAATCGATATAATATACGTCCAAAACATTTTCTTGCCTGGAAAAAGTAAGCAGTGGTATTTTAAGCCGTATAATTCTAATTTCAGGTTGAAAATATCTATAATGTTGAAGTATCCGACTGATGATTTCGGAATAATTTTTCTTTTTTAAATGCTTATTTAAAATTTTAAATTTAATTTTGAAAAGCAGGGATCCTTAAATTATAAATTTAAAGTAATATTTAAAAGCTTATAAAATATTTTTCAAAATAAAGTCAAATTCGAGTTTAAAATCTACACATTTTCTACGTCACGCTAACAGCTCTACAACAAATTGTAATGCACAAATTGGAAAATATTTTCTTTTCTAGATTAACAATGTGATTATCTGTGTTTTGAACTACAATCTTATAAGAATTTGATAAAAAACAATGAAATAAAACCAAATGCATTGTTTAATACCAATAATTGTGTAGTCCGGAACGGGAAAAAATTAAAAAATGGTAAAAAAAATGGAAAAAACCTCTATCTATCAAAAAGCAATCTATCAAAAGGAATTTGTAACTTAAGGGAAATATATCTAGATGTCAAAACTGACAAACTTAATTCCTAAAGGGAAATTAAAATCAGTAATATTTTTAAAAGTTTCATAAAATAATTATCACCACCTCTTAAAATTTTCCCGGTTGTGGCAACACTGATATAAACTTTCAGACTTGTGGACCATTTACAAGGCTGTCAACTACTACGCTTTTTGCAAACTAATTTAAAGAGTGGTAGACAATTAAAAGCTTTCAGAGTTTTAGGTAAATTTGCCAGCATTTTAACGCTAGATTTACGGACACGCGTCAATTTGACGCATGAACGAATACATACAACAGAACTTACAGAAAGTCAAACTTGCTCCGGGCAGCAAATATATATTTTATAGTGGTAGTTTATCAATTGTGGTTCTTGGTTTAAAAAATTCAATTTAGTAGATTTTTATCCACCACTATTTCTAATAATCTGTAGGCTTATATAATTAACCACTTTATATTTTATTTACCATTTTTTTAAATTATTTTGGCGTGTTGGCCTCTCCGCACTTAGAAAGCAATATAATTATATACTATATAATTATATACAATATAATTATATACAATATAATTATATATAAAGAAAAAAAAATAAGATTTATATTTATGAAATATTCTAGTATTTTATTTTTCAATACTCGAAACAGGGCTGAAAGCCCTTATATAGCAAGACGGAAAAGAGAAAAAACTGGAAGACATTTCATGCCAGCATTTTTTCGAAAAAAATAAAATATCTGTAACTATCAAGATTTCTTTTATAATTTAAGCATATATATAAAACTGCTTCTTTTCCAAGATAAAGTAGAGACTGTTGAATAGTTTAATAAAAGAATAAGTAAACTCCTCGCAAAAACTAGCTATAACTGAAAAGGTTTTACTACCAGCCTTTCCTCTTTTCTGTCTCTCTTTCACCCCTGACTCGAACTAAGCAACTGAAACCTTCAAAATCTGACACTCTGACATTATTTGACATTCTGCGTTTGTTCTGTTTGTTCTTTCCATTATTGCTTGTTTCATTTGAGATAACGATATCAGATCGAAGTATTGTCGGTACATTCCTATTTATTATTGGTGTGATGTTTGCATGCTTACTCAAAATTTTGTCTAAATTACGATCGCGTCAAATTGACGCATATCCGTAGAGATAGGTATACCACAAAGAGAATTTCAACGCTTTTGAAGAAAATAGACTTCAATATATATTTACTTCGATCAATGAATAAAAGTCATTAGAAGAGATAAAATAGACATGCAAACGGGTTTTATAATTTTCCTTATAAAATTCAAAATGCGTCAAAATGACGCGTCCCGTAAACCTAGTGCATACCTGCCAACTCTTCCGCATTTTCCGGAAGATTTTATTTCTACATTTTAAGTGGTAGTAAAATGTATTGCTTTCTATGTATTCCTTGCATTTATAAACTTAATTTATAATCTTTTCGACCACCACTATTTTTAAAAAAATTAAGCATATATATTACTATGCAATACCATCGTCGTAGTCCACATAAGCTTCCTCAAAATACAGCACATGTTTCTGCCTAAAATTGTAATTTAAATTCCATTTTACTACCACTGGGGAAAATCATCCTCGAAAGGATTAAAAGTTGGCAGGTATGCTAGTGTTAAAATCCACGAGAGAGCCTGACCAAAGTGGCGTTTCATACGAACTTTGGAACCGTTTAGATGTAGTAGCGTGGAAAATAACTTGAATCAACTTTACATAACAAAAAATCATACATTGAAACATCAATTCAGCTATCACTGGAAGAAATTTTCCTTAAAAGCGTAGAAATTTGGAAGTCCTGTACCATTACCTCCTACATCAGAAAGCCTCCGCACGTAAGGAGTCTGCGCAGACTATTTAAAAAGTAAACCAGTTGTGCGCATTAACGAAATTCTTTTTTAAAAGTATTGTTTATTGATACAACATACATTTGCAGGCTTGTGTGCTCAATTAAGGCTTATAAACCTTTGTTGAGTAGAAAGACAGATAGCACAATATAGAGAAAGACATCACAAAGAATACATCCAGGGTTACGGCGGGATTCGAACCCGCCACCTCCACGCTTAACAGAGCGTTTGGCGAGCGATACCGCTCGGCCAGGGAGGCCCCTTTTTTTAAAAGTAATTTAGAGAAACTTATCATATATATTTGAGAATTGAATCTGTAGTGGTTGTTAAGAAAATAAGACAAACAAATCATATTCAAAAATTAAACAAATTTTTAGATATATATTTGCTATCACTATCTTATTTTTACTAGATTTTGTATTAAATTGATCTTTCGTTCAAATTGTTTACTTTACCACAAGGTCGCTAAACCATCACCTCCTACATCAAAAAGCCTCCACACGGTCTTTTATAAGTAGTCCGCGCAGACTATTTCAAAAGTGAACCAGTTGTGCGCTTGAACCCAAAACCTTTTATAAAAGTAAAAGAGAGAAATTCTTCATTATATTTGAGAATTGAATCTGTAGTGGTTGACAAGTGAATAAGGCAAACCAATAATATTCATAAATAAAACAAATTTTTAGTCACATATTTGCTACCACTTTCTTATTTTAACTACATTTTGTATTAAGTGACTCGTTCGGAAAGTCGATATCCTTTACAGGGGTCTGCTCGGACTACCTATAAAACACCGTGTGGAGGCTTTCAGTTACAGGAGGCGTTGGCTAAACCCAATATGTTTTTAAATTATTGCATTTTATATTTTCATGATGTATGGGATATGAGCCGCTGCGCGGCCCAAAAGCCCAGTTTTTGGTAAATAAAGAAAGAAATTGTTTACTTTCATAGTGGCCTGATCAGACTACCTGCAATAAACCGTGTGGAAATTTTCGGTTATAGAAGGCGTAGTCTGTACTTATTGCAAAAATATTTCAATAATTAGGGTATTACTAAAATGTTATTGTTATTTAATATTTCAATAATAATATTATTTGCCAATATAACATCCTATACTGTCATAACAAACTCGGGATTTCTAATAAATCGGTTAAAAAATATTAAAAAACTACAAATTCTTTATCATTTTAAATAAGAAAATTCTTACCACACAACAACACAGAGAAAAAATCTAGCTCGCAAGTTTGGATAGATTAAGAAATCCATAGGAGATATTTTTTCTAAATTCTTCTCTTTCATCTGCTTACCTAAAAACTAGAAAGAAAAAAAACTGAGAAGAATTTAACAGAACATCAAGTATAATATGAAAGTATTTTAAATACTGAAAGAATGAAATAGTAGCAAGTGGGCAAATAGTAGCGAACAGGGGTTTTCAACTTACATGAGGCTGGGGGCTTCAATCAAAAACACAAATCAAATTGTGGGCCGCAAATTTATCAAACTTTTATGTAGGACTCTTTTATGTTTGAAGGAACATTAAATATTACTGTCAGATTTTTACCAAATTGTACAAAACAAAAGTATTGAATTATAAATTAAAATAAGAAGCATATTTTTAAAAATATTTGATTACATATTAAAAGATATCTAATTGTTAAGATATAAAACTTTACAAAGGTTGGTATTAAAACTTACATAGTAGCACACAAAATGTTCAATGACAAAATTGAGGTTTGTCTGCTGCAACCACCAGAGAATACATATTTATATTTAAAATTTACAAATGTGTGTGTAAATATTTTCGTCCAAAATGAGTGGTTTCAAAAAGAGAATTTCTTCGCGAAAATTTCTGATACACGCATGTTAATTTATATTCGAATTTATTGAATATAAATTAACTTATAAATTATATTGAATAAATATTTTCTTAGATGCAAAAACTGAGAAATAATATTTTTTGCGCCGTTGGTACGATAGATTTCACAGAAACGAAGAAATTAGGTTTTTATTAACGAGAAAAGTATTAAACCCATATAGATTTTTTACTAAAATTGTTCGCAAAAAAATGACAACTAATATATTCTTGTTCGCGGGCCGGATCATCACCTCCTACATCAGAAAGCCTCCACACAGTTTCTTATAGGCAGTCCGATCAGACCACTGTGAAGGATATCCACTTTCCGAACGAGTCATTTAATGCAAAATCTAGTTAAAATAAGAAAGTGGTAGCAAATATATGACTAAAAATTTGTTTTATTTATGAATATTATAGGTTTGTCTTATTCACTTGTCAACCACTACAGATTCAATTCTCAAATATATATGATGAAGTTCTCTCAATCACTTTTCTAAAAGGCTTTGGGTTTATGCGCACAACTGGGTCACTTTTTAAATAGTCTGCGCGGACTACTTATAAAACACCGTGTGGAGGCTTTTTGATGTAGGAGGTGATGGTTTATCACGTGGTGAGATTTTTAAAATAATTTCTCACTAAATGGGTTCATCCCACCAAAATTGGTTTAGTTTATAGACTCGAATATCGGAGGAAAAGCAAACTTAGCTATCAGGCGAGATTTCGTTTCATCCCGAGATATATATATATATTTTTCTCACGAAACTAAATAAAAATCAATCGAATAAGTTGAAGGGTTCATCAGGAATATGATACAATAATGTATTTCAACTTTGTGCAAATATAAATATTTTTTTGAGTAAGATTGCTCTACTACAACTTGGGAAATCCATTATCGGATAGTTGATTGAAGATTAGCAGGTTTGCGAGTGGATACTTCTTTTTATTCTTAACCGACGGAGATGCCAGCTACTCCAGATTCTTAAAAATATCTTAAAATACGGTAGACTACAAACTACAATTCGCATACTTTCGGTTAATTGTGCAACTTTTTTAACGATTTAGTTGTAAAGGGGTGTATTGAATAAACATTTGAATTATTTAGAAGTAATGGTGAGTAAAATCCTATAAACCGAATTCACTAAACTAAGAATCATACATTGAAAGACTACCACTAGAAAATATTTATCCGCTATCCGGTGCAAGTTGGCATCTCTGTACCACTGTAGATTTAATATAAAAGCATTGCATATCGACTTAAGCCTCAAATATATCAACTTACTATGGTAGACAGAACTGTCTTGTTTCTGTAAATAAACTCTTTTTATTTTCCTTCTTTCTTTGTAAAAAAAAAAAAAGACCGTTGTTATAAAAAGAAGCTAGGGCGAATGTGTTATGTGCCATAGACGTATGTCCAATTTAAGAAATTTTTTTATCTATGTCCCATTTGCTGCACTTTACGGAAACAATTTTTTTTTTAAAGATTTCAGAAACATTGTTTAAGCGTAGGATTTCTAATTTACAAACTTCATTTATGTTTTAATGTACATTTCTTAGCTATGTAAATCTGATTCAAAGTTATTTTGGAACCCCTACGTGTAAATGATTCAAAAATCATATAAAACGTCGCTATAACTTGACTTCCTCGTGACGAAATTTTTTAAAATGTCGGCAAAATTATCAGCAACAAAAAAAATCTGTCTGGTGAGCTTTTGTCTACCACTGAAAAATCTGTTTTGCAAAAAACATAGTAGTCGGCACCCCAGTAATAATTTATAATGAAATTAATTGAAAAAGTAATTTTTTTATTCATTTAAAATTCTAATTATTTCCTAAACAATTTTGAATAAATTAAAAGTAACATTCTATTTTTTAATTCACGCTTCTGCATATTGTAGTGAGATATAAAAAGTTAGAAAACAACGCTTTTTGTTTCCACAATACTGTGGTTTTACTTCATGTTGACTTTTTATATCGTTTTCAGATATAGCATAGAGGGTGCTGACTAAAAACAGGCTAAACTTGACATAGCATTGAAGTTTAGCTTATCTTTACTATTGCAAACTCTCATATATTATGAAAGCGTTATTTCATGTAACGACAGAAACTTCACACGACAGTGAAATTTAGTCTATTTTTACTGTTGCAAACTCACATAATTGTATAGTATTTGCAAGAAAACGTTATTAAATGTTTGATTACGCCAGGATTGTGACCACAATTCTGTTGCAACAAGTAACAGGAAAAATTCTTATATTCCATTTCTGCCTGAAATCTACAAATTTGTTTCATGATTACTGAGATAAGTTATAGCAACTCATAAAACATACCTGGACATTTTCCAAAATTTGTTCGAATGAAATTTTTTTACCATTCCATCTACTTATCCGTGTAATGATTTTCGCTGCATCCTCATACCTCTCTTGCAAAATCAACCAGCTTGGAGACTCAGGAAGAATGCTACAAAAGAAAATGTAAAAATGTTTAATGTAAACATGTAAAAAAAGTTTTTACAGTAGTAATTACTATATTTGTGTGAATAGGCTGTTACAAAATTTCGTACTTGATTTGAAACAAAATTAAATAAGAATCATTTTTTTAAAATAAATACTAATTTTTCATCTCTAACGTGTTTTGCATAATTCTCTATTCTGCAACTAGAAAAACTTCGTAGAGTGAGAAAGAAAAATGAGAGAGAAAATAGCAGTATTACTATCTATCTTGTAGAGATACAAAAGATTTTACAAAGTAGAAGAGAAGTGAAATCTATAAAATTATTAATCTTATTCTGAATTTGACAACATTTTTAAGGTCTCACTACGAGATAACTATAACAAAATAGTGTTGTATATGAACATATTTATGTACAGTGGTCACACGTGCCAGCTCTTACGCGCTTCAAAAAAGATTTTTCCCAGTGGCTTTGAAATAGCTATTGAAGTGACATTAGTGATAAATACCTAATTAACTTTTTACCATCACTTAAAACACAATAAGATAACTAACTTGACTTTACTTGACTTGTATTTCGATCTGGGTGCCTGGGCCGCGAAGCGACCCCCATCCCATCCATCATGTCACTGTATAAGTTCATTGAGGTTAGCAGTCTATGTGGTCGCTTTCAGGGGGATTCAAGCACTTCGGTTGAATAAATAATAATAATGAAAATAAAACGGAGCAGCTTGCTCTAAACTATGTGTGACTTTAGTTTCGGATGCTGGTTGATGGTCAGCGTGGGAAAACGCTTGATGGAGCTTTCAATATTGTAGTTGAAGTTGATGTTATAGATGGATCTGTGATTAAGAAATTTGCTAAAGCTTTTATTTATTTTGATGATTGTGATATGAGGCGTCGGATGTAGAGTGAGTGGTTATTGGTTTGTATTATATATCTTTTTTGTAGTTTTTGAAGTTAAATATTTGGCATTACATTTTTTGACATTGTCGAAGAAATCTCCATGTAATTTATGAATATATTGTGATAGAATCGGAATCTTGAGGTCTTTGTGAATATTTGCATTTCTGATTAATCATATGCTCATACCTGCCAACTTTTACGCATTTGGCGTAAAATTTTATTTCTATATTTAAAGTGGCAGTAAAATTTATGCTTTCTATATATTCCTTTCATTTATAAACTTAATTTATAATTTTTTTAATTCACCACTATTTTTAAAATTAAACATACAGTGAACTCTCACTTATGCGCCGGTGCAAGGGGCCAACAGAACAAAGCGCATAAGTGAAAGAGACGCATAAGTGAAAAACTTCAAAATTCTAAAACGCAACGTAAATTGCAGTGACAATATGAATAAATATGTTTCTAAAGATAAAATGCTAATATTTATACTGTTTTGGTATTTACTATAATTATACAAAGAAAATTTAACATACCCAAAGACAATTTATTTTCTTACAAAATAATCTTAATACATGTTTGTGTTTGTTTCTGCCGACGTATTTCAAAAACAGTTTTTTCCAGTTCATATAAATGGGATAAGGGAGTTTCAGAAGCAAAATTAAATTGTAAATAGTCACGAATAGTTTCTAAAGCTTCTAATACTGCTGTGTGATTTGAAGGAACTTTATCATGCTCATCAGTATCATCCACCACGTTCTCATCGTCCACAAATTTAAGTTAGATATAAATGAAAAGTTTTTCACAAAAAAAAATTTAGTTTTATGGGAGGGGGTGAAACATCACATGATAAATTTCTAAGAAAAGTACTTGATGTCATAATATGCTGCACAATAAGTTGTTCGATTACTACTGTCACTAAACAGACCACCTTCCTTTATTTACTTATGATGTCCATCTGACTGCAAGTAAGTGATCGCGGTCTCTTTCATCTTTCGTATTCCAAGTGTCTTTTTTTTTTCTTCTAGAAAACAGCATGGGAGTAAAACTAACCTCTGGACAAGAGGAATGGTCATTTTCTTAAAGGTGAATAGGCTTTCATTGTTGTTGGTGTAACAGATAAGACACCCTATTCAAAATTGTAGAAAGAATGTCTTTCCAGAAACAGCAAAAATGAGAAGGTTTCAGGGGGAAGAAAATTCAATAGGATCTAACAACATATTTCTTTTTAACTGTAACAAGGATTGCTTATTTGCTTCATTTTTAATTTAAAACTTTTTTTCAAATAAAAAAAAACCGATAAAAAATATTTAAAGGATAAAAAAATTAAAATGTTAGCCTAAAATTTCTGCGCATAATTGAAAATTTTATTTTTAGAGCGACGCATAAACGAAGGATGTTTATCATTATTTTCCTACCTAATGTACTGGGACCTTTAAAATTCGTCGTATAAATGAAAAAGGTGCATAAAATAGGTGGTGCATAAGTGAGAGGTCACTGTATATATTAATATGTAATACTATTGTGGTAGTCTGCAGAAGCTCGCTCAGAATACAGTGTGTGTTTCTGCTTAAAATTGTAAATTAAATACCGTTTTACTACCACTGGGGAAAATCATCCTTGAAAGGATTAAGGTATGTTGAAGTAAGGTATGAAAGTTGGCAGGTATGTATGTCACAGGTGATTTTCCTAAGTATCTTGTTTTTGCATTGGTTGAGCTTTTGCATGACTTATCCCTGTATGGTTAACCAGGCAGGTGAGGCATATGTGAGAATTTGGTCTGATCATCGATGTATGGAGCAGATTTCTTAGTTTTATTGATATATTCTGGTTGTATATGAGTGGTTATATTACTATAGTTGCTGCATAAGATAGCTAACTTTCTTTCTTTATTTATAAAAAATTGGGCACCTGGGCCGCGCAGCGGCCCCCTATCGCATACATCTAGAAATTTACATAAGTTTAAAGTGATAACATTTTGAATTTAGTAGTCGATGTGGTAGCTAATACAAAATTACAAGCACTTTGCTTGGGTAAATAAACCTTTGAATATCGAAACTAAATTTACACATATAAATATAAACATAATTTGAAATATATATACATAGGTTGACATAGATAAATATAGTAGATATAATATTTGAATATCGAATCTAAATTGTCACATATTTACATATATAAATGTAAACATAATTTGAAATATATATACATAGGTTGACATAAATAAATATAGTAAATATAACATTTGAATATCGAATCTAAATTGACATCTGTTGACATATATAAATATAAGCATAATTTGTAATATATATACATAAGTTGACATAAATAAGAATTAACAGAAATTGATGAAGTTAGCTAACTGGTAACTGGTTCACGCTTTGTATGCTTAAACTATTTAAATGTAGTGGTAGTTATAAGTATAGTAAATCAAATTTGTTAAAGAAAGAATCGAGGATGAATTTCTTAAAATTTGTCACCGCATTAAATATAAAAATAAAATCTTCCGGAACATTCGGAGGAATTTGCAGGTACAAGAGATGGACAGATAACCTTTAAATCACATTCAATAAACTAAAAATTAAATATAAAAATTGAGACGTTCCTCTTACTTAACAAATTATCACCGCAAAGTGAAGTAAGTTGGTATCGCTGCAATCATAGAGCAAAGTACAAATTTTGTGACGCAATAGAAGAAATTTTCCCTCAAAGCTAAGCAGTTGGCGTGACTACTTTAACTTATAAACTGGACAGAAAAACTTCAGAAGGACAATTTAATCAGAAAACACGAAAGCAAGTATTTTTAGTAGATAGTAATATTTTTGGAATTTCCCTGACTGGGCATTCTGCGCCAAATAAGTTATTTCATATAAAATATTATGTCTACCATAAAGTTCTGTTCGAGTAAGTACACTGCTCATTTTCCGGTAATGCAAAAGGTTCCTTTTTAAAACAAAATGGTAGAGTATTATACATTTAAGGGTTAATACATTAAGAGTATAAAGGCACCTTGTATAACTGGACGCCTATTTTCGCGGACAGAATTTTCCGCTTACTTACAATTCCTTAAAATAGTGGTAAATAGTAAGTAAATAGTGATAAATACATTATGGTTAGGAAAAGTAAAAACATTAAAATTTTAGTTTTACTAGAGTTTAAAAAAAAAATCGTGGCTCTAAGTAATTTCACATGTAAGTGTATATGTTATAACTGTAATAGATCATAGCAGACACAGGCATTTACATCACCCGAAAATAAGAGAGATATTAAATAGTTTTACAAGTAATTACCGATTAATTAAGGATTCCAGAATCTTTTCTCTCATTTTCAGGAAAGATACTTAGCAGCAATTTTTCTTGTGACCGTAAACCAATGCTTACTTGTTCTATTTTCTGGAGAAATGTTTACTTATTGTAGCAAAATGTTTTTTATTTCTGATTCTCGGTTCAATCAATTTATTTTAAACGGATTCTACTTACTATTGCTAAAAAAAAGTTTAAATATAATATATAATTACTACTTATTTCAAAATAAATATTATACGTATCTTAATACTTTAAACTAATGTTGATTATATATGTGCAAAATGCCAACTTGCTCCGCTTTGTTTAGTAAAAGTTAATTTTTGGTGATAAAGAAATTTATGTTATTATATTAGACTAACACTTACCTTTTTTTCCATAGTGAGTTTGTAAGAATTGTTTTATTAATCGCCCCTCCGTCGGGCTTAAAACTGTAGCATTGCAGAGATGCAAAGCGATGCAGTGAAAGGTTAAAAATTGATTATGAGCAGCCGATTTGTGACAAGCTTCTCACATATCTTTTAAAAATTTATAATTGCGGTAGTAAGTTCACTACTACTGTCATATTTAAAGCTATTATTTCAAAGTCAAAACTAAACACAGCGGCGCGACAGCCCAAAGAGGGCCACGGCCTACTGTGCCCATCTCAGTTTTCTTGACCTTGGGCTCTGGGGAGCAGGAGCAGATGTTCCGGTCAGGTGGTCAGCCAAACGCGGAACCCCCAGTGTTTAGTTCCCAAGCATGCTTGGTACTCATTTATCGACCCACTGAAGGGATGAAAGGCTGAGTCGACCTTGCCCGGCCCGAGGATCGAACCAGGGACCGGTGGCACGACAGCGCCAAGCGCTACCGCTCAGCCACCGGGCGTCAAAGTTAGCATAACTTGAATTTTCTTCGAGATATATTTTCTTTAAGAAAACACATATAAAGAGGGAAAATGCATAAAAGTGTTAATGTATTTTTGTTACCAAAATTTTAATTTTCAACCCCAGTAGGATTTACGTATACGTAAATAGGTAAGGATGGTTTTGATTTCTTCAACGTTATGATTTTTTTTTTTTTTCTAATTAAGAGATAACATAAATTATGGAAGTTTGAATTTATGAGTTAAAAGTGAATGCCTGCGAAGATAATCTCTTTTTTAACATTCAAAATATTTTGCAATGACTACTGGTGAAAGAGCTTGCTTTTTTGATTAACCAAATGTTAACCTTTCACTGGGATTTCAACATTAAGTTAAATAAATTGATCACAATGCTTTTTATTAAGTATTTCTTAATCACATATCTTAATCAGTATTTCTTAATCCTATATCAGTATAATTTTTAATGCAATTCTGATCGAACGTAAAATTTTGTATTATATTATAAAAAAACTAAGTTAATGTCGAAAGTTTTCAGGGTAGAATATCACTTTGCATTCAACTTTAAAAATTTTAAATTAAAGTAAATAGAAATCAATAAGTATTTATAGATGACACCATTCGAAAGAAAAAATTACAAATTAGTTCTATTTCGAGAAGCAGTGTCACGCTCAGATATGTACGCAGAAAAGTTCTAAACGACTCAACCTGAAAACCATACAAAAAAAATATATATATATACCCCATTAACTTTTCTCTCATCTCAACACTAAGAATAATTAACATGCTTTTTTTACTAAAAAGAAGAGTCATCAGTACCACGTGAAAAACAATAAGAAACTATAGAAGATAATACGATGCACATTTAAAAACCCTTTTGCAAATTTTCAGCTTTATCGATGTAGCATAAATAAGAATTTATTGATTACATTTTACAGCTGCAGTTTCTCATGTAGACTCAATGGTAAGGACAACACGAGATAAACTGCCGCATATATATACCCGGATATAAAAAAATTGGTTGCAAAATCAATTAATTTTAGCATGTTTCTGAGAGGAGTAAAATATTTTTCTCAGCAAGAAACAATCCTGCATAAAATTCATATCGATTAAATGAATCATGGTAGTCATGAATGTTTTACTCTTCTCGAAAACATTCAAAAAATGAAATAGTTTTATTGCCATTTTTTTTTAATCATTTCCTTGAAACGGTTCCCGGTGGAGTTTAACTTGTGACTGTAAACAGTATCTAAACAGAAAAAGGAAAATGATATATTTAGTACTTACAACCAATACAGAACAAATGAAGCTGCTATGGTTGCTATGACGACTGTTAGTTTGATCCAACTCCTGGTGAGATAGGCAGCTAAGGGTAACAGGCACAAACCTAGAGTCCAGCAATTTACTGCTATTCCATTTATCCTAGTTTTTAAATCTGACCTCACTAATTCCAAAGCTTTGCAATACAAAAAGTACAAATTATATATTATTTGTATAATTATTATTAAAAAAGTATTAGCAGTTTTATTAATATATAAATAATTTTATTAATATATAAATTATTAATATATAGCAATTTTATTAATATATATATATATTTAAAAAATATTAGCAATTTTATTAATATATAAATAATTGTTTTAAATTCTTAAGTTTGCAAATTGCATTACAAGTTGAAAGATTGATCATAGATAGACAGCCTAGAAGTGATGAAGTCAAGTGTACCATATTGTGAATAACAAAAATTCTAGGCCACTTTCAGATGTGGAAATTTTAATCATGCTTGACCCATGTTAGTAGCTGACCGGTTAAACACCAGTTATCAGCCAGTTATATTTCACCGAGTAAAACTTAACTCTGTAAATATTATTGTTTATGTTGTTCTATATTTTATTGAATTGTTTGAAACCGGGGTTGATCAGCCGACCCAATTCTGAGTTTACGAATATCTATGTTCATCTCCCTAGCCTTGTACTTTTTAAACCCAACCCAGCAGACAAGGGAACTCCAGGATCACATCTTGGGACAATGCCAGCCTTCACGGAGGACTTTCTGATTTAACTAGCCCGTGTTTGCGTTACATGGTGAAAAAAACCACGAAAATATCTCATGGTTAGCTCAAGGGGGACGGTATTTTAACCTGTAATCCATCTACCATTGAGAATATTGTAAGTCAGCAATAAAGATATTTTACGTCAGAATTTGTATCAACTAGCCATTGCTAGGATTCGAAACTGGGTCACCTCATTGGGAGGCAAACACTCTATCCTCTGACCGCTCTATCTAATTTTTTAATATTTAAAAATTTACTCGAATGCTGCTTTACCTGGGCCCATAGAAATTTGCAAAAACTAACAATATGTCAGTGTTTTTAATAATCTTCATCTAGGAGGGAAAGTGCAACCAAATTGGCGATTTTTAAGAAAGTTTAATAATTTTTAAAATATATAAGTTATCGGTGCGTTGTAAGGCCTAGACTATTCTTCACAACGAAATTATGTATGAAGTTTAAAATCATGCATTGCTTCAAGTGTGAGGCTATTAAACTATGACTTTTTATATTTTCTTTTTATATGACTTTTTATATTTTTTTATATTTTCTTTGGCGACAGAGCTTCGAAAAACAGCGCTAACGCAAAATTGCGTTGAAGAAAAATATTGTAGTATTACTAATGCTGGGCTGCTAACTACAACATTTTTCACAAAATATCATACAGAGTGATAAGAAGCCAAAGACGAAAGCTTTCTGAATTTTTGATAACATTTGAATTTTTTAAACATTATGGAAGACTTCGCATGAGAGAACGAAGCTGCATTTCCAATGAACTTTTTTTTAATTTGCATCACTTAATTTAACTGGAGTGGAAAATCAAATATATAAAGCAACGAATAGTGCCACAAAACGTACACATTGAGGAAATTTTCCATAGAGCGTAGAAAAAGTTGACAGCGTTGCTAATGATGTCAAAAGACGCTTCCTACTGTTGAATCCAAAATTTAAACATTAAAAAGAAATAAAGAAAGAAAAGTTACCAATCGGTGCTTAAATACATATTGCCCGATAAAAAACTCTTTCTCATGCTTCAAGTTTTTTCTGTGATCAGTAATAAATTCCTACTCATTTTACCCCTTTTTTAATCTTAGTACATGCATTATAATTTAAAACAAAAAAGATTAAACGCATAATGATCGCTGTGCTAACTTTATCTGATAGTTATGCACTCTCCACATATTTGGTCTGTCACTTTAAACTGGACATTAAATCTTACCTATAATATATCCAAGGCTGTAAATGTACATCGTACTTCCGATGACGACTCGTAAGATTAAGAATAATGTGAAGTTGGTGCAGACAGCTGATCCTGTTTCTGCTAAAGCTAATAGAAGAGCTAGACCAATAAAAGTTGGCTTTCGGCCACACCTAAATACATAAACAATTCAACATAATACAATATAATTCATGTAATTTAAAATTTCACTAAAAGCAATGCTTTTATTGCACAATTTTTGAATGCATTTTAATTTAGGTGTTAATTACTAATGCAAGCAATAAATTAATTGCAATAAATAAATATTCAAGCCTTTAGTATAATTTTGAAAGATTTATTACGAAGCAATTTCAAGTCGCATTTTCTAATAATGTTAAAAAACAATATTTCTGTTGATTTGGTTTATATAATTACAAGGGATAAACAAAATTATGAAAAACACTACTATACTAACTCTACCCAGGTAGCAAAAAGATATGATCTAATACTGGCAAGATGCAATATAATACTGCCGTGCCAGAAAACGCAATACTCTTGAATCCTATCTTCTATTATTAGAACTAATTTGATATAAGATTATTTAGTATTCGATCTAACATCCGAAATTTCAAAATAATCATCTATTTCATTACTTTTGGTACAGCGCCACATTTTTGCGAAAGGTTATCCCATATTATTAATAAATAAATACTTATTTATGGAAGAAAACAATAAATTAAGTATTACTTAAAATATCATTTTCGGCCACTTCAAACTTATGCCAGAAAACATAACGATAATATTAGCAGAAATAAGCTGTTTCCGCCAGTGCATTTGTTGAGTTGTAACTTCCTTTGGAATGGGAATGTTTACATCGCCGCCGCCATTGATCGTGGTAACCAGCTAGAATGACATTTTTAACTTCAAAGGTATTTATAATTTAGTAATTTTTTAGTAAACTTTATAAATTTCAATGATAGATACATAAAACTTTAAAGTAGTATCGTAGGTAGTGTTTTTCCTGTAGAAACATTCAGTGTACTTAATAATCTTGACCGCTTCTTCAAAACATTCAAGAATTAATTTAATGATTTAATAAATCTCTCAATAAATATTATGATTGTGCTCATTTTTAATAATGTTTGCTTGTAGTAGTTGACTACTCTGTTAAAACGTATTGTCCGACTATAAATTACAAGTATTGTAGTTAGTTTAGAATAGGCTCGTAAAAACAATGTTTACATGGTAATTCGCATCTGACAGAATTTCACTGCAACAATGATAAAGATAAAAAATAATATTTAGTAAATAAGTTTGCCATGTGAAAATAATTATTAATTAATCGGCTACTTTTTAGTTAAAACCATTAGGTACATTTTAGAATGTTTGAAATTTTATTCACAAGAAGAGCACTATTGTTACATTAATTAAAGATTCCTGTTTAATATATTGTAAAATAAAGAGTTAAACATTTTGATTTTCATTTCTTGAGTATAGACAGATTTGCATGTTTTTGATGCATGATTAATTATATTCATTTATAAATGATAGCAAATGGTTAAAAAATTAGCAACAATATTGTTTATTCAAAGTTGTGTTTATGTTAAATGAAGAGCACTGCTGAAAAGGTGTTAAAATTTTTATTTAGGAAGTTCTGAATAAAAGTGTGAATATTTCTTATAGGCTCTATGAGCTTATACAAAGTACAAAAATATTTTGATAGTTAAGTATCATTGTACTTTATCTTAAAAATAAAAAAAAAGCATTGAATTTGATATATTTTTGTATCTGTATATATACTTGAATATTCACTTCAATTAAAAGGGGCTTAAGGGTTTTGAACTATAATTTCTTTTTTTTTTTAAATAAAAAATAATTAAGAATGAATAAGATTATTACTTGAGAGCGGTTATAAATGAAATGTTTTTCGATTCTTGCGCAGTGATACTAAGATTTTTGGTGCAGGTATTGTTACTGAAATCTACCTATTAAATTTTAGACCTATTAGAATTTATTTTAAATAATTTAAGTTTTAAAGAAATATTCAATACTTAATAGTTTTAAATTTACTAATTTAATGTTTTCAATGTAGTAAAGTAATGTAGAGTTTTAAATTTAGTGTTTTCAATGTAAAGTTTAACTCTTCTTCTCTTATAATTTTAGCTTCGTCTGAGGCTGCTGGATAATGCAAATGGAGAATGACATACTGGTAGAAGACGAGGTTAAGTTCGATCCTGACAGAAAACAAAACAACTGCTGTGTATATGCTGTTCGATTCTCTTTAAATCTGCCGGAGCTGAAATTCCTCTTGTTGTTGTGTAGAAGTTTGACGAAAGGTGCATCTCTGTGTGTTTTACACGTTGTTTACTGTTGCTGACAATTTTATAAAATCTTTCACTAAAGCTACGATTCATCAGTTTATTGCTCTGAAATATAGTTGCACTTAATCAAAAATTTGTAAGTGAAGGGATAAGAACTTTGAACTGCATGAAATAAATGACTGTAAAGTTTTGGAATTCTTTCTATTTAAAAATAATAATTAAAATGATAACACATAGTCAAACTGTTGCTTTTTGAATTAAAAATAAAAATTATTTTATTTAATGACAAATATGTGTTCTTAAGGATTATGTTTATATTAAACAATGACGGTAAGAATATATTGCTTTTATAGTTGAGTGAAGTTTATGTTGTGTTTTGTTTTAAAATAATATAATTAAATTGTGAAATAATGTTTGTCATGATTTGGTTTGATTATTTTTTTTTATTATTCTTAACTACTGCATTGTGTAATTTATACTGCATCTTTGTAATAAATTTTCGAAATTTTAGAAAATGGGATAGGCAGATATGTGTTCATTAATAAAACTTAATAAGATAGGTATAATGTTGGAAATTTTTTTATAGTCATGATAGTAATGTTTAAGCATTTTGAAATTAGATGTAGATAAAATTCGGTTTCTTTTAAATTTTCAAAATATCGGAAACAATTTTATTTTAACATCATTGTTAAACAGTAACTCTAGCTTCTGGACATTTATACTACTAGCATTGTATTTTTACTTTAATTTTGAATTATTTAGTTCAAATTTGAGATAAGAAGTGTATATATTTTTATGATGTTTAAAATAATGATAATAGTAAAAATTTCTTTGGCTTAATATTAAAAATTTAGCTGAACATTTATTTACATTATTGTTAAAGCAAAAAATTTAAACCAACGTAGAGTAGAATCTTGTTTAAGTTTTCATCAGTAAAGGTTCTTTGCAAAGCAGGTTTTTAAATACATTTTTTTTTTTTTTTATGGCTAATTGATCAATACCAAAAAATTGACTCTAGCGTCTGAAAAGCTCTGTTTAAAATGTTTACATATTACACCTGCTTTTTTCTAAAACTATTTATGTCATAACGCATAATCTATAATCAGCGAAATGAAAGCAATGGAATTGTTTTAAACAAAAATCGTTATTTTTATAGCAACGTTCTCAAAAGAGTAATAGATTGTAGTCAAATTTTGATCATTCATACCAAAGGCAACTTTTAAAAGATACCGTTAAAAATGTTATTATTTTTTCGTCTCGTTCTTGATTGCTATTATATGTTTGTGCAAATTTAATTTAGATTAAACATAATATTTACTGACAGTTTTGAAATTAAAATATTATGTAAATTGTTTGCAAAGATTGTTGGTTTAGTACATAACACCTTTAAATAATTATCGAATTGATGATAATTTCTGATGTGCCCCTTAGTTTTTTCATTACAAAAAATAATAGCAATTTTCATAATATTTGTTACTTTCCTGGTTTCGCTCCCTGGAAAAATTTCCACGTTGTGTTTGGGTTTTGTTTTAGGCGTTTTGTTCAATAAAACTTCAGATACTTAAAGAATAAAGCTACGTAAGTATTTCTCCATTTAATTTCTGTGATGATATGGGAAGCAATTTTTTTTTAATGCTGATTTTAAAGTATAACTCAAACTCTTGAGGATTTTCATTATCAACATTGCGTTTATTATTTTAATTTTTGAAATTTTCACATAATTATTCATTTAAAATTTGAGACAAAAATTTCTGCTTTTTTATTTTTATCATGTTTAAAATAATATAATTGTAAAATAATTATAATCGTAAAAAGTTATTTTGACTGAATAACATTTATATTATGATAAAAATTCTTGATCAATTTAGAAAAGAATATTGCTTACATTATAAAGAATATTTTGTGATAAAAAGGTTTTTCAAAAGTAACTGATGGTAGTCAAATTTGGATCAATATAAAAGCAACTTATAGTAAAAAAGTATTATGTTTTTTCGTTCGTTTGTGTAAATTTAATTCTGATAAAATTCAATATTTACTAATTTTTTTTGGTTTTGACATTTAAATGTTATCTAAACTTTAAGTAAATAAAAGTACATAGTACTTTAACTAATTATTGAATCACTAAAAATTTCTGATGTCCCAATGTAAAATTATTTTTACATTATAAAAAATAATTGCAAATTTTTTTAATAGAAATTCATAAAGGCTTTTTTTGTTTCCACTCCCTGAAAATATTTCTACAGGTGCCTTTAGGCTCCTCCCACTTTTTCTAGTTATCCTGCCTAACCTAGTCAATCACGAGAAATTCTACTTCACGGACAAAATCAAGCAACACCCGGTTAGCATAGAGCGTTTCCACGACGGCCGCTGCAATGTTACCGCTGCCAAAGATTCGGACACTCTCAGCGTACGTGTACAGATAAACAAAGATGTTTGAAATGTGCCGAAGGGCACTTCTCGTTTCAGTGCACAAAAAGCCGAGATACTCCAGCTACATGCTGCAACTGCGGAAAGGATTACACTTCAAACTTCTCTGGGTGTGAGGCCCGCCCCAGCAGAAAGAAAACCTAGACTAAAGCCCAAACTCCTGCAACTTCAGCCCACCGTCTTGTGACCCTCATGAAAGAATTGCAAGAGCTTATGAAAGACCAGGAAGTGCTTTGCCTCCTACAAACTCTACTAAAGGGGTTCTCCCCTTCCAATTGATGATCCATTGCCTCCAACCCAAGTCTTACTCCTACAAAGACTTTTAACTGAACTTTTAGTTTAAATTTTGGACTAAACTAGGACTTTTTAGTGTATGTCATCATAGTTTCGATGAATCAGTTAGCGGCGCTTCGCGCCGAATACTGAGATTTCTGCAATTTCCAACGTTCCAAAGTGGATATCCTTCACAGGGGTCAAATCGGACTTCCTATAAAATGATAGGCTTTCAGTTATAGGAGGCGTTGGCTTAGTACAAATCGTCAATTTAATTTGTTTTATCTCATTTTTTTTCGAAATTTGTTTTTTTTTTTTTTTTACAGTGCATAAATTGGTAGTTTACGAAATTTTTTCGCTCTTTATTTTGTCATATTTCTTCAGTAATATTATGATAAAATTTATTTGGGATTGAGAATGACTTATACAAACCAATTCATTTAGCTTATTACCTAAAATTAGTTGAAAACCCTTATTTATTATAATGTAGATGGAATAATTAAAATTTTACCTACTGTAAAGAATTAGTCATAAACTTGTACTTTTGATCTCATAAATAATCAAATTTATAAATTCTGTGATTATAATTACAAATTTTCAGTGTATATAGAAGTAAATAATTTTACATAACTAGTGGTTTAAATATTTTTGACCTAAGTTGCCGTGGACTGGGCATACAAAGCTGAAAATGATTGTGTTTTACATCTTGTTTTATTCACTTTAAAATAAAAAACTTGATGTTTTTTTTAAAATCAATTTCATAGTTCTTTCTGTTTATTAAAGATTATTAAAATAACCTAATTAAATTTCATAGTTTTTGCCTTTTATTCATAATTCCATTTAATTAAAAAATATGATAAAAGTAGATATACAAAAAAAAAAAAAAACATAATATTTATGACACATTTTTAAGCGTCATTTTTATTTCTATTTCGTAAATATTGACATCATTGTGATCAAAAATGTTTATGGCGAACAAATATTTGCTAGGAAAAGTTATTAACTTATCCAAGGTTCTTTGGAGGCATGGCATCTAAAGCTATTATATGTCATTTACGTCACTAATAAATGTCAAGCTGAAATTTAATTTAAAAATAATTTTAGATGCATATTATAGAACAATTCTTAAACAACGTCATTTGCATGAGATTAAAAATCGACTATTAATTGATCTAATAGTTTCTGAAAGTATTATATCAATTATATACCCATTAAATATGATTCGAAATTGGAGATTTTAAACTAATCACCAGGTTGTGTCTAATCACGTGATTGAGTATGATGCGTCGACGTCATGCATATGTGTCGAACAAGATTGGCTGACCCGTAAATACAAGACCGAACTAACTGAGTCATATACAAATAAAATAGCTAATACCCTGAAACTTAGATTTAAAGAATGGATCTTCATGTACTGTGAAACAGTTAGTACAAGAACCTAACTTTCAAGATGCTAATCAGTTTAAACATACGATTTAAAGTATTCGATTCTATCTCGATATTTAATATAATAATGAAAATAAGAATATTTCTTTTCAGGAAATAAGAATATTTCTTTTCAGTCTTAAAAAAAATAGCTCTAATTTAATACAAATACTACAAAAACTTTACAAAATAAAATGTGAGATTTAGTCTTATAAAAGAAACCATGTTTTGTTTTTTTATTATTATTATTTTTAATAAATTAAGCTCAAAAAAGAAAATATGAACTAAAAATGTTTCGAAACTGAAAATTATATTATGACCCCAATCACACAATTTTTACACAGAAATTCTCAGCCACAAAAGTTGCTCTATATATGTAAACACCTATATTCGTTTATACCAATTGGAAAAATCTTACGTTTATCTACTTGTTTGATTACAAAAATGTGTCGACTTCTGATTCAAGGAAGGTTAAATATTTATATTGCTAATTCTTTCGGATACAGATAAGGATCTTGTTTCAACAAAATAAATTCTTATAATGAAACGCAACAGCTACTTAAGTTTTTTCTGTTCCTGTAAAGAGGAATAGATTGCTAAGCGCTATTGGGTTACTAAGACAGATAAATCTACATTAGTTCAAAAATTTCTTTCACATACCTGTCTGAGAGAAAACCATAAAATGGTGTACCAATAATGACTCCCACAAACACAAAACTGACTACCATGCTCTTGTAATAGTCATTCTCGCAAACTAAATTCCACTGAAATTAAAAATAATAATAATAATAATATCATTGTAATTCAATACAAATGAACATTGCTACGTGTCTATTAAGCATACCAGCCTGTTTTTACTTTTTCTGAGGAAGTATTTCCCCAATAGTAAAAAAATCGCCTTTTTACGATTAATTTAGTTTACTTGGCTTGAGTATCATTAACTTGCTTTTATCTATAAGATTGATTCATTTGCAATTAGTGGTAGTCAAAATCAGATTAAATTAAATCAATATAAGAATAAAAAATTAATTTATAAGAATCATTACAACTTTAAACATAAAAATGAAATGCTACGGTCAATCTGCATTTGTTAGCAGTTATTATATTATATTAAAAAACTAAAACTTCTTTTTTGCAACCTTTCTCGTTTACTCGGGTCATGACAAGAGACCGGCCATAACATGACTTGCCATGTATTATCGTAAAATCATACACGTCAAAATTTTGCAATGTGAATGTTGGAAGCGTTTCCTCCCTGGAAAATCCAATTTGGTCCATCGATTCTTTCAGCAAGCGACAGTATATGAGTTTCTGACATTTTTCTAGTGATCGGTAACCGTCGTGCCAAAGAATATAGAAAGAACATGTCCAGCTCTTCAAATACGTAAATAACGCGGGGAACTGCTCAGTTCGGTTCCGTACGCTTTACAAGACATCTTAGAGGGCGGGCAACATTCTCAGATTTAGTAGAGCATCAGATGAACTAAGATCGCATGGTATGCGCATAAGAAGCAATGTAACAGTCAAAATAAGAAGCAAAGTGACTTTTCTTTTATTTTTTTCTTTTCTCCAAGCCCTGAGCATGTACCTAGGTTATGAAAAACCCTTAACCATATAGCCCAGGACTTGGCCACTGGTCCAGCTCCACTCCAGCCTATATAATATGATATTTAAAAAAAATTTACTGAAAGTGTGGAATTTAAGAAAAAAAATAATAAAATTAAAAAAAAAACATTATACATGTGAAATGGGAAATTATTAAAATTTTAATAGATAGTCATTATCCGTTAAAAAGTTCATTAGTGTTATTAATCTTTTGGTTAAAGTATTGTTTGTAATAAAAAATTTCTGCCAAATTTCTTAATTTGTTGGGCTAGGTTGACAACTATGCCAGGAGACAGTATAGGAACAACTAGTTAGATAATGTTCAGGCGAACCTTGTTGGCCGCAGGTGCAAAGATCAGTATCAGTTATACGCAGGTAATGAAAGAAGGTTGGAAATGGTCCATGACCTGTCAAGAACCAGATGAATTGTTTTGGAGAGATTGTTTTGAAAAAAGTAACATTGTTAATAATTTTGAATAGACGTCTGCCTCTGTCTGAATTATTCCATTGAAATTGCCATTTTGTTAGAAGAGAATCTTAATACTTCGTTTAAGATATGAAACTGGAAGTGGGTATACGTAATTTTTCGGTTGTCTCGTATATTGTTTAGCTAAATCATCTGTTTTTTCATTACCTACTCTATTCCTGTGTGCTTTAATCCAGGAAATTTGTATTGATGTGTGTTGAAGTTCTTGTTGAATATCAAAAGAAATTCTATTATTTGTGCCAAAATCAAGCATTGATGATTTTGAGTCTGACCAGATGACATAAATATCGTTATTATTGAAGTTTTCAGTGCTCTTAATATATTTAATGCATTCAAAGATTGCCAACTGTTTGGCTTGAAAGATTGAATTTTCCCTGTCTAATGTGTAGCTTTGTGAATGTGAAGCAAAGTGACTGTCAAAACGTACTAGTAAAAACGTCTCCTGTGAGCAGGTTGTTGGACAACTTTACACGCATGGTTGGTTACGCTGCTTCCCACCAGCCGCCATTTTATTCTTTCCTTCTTTCTATTCCAAAATGTGTTAGCAGATTTAAATGTCCAGGATAATCAGAAAAAATAGAAGTCAGATATGAAGCAACTCTTAACCCAAATAAAGACATTACTTAACTCATAAGGATTTTGCGAAATCTACTTCGACTGGCGTGGAGTTAAAACCAATTTTAGACTCTCTAAAAAAAGGTTGTGGTTTTATAGGGAAGAAAGGTAATTATAGAAAAATACGCTCTAGAAGGAGATACTACACTTTATGTTTCAAGGGTTTGTGTTCCAAAGAAATATCAAAGACAAATTTTACAAAAACTTCATACTGTATGCTTGATAGTGGCTAAAATGAAATTCATTGTGTGAACTGGAGCATGATTGGTAATATTGGTGCGTAATTGTGCTGATTGTGTGAAAACTTAACGAGAACCAAATCGATTTCAAGTGCTGGGAGTATCCATCGTCTCCATGGGACCGAATGCGTATAGATTTTCCCGGACCATTTTTCGAGCATTATTTTCTCATAATAGTTTATGATTATTCTAAGTGCTTTGAAGCTTATACCATGAAAATTATTAGTTAGACAATCGATCATCTTAGATCGGTTGTCTAAGACAATTGATCTAAGATGATCGACACTTCTGAGTGGTTACATCAGTTTCTTTGTTTTTTATTGTTTTGTATTTTTTCTTCTAACCTTTTGAAAGATACTTGAGTGCGAAGGATTAAGAAACAAATATTAAATCACAATTTCAGGGATTGAACGTGTGCCTAAAAATATTCAAAAGTTGTAACCAATAAAAAGCATCAATGATTGAAAATGAACTGAAACAAACAAAATTTGCATCAGAGACGCAATCTTTCTTCACTTTAAGAGGAAACTTTTCTAGCGGAAAGAAAAATGTATGTTTTGATATCGAATTCTTGCCAAGTCATGCAAAAGAGTGGCCGCGATTAATAATACTCGGGTACAATTTCTTTGTTGCATTTATACAATTACTTAATCATACCAAATTAAGATGAGGGGATTTCAAATCTATTTAGTTCCGAATCTGTTTAGTTAGCTTTGTCTTGAAACCTACAGATTTTTTTTTCAAAACTTTATTTTCAGTTCAGTTTCTTTTTTCGTCTGAATGTACAAGTTTAAAAAGAACGTATAGCTTAATATACATACACAGGTATGCAGGTATAATCTATTTGTATGCTCCTCTGAAAATTACACTCAAGTTAAAAAGCATATGACTTCAACGTATCCCATTATAAGCTGGAACGTATTATCTCCTTCTTCCTACCACTCCTTACGTAGCTGAGAAGTTTGGACACTTAGTATTTAATCGAGTGAGTTTTAAAAAATTCTGGTTCCGTTAAATTGCATAAAAACTATATCTATTGGAAACCGATAGCAGATTTAAAATCAGCGATGTCAAATATCGAAGAACATGAATCAGAAATCGGCGTGAAGATATCTACCACTCCGTGCATAGCTGAGAAGTGGGGCTTCTTAGTATTCTCTCGGGTGAATTTTAAAAGATCTTGGTTAAAAATATATGGTTGAGTTGCATTAAAATTGAATCTTGTAAGAAGAAACCGATTGCAGATTTGAAATTGGCGACGCGAGTATATCTAACAGGTGTCGCATGATCTGGAAAATGTTTCAAAGTGGTAGCAAAAGTCAGATATATTTAGATGTTCTAAGCTTTAATAAATATTTAATTTAAAGAAAATATTTTTGGGTGCAAAAAATAAATCGGGAATATTTTCGTGATTCACAAATGAAAGACGAATCTAAGAATTTTTCAGTAGTCTTGAAAATTCTTAGTTACCACTTATTTAATAGTTCCAAGTTGTGGGAACGCTGTCTATAATTCGTTCAAATGTCTCTTGCAACAGAAGAAAAAAAGCAATGCAAATTTGGATCCCAGTGTAATTAATTCTTGTAATATTTGCGAACTGAAAATAAAAACTTGTTGCAAATAGATGTTATTTGTATGCATTCTTAAAAAGCGGACTTTCTATTGTACGCAAGCGGAGAAAAGGCAACTTTCTGACACATAAAAAGAGAAAGGAAGGAGAGGTGATTTATACTTACTTGCGTAACAGCTGTTTGATCAAAATCTTTGGTATCATAATACCAACCTTTGTCACATTTTTTCGAAGAAGAATTTGGATCTACTGTGTAGTTTTCTGTATAAAGTAAGCTGCTAAAATTCACGTCATATCTAGAACAATATGGATCACTTGGGGGTCTCATGAGGTACTTTTTCTGTTCTATAGTCAAGTTAGATGAAGATACTTCAGGCACATAGCACCAATGCTCTGGGGTGTGAGATATGAAAATAGCACTGAGGTTAATCCATGGTACGAAAGTTGATGTTGGTACTAGAAAACCAATTAGCAAGATCTTTTGAAAAATTCCAAAATCTCCAGCATGTTTCAATATATCTTCAAATTCCATATTTTAAAGCACCTTTTGAATTTATATTCATTCATAAGAATGTTTTATAAATGTATTATAGCATTTTTGACACCTTACTACACTAAACGAAACTGAAAATAAAAATGATTAAAATGTGTAATTCATATCTTTTTCAACGAAGAAGAAAGCTTTTAAGTATACCAGTATAATAAAATTATCAGAAATTATTAGAAATGACGTTCCAATGTCAGGTTACTGAGCAAAACGATTTAAAAGCGCAATAAAATTTGTCATTAAAAGTTATCGAACTGCGACTTTAGCTCAAAATAATAAATGTATATTATCGCTTCACATTTTTGCGCGAGGTTGAATCAAAACAAAATAAATCTAAAAAATTTTTCAAATCTAAAGCTTTACAAACAGTTTTAATAAAAAAGGTTCCATCTCTTGAAGTGAACACTTGAATAAACATTTTTATGAAATTCGAATGAGAAAGAAGCCAATAAAAGTTATTATTTAACTGCGTTAATGTAATGAATTAAACCAGACTTCAGCTTAAATAGCTGAAAAAATACGCAAGTGAATTTGATTTTTAAGTATATTTACCATTTTAGCTTCTTCGTGAAGAAATAGTTATCATATTTCCTTTTTAAAATTTAAGATGTTATTCATCTTCTTTATCATTTTAAAACTTTTTTTTTTTTAAATATCATATCAATCATCATCATATAACAAAGTTTCCGAGGGCTTTGTTAATTTTAAAAAGTGGTAACGAAAATTAAGCAAATATCGATAATTTAATTTCTGTGTAACCACCACTAAAAATGTTTTTCAAAGAAAGTATATAAGCATGAATATTCCAGCTTCTAAACCACAAACCTAAACGACAAAATGGTATGTCAAAATATGAAATATCTTCTAGCATCAATCTTAATTTACGATGACACCTAAAATTTTTCAAGGACCACGGGAACCCTGTATAATCAATAAAGAATAAATGATACAAACAATAAATTATCTTACTATACAATAAACCCTTGCTTATATTTTCGCATGCACATATCATTATCCTGATGATATAATCTTTGGCCTCCTTCAAGTTTTTGAACCAGTCTCTTCTGTTTGTCTCCTTTTTCTTGCAGTTCGTAATTTTTAGTAACTTCAAATCCTCCAACCTGCAATAAAAAAAAACCTGCTTCCTTTTTCCTGTGTCCTGATATTAGAGAAGGCTTCTGCACGAGTTACCATAAAACAAGATATCAGAACCTTTAGTAGTCCGAACGTTATGGCATTTTACTTATTGCCCAATACCCACCACTGCTCATTTTAGTAACCCGAAAGTTTTGACAACTTGCTTATTTTTCCCCACTTCAAAGTTTTTGTTCATTACATCGGACTACAAATTGATCCGTGAAGAGGCCTTCTCACTTCTAGGAGGTGTTGCTGTACTTCTAGGAGGCATAGCTATCATAATCGAGTCACACCAAAACGATAAGGTAGAGGAGTCGTCTCTTTCTGCTGCCAGAAATATAAAATTTTATACTTAGAAAGTTAACAATTATGTCATTTTCTTGATATACATAAACTAAAAACTTCTCGAAACAATTATTAAGTAGTAAAAAAATTTGTGAGGAAGTGTTTATTTATTTTTTATTCATTCTGTGGAGAAAAAAATTTATCTTCAACGTTTACGAGAGTATGAAGACACTTGACGTTAGGCATTGATGTTCATGAAAATGAAACCTTAATGTTCTAGAGCAGTGATTCACAACCTTTTTTTTGTCGCGGCACACTTTTAACGATCTCAAATATTGGCGGCACACAAAGAAAAATATAAGGTTATAAGTTGTTTACTTACCTATAATACACTGCGTAATATAGTTAATGATAATAATTTGGAATGTAAAATAAAATAATATAATATGTACTACAAAAACAACAGTACGTTTATTAAGGGATTAATTACAAATGAATAATAAGAATACTTTTAATGCGAAATTTGAGCTTGATGTTTTTTGAAAATATCATTTATATTTGGTCGTAAAAATGACAATGCTACTCTCATATCGTCTTCTACATTTCACAATCTCGATATTATTTTCATTTTTATGTTGGTTAATACTGAAAATCCGAATTCACACAAATAACATGTAGAAAACTGTAATAATATTTTTAAACCTTTTTAGGCTATCATGGGATAATCGCATCTAATGTTAATCCAAAATGAATTAATTGATTCTTCCGAATATTTTAAAATTAAATCTCGATTGTTAGAAAGCGAAATTAGTACTTCCTCTTCATTCAAATTTGATTCAAATACAGAAGTATTCGTTATCACAAATGGATTACGAACCTAATCAAATTTTTTTTATATCTAAATTTGGGAAATAATGAATAATTCTCTCCTCTAATGTTGTCAAATGGTCAATAACAATTTTATGAATAGTTTTATTAAAATCCTTTGGGACTCTACTCGTAATAAAAAAAAGCATTATAATTTTTACCACATACATTTCTAAAATTTGGCGGCACACTTTAAGAATTTGGCGGCACACAAAAGTGCCGCGGCACAGTGGTTGAGAATCACTGTTCTAGAGAAAACAACAAAATGCCTGTAAAGGAAATCGTTCCTACTTGGTGGTCATACATGAAGCTGGATTTGATGAGTATAACAGAGAGAATTTGTACACCTCTCAGTTCGTTAAATTCTTCTTCCCGCTTAACTAAATTTTCACTGTGCAAGTGCAATATGATAACTGGTCCGATAAAGATTGCGCAGAGCTGATTTAATTTAGCGAAAGGAAGAGGTTAACCTGACGAGAAATGTTCGGGCTGCTTAAGGCTGTTTTCTTGAAGGCTCCGTCGTCTTATAAATTAATGCTTTTTTTTTTTGCGAATAATATGCTATTTTCACAACTGCGGTGAGTTTGCAACAGTTACTCATTACTGTTAGGTCAAATTTAACCTATCTGTGGACATGGCTCTCAATGTTGAAAATTACCAAAACGGAGGAAATATGGGGAAAAGCCACAGTTTTGTGAAATTGAAAAGCTTTTGTGTTCGAATTTTTTTAATATTTAAAAACTTACTCCAATGCTGTATTATCTGGGCTCATTAATATTTACAGAAAATGAGAATACGGCAGTGATTTTGATAATTCTGATTTACGTGAGAAAATGTCCCCAACTCGGCGGCTTTTTGAAAAATGTAATAACTTTTAAAATATTTAAGTTATTTGTCCGTTCTTGGACCCAGATAATTCTTCGCGGCCAGTGCCCGATTACCCCTTAGGCCAGACTAGGCCATGACTTGGGGCCCCTAATGATTAGGGGCTCCCTTAAAAAAATTTTTTTGAAAATAAATTTTAAAAAACTAAGAAAAACAATGATTTTTTAAAAACAAATCAATTTCAAATATATATTAATATAATACGATAATTTTTTTACGTAATTACCGTTGATTTTGTAAAGTGTTAATAAATTTCAAATTTTTTCAAAATGTTATGATTATTTTTTAGTACTAATTTAACAAAATAAAATAAAATTTAATTTATTATTATTTATTTTTATTTTAAATATGCTTTCTTAAATGAAAAGACATATAAATACTTTTATAGTTGAATAAATAAAAAATATACGAGAAAAAAATTTAATCTTAGGACCCCAAAAATTTGAATGGCCTAGGGCCCCGCGTACGCTTAATCCGCCCCTGTTCGTGGCAAGATGGTGTATATAGTTTAAAATTATGACTTTGCTTCAAGTGTAAAACATTTAAATTGTGGCTTTTTTATTTTCCTTGATCGAAGAGTTAGGAAAAACCATATTAAATTAACCCTGACGGAAAAAATATTCTCAGTATGTTAACAGTATCTATTGAAATAAGCTTTTCTCTAAATTGTTAAAGGGCTCATAATCCATATTGAACTCATAATTGTTCAAGTGCTTTAATCGTTTTGTGTGGCGTTTTTTTTTTTTAATTTTGTTTATTCCTTTTTATATTTATTAATTTACTTTTATTTTATTTATTAATATTTTTGTACATTATCAGTAGCTTGCATGCTTATCCTTATTAACTATAGACGAATGTATTTGTTCAAATATTTTAAAGATAACATTAGTGATATTTGCGAGCATATATAGATATTTAATAAAAAAAAAAAAAGTTTATTACACGTGTAAAAATATAATGTGTAAATATAAAGTGTAAAAATATAAGAATAAAAATTATATGCTACTTCTACTTACTTCAATAACAGCTGTCTCACAGATCCAAACTTTTTCACAATTTTTCAAAGGGGACTTTAGATCTAATGTGTAATTCTCCATAGGAAGTAAATTGCTAAAATTCAAATCATATCTAGAACAATATAGATCACGTGCTTAAATATTTGATTTTTTTTATTCGCTAAGCCAGATAAATTCAATGAACTTTCTCTATCAAGATAATCCACTAATAAGGCTCCTTTCATTCAAAGGGCTTTAAAATAAACAACATTTTAACTCTGTAACATGCGTGGACTTCGTCACCTAATTACTATTCCTATGGTCTGAAGGGATACTTTTTTTGTTCCATGGACAGGTTAGATTAATATATTTCTTGGACATGGTACCAATTTTCTGGGGTGTGGGAAACGAAAATAACGCTAAAAGTTAATTCATGATGCAATAGTTGAAGTTGGAAGAAAAAAACAGTCAGGGCAAAATCTTTTAGTACATTCTGAAATCTCCAACATTTTTTAAAATATCTTCAAAGTCCATAATTCAACGCAACTTTTAAATGAAATTATATTAATGCAGAAAATTTGCGAACGAAAAGTGAGAAAACTCACAATGGAAGCATTAAAAAATGAGATTCGAAACTGGCACTGTCTCATAGAAAGCTCTTAAATTTCTTAATATAATAATTCTATCCCAAATGACATTTTCATTGGTGATTACTACAGTAAGGAGCATTACATATTTGAATTAAAATTCAAATAGCTATTATAACAGTTCATAATAACAAATAAATATATGACTTCACATTCAGCTACTAAATGGTGAACTAAATCAAGTGAATTAGGAAGGTCTTATAAATGTGAGCTGTGGAAGAAGCTCAAAAGGAAAAAAGAAACTTATTCTTTTGATATTCACACGTGAACAAACATATTTTCGAAATTCGGATAATATCGCTATTGATACAAAATTTTAATCGCTAAGAAAAATTAATACATTTTTTTTAAAATTGCACTTTTTATTAACCAACTTCCAGAGTTAAAATGCTGACAGATTATAACACTTTTAATTTCCAGTCATATTAACAATGTCTGATTAGGAAAAATTCTGTTCTAAGTTCATTTATTTTTTCATGTTTATTGCTTATGAGAGAAATAAATATTTTATTTTAAAATAATTTTCAAATGTCATCGATGAAATTTTTATTTTGCATACAGCATGAAATGTGTATTTAATGTGTATTTTAAGAAAATGGACACAACAGAAACGAACAAAAATGCGTCTTCTCACAGTTTAACCCAGAATTAATAACTAAGCGAGAAATTCCTTTCTTATTTTTCCGTACTTTCCTAAGCAAAAAACGTAATTATTACGGAGCAAAGTCTCGCTCTTCAAAGTGGTGAGTGTGGTCATCACCTCCTACATCAAAAAGCCTCCACACGGTCTTTTGTAAGTAGTCCGCGTAAAAAGTGAACCAGTTGTGCGCATAAACCCAAAACCTTTTATAAAAGTAATTGAGAGAAATTTATCATATATATTTGAGAATTGAATCTGTAGTGGTGGACAAGTGAATAAAGCAAACCAATAATATTCATAAATAAAACAAATTTTTAGTCATATATTTGCTACCACTTTCTTATTTCAACTAGATTTTGTATTAAACGATTCGTTCGGAAAGTGGATATCTTTCACAATGGTCTGATCGGACTACCTATAAAATACCGTGTGGAGGCTTTCAGTTATATGAGGCGTAACTTTTCAGGCATTTCTTCGTATTCGGAACATTAAATAATAAAATGATTTTAAAAAATCTAAGCTCGTACAGCACAATTAGATATATATAGGAACTGGGAACAACAATGTAAAGAGAACTGTTGACTCTTAATCTCTTTTTAAAAAAAAACAGTAAAACAATGTTCCAAGTAATTTAGACAAACGGGTGACATCGGATTATAAATTCATGTTGATCCATTAGTTTAGTCTTGAAAAAAAAAAAAAAAAAAAAAGAACACTTTCCTTTAAAAAAAAAAAAAAAAAGCAAAAGCTATGTTCATTTTCTTAACACCAATATTCACAATGAAAATCAGTAAAAATAATATGAAAGTTTATAATGCTATTAATATTGTTTTAAAAAACAAGACATAGAAGAAAAAGTAATAAATTATGCCCATTTTCGAGAGAAATTGAACCAATTTTTTATGGCAATAACAAAATAAACACTACAACACTGTTTGTCCAAATTGTCATAAACAAGTTCAAAATTGTTAAGAGCTCCGACCCCTATTGAATAACTAGGTTCCTCTTAAAACTCATTTATCGCACTTGCTTGTCTATGAATTTTATTTTGCGATATGCTTTTCTTTTTAATTAAATATATTTGATTTTTTTTTTTATCCTCATTAAAATTTTATTCTATAGGGAAAAAAACATATATCTTTTTAAACTATTTGAATAAATTTATAGATTTTTCATGATTTTTTTCAATTATGTTTTTATTTATTCCGCTCTTCACTATTTTTGTGGGGAAATAAGCTAATAGAAGAAAAAAAAATAATGACATGTTCTGGCCGAAAAAAGCACAGAGAAAAGATTGTATTCATCTTGGAAGGAAACCCTCATTTTCTTACATGGGATGATCATATAAAAAGGAGTAAAAAACCCGAAGGAAAAAAAATCACCAGTAATCCACCACCTCAAAAAACAAATTTTATCATTGCCGTGAAACACTGTGTTTACAAGATGTTAATCGGATCGATACTTCGAAACGAGACAGGCTCAATGAAATTTTGAATTGAACTAGATGCTCATGTCATGCTATTGAAGTCTCAACTCGTCATTGATGTCATGCTGGTCTGGGATGCCGATAACTGATGCTGGTCATGCTCTAATGATGTCCTCTACTCCCTTTTTATGCCGGTCATACTGAATTGATGCTGACTATCCTGAACGTTACAAGGTGAGTGATACTGATTTTGATCTCGTCAGGTTCCTGAGTCGGGAGAGACAATACTGCCAACTCACCATTTTGATGTCTAGATTTTGAGCCCGCCATTTTGTTTTTTCAAGTCGTGCCATATCATAAAACAGCTCGTGGCGGAAAGGTCTCACTCTCTGGTCGTAATTCACCGTCGCATTGCAAAGAATCCACGTCATTAGAAGAAATCATTGCTACTAGTGGGATTTCAAAAATATATTTTCCATCAATTGAACATGAACATATTGACGATCTTGTAGAGTTTTATACCCAGTTTGATACAGAGGATCTGATTCATTTAGATAAATTATTTAGCAAACTGCTCATTCAAATAAGATCGAATTACCCTGGAGACTATGAATACTCGTACTTCCTAAAATTGACAAATGCAGCTTAGCACGTCAGATGGAAAAGGAAAACTTTTTAAGCAGAAGAAAACAAGAAGATGAATGAAAAATCCATTCAAGTCGAATCAATAATTACTGAAACTAATCCAAACACTGAAGACATAGCCATGGAAAATAAAGATGAAAACCTGAATACAACACTGAATACAGAAACTGACACGGACATCAATATTATTTTATTTTATAACCGTCGTTGAACAGCCGACCCAACTTAATGGGTTTACGGCTACTAATGTTCAACTCCGTAGCCTTGTAATTTTGAACCCAATCCAGAAAACAAGGGAACTCCTGGATCGAGTATTGGGAGAAATTTGCCTTCGTGGAGGACTTTTTGATGGAGCTAACCCGCATTTGCGTTACATGGAGAGGAAGACCACGAGAACCTCCCACGGTTAGCCTGACGGCAAGGGGACTCTAACCCATGATCCGTCTACCACTGAGGATATTTCACGTCAGCACTGTGGTCAGTGCAAGCCGGATGCGGAATTCGTATCGACTGGGATTCGAACCCGGTTCGCCTCATTGGAAGGCGAACGCTCTATCCCCTGAGCCATCGCGGCTCGGACATCAATATTAACAATAATTCAGAGCCACCAGCAAAGAAAAGAAAAAAGAAGAAGAAAAAGCAAAATGCAGTCAAAATAATTTAAGGTAATTCTACGCTCATGTCTACAAACAGCTGCCCTTCTTCTAGCCAACATAACTCAACAGATGACGCCACTATCTTGCCGACAACAAAACCTAAGGAGGATACCGACAAAGTACGGGATCTGCCCAGCAAACCTGAAATAACACCGCAAGCCAAATTTATTAAGGTTTTGGTCCGGGGCCTGCCTGTGGACTTTAATACAGATGTCATCAATACAGAATTTCAGAAAAACAATATTGAAACCTTTAAAATAGTGCAGTTTAAGAAGAGAATGGGAGAGGCCTATCGGCTCCTACCACTTTTTCTCATAATCCTAACATCAACGGCGAATCACCATAGAGTATTCGAAGTCAACAACATACAGCAGATCCCGATCAAAATCGAACGATATCGAGGAGGTCGTGGACCTATACAATGTTACAACTGCCAAAATTATGGACATACTCAAAGTCACTGCAATGCACCTGCAAGGTGTGTAAAATGCACTGAAAACCACAGGTCTCAAGAATGCAACAAAGGCAGACAACACCTCCAAAATGCTGTAATTGTTGCAAAAACCAAACAGCCAACTATATTGGGTGCGAGACCCGACCCAGCAGAAGGAGCCCTCAAGCAACATCAAATTCGACGCCTAAACTTACTCACCGATTAATATTATTAATCAAAGAATTACAGGAATTGCTCAAAAATGAAGAAGTGCTCCACCTTCTGAGGCAGATCATCGGGGAAACATCTCAATCTCAGTGAGTTCTGTTTTTATTTTTAAGACTCTCAAGTTAAATTCACTGAACTTTTCAAAGCAGAGTTTTACTTAAGTTAAATTATATTTCAATTTATTTTCTGATATAGACAATTTATGCATATATATTTATCAACTTATGCACGTTAAATTCTTTTGCAAATTCTATTGTAGTTAATGAGCAATATTTCTATGATAAAATATATTTACTGCATTTTCTCCAAATATGTTATTTTATCATGTATCAACGTATGATTTATCTATTTTCATCAATTATGTCTTTCATTTTTCAAAAATCATTGTACAAATCAAATCATGTTTTATCTTTATTTTTAATCTACAATCAATATTTCTAATGTTATGTAAAAACGTCAATTTGTGATATTAAATTTTTTCATTGTTTTATTTCACAAGCAAACGACTTACCACAATGTCACAATGGCTACCACAATGTCTGCCAAATCAATGTATTTTACCTTACTGTAGTAATTTTATGATGAATGGGATAGGGGCCGCTTCGCGGCCCAGGTGCCCAGTTTATTTAAAGAAAGAAAGAAAAGAAAGATGTTAATCATCAGTCACCCCAGAGACTCTGTATACAAACTGTTTATATTTTTTAATTTTTCTGTAATTTCACGATGAATGGGATATGGGTTTTCTGCGCGAACCAGGTGCCCAGCTTTTCTTAAATAAAGTGAAGTAAGTAAAGATGTTAATCAGATACAAATAGGTGAGAATTGTGTTAGAAAGCAGTTAATAAGATACAATTAGATGAAAATTGTGATTATAAGATACTAATCAGACACACGATTAATTCTCACCTAATTAAGTGAGAATTCTGTTTAAAAGCTTTTAATTCGATACAATAAAGTGAAAATTGTTTTTAAAATATGGAAATAAAATTCAGTTAGGTGAGAATTGTGTTTAAAAGCTGTTAATCAGATACTATAGGAGAAAATTATATTTATAAGATATTAATCAGATGCAATAGGTGAAAATTGATATTATAATATACTAATCAGACAACGTGGGTGAAAATTTTGTTTGTAAGAAGCTATTCAGTTAAAAGAACGTTCCTGAAAGTTCCCAAATGTTCACTAAAGCTTTTAAAGTGGTAGCACAATTTAAATAAAAAGGTATACTTCTTGTTTTTTTAAAAAAATAAACATTAAAAAAATCTTGATCACCATATTAATTAAGAAATTTATTTCTTCTGTTTAAATAAGTGAAATACAAAATGAAAATTATTCAAATTTGAATGGATGAAATAATTTGGATTAATTTGAATGCTACTTCCTATGCTATGGAAGAATATGAAATCTACTTCCTTTAATGGATAGCTTATTACACGTTAATACTTTAGGTGGACCTTTGGAAGCTCTGAATAAAATAAAATTGTTTTTATATAGACCTCTACCTTTTTTCCTTTTCTCGAAAAACTGTCATGACATGATGCTCATATTTTTTATTCATAAAAACGATAAATTTTCAAATGCTCCGATATTTTAAATCTTCTTACTACAAATCTGCTTCATTTTAAATGTGTATATATATATATATATATATATATATATGAAATATATAAAATTTGACTGATTTTTAAATCAGAAATTTTTAATGTTTTTATTTTATTTTTTTACTACTTGTTCTTAATTATAATGTAATATTGATTATTTTATAGGTTTAATAGCTGAATATCCGTTCATTGTAAAGGGTGAAAAAATAAGCATCAATAAATCAACACTTAATACTATAAAATCCTGCACAAAACTTTAAAACAATAACTGACACAAATAATGAAATAATTATGAAATAATAAAAGCTTTAGTTATGAAAAATAAAAGCTAAAAATAATTCCAACGTTTTTCTTCTTCTTTTTTTTATATTTTTTATATTTTTTTTTTTATTTTTGTTGCCTTTCTCGGAGGCTTTACGTAATTAGGTTAAGCAAAACACGTATTTACTATAGTTCATCCAATCAAAATAAGGCAGTATTCAGTATCTTCCTGTTCCTTGAGACAACTTATATAATGTGTCAAATTTTCACAATTACGCTACTCTGTCCTGTACTTATACCTACGAGGGGCCATAAAATATCTACCATAAAAATACAGTTATCCAATTAGTACAGTTATAGTGCTGCTGTAATCGGCACCAAATTTACTCATAAAATATTTGTACTTATATATGAAAATATTTGGTTCCTATTTAAAGCTGCACCTTACCATGATGTCAACTTTTTACTGTTCCCCATAGCAAATAAGTACATTCACTCCATTACTTTTGCTTTTTAATTCAAAACTTATTTTTAATTCCAATTAGTACCTATTGCAAATTAATTAAGCATCTATTATGTCAATAACAGTTTGTTGATTTTTTAATGACTCTTAATCGAATTAGTAACATTTCTCCATTAACTTTACCTCTTAGTGCATAGCTTAAGCTATGCATTAATAATTATTATTGTAATTCAATTAGTAACTACTACCAAAAATAATTATCATTAGCATCAAAAATAATATCGATGTTCTTTTTCATATTTTTTTTCTAAGAATTACTTCCATTTTACCATTAATTTTCTATTTCAGTACAAAACTTTTTTTTTCACTTTTAATTACTGGTGATTTTAAGTTATTTAGTTTTATAGTAACGTCTTAAAAGCATAACTATAAACAAAAAAAAAACTTGGAGTTTCAAATAAAATTAGGAATACTAATTTGGTGACGAAGTTCACATATGCTACCACACAATTACGTTGATCATTCAGATATCTTAACATAACGAATAAAAAATAATTAGGTATTGGTATCATAGTAGAAGGAAGTAAGTCTCTTGATTTTTAAACAGATTAAAAAAGAATTTTAAGTTAGGAAACAGTATGGAGCTCAGAACTGCATGAAACATGATTCTCAAAGAAAGTGTCATGGAAATTTCAGAAAATATATTTGAAAATAAAATGCGAAAAATATTATGGAAGAGAAAAATATCGTAGTACATTCCGATGAGCAGAGGATGAGAGAGATTCGCGATCGCAACACTCGATACGCCATCTAGCGGGAGACTGTAACTATCGGGCATTAGTTCCCACATAACCATTGGCAATGACGGACGCCATTTTTTTAGCATCAAAAAAGAAGCAAAATTTCCCTAAAGAAAAGGTAAAACTTCTTGAAAAAAACTGATCAGAACACGCCAAACATTGGAGCAGAACACGCCAAGCATTTGAAGAAAAACTTCTCAATAATTTTTACCTTTCTATTACCAACAACATAACATAATTTCATGATCACTTGCTGTTACAGATGTGTGTATAGCGGTAAAATAATTTTTCTGTCTTCAATTCATTACAAGTTAAAATGAAGTCAACATTGCTTTCGTCATTCCAATGAATAAATGTGTTCCAATGAATTCCATACAGAACTGTAATAGTTATAGAATATTCTTCTTCTTCTTAGAATAGTATATATTTCTGTATCTACATAATTCAGAAAACAACAATAAAGAATAATCCGAATTACTTGAAAAAGTATATTTTGTGCTGATTATAAATTAATTTTTTATCGTTTTCTTGGTAAGTGTTTTTTAGTTTTGAAAAAATTTCAACTAGAATTCAGCTATTCTGTTTTTAAGCTACATATTAAAATTCATATCGAGATCTTGCAATTATAAAATTTTGATGTGTGGTATGTTACCTAAAAGTAATGAAGGGATAAACTATGTATATATTATTTGAGAATAAAGTTTTCAAACAAAGAACATATCATTTTGGAATTCTCCGGACTTATAAATCAGGTAAGTGTTATGACTTTTATAATAAAAAATTTGCTTGTAAATAATTTTTTTTCTTACTTGATGATCGTTCTCTACAAAATGGTTTTTTTACGTCTGATTAAATACTATAAGAATTTAAAAAAATAAACAATATGAAAGTTTTTATTGAAAAATGAGGAATTTTTAAAATCGTTTTTATCCTAAGAATTCTTTATTTTACGTTTTTTAGTTTATAATTTTTTGATAAAATTGTTGTCAAAATACTTTTTTTGAAAAATTTAATGGTATTAAATTATGTGTTTATGTATACTTCTTGCATACTCTAATATTTGAAGTAATATGATTCAGAAAAGTATGAAAGAAAATTTCGGTACTTACGTATTAACCACAGCTACAGATTTTTAAGTGCCGCCAATCTACACTTAAAATTTTTGGAAAAAATCCTAAAATGAAACACTTTGTTTAAAATCAAAGTAGTCAATCGGATTTCGGTGGAAAATGGGCCGATATAGAGTTTAGCATAGATTCAAAACAAACTTTTCTCTCACCTGATTCTATAGCTATTATGAACTCTAATAAATAAGATTCAAAATGAAATAACATTTCCAAAACGGACGTTTGCTAAGATAAAGTTTCATGTTATGGACATTGGTACATTTTCGTTATATTTCACTGCATAAAATATTTCGCTCCTAAAAAAATAAAATTGCATCTTGTTTTGGGCAAGTCCCAAAGACGCATTTTCGTAACACTAAAAAATGGCGACAAAAAAAGAATGGTTCTTTTTTCTTTTGTTTCGTAAGCATTCTTTATTTTACGTTAAAATTTAAATGGGCCTTTCATGTTATACCATTATATTTAGTAAAACTATTTCTCAGGCATTAGGTTTGAACTCTTATAAGAATATACCTATTTTTTTCTCTTTATTTACAAATATTTTCCCGATGTGTTCTGGATGTTCCTTCTCTAAAAAAAAAAGAGATACCATTTTGTTTTCGTTCGCATAACAAACATTTTTCTTTTTTAAATTTAATCAGCAACAATAAAGATGGAACGTTACAATGCTACACGCTACATTAAAGACGTCTCCAGTGTAACTGAATGACTGTTCATATGGAAATCGCAGGGATTCGGCACATACAACAACGCCCCCTATAGTTCGTTGCGATCGCGAATGGGGGTTGAGATTAGACATGGAGCGTTGCGACCGCGAAAAAAAAATACATTCTCATAATTCAATAATATCTCGCAAAAAAGCTTATTACAAATATCTGTAGAAAGTTTTGTTTCAATTAGATTAAATACACTTACGAAGAAGATTTTATTAAACTTTTTGGAAGAAAAAAAAGATTGACCCCTGAATGAAATTCTCATGCGCAAAATCATCATGTTTGACAGATTTCAGTGTGCTAGTGGAAATAGATCAATACATTTTTAAAAGTAAGTTTAAGTTTTAAGTGTTAGATGTTGGCAACAAAGTCTTGCTGCGGCGCGTAAATATTTTCATTTAGGTTTTACGTTTTATAGTATAGTTTTTGATGTTTTTTAATAGAATTTTTGTTATTTGACCATTGAAAAATGGGGTTTTTAAAGTGCATTGAAGTGGAGAACTTCAAGTCTTATAAAGGGAAGCAGGAAATTGGAGTTTTAAAGCCGTTTACAGCTATTATTGGACCTAATGGCTCAGGTCATCTGCAAATTATATTCCTTCTTACCTTTTTAACTGTTATTTCTGTGTTGAGATTTTCCAGCTTTATATTTTATACATAAACTCTTATTAATTGCATGGGCTTTTTGAAACAGGATGTTTTATGATATATTTTCAAACTTGTTCTAGGTTTCTATGCTGTACTAAAAACAATTTGTTCCATATAGAATCTTCCAATTTTTAGTTAATTATATGTGTATAATGTTAGTTTCATAGATTCTAAGTTAAGGCACATAAATTTAATGTAACTGTTAAGATAATTGACATATTAAGCTTAGTAAATACGATTGATTATTTTAAAGATGAAATCTCGGGAAGATTTTCGTATCGCAAGTTTTGGCGACTTCCTGACAGTGCAAGGATGAGATTTCCCGTCTTAATTACATTTCCTACCATTATTTTTATTAATTTTTTGGTTCTTTTCACATGGTTTTTCTAATTCCGATAATTTTAATAGGATATTATTATGACGTTCGAATATGGTGTTATTAGGATTATTCGAATTTAGAATTTGAGTTTTCATGTTCAATCTTAATTTCACGTTGGAACATAATTTTGTCGAAGGTAATTTATAAAAAATGTTCCTGCACTTCTCACATGGTTTTTTAAATTTAGATTTTTTTAAGGAGAGATTTCCGTGACGTGATCTGTGGCAGAATAAGCGCCAAATCTTGGAAAATTTCGGGCAGTGGCCCGCGAGAAACTTTACAAAAAAAAACATTACAAAGAGGAACCAACTTGACAGGTATAATTCGTAGCCTCCCGTGGGCAAACATCTACAATTTTTTTTTTTAAAACAAGTGCAAATTTAAAATTTATTTGGCACCTTGGCGATTGTAGTTGGCCCGACAGATCTCAAAACGGTAATATCCCCATTTTTAATACAGTATATGACATTTGAATAATCACTTCTTCTTTCCTTTGATTTTTGACGATTGCATTGTAATTCAGGGGGGCTACCCACCTTGAAAACCTGGAATTATCAGGGAATTTTTTGTACTGGAAAAATTAGGGAAATTTGGATTAAAACCTGGAAAAATCAGGGAATTTGAAAAAAAGCTGGAATTTTTTTTTGAATTAAATTATTTTATCACCTGTTATACCTACCCACTTTAATTAGACGGAAATTTATCGTCAAAGAATTGAAATATTATCAACTTGGCAATACTTTGCTGTTATTAAAATTCTTATTAGAAATACCCTGCTAAACTAGACTGCCATATGAAACTCTCCCGTGGTAGCTAAATAAATGGAGAAACCTTTGACCTCTTTGCAGATTATGTGACAATGTAGTTTAGAAAAGGCAAAAATTGTGGTGGAGATGGAAGAAAGGGTTAGGATGTTTGCTTCTGTTTATAAAAATTTTTTTTTTTCATCTTCCAGTCCATGGGCAGAATTCCTTTATCGTTCAAGTTTGTTCGGATGCTTTGGGGGCAATTTTTCTTTTAACAAAATGATTTAGTATTTTTAACTCTTTATAAATTATCCAAAGAATAATTGTTATTAATTTAATAATAGATTTTATGTTGTAATTTTTTTCTGAAAGCTTTTGTATTATTTTTTGTTAGCAATGAATTATTTTTTTCTCAGCAAAATCATTACAATTCTTGCATTGATGCTAATTTTCTGTATTTTATTTTAACCTTTAATAACAAATTTAATTTTAAAAGAAGGTTCTTTTACAGACTACCAATTAGATGTTAACATTTAATTTAATGTTTTAGTGGTAAATATATTCAATTTATGATTCAAAATTTGAATTTTATATTAATCACAACGTTAAAAGTTCATAAATATTGCTTACATTTCAGAAATGATATTTCCGAAAATATTTCTCCTTTCACTCTAAAAGCTGGCAAAGACAAGGAATCTATAGGAAACATGTTAAATGATGTACGAGCATAAAATATATATATAAGAAAATATTTATATGTGTTTATTAGAAAGAAAATCAAATTAGTTTTTTTTTTTTTTTTTTTTTTTTTTTTTTTGTACTGTACAAGTACCGGTTTCAAGTTGGGCAACCAGATGGCCAAAATTTTAAACTTAATATTAAGTAAACAAGGTATCATTTCCAAAGTAAAAAAATTTCAGATTTAGAAATAATGGCTTATGAATATCAGTTTTCAACAAGTTATAGGCTGTTAAACAGGGTTGTTGATTTAAATCAAATGATTTTTTTAAAAAAATCATTGATTTAAATCAACTAATTTATATATATATATATATATATATATATATATATATATATATATATATATATAAAGATACTGTAAACATATTATGAGAAAAAATACCAGTTAATAACCCTACTGCTTTCAATAGACTTTCAAAGAGTTTGAAAGGGAAGAATGACACTATATTAGGAAAAAATTATCTGAATTCATCAGAATTTTTTTATCTTTTTCTAATTTTGGAATATTAGGGTAATTTCTTTTTAATATAACCTCAAGCTTCAGAAATATACATTTTCCACCAATAAAATATAATGTAGATTTTAATTCCCACGCTTTTTCATACAAAAAGTAGAATTTTAATTTACATTATTTGCATAATTTTTTGAAAAAAATTCATGTTTATTAATTACTTTCTACAGCTATGCAAGTCTACATTAAGACAGCATTAAATGTTTACTTTAATCTGTATTTTCAGTCTCAAGAATCAAAAGATTTTTAAAAATGTAATTTCAGATGTGTTGTAATTTAACACACATCAAGAAAGAAAGTAATTTCGTTAACTGAAATTAATTAATTTTCGTTAACTAAAATTAATTAAAATAAATTTTAAAACTAAGAAAAGAAAATAATAAAAGTATCAATAATTTAAAACACTGTTTTTTAAATTTTAAAATCAATATATATATATATATATTGATATATATAATTACAACAGATCTGAAATTACATTTTTAAAAATCTTTTGATTCTTGAGACTGAAAATACCGATTAAAGTAAACATTTAATGCTGTCTTAATGTAGACTTGCATAGCTGTAGAAAGTAATTAATAAACATGAATTTTTTTCAAAAAATTATGCAAATAATGTAAATTAAAATTCTACTTTTTGTATGAAAAAGCGTGGGAATTAAAATCTACATTATATTTTATTGGTGGAAAATGTATATTTCTGAAGCTTGAGGTTATATTAAAAAGAAATTACCCTATTATTCCAAAATTAGAAAAAGATAAAAAAATTCTGATGAATTCAGATAATTTTTTCCTAATATAGTGTCATTCTTCCCTTTCAAACTCTTTGAAAGTCTATTGAAAGCAGTAGGGTTATTAACTGGTATTTTTTCTCATAATATGTTTACAGTATCTTTGACATTATCTGATTTTCTATAAAGAATTTTTGTGGAAAAAAATTCCTTTGAGTACATAGATTTTGTATTTTTTTTTTTTTTTTAGCTTACTTATCTATTTTGATATAGAATTAAAAATGAATATTTTAATATAAAAATATATAAATTAAATATTTATTTATGTTTCTATGAATGACTACATTTATAAACACAATCTGTTACATTTATTTTGTCATTTTAAAAATCAGGAGAAAAAAAATATCACAATTTTAAATTATAATTATGGTTTGGTAATTGAAACTTTGTTTTAATAGTTAAAGTACAGGGTCTGTCCAAGCCAAATTTACTACCGTTTAGCGGTATCATCACAAATTCAACTTTAGGAAAAAACGGTAGAATAATTTTACAAAATACTTTTTTCTTAAAATTTTATTTTTGTGTCTCGTAAGAAACGATAAATCCATATTTTTTCCACATTTGTGTTAATTTTTTAAAATAATCTTTTATTTTCACAAATTATGTCTAAATTTTCACAAAATCTGTACCTCTCAGAAAAACCTAGACAGACCACTGAAGTATTCTTTAAATTCTCTATTTCATCAAGTCTTTAAATTTGAATCATGCATTTGTTTCAAAATGGTTGCTATGCATTCAAAGTTATGTATTATAATGAAAAATTATTTTAGTAAGTTAGAGCTTCTAAAATATTGTTATAATATAGTTTTAATATTAATTTAATTTTGATTAAACATTTATAAAGTTTATTTAATCATAAATTAAAGTTCTTACAGTGTATTTGAATAAAAATAAAAAAAATCTGATTTAAATCAAATAAATCGGATTTTTTTGATTTTTTAAAAAAAAATTTAAAAAATCACGAAAGGGCTACATCATTTGAACTTTTTTAACCGTGGTAAGAGAATCTCTAGCAAAGTATTTTTAAAAAAATAAAAATTAAATTTACACTAATAATAGAAAAGGGAAAAAATAATAATTAAAGTAAAGTGTAACAAAACAGGTTATCTTGCACAAATGTTTAGAAACATTTCGTATTTTGGTTTACAAAAAAAAAATTTAAAAAAATAATGTTTAAAGATAATTTTTTGATATTTTATATGCGGCACCAAATATCATTATATATTTATAAATTAATACATTAATTATATATTTATAAAATTATACTGTGCCATTGGGATTTAACATAAGTAAATAATTTTTTTTGTTTGAAGCAAGATTTTAATAATAAATATTTTTATTGTAAATTTTTAATTAATTTTTTTTTGCATCAGACACCACTGCTTTTCTTTTCATTATATTTGTTTTTGTTTCCATTTCTCATTTGCTTTTTCTTTATAAAATGAAATCAAATATGAACGGAAACTATTTAAATATTCTTTTAGATTAATTTACAATAATGTATATCCCCTCAGTAACCTAATAAAACTTGTTTAACAACCAGCCCCCTTAGAACACATGCCGAATTTCAAATTAATTATATATCATAATTTGCAAGTTAAGAACTGCATGCAATATTTTATTCAAATGTCAGCTTCAGAATTCAGCCAAGTTTACATTTCAATTAAATTACAAACAAATTCACAGAGTTTAGACAATTTGTAAATGAGTAATAATTTTTTGCTTTCGTGCGATTTACATCCGACACCAATAATTTAATCCATTTAATTGTAATAAAATTTAATGATTTTAAACTTATGTTTAGACACCATAGAATTACCTATTTGTAAAACAATTAACTAATCTAAACTAAGAAACCATGTAGTTAGATGAAATTCTTTAAATATTCTAGTTTCAAATAAGAAAAAAATAAAATTAAAAGAATTTTATCTAGTTTTTTCTATAGAATAACTACAACCACAAATTTGACAATTTTGCATTTGCAAATACTGAATAGCTCTTAAAATAGTGCTAATTCAAAACAAACAACATATTTGAACATCTGGCTTTAGATATTGGTTTAAAGAAAATTATATCAATGAATTTTATAAAGAACACTGTTTGGATAAAATGCAGTATAAAATGGCTTGAAATGTAAATAAATGTAAAAATTCATTAATGTATAATTGCTTGGATTTATTTTCTTTTGCTTAATGAAAATATATTAAATGATACTTATCCGAGGTTTTTTTGGACCACTCCGTATTTGCTATTTGGTACATTTTGTGTATAAACTACTTAACACTTTAAAACAAATTTTCTCCACATCTATTCAAGAAGATAGATTAGAAAAATAACATTTGAATAAAATACTTTATAATATTGGCACTTTTCTTGTACCCACCTACACTTTGAGGGGGGGGGGGGGACACACAGACCTTGAAATTTTAAGATTTTTGCTGGAAAAATCAGGGAAATTTGAAACCTGATTTAAGTGCCCACCCTGTAATTTTACATCATTGGATAATAAATTTTTCAGTGTCTTTCACTTAGTTTTTTTTTTTTTTTTAAATTTTGCTATTTTTGAATAGGATGTTGTGACATATGAATTAAGAATTTGAGTTATCACTTTTTGACATGTTCGATTTATGACGATTCCATTTGAATTTATCGCCGTTAGATGGTTATTTTATAGGCAATTATTTTTGGTGCCTTGCACGTGGTTTTGCAATGTTTTTAATAGGATGTTATATTATGACGTATTCAGCATAATTTTAAATTATTGGATAAAGGTTTTTACTGCAATTATGTATCATTTTGGGGTTTTTATTATTTTTTTAAATTTCTGACATTTTTAATATGTTATTTGCAACTTGTGAATTTGAGTTGTTAATTTCTGTCATGCACACTAATATGCTCCAGTCACACTGTTCATGGATTATTTTTCCAATAATTGTTTGCAGTTTCGCCGCTACATCCTGGCTATTTTTCCAATTCTGATATAATAAATACAATACTATGACTGACGAATTATGTGTTCCAGTAATCAGTTTATTTGCTAGATTTTCATATTAAATCCACATTAATTTTCAATCACTTTTATTTATCAGTTATTACAGTTATGACTTTTTTTTCAGCCATTTGGACATTTTTAATATACCAATATATTTAATACTTTCGTATGATTCACAGCATTTTCAGAACTCTAGAATTATGTTCAATTTAAAATTCGATTAAGAGAACGTATGAATGTGACTGAGGAATTATTTTTTAATTAAACTATTTTCCTTTAAAAATAAAATTTATTTATTGATTTTATTAAGAACTTTTTGGATTTTGAAAAAACTAAACAAATATTTGTAAAATACAATGCACTTTTCTGTGATGTGTACTCTTTTTAAGGGGAATAAAGCACCATTTTCAGTTTCTAGTACTTTGCCCTTTTTAAGATCTAGAATATACCATGTACATACATTAGAAATGACTCATGACAATACATTAGAAATTACATACTTGCATATGATAGTTTTTACAGGGATCTGTCTAGGTTTTTCTGAAAGGTACCTATTTTGTGAAAATTTTGACATAATTTGTGAAAAATTAAAAATTATATTAAAAAATCAGCACAAAAACATGGTAAAAATATAGATTTATCGTTTCTTAAGGGATACAAAAATAAAATTTTAAGAAAAAGTATTTTGTGAAACTACCGTTTTTCCTAAAGTTGAATTTGTGAAACTACCGTTTTACCCAAATTTAATTTGTGAAGGTACCGCTAAACGGTAGTAAATTCGGCCTGGACAGACCCCTGTTTTACTTTTATCTTATTCATCTTCTTTTCTTATATTATGGTTGATTGTGTTTTAAAATTTATTTTATCTTCAAATTGCTTTTTAATAGTTTTATTTGTTTAAACTTACAACTCAACAACTAAAATTTCAAATGTTTGTTGCTATAATATGTCTTTTTTTAAAAACAGATCTTAAATTTTGCTACTATAATTTGTTGTGATTCAACTACGAATCTCTGAATTCACTGCTAAAAAATTACTTACTAAAATTTTGTACTTAGCATTATTTTTGCATATTATCCATTATAGCTTCAGAAGGGAAATGATAAATATTGAAAGAAAAAGTTGATGTAGCTAATGTAGTAGATATTGAAATGCTTTGTCTAGGATATTTAAGAATTAAAGTCAAGGTAATACACTATAGGACAAGGAAAAAAATTAAAAACTAATAAATGTTCCAAACGGTCAAATTTAGAAAATCTGAAGCATAATTATATCGAAGTTTCGAATAAGTTTTGTTCTAGAAGAACAAGAGATATTCCTATAAATTGAAAAGACAAAACAAGTTTCAAAAAGGCTGGGACTACAACCGGATTTCAAAGTATCAAATTGTTGGTAGAAAACATTTAAGGTAAAGCATAACATTAATGGCCATTTATATGGTGCTAAAAATTAGTAAGTAATTACTGTTTTTTAGTTTTTAATTACTCTCCGAATAAGAGATATCTCTATTTAAAGAACAAATTTTCTGTCCCCAGTCGTTTGCTTGATTTGGAAGATACTACTGTCTGTATGTATTTTTTTAGAATTTTTTAAATTTAGTGTTATTGCTAAAATATATTTTTTTATTTACAATATCACTGCAAATATTGATAATACAAATGTTTTAATTCTGCAGGAAAATCAAATTTTATGGATGCCATTAGTTTTGTGTTGGGAGAAAAAACTTCATGTTTGAGAGTTAAAAAATTAAGTGTAAGTGAATTTCTTATTTGATATTTCTTTGAAAGTTATATTTTACTTAAAATTTTACTTAGTAATCCTCCAATCCAATAAACATTTTGTAAATAAGTGTAGTTTTAAATTAGTTGATAATAGTCTCAGGTAAATCTCAATTAGCTTATTATTATTGCTATAGTATTTTGATTTTATAGACCATTGATTGAATCAGTGAATATTAAAATAATTTTTAAAAATTAAGAATCTAGAATGTAAGTTTATGACAAAATTATCCCCTTAAAAATAAAAGTTATGTGTTTTTAGTAGTTACTTAGTTTCCTCATAGCAATATTGTATTATATATTACTATATTATAAATTATTTGTTAAAACTTCCACATGTTTCTAATTGTTTTTATCATTAAATACCTCTAACTCATTAATTCATGCTTATATTATAATAATTACAATGTTAAAATATATCAGGCTTATGTTGCAGAGCTTGCCTTTGTTTGACATGCTCGTTTATAATTATTATAGTTTTTAAACTAAATAATAATTTTTATTTTTTTTTTATTTATTTTTTTTTTTTTTTTGGTTAAGAGTTTTGAAATATATTGAAAAAAATCAATCAATGTTTTGAAATTTCTTGTCATTTAATATGTTTATTTAAAATATTGTATAATCTGTTGCATTTTTATTTTATAAAATTATGGTTTCTTTTATAGGAACTGATTCATGGAGCTCCCATAGGTGCACCTGTGGCTAATCGAGCCCACGTGACAGCCATTTATTGTGAAAGTGAACAAACTGATATACATTTTACTCGGATTGTTGCTGGTTCTTCTTCAGAATACAGAATTGATTCAAGGGTATGTGTTCATGGTGATATTTTTTGTTTTTCTATAATTTTTTTCGTGTGGAACTGTATTTTGAATAAATCGCCGATTAAATTAAGAATCCCATTTGATGTATTTAAAAGCATCAGATTCAAAATTCAAGAATAATGGTTTTGGAAAGAAAAAAACAAGTGATTCTGCTAGGCTTCATAAATTACATAATCTTAGGACACATTACTCTCTTATTTCTACTAAAAGCGCATCCATATTCAAAAGTATTAATTCTCTACCTTCTATTAATATTTGTATTTATAATTATTGTATCCATTAATAGACAAAACATAGAATTTAAAAACAGAAAAAATATATAGTTGAGCTATCAAGTATTTTAATTAGAGCTTACCTAACACCTGCATCAAAGCAATAATGTAAATTGATACTGAGTATTCTTTTCCTTTTCAACTTTATCTATTGATAATGAAAAAAAAATTTTTTCTTTACATACTTAAAGTATGGTTATAATTTTACCAGCATTAATTTACTGATGCTTTTTTTTTTTCATGGTCCTTGGCATGTTAAAGTACGTAAGCAGAATCACTGAAGCTGCATGTTCTGTAAATTTATATATTTACTAGTTGAATATTAGTTATTCAGGTGTTATAAATGTATCTTTAAATATATAAAACTTATTAGCTGTCTGGTTGATTAAAAAATAATTTCAAGCATTGCCGTTCTAAAAATCAAATTTTTTTAAAAAATCTATCATAAAGTAATATGCTTAAGAATAATCAGCGTTACAAACGAGTTAATTCATTTCTCTCTTTTCATTTTTATCTAGGGTTATCACTATTACTGCTAAAAATACCATTTCCTTAGCATTGTAAATTTTATGAGAAAATCACGTTTCCTGAGGGTAACTATGTGATATTAATGAGAAAAGTATGAAAGTATTAACTTTGGGATGTTATGAAGAAAAGTGAGAAAGCCCAAAATTTTCATTAATTTACTATCCTTGATATATTGGCATTTTGGTGCATTATATAAATAACAAAGGCAATAAAAATTCGAAACTTTCAAAAGTCAGCATTTTAGGAAATGAAAAATAGCGTAACTGTTTTTTCCCTTTTGAAATTACATGAAAACATTATTTTTGATTATTATCTAAAAATAAATAATTAAAGTGGTCAGGATTATAGAGTTTCATCTAGAGTTCTATTAGGTTTTTAAAGTCAGTAAATGATTTGTAATTTTTAGTTATATAACATGTCTAATACTTTCATATCCTATTACACACAATCATCTATTTTAACAACTACATTTTATTAATCGTATGCTTCTAATATTTACATGAGTATTGTTAACAATAAATATATTTTGTTTGTTACAAGGAATCGTTTACTATTGAGAAATCCCTGCATGCTCAGCTATTCCGTCTTTGTAGCTCTACTGAAGGAATGAATTTACAATAAATTTTTGGTTATTTGCTCATGCTGCTTATGCTGCTTAATATAGGGTTATCTCAGAAAATAGGGTTTTATATGTTTTTAAATGGGTATGAAATTGTTAATTAGAATTATAGGATCAATTAATAAATGGTGATTAAGTAGTTTTGCTTTATTCATAAATTCTTTATCCCTTTTTATTTCAGTCTGTCAGTCATAATGAATACACCAGTCGATTGGAAAGTTTAGGCATCAATGTCAAGGCAAAAAACTTCCTAGTATTTCAAGGTGCAGTAGAATCAATTGCCATGAAAAGCCCTAAAGAAAGAACTGCTTTGTTTGAAGAAATCTCACAGTCAGTTACATTTTTTATTTATGAACTTTGAATATTTTTAATTTATTTTAACAAAAACTCTTGACAAAAAAACTTGATCTTTTTTTTTTTTTTTTAAACTTTTAAAACTAGTTTTAATATATACTTTAAAAGTGTTATTTGCCTTTCATTATTTTTTTACTGATTTAAAGTTGTAATGTTGAAGTGGCCTTCTTAAATACATAATTATATTTTTGTGCTTTGTTTATTGTTTTCTTTTAAATGTCTTAATTTTAATTGGATTTTTTTCTTTCTTTCGTTTTTGCTCACATGAAGCTCAATTGAACATAAAGATGAATATGAAAAATTAAAAGCTGAAATGATGAAAGCAGAAGAAGATACACAATTTACTTATCAAAAGAAAAAAGGTATAGCTGCTGAAAAAAAAGAGGCTCGTTTGGAAAAAGAAGAGGCAGAAAAATATCAGCGTCTTAAAGAAGATTTGGTAATGATCATCATTTATCTAATTTTAACATAATTTTTTTTTATATAATATATTCTGATGATAACAATTATATTATCATCAGTACTTCTTTTATTGTACCTTAAGTTACAATGAACAAACATAAAGTAAAAATTTCAATGCTTTGAGGAAATGTTTATACATGCAGTACCTGTATAAATAATATTTTCTTCATAAATTTATGATTTAAAAAATTCCTTATGAGTCATTTAAATCAATGATTTTAAGTAAAATATTTTCTAATCATGCTAACCCTGTTTTTTATTTTCCTTGATGTTATCGGCGGAAGTTCTTAGGGTTTGCACTCCACACACACAAATGGACCATAATTAAAATTTTTAATATAATTAATTTCTATGACATTAAAATTGAATTCATATTATTATTTTAAAAATTAAACTCCTGATTTAAAGAATCATTAACAGAAATGAAATTAGGCAGATTTGAGAACATAAATTAAAATAATTCACTTGAATAATATATTAATATATACTAAGAATCAGGGTTTGTTAATTTAAATCAAATGATTTTTTTTTTAAAAATCATTGATTTAAATCAACTGATTTTTTTTTAATATATATTAATTTTAAAAGTTAAACAGTGTTTTAAATTATTGATACTTTTATTATTTTCTTTTCTTAGTTTTAAAATTTATTTTAAATAAATTGCTGCATTATTTAGTTTTAGTTAATGAAATTACTTTCTTTCTTGGTGTGTGTTAAATTCCAACAAATTTGAAATTACATTTTTAAAAATCTTTTGATTCTTGAGATTGAAAGTACAGATCATAGTAAACATTTAATGCTGTCTTAATATAGACTTGCATAGCTGTAGAAAGTAATTAATAAACATGTTTTTTTTAAAAAAAAAAAATGCAAATAATGTTAATAAAAATTCTACCTTTTGATTGAAAAAGCATGGCATTAAAATCTACATTATATTTCATTGGTGGAAAATGTATATTTCCAAAGCTTGAGGTTATATTAAAAAGAAATTACCCTAATATGCAAAAAATAGAAGTGAAAAAAAAAGTGCTCATGAATTTAGATTTTTTTTTCCTAAAATAGTGTCATTCTCCCCTTTCAAACTCTTTTAAAGTCTATTTGAAGCAGTAGGGTAATTAATTGGTATTTTTTACTCATAATATGTTTACATTATCAGATTTTCTATAAAGAAATTTTGTGAGAAAAACAATTCCAATGAGTACATAGATTTACATGAGTACATAAATTTTTTTAGCTTAACTTATCTATTTTGATATAGGATTAAAAATGAATATTTTATTATAAAAATATATAGATTAAATATTTTTTTACTTTTTGATGAATGACTACATTTATTTTGTCATTTTAAAAATCAAGAGAAAAAAAAATCACAATTTTAAATTACAATTATGGTTTGTTAATTGAAACTTTGTTTTAATAGTTAAAGTACAGAAATCCGTCCAAGCCAAATTTACTACCGTTTAGCAGCACCTTCACAAATTCAACTTTAGGAAAAACAGTAGAATAATTTCACAAAATACTTTTTCTTGAAATTTTATATTTGTGTCTCGTAAGAAACGATAAATCCATATTTTTGTGTTGATTTTTTAATATAATTTTTAATTTTCACAAATGATGTCTAAATTTTCACGAAATAGGTACCTCTCAGAAAAACCTATACAGACCCCTGAAGTATTCTCTAAATTCTCTTATTTCATCTAGTCTTTAAATTTCAATCATGCATTTATCTCAAAATGTTTGCTATGCATTCAAAGCTATGTATTATAATGAAAAATTATTTTAGTAAGTTAGAGCTTCTAAAATATTGTTATGATATAGTTTTAATATTAATTTATTTTGATTAAACATTAATAGAGTATTTTTAATCATAAATTAAAGTTTTTACAGTGTATTTGAATAAAAAAAAAAAAAATCTGATTTAAATAAAAAAAAATCCGATTTAAATAAAAAAAATCTGATTTTTTTTTAAATTTAAAAAAAAAAAAATTTACAAACCCTGCTAAGAATAAGACAAACGTATGTGAGGAAATATTGTTTTACTACTTACAAATATGGATAAGTTTTCTGTCGCACTTTTCAAACTTTTTGCGCAGCAATATTGTCTATTAAAGCAGAATAATCTATGGAAGTCGATAGATTATTTTCAGTAGAAATGAGCACGAATGATAATAGCATTAATCACCATTGATCTCGAATATATTTTTATCAGTGTCGATTTTGAAAATGAATGTTCTGCAGTATTAATGGTTACAGGAAAAGTAAGAAAAATTCTTAAAGCGATCACAAAATTTCCTCTAGCGTCAATAGAATTTTATATTACTATAGTATTAACTGTCCTTCTTGAAACTCGAGAAACTTTGATTTATTGACAGTAACTAATGAGTGAAGATGTCAATGGCATTGTCTTCTTCACAACTCCTGGAAGAAAATCTGTTAGCATAATTACACATGCCATGGTAACTGATTATAAGGTAAAAAAAAAAACTTTTTCTACTGGGAAATAGGTAGAACTAAGTGTGTAATTTATAAAGAGTTTATGAAATTTCTTAATGTGGCAAGAAAGTGAAGAGAGGAGGGGAAAAAAAACATAAGTATATTAACAAGTTTTGAAATTTTATGGGCACTAGATGGTCGCCCCGTTTGCCCACCTCTAACAATGGCCCTGCAAATATCATTTCTGACTTGTTGCAATTCATTTGAAAATGGTTATTATTTTATATATTAAGTTGACATATGTGATGTTCTTTAATATACATTGCATAGTGACTCTAATGTAACATCCTTTTTTTTTTATCTGTTATAGGCCTTTAAGCAAATCCATTATTATCTGTTTAAACTGTTCCACAATGAGCAAGATTTAGAAAATTTAACTGAGGAGCTTGCTGATAAAAATAAAGATCTTGAAAAGGCATGCAGGAAAAAGGAAAAGATTGAAGAAGAAATTAAAGAAAAGAAGAAAGAATTTGGGAAAATGCAAAGAGAATTTTCGAAAATAGAGCAGCAGATACGAGAAGCAGTATGAATTAAGAATTTTTTTTTGCATGAAATACCAGAAGTCCACTGTGTTTGTTGGCTTCTTTTCTGTTATTTTAATATAAACTTATAATTAAATTATAATTAATTAATATAAACTTATAATTAATATAAACTTACCATTAATTTTTTAGAATTAAATTTCTTTAACAATTATTTTTTAAAAATTTATTTTTTATTTTTTTAGGAAGTGGAGCTGAATAAAAAGAGACCTACTTATATAAAAGCAAAAGAAAGAACAGCTCATATGCTGAAAAAACTGGAAACTGCTAAGTACTGCATTCTGTTCAGAATATTTTACAATAGTTCAAAAATTGATGAGACTTGCATCCTTTGAAAATTTTGTAAACTACTGTACTAAGTCCCATATCCAGATGTTTGTCTACAGGAAGGATCTCTTCTCCAGACACTTTTTAACAATCAAAATAAAACTCTTTTTCCCTTTAAAAAAATTTTTTTTTACACTTACAACCTGTTTAAAAAATATGCAGGAAAGAGAAACATTCACTTTTCCCAAATTTCCGCTTTTTGATTTTTATTCAACTTCTAATTTTTGTTCAAATTTAATCCAATTTTCGCTATAATGTGACAAAAAATTGGATATCACTGAAATGAAATCCGGTGTCTCTCTATAGCACGAAAAAAATCACATTTTTTCTCATGTCTCACATATTAGGGTTTCTACTGGCAAGAATCAGGCATTCGATTTCAGAGTGTGAAAAAATTCACATATTGAAACATTGCTGATTTGAGATGACATCATTACGACTAAAGCGGCAAGATAGTAATAGTATTTTACTAAAAATGAAGTCAAAATTTTAAAACTATGTGGAAATTCCAAACTGTTTAAAATGTGATCGACAAAACCTTGTGGAGAATAAAATCTTCACTAATCGAGTGCACCAAAGAGTAATACTTTAAATTCGCAATTCCTTATATCCCATGTAGCTTTTTAAAACTATGAAAATCTATAGCAATAACTGAGAAAAATATGATTGTAAATCTAGGTGGGATTTCGGGTGAATTGTTAATACGAAATAATATTGTATTAAAACACTGAGATTTTAAAAACCAAGTGATCCAAAAATCGATATACAATACCATACTGGGTCATGGTGAAATCATCCCTAATTGGGTGGATGGGGAAATGATTACTAGCTTAAATGTGTGATTTGGAATTAGCGGTGTGAAATTATAGTAGCAGTTTCAGTCCATAGCGGTTAGTGGGATGTAGTTTCTTTGTGGAATTTAAGTATTATGGCCATTTCAGATACATCTTAATTTAGATATGATGTAGGGATATTTATGCCAGAAAAATGAATAAAATCGTTTATGAAAAATTTATTTATTATCTAAAACTTAAATTGAACATGGCCACATTCCAAAATTATTAAAAGAAAGAAAAGAAGTTCCTCAAAGGGATCAAGAATATCATTCTCCTCACATCAAGAATATTTGTTAAGATATATATTCAATGGTTGGGACTGGGAGGCCGAGCCTCCGATCCAATCGTCAATAATTCGAAATTAAAAGTAAATGAATTGTTCCCAACAGACAGTTAGAAGCATGGGAAAAGATTAGTGGTTGGTGTTTTATTGAAAGATAATATAGTGTAAAATAAAGCCAACCCCCCATAATCATTATTAAATTTGAAAATAATTTATCAAAAGCGAATTGCCAAAAAGACAGAGAATTAGTATAACCATGTAACTGAAACATTTTTGTGGTAAGGAAAATAGTGTTGCAAATAGATTTTGTTTAGTAGCAACAGTGAATTAATGAATCTTACATTAGCAATGAAATAAAAATTTAGCCTTTACATTGATTGTTAAGAAAAGAATAAAATATTTTATATTCACTTTTTATAAAATGTACTAAAAATTAAATAAATGGTTTGATTTAATTAAAATTTGATTAAGAATGATTAAAAAAATAAATTTAAGAAATTTTAATAGCTGATAAATATGTAATACCTATTGTGCCTTCACAGTTATAATGGCATATTAAAATATTGAGATTTTTAAAAACCATTTAGAAATCTCTAACTATAGCTGCCAAGATAGCGATTTGCAAAAAGTGGATTTATAGTTGTTGATTGAAATTGACATTAATTACCATCTATTTGTTATTTTTTTATTGAATAATGACATTTTGATGTTTACCTTAAAGACCTATTATCCGGGTCCCAACTATTCTGGATATGGGACTATCCATTGTATTTTTAAAAAATTATCAGTTTTGTACCTGTCTTTTTTATGTTGATTGATTTCTAAAATATTACAAAACTATTGAATTATTTAATCTACACAACCTTCTATTTCCAGCACTGCCAAAAAATAAATAATTTTTTAGAAATATGTAAAAGTAAAATTATATATTTTTTCCAATAGGAAATCTTTAAAAGCTGCCAAGAAAGTTCATGAGGCGCATGAAGGTGAAATCAAAAATTTAGAAGATGAGCTGCAAGAAATTGAAAACAGCCAAGAAGATTTTGAACAACAGCTTGCTGAAGAATCAAAAGTTGAAGGTCGAGACTTAACTCTTCAAGATTCACAAGTATGTTTGTTATATTACTTAAACAAGTCAATTTAAGCTTGAATAAGACTTACAATGCTACATTTATAACATTGGGAGTTAAATGTTTTTAACCAACTCTGTTTATAAACATTTTTAATATAAACAATTTTAAAATAATTTTTATTAATATATAAAGAACATATTAATAATAATTTTTTACTTCAGAAAGAGTGCTCAATTGTTTTAGCTAAAATTGTTTAAAAAAAAAATCCTTCCTTGTCTATCCATTTATGACCAAAATGAAAACAAAAGTTATGCTTGTAGCTACTTTAAATGAATGAATAAAAAATCCTAGACCTTTCTGTTCTTTCATATTTTGCTGCCAAAATGAAACATTTAATTGTTATTTGGCACACTGGCTTGCAGTAGCGAGAACCCTTTATCACACATTTATTCTCGTTGGAATTTGCTTTTCAAAGATTTCTATGCTAGTTTCCCTAAAGACAAAAAATATTTGTTTTCTAAAATGAAACTAGAACAACATTCAAGTTCTCAATATATAAGATTATGTGTATATGATTTTAAAAAATTTCATGCAAAGAAATTAAGATTTAATTTGGCTTCTATGGTGTACATCTTACCATATCTTTTTCATTCTATGTTGATTGACTAACTCTTTGGAATATTCATCAAGATATGTTTTTATTTAACTAGTATTTATAAAACTGCAACCATACCAGTTTGTCCTAAACGTTAAAAAAATTTAATTTTTGCAAGCATTGTTTGAGAACACTGGTTATTTAATATTACCAGTTACTACAGCAGCTTTTTCTTTCGTTTTTTTTTTTTTTTTTCACATTTATTAAATCCTTATTTATTTATTTATTTTTGCTCATTTTATTTGATATCATCATATTCAAATAATTTTTTTTTCACATTTATTAAAACGTTATTTACTTATTTATTTTTGCTCATTTTATTAGATATCATCATATTCAAATCCCTCTCGTGTAAAAATTTCATTTCTTGTGAAAACATAATTTCTTATAAATACAATTTAATATAGTGGCAGTTAATAACTAGTATAATTTGTTTTTCTTTCCTTTTTTTCCATCTGTATTTCTGCCCTGAAAACGTTTGCTTCGAATAATCGATGTTCAGTTTCCCTTTTTTTATTTCAGTTTTTCTGATTCTGGGATAACTGTTATGTAGTTTACCAATTCATATTTTTTGCCATATTAAGTGAATGAATAAGTGAATAAAATGAAGAAGCTCCATTTGTTCGGTAATAAGTTACCATTTGCTCGGTAGATCCTTAAATGAGCAAATCGGCTAAGTGTTAAGTGGCTGAATCAATTTGTAAATAAACAAAATGCTTATAAACTTTCATTTATTTACATTAATGGCCGTGTTTTTATTTTTTTTTACTCATTAACTACTTGGTAAACAACATGAAGAAGGAATGATTTTTATTACTGAAAACAAGTTGGCTTTTAAATTTTCTTTTATCATAAACATTTAAATGAATTCATACCTGTTGCTTTTATTTATATTTTATTAGGTTTAAACTTCTTAAAAAAGACATTTGTTTATTGTAGGTTGAAGAGTATAATCGATTAAAAGAAGAAGCTGGAAAACTTTCATCTCGTTATCTGCAAGAACTAGACTCAGTAAATAGAGAACAGAAATCTGACCAAGACCGTTGTGATAATGAAATCCGTAAAAAAGCTGAAGTCGAGTCTAAAATAAAACAAAAACGAGCAGAACTTGAAGAGAATGTTAGGAGACTTGAAAAGCTTACTGAATATATCAGGTTTGTTGATATTGATTGGTTCTGAATTAATTTTTTTACTTTACTCATTTTGATATTTCTGCTTAAAACATGTTTCATAATCATAATCTTATCATATAAAACCTTTTTTCTTACACTTAACTTTTGCATGCCATGGAATTTTTTTTAATCTTCAAAATATAAATACCCAAATGTCCTGGCGGAACGATTTAAAGCAGAAATCCAAAAGCAATTGAATCTCCAATATTATTTATATATTATAATTCCTTTTTGTTATTTTTAGAAATTCCGTGCAGATCTATTAGCTCGATTAACTTAAAATTATGAAAACAATTTCATGCATTCTCTGACTTTTAAAACAGAACAGGTTCAAATAAACAGAATAAATCATTCTTAAAAAAATTTTCATTTGTCATAAAAAATTTAGAGCTACAATTTTATGGGTAGACTATGAGAGGTCTCATAAATTATAAACAATTCGTGGAAAATTTTTTATATATATATATTATATATATTTGGAGAATGGAACCAAATTTAGCTGAATAAGGTGTTCTCCCTCTCCGAATAGATTTAAATAAAAAAAAAATTTTGAATGCAGTTGGGTCCAGAAAAATGAATTTCAGGTTTAGGCAGCTTAATTATAAAGTCAAAGTATTATATTATATAGAGAGAAAATAATTTATTGTTATGACAAGTTATCTTTTCAAACTGAATTCCTGTTCATCAATAAGCATGTCATTTTTAGAAGAGAAATATCAGATAAAAATTTATATCAATACTATTGTTGGTAAAGTAGAAGCATACTGAAAGAAAAATTTAAAATGTTTTAAAAAACGGTGATTGTTTAAATTTAGCAAATGTTGTGATAAAATAATGATGTGACAAAAAGTTTTTGGTTTTGGTTGTGTATATTATTAAAAAATTTATTTTTTTAATAAAATGAAATTATTGTTTTAATTAGAACTAGTGAAACTGGTTTAACAGACTTGCGCAAGCAGGAAAAAGAGATTGGGGAAGAAGTTCAGGAAGCAAAAAAGAGAGTTGCTGAAATTAATGAAGATCTGGAGTCAATTATGAATGAACTTGGAGATGCAAAAGTAAATTATTATTTGTGTTTTATACTATTACTAATAATGATGTTTTTATAGAAGGGCTATATCTGTAACATACAAGACAGTAAGGCTTTTCACAGTCAAATTTTGCCATATTTATAATAAATATTAGCAAATAATTTTCATGGCTAGATATTAAAATTTTTTATCTATCTACTTTAGAATCATAGTTTTTTTTTTTTTTTTTTTTTTCTTACCAAAAAGAAATCAGTGCATTCTGTATTAGTTTGATAAATATCGACTGAACTATGGCTATTTTATTTAATCAAGTTTTGTTACAAACCAGGCACTTTAAGTGAATCTATATATATATATATCTTATCTATATATATATATATATCTTATCTATCTATATATATATATATATATCTTATATATATATATATATCTTATCTATATATATATATATCTTATCTATATATATATATATATATATATATATATATATATATATATATATATATATATATATATATATGGGTCATTCTCACTGAAAAGGTATAAATAGACTAAAATTTTTTCTTAAATTAAAGTAATTAAAAAAGTGATAAAAATTACATAAATGCCTTTATTTATTTTTGTTATATGTCCTTATAATAATGGTCAAGTTTTCAAGATTTAAAATATTTTTAATTCTGTCTTGTCCACGGAGGAGAAGTAATTTCTGTCTAGCTTGTCTTATGCAAAGTTTTTTCTGTTCGTTAATTTGTTGTTAGATTTGAACATTTGATTGAAGTCTTTTTTTTTTTTTTTTTTTTTTTTTTTTTTTTTGCATTTTGGTTTTGCCATTTTTTTCCTAAAATATGACGAGAAAAAAAATGTTAAACATCACAGAAATTATTTGGAAAAATTGCCAATACTTACTTCTCCGATAAAAAAAAAAGAAGTTAAACTTAATTGATTTTCTTTAAAAAATACAAAGAAATTAACAATCCATTTCCATTTAAAAAATATCAATTAAAAGAAAATAGTTTTTTAATTAATAAAAATGCATTATTGGTTGTCTAACACATTGTCTCCTCCATTGTCATCTCCTCCGTGGAACTGTTTTGTCCACGGAGGAGACAAAAACTAGTTCTTGAATTTTTCTGATTTTTAATTTTAAAGTTACAAAAATGGTGCAGTTCTTTTTATTAAATATACTATTTTTGCAATCTAAAATTTGTATATCAAATATAAAATAGCTTTATCTTACCTTCTTTATGATGACCACGGAGTATACATTGAGAACTTTGCCAAACCTCAGTTGAACACAACAATCCAAAACTAACACCAAAGAGAACAAAAGCAACTGATAGTTAACACTAGAAAATAGAATCTTTACCTTCCCCACCAGCTGTCTTATAGGGATTTCAGATATGCTGCTCTCTATTACATATTTATTGAGCTATATTAATTGTCCACGGAGGGAGACTTCATTTTTGATGGACAAAGTTTACTAACCATTTATTTAATAAAAATAAAACTTTTCTAAACAAATATTTAATAAAAAGCTACAATAAACATTTAACTTGTTAAAACTACAAAAATCATTAAAATAACATCTAAAATGTTTAACAGCCATTAAAAATTATTTTGTGTCACAGACGTAGGGACGTCCACGGAGGGGATTTTGAAGTTATGTTTATTAAAAAAAATAAGAATGAAATATTAAATGCATTCAGCAGAAATGCATATGACTGATTAGTTAGACCTGTACGAAAAATGATGCAGAAAAATATTAAGAAATCTGCTGTATTTCCTAGTATTTATTACTAAGGGACTAGGAAAATCACCTTTTTGTGAGAATGACCCATATATATATATATATATATATATATATATGTATATATATTTAAAAATTCACAATTTAAAAGAATTTTGTTGAAAATCTCTTAATTTAGAACAAATCTGTTGTATCATAATGACTATAACATCTGAAAAATTTAAATGTTATTCTGACAATTAATATAAATGTTTTAATTTTTCTTTTTGCCATTGTAATTTAGACTTAATACTTATGTATATATTTTTTTTCCAGGTTGATAAGCATGAAGATTCAAGACGTCGAAAGAAAGCTGAAATAGTGGATCATTTTAAGAGACTTTTTCCTGGTGTTGTAAGTATCTTCTTTCATATATATAGAAAGAGAGAGGGGAGAACATTTGTAGTTAATTAAATTATTTAGATATTCTCACCTGTTGAATACAAGGTTAAAATATTGGTATTTTTTAAAAGAAAAAATAATTCAAATTCACTTTGAATAGTTGCTATTGAAAAAGATAGGGAACTTAATATATTTCAGAATGACTCCTCTTGAAATGAGAATTTGAGAAACATAAAATTAGGACTTAGGTCAAATATTAACTGTTATTAAGGTAACTGACTGGCCGAATTATTTGGCGAAAAAATGTTTTTAATCTATATGTGAACTTTTGTTTCTTAGCTTCTAAATTTTTGTTTAGCTTTTTTGGCAATCACATATCTTAAACGCATTTTCAGAGAAACGTTGGATTTTAGAAAATCTCTTTGCGCTGACACACATTACAAGAAAAGTTAAATATAGATTTCTTTGAATTTGTATGTAGAGTTTTCATAATGTTAGCAACTAAGGTTTTAAGTCTGAATTTATTATTTTTATCTTTGCTTCAAGTTAGAATATTTATAATTCTTCTGAAAAAATACAGCATTAAACAATCTATTTAGTTCTTTTTCGTTTTATATTTGTAATAATTTTAATTTCCTATAATTCATTCCATTTTCTAATTATTCATTCACATATAGTTGGAAGCAGGGTTCTTTGAGTTAAATTAGCTTAATTTAAGTAAAAGGATTTTTTGTTTTTATAGTTTTAAAATAATTCCAAATATATATTATATATTACTTTCAATTCTGAATATTATTTATATTGACTAGATATCTACTATATTTCTGATATTTCGAAATGAAAATTATATTAATGTTATAATATAATGACTGAAAAATTGAGCTCAGCTGAAAAATTAAATTAAACAAAAAATTCTTAAGTTATAACCCTTAATGTTTTTCTTTGAGTAATAGATCTTTGTTTTTCATTATTTTATTGGTGATTCTTCTTTTTTTTTTTTCTTTTATAGACATCCGTATTTGGTATTATGTAAATAAACATGTGATTTTTTGTTTTGTTTTTTCAGTATGACAGACTTGTCAATATGTGTCAACCTATTCATAAGCGATACAATGTTGCAATCACGAAAGTCTTGGGTAAGAATATGGAAGCTATTGTTGTAGACACTGAGCGAACCGGTAGATCTTGTATTCAGTATTTGAAGGAACAGATGCTTGAAGCTGAAACTTTTTTACCACTTGATTATATTGATGCCAAGCCTCTGAAAGAGAGATTGAGGTATAAATAACTTTTCACTAAAAAGTACCATATTTAAGAGTTATTCTGATTATCTTAGAAGGTTATAAGCTTGCTGCTTATTACATAACTTTTTATTTTTTGCAGGGAAATTCAATATTAACTTCACTCATGTCTTTTTTATATTTATTATTGTGCATCATTTGCTGTTTAGAGCAGCAGAAGCTTAAAACCCAGTTGCACACAGTCATGAAGTCGTTTATAGCCTTTTCACTATGCTCATATCGAAAAATACTTTTCCTAATAATACTTTGCCGTATAGTGGACAAATGTTCATTACATCCTTGATTGTAGTCTTGATTTGTGATGAAACTCAAAATTTTACGCTTATAAAGTACTGAAAATACTTTTGGTTTACAACTTAGCAGATACTTTTTTTTTTTTTGTCAAATTAGATCACACTCTACCCATAACTGTTTAAAATTCAATAATATAAATTCAAATTATGTATATATGCAATTAAGTTTTATCTTGATATTCTTTCTACTCGCAGGAACATTCACCAACCTAAAAATGTAAAATTGCTGTATGATGTACTACAGTATGATCCTCCTGCTATTAAGAGAGCCGTGTTATATGCTACTAATAATGCATTAGTATGTGAAACAGCTGAAGATGCTAACAGAGTTGCTTATGAACTTGGAGATAACAAAAGATATGATGTAAGTGCTTAAGTATCCTTAAGTACTATTTAAGTATCTCTTTCCTTTCCTCATTTTTTTAAAATTATTTGAAATTTATATTTGAAATATTAATATTTATCATTTACATTTAATTTATCAATTTATGTAGGCTGTTGCTCTTGATGGAACATATTATCAAAAAAATGGTTTTATATCTGGAGGAAGCACGTAAGTACTTAAAAATGTCTTTCATTTTTATATCACAATATCATCCAAGTCAGAGTGCTTTAGTGAATTTCCCTCAAATTCTGTTTTTTAAATTTTTTTTCTTGTTTTCTTTTCCCTGTATCAACCTTCTGGGTCTAAAAGCTAAGAGCAGGGCATGTGATTTTTCCTCAAATATCGAGGAATTCCTCGTATCTCAAGTCCATTGGTTTGCAGATGTCCTTTTATCAAAAACTTAAATCCCGTCAAAATACAGAGTTCTGCAATCTTAATGAGATGTTTACATACATGTCAATTGGCGGAAATCCTGCAATTTTATTCTTTTGATTTGGCTTTTTTTTCAATTTTGAATATTTGGAATCCGCTAATATTATAATTCTTATTCATAGATTTTATTATAAAACATAGATTTTCGTATTTACCTGATTTAAAAGTTAACTGAATGAACGGTTACATACAATTTACGTAATTTAAAAATTACATGTGTGATTGGTACTCGTGCGATTTAGAAATCCAATATCGAGATTTGTATTTTCGCTTTTTTTAAAATCCAATATCCCTATTCATATTCACATGATTTTAAAATGCAATATTACAATGCAGATTCACATGGTTTTAAAATCCAATATTACGATTCTTTTCAAAACTAAGATTTTTCTTACATTACTTACTATAAATATTCTTCCTTAGAAAGGAATTCATCATTGATAATAATTTAATTATAAATCTTAGTTCAAATAATTATGGATTGACTTTTTACACATAAAATTTCCACTGCTTTTCTCTTAGTGTAACAATTACCTCCACATCCTCTTTCTTTTAACACATTTTATGATTAAGAAAACAAAGACCATGAATTAATTTTACATGTTGCTTAACTCCCTGAGAGTAATAAAATCCCTGTCCCTCTTTGCACTTCATTTAATAAGTGTGGTCTTTATGTTATTTATAAGAAGATTTTTAATGGATAAGAATTTATAAAATAAATAATTATTTATTTTCATTGAAAGGTATTGATTACTTTTTTTATTGTATCTCATGTTTATGAATTTAAAATCTGTTATGTGTTATTTAGTGCATTTTTCAAGGTAAATTTCTATGCATCAAATTTTCTATAAAATATGCTAATATTTAACCTCTTCATTTAATACATATCCTGCTGTGCTAGAATTGCAGCTAGAGGAAATTTTTTATTATTAATTTATTTATTCATGTTGTAAAAGCACTAAATTGTGTTTAAATTGAAATATTTTGACAAAAATAAGAAAAAATATTATTCCAAGTTATTTCTCTCTCTCTCTTTTTTTATATATATATTATATCTTTTATCAATTGCATTTTTATATTTTGCTTAGTGATTTAGCAAAACGTGCTCGCCGCTGGGACGAAAAAGCTGTGCATACTTTGAAGTTCAGAAAAGAAAAACTTACCGAAGAATTAAAGGAAATGATGAAGAAAACAAGAAAAGAATCCGATTTAACTACCATCCAATCTCAAATTCGTGGCTTAGAAACACGTTTAAAATATTCTGTCACTGACAAAGAAAATACAGTAAGTATGAGTTTTTTCTGTGGAATAATTGTGTGTGAATTTTCCTATAAGTTTTGATTAATGACCCTGTTAAAAATTCGTCTGAACTTGCTTTGTTTCGATTTTGTGTATTTTTACATTTATTTCACAGGGTTGAAAAAGACATGCTTCAGTGTTTAAGTGTGTTTTATTTGTTTTCAATGTATAAATTTTTTATTTGTGCTGCAGATTTAATTTGAACAGGTTAGAACTACAGATTTAGAAAAGTTTAAATTTATAATATATATATTTTTTTTTTTTTTTTTTTTGCTAACATGTTTATAATTTATATAAATTCCGGTTAAAAGAGTACATATATTTTTACTGATTTTAAGTTCCCACATTAATTTATTTTAAACAGAAAATTAGTTTTCTGAATTTCCACTTATTTTATTTACAAAAAAATTATTAACTGATCACAGTTTTTTATTTGCTAACTTTTTCTAATTTTCCTAAAAAAATGATTAAGTTCTAAGGGTTGTTCTACTATTGATGAAATAAAATACATTTTATGTTCTTTAAACTGCGAATGACATTTTTGCCATTTCTTTTTTCTTTTCTTTTGTTAGAAATCACTTGGATTTCATTCTTTATTTTAGTTACTGAATAAAAAGAATAAAATTATGTAATTTGATTGTAGATTTTAAACTTAATTATTTTTGTTATTTATTTTAAAAGCAAAATTTCTCAATATTATGTATTGGAAGACCTTATTAAACAATAAAAAAGCCTTAAAACCCTCTTAAATAAACTTTAAGTAAAATATAAGAGTAGAATAAGATGATTAATGTAAATATTAGTATAAAATACTACATTTAATTTGAACATAATGCATTAAATTGAAATATATATGTAAGCAAGCAGAGAACATTTTTGTTTTGAATATTTGCAAAAACATAACTTTACCTTTATGCTTTTATTTCCATCTATTTTATTACTTTTTGGAAATTTTCAGATATTTTGTGTTATGTAACTTCATGTTAGCAATAAAATAACATTAATGGTTTGCTTTTAGGAAAAAAGAGTTATTGCTGGCTTGGAAAGAGAAATATCAGCATTGGAAAGAGAACTTGATACCTTTGAGGTAAAATTTGTGTTCTTTTTTTTTCCAGTTTATTGTTTTTGTATTTTACAGCTCTTCTAAATTTATTATTGTAGTGTTTTTCCATTTGTGTTAAAAATTAATGGATTTTTTTTTTTTTTTTTTTTTTTTTTTTTTTTTTTTTTTAAGCCCAAAATTTCTGATCTTGAAGAAAGAATGAAAGACCGAGAAAGCAGAATAAGTGATGTCAAGGAGTCAATGAATACTGTGGAAGACAGAGTTTTTGCTGACTTTTGCCGTTCAATAGGAGTTGAAAATATCAGGTTATCATTACATTGTTAACTATTCATATGTAATTTATTTTGAGTAAATTTTTTAACTTATGAATAATTTAGTTGTGTTTAAATTTTTTATTTGATTAGTGTAATATTTAAAGTGTTTTCTTTGAAAAATGCATGAAAGTTACTTATTCTTTAAATCAATGTCTGGCAAAATTTAATCAAATTTTTCATTCCCCCCCTGAATAACTTTTCATGCCAAAAAGAAATGCTTCAATGGAAAAATTTAAAATTTTCATAAATGAAATCAGTACACAGTTTAACATGACAGACGATAAACCATGTATTTTAGATAGTGCTTGTTTCAAGCTTGGTATCAAAAATATTACTTTACATTTTATGAAAATTGATATAACCAATAATTAAATAAAAATTTATTAAGTTCATTACTTTCAACAACTATTGATAAAAATTAGAGAAAAATTGTCCCTTTCTCATTAAGGCTGGAGATAAATGCTGTAGAGTTAATATAAAAAGGTAATCAATTTTAATTGTAATTTTTTATATTTAATGAATTTCATCCTTAATCAATTTGTTCACTCTAGACAATATGAAGAAAGAGAACTCCGAGCTACCCAAGAAAGAGATAAGAAACGTTTAGAATTTGAAAATCAGAAGAACAGAATAATCAACAGGCTTGAGTATGAGAGATCAAAAGATACTCATGGTAAGTATTATAATTAAAAACATACATGTCATTGCCATTATTAAAAATTTTGAAATTAAATTGGGAATTCCTTTAGAAAATGTGAAGAAATGGACAAAGACTGTTGAAGATGATGAAAAAGAACTCGAAAAACTGAAAAAGGCTGAGGCAACTCAAATGCAAGTAAGTTAAATTTTTTTTCTCTAGTTAAAATCATGCTTAAATTCTCTTAATTTATTTGCTTTAACAGATTTCTTAAATCTTTTTATATATTTAATATTGTTTAAAAAATTTTCCATTATTTCTTAATGAAATAAGTAACATGCAGTATAAGATAGTGAATTACTTCCATACTTGCTAAATATGCAGTTAACAGTTAGGTTATAATGTTTTTTATGTTAATACAAAAAGTTCCATAAGCAGATTGATTTAATTTTTAAATAGAAAATGAATATAGATAGAGATGCGGTACTGTTTAGGCAAAGAATAATTTCATTTTTACTTATTTAAAAAAGCGTTACTAAGTTCCTCAACAGATGAGGCTGATACCAGAAAGTAGCTTTTTCCAATGTTTGTCAATTTCTTCAAATTGAAAATTCTCCCTTTAGGTATTTGTTAATTTTTTCAGGCTCAATCGCAATGTTGCTAAAAAATAGTAGATATTTTGAAAAATAAGAAAAATTTAGATTTTCACAATTGGCACTATCTGTTATCAATTTCTGTAATTAATTCTTGAATTTTGGGTGTGAATAAATATGCTGCGTACCTTTATGAAATGTTGCTAACTGTACATTTCCTTCACCATTCTTTAGTATTTATTTCTCTTTTTCTTTATTTGATTTTTTAAACTTTTTATAATTTTTTTGATCCATAGTGTCCTTTTTACCACGAAAGGCAACCATTAAATTAGGCAGTGATAGAGGAGGTCCCTAAAGTTGATATACTTATAAATGAGACTTTTCTGAAATAATTATAGTTTTTGTTTAGTTTTATCACTTTATAGAAAAAACATTAAGTCATTTCTTAAAATAAAAATTTACATTATAAAATATTTTTGTATTGTCATAAGACGAATAACTTATAAAATTACAATTTTATAATAAAAAGCTAAATATATTTAAATACTGTTATAAATAAAAATAATAACGTAGAAATATTTTTCACTAGAATCCACTTTTTGAGATTCACCTTTTAAATTGAAGTATTTCTCTTTATGAATCAAAAAGTGTTTATTTTCATTCACTTTTTTTCAAAGTAGTCAAAACTGCATTGCATAATAAACACACTATTTTTTTTCTTTCAATGAGGTAAAGAAATTATCCAACTTCCACTCTACATAAAAAAAGAATAAAACAGAAAATTTCTACTGTTGAAGGTTGAATGGAAATAATTTCAGACAATGTAAGATTGCTATAACTACAATACTACAGCATTCTAATTAATGTTATGCTTACTAGGTGGCAGCACATAATTTAATTCTATGAATTTCCGAATCATTGTAATATATATAATTAAATAATAAGGAATACAAGAGTTAAAGGCTGCACTAGAAACTTGCAGAAACTTCATGCAATCTCAAAGCCACTCCCCACCTCTTATATAGATCATATGTTTCTAAAATTTTTCGAATCACCCCAGAAATCATAAAAATTTTCAGTGGTCCAAATTGTATTGGTTGCTAAATTCATATAATTATTAAATGGATGCTTTTTTTTTTTTTTTTCTCTGGTTTCCCTATGTTCCACCCTTAAAAGCATAAATCTTATTTTAGTTTTGTAAAATAATTTAATTAGATTTAGTATATTTTCCTTTTTTAAACTATACTACTTCTAAATCTACTATATATACTTCTAAAATATCTGTATGTTCTTACCTCATATTAGAACCTTGCATTTTTTTGTTTAAATCATTGTCAGTATTATAAAGCTAATTTACTTTATTTCAATCGTGATTGTTATTTTTAGTTGATAGATGATGACATGCAGAACTTAGAAAAACTCAAAAATACTAAAATTTGTAAAAAGCAAGATGTTGATAAGCTTGAGGAGTCTACTAATGAAATCAGAAAAAAGTTATCTTCTGCACAAAAAGATATTACTGCTGTTCAGAAACAAGTCACATCTCTTGAAACAAAACTGGAACAAAAAAAGGCTGATCGTCACAGTTTATTCCAAACTTGCAAGGTATGAAAGATTCTATTTCATACTATTGAATTTAAAGAATCATTTTTTTTAAAGTATTTTAAATATGAAAACACAATTTCCATGCATTTTAGTATCTAAAAATTTGAAAAAATTTCTCCAACTAATATAATTTTTGAGTTATTAACAATAACAAAAATATTAATAACCTTTACTACGCCTTACACAAATATTTACGAAATAAAAAAAATAGTTTAAGCTTGTTTAAAGTCATTAAATTCTACTTTTCTTTTAAGACTTACCATCAAAACTCTGTCCATAATTTTAAAATTATTAGAAAGAGTAAAGTACCTTGTTATCCAGAATGCTTGGGGCTATCGCGATCCCGGATGTCTGAATTTCTTGGTATTTTAGATAGCTAAAAAATTGATTCCAATACAGCTCAACTGTAATCCTATATTAATATTGCTTTAATGAAAAAATAGCTGTATTTTTGCTGTTTTATTATTCCAATTAAAAATTTGTATTTTCATTTTACTCTTATTATATTTATACAGTAAAGCATAGCTATGATTTTTACTTATAATTTCCGTGCCTCCTTCTATTCACTAATACACATATGCAAAATATTCCCTTCACGGAGAAGTGAAAAAGAAAAACATTTGTTTCATCTGGTTTTGTTTTTAGTTAACAAGGTGCTAATTTCATTTTTGAGAATGAAAATTTCTTAAAAAATTGAAAAAAATTTCTCCATTTTACCCTGCAATCCATCTGGCATAGACTGATTTGAGGAAAATTTCATTTTCTACTTCATGCAGCTGCATTTTCCCTGCAATTACATCATTCCATTTGACTTTCAGGGATCAAGCTTCTACCAGGCGGAAAGCATTATTTTTTGACATTCGGTTGTCAAGCTCAGCGCATCTTGTTAAATTGTGGTTTAACTCAAAAACCTATATTCGGGAGTTCACCTCCTTTTAAATACTTTATATTAATATAAATTAAAACTCTTTTAAATGAATTTTATATAAATCTGCTGCTCCTTTGCGTTTGATTGACGTCACAGACACCATTGATTCTTTCTGGTAGACATTAGAAAATAAAGAATTTATCTGTTCCTCGCCTAAGGATTTTTAAGGTTAAGAAAAAGTTATCTTTCCATGCATGGGGTGATATTTTTGACAAGTAAATACGAAAAATATTAAGAAAAGGCAAAATATCATAGTACATTCCTATACAGCTGGAATGAGAAAGAGAGTGGCGAAACATGGAACCGTTCTTCTCCCTAGATAGCGTATTCGAACGTTGCGATCGCAAATTAAAATTTTGACTGCATCAAGAGAATAAATGTCCCGCAGTGAACTGATCGTTAAAACACGGTTCCCAGCAGATCACCGAAGTCAAGCATCACTGGCTGCGGTCAGTGTGCGGGTGGGTGACCACTTGGATCTGTCTGCGTAGGGACCGAGGGTGTGCGGTATTGGTCCTCGTTAAACTGTGCTACCATAAAGTGCTCGACTTTGCGTGCAGATCGTTGGGCTACCAAAGCGGGGGTGCCATCCCCTCTGCAGAGGATCAAAATTGTGATGGCATGTCTTCGGATCATCCTCAGGGATGTTTCCCAGACCGTCGCCAATAGCCCATTGTGCAGCTCTAGTGCGACGTAAATGAACTACAACTTAGTAAAAAAAATTTATTCCAATTGAGAGTTCAGTAAATCAGGTCTTTTTACAACTATGAACTGAAGAATCATATAATTTAAAGTGAAATTGCTGAAGATATTTATAAAAAATGTGTTTATTTTTTTTTTTTTATAAAAAAAAAAAAAATAATAAACACTGAATTATATAAACATATATAAACATTATAAACATATAAAAAATAAATGTTTTTTTTTTTAGCATATTTAAACTTTTTGTAAATTCTTTGTTTACTTTTCTGAGTTTCAATGAAAATAATTTTTCTCTTTTTTATATGCAAAGCTTGATGACATAAAATTACCAATGATTGAAGGTTCTATGGAAGATATAGATCATACTACTTCAAGTCAACAAGATGATGTGGAGATGTCTGATGTTTCGGGAAGTCAAAGCACTCAAAGGGTGTACGAGAGGGAAGCAAAAATAAAAGTTGACTATTCTGATTTAAATGAAGACTTAAAAGAAGTAAGTTTAGTGATGTTCTATCACCCAATTATCAGGGGGATTGTATTTCGTCCAGGTCTATTGAAAGAATTTTTAGCATGGTTAGGAAGAATCCGATGAAAGCTCATTCAAGCATGAACAATTAAATTATTGAGTCTGTTTTTGTTACAAAATTGATTACAGGAATTTGTTGTGTTGCTAAATTGAGTAATAAAGAGTTTTTTTTTTTTTTTTAATTTTCTTCATATTATGTTGTTGCATTTCGAATATCCGTGTTTATTATAGGGTTGTTAATTTAATCAATTTGGAAATAAAAATTTATTTGGTTCAAGTCAGATCTTATTGATTTAAATCATGTTAATGGTAAGAAAAAAAATCTCTTAGCATTTAAGTCTTTTTTTTAAAAAAAAATCTATTTTTATATGACAATATTGATATTTTATTTCCAATAATTAATCATTTATTTCTTTAGTAATGTTAGTTATGTTAGCTTTTTTACTCCTACTCTGTTTTGGAATTAAATGTTGTAATTTATATCTTTTGTATGAAGTTGAGTTTGGCTACCTCCTACAATTAAAAAAAATAAACAAACGAAGGTAAAAGACAAACTACCTTCATTATTACTTGATGATAATAATAAAAAGACTTTTTAAATAAGGAAAGTTGTCTATGTATACATACTGCAATAAAAATGTTCTGTCAATTGAAATAATTTTTTTTTTCTTCAAAGGAAAGTGGTTAGATTTTCAGTTTTAGTCAAGAATATAAATCTATGCTTCTCATAGGAAGATATTCTAATTTTTTCACTTTATCTCAAACTTAAAAATACTAGTTAGTAATAACAATTAAATGAAATAAACATGTACGAGAATGTCTATGTCCTATATTTAATTTACATTAAAAATATATTTTGTTAGTGAATAATTTTCTACTATTCGGTAAACTGATTTAAGTTTCCACAAACTTGGTTTAGAGTTGAAATACTTGTCATTATAAGTTTTTTTATTTTTTTATGAAAAAAAAAAAGTTTTTTATCTAATTATGAACCATAATATATTCTACAAATTCTTCATTTTGTGTATCTTCTGATATTTACTGGATATTATGTTTTTAATAGTGTTATGTATTTAGTTATTCATTATAAATATCTGTTTAAATGTACGTTTTGTTGTTGTTTTGATATAATAATTTGTATATTATGTGTAACAATTTTGTGTTTGAAAAGGTATATTTACCTGCTAACATTGGAGAAATAAAAAATGACAGAGTTTTTATTAACAACATTTTTCGGGCTACATGTACAGTTTTGATATATGATGCAAAAGCGTGTAAGTCAAAAAGAGAAATTTCAAATTGGAAATAATATAAGCTCTTACAATTAGCCAAGTAAAATATATGTAAGTATTTAAATCTTAATCTAAAAAAGATTTTTAAATCATTATTCATAATTACGTAAACAGTAAACACTCAACATCAAAATAATTTTCATAATTCTAAGTAATTAGCTTTATTTTATGAAATTTTTAAATATTCATATTTCGAACATAAGTAGCTGATTTGGCTTGTGCCTTGCATAAGGAATTTTTTTCAAAGTTCTGTTAGTAACAATGACCGGGAGAAATTACTTCTATCAAAAGCAAACATTTCATCAGAAAGTGTTGAGTAAAACTCGAAGCTAAAACTTTTTTTTATATACACAATTCATTTTCTAGTTGCCCAACTGACACCAATAAATGGTTTTGAAAAAGGAAATGCATTTATGTTTGGATGATCGGTAAAAATTCAATGCAAACAAAAGTTATTGCCAGACTCCCATAGATAAATAAGAAAATTCGTTATCGGAGAAAAAATGATTCACACTCACAGCAGTATTATCACTACATCCGGTTTGGTTGGTGCCGCAGCGCAAGCACTGCAGTACTGGCAATACCCTCTGTTGAGGTATAAGAGAAGTATTTTTGCTATTAGTGTATATTTATTGCTGTAAAATTTTTTTAATTTCTTCAAAAAATATGAACAAATTCATGTTATGTGGGTAAACGAGAGATAGTTGTAAAATACGTGGGACTTGGTTTAAAAAAAAAAAAAAAAAACAGGAGACTCGGCAGGTATAGGTTTATTATCAGTGAATATAAAAATGTTATATGTGGGTAAGTACTACTGAAAACTTAGTGGCCAATGCTGGAGGTTGTGCTACTATTTCTGGGTTCCTTTTATGTTTTTAACCATGAATTATCATTTTAGTTGGATACCAATGATGAAATCAAAAAGGAAGGTGATCGCTTAAATAAAGAAATTAATGACATGCTTTCCATCTTGAAAAGAATTCAGGCACCAAATATGAAAGCTATGGAAAAGTAAGGAAATATTCTACATTTGAAAACTAATTAAAAATTTATGTATTGTACCATTGAAACTTAGCTTGCTTTATTATTATACTGTATTTGAAGTCAAAATGTATTAATATTAATGATTTCTATTACTATTAAATTTATCTCAGTGTTTGATGCTTTTTAAGGATAATATATAAATGGTAATGATTTATTAAAATTTATTGATTTTTTTTTCTTTTTCAAGAAAATAAATAAATAAATTAATTAATAACATAATGATTCTATTTAGGAATAAAAATCTAGATTTAGAACAAATCGTTAATTCTTATTTTTATACAACTTATTAACCATATATTTTTACCAGAATTAATAAACTATCATTTTTAGAAACTGGAAGCCAAATATTATGAAATTTACAATAATTTTTAGATGATTGCTTAAACTTTTGCTCTAAGTTTACATTTAATATTTTTGAATCAAACTGATTTCTCATTTTAATCACTCACTTATTAATCTCACTTTTTTTTTCTCTCCAATATCTGTCTTTTAAGTGTTGGAAAGATGCTATAGCCTATTCTAATGAATGTTAATTTATACTACCTTACTATAGATTTAATGTTTAAATAAAAAGAAATTTTTTTTCTACAGGCTTGATGGGGTTAAAGAAAGGTTGAAGGAAACTGATACTGAATTTGAAAATGCCAGGAAACGAGCTAAAAAGTCTAAACAAACATTTGAAAAGGTCAAAAGAGAAAGATATGATAAATTTATGAAATGCTTTGATCATGTTTCTAATAAAATTGATGAAATTTATAAAGTAAGTATAAGTCTAGGTTAATCATTATCAAAATATTATTGACAACTTATTTCCTGCAACAAATATTCCTATATCAATCAATTGTTATTTTTTCATCTTTATAGGCTCTTACCAACAACCAAAGTGCCCAGGCCTTTTTAGGTCCTGAAAATCCTGAAGAACCCTATCTTGAAGGTTTGAACTATAACTGCGTAGCTCCCGGTAAAAGATTTCAACCTATGAGTAATTTGTCTGGAGGAGAAAAAACTGTCGCTGCTCTTGCTTTGTTGTTTGCAGTCCACAGGTATTGGTCATTTATGTCTATCAATTGAATATTAAGTACAATTCTGCTTGATCTAATTCAACAGGTTTCTCTTAATTGCTTTTAAAATTCTTATACAGATGCAGTAAGTCAATATTACTATTCTAAATGCAATAGATGACTCTTATAGTTTAACAAACACATCATACAAAGTAAACTTTTTAGCTGACAATATGCTATTTTTATAACTGTTGCAACTTATAATATGTTTCGCCTATTAGGCTAGTTATAAAAATGACACAAAATATCAATATTAAAAAATGCCACTGTTTTGTTATAATGGAAGACATTTATGGTCTAATATTCTATTCTTTGTTGAAATAGTTCGGACACCCGCATCTTTTGATATTTTCATTAGGACAACACAAGTTATAAGACCCCTCAAGTTGAAATGAAGTCTTAAATGCTCTCAATTCTTCCCCACTGAAACTTTCTTTCATTTTCTTATCAATTTGAAGATTGTATTTAACACAGCTGAGGTAAAAAAAGGTAACAGAAATATAGTCTTTGAGTTGTTCATATAAATGAAACATTAATTCTGACACTTGATAGATGATCAATTGTGAATAATCAACTCTGTAGGTCCTCATTTCCTTACAGGTATACATTGCTTTTTTTTTTTTCTGTGAATCATGGGAGGTTTACTTTTAAGAAAGTATTAACCACCTTTCATATCAAGTGATAGGTAGGGGTCAGAGGGTGTGAACCTAATAATTGAAACCGACTGATTACTTGAATTTCTATGTTCAAAGGAAAATTATATTCATTTTTCTGTAGCAGCTACATTTAGAATTATGTATTTATATCAAGCTTTTTCATATATTCTTTTTCCATGGAAAAAAATATTATTTTAAGTTTGAATAAATATTCTTGTTTATAGTTATTGTAGATTAGTTAATTATTTCTACATCTTTGAAAATATTTTAAAAACAATCTACGGGGTTAAACTTCGTTATTAGGATACCCTTACCGTAAATGGACAACTCTCATGAACGGACAACTTTTTCGATCCCAAAAATGTCTGCTTAACCGAGGTTTCACTGTATATTTATAAAAATGTGTAAGGTTTAAAATTGTACAAAGTATTGAAGTTCTTTGATTGTAATTTTAATAAATTATCTCTGAAAACTTCAAAAATAAATAAATAAATAGAAAGAAAAAAGCAACTTCAAACATATTACAAGATTTTCAATTTCAAAGTTAAAAATAAATTTCTTTTCAGCTACCAACCTGCACCTTTCTTTGTTTTGGATGAGATTGATGCTGCTTTAGATAACACCAATATTGGAAAGGTAATTGCAATTCTACCCAATTTAAGTAGTTTCTTGTAATTAAAGTACTTTATAATGTATGTTTATTACTAGGAACTGACAAAATTTGTAAAATGTTAGGACCCAGCTTCTAGAACTGTGACTTAATCATATTTACTCCGAAATGAAAAACTAGCTTCTCAAACACATACTTGTCTCTTTTTTTAGTGATATATGTGTCTTTTCACAATAAAAGGAATTATGTATTGAATTAAAAAATCAAATTCAGCAAAATTTTAAGGAAGTAAATCATTTAAATTTTTATTCTTATAATTTTATTAAACAAACTACAATCACTAAAACAGTAGGTTATAGCAATAAATATTACTGAGCAGTAAGGCAGTTTTTATTGTTTCCTTTAATGCAAATATAAAATAAGATCAATATATTAACATTGCCTTTGAGTTTTAGTGCTAAAATATTATTTATCAATTTATACAATTTTTTGCCGAAGTAGTGATTGATTTTTACTTTTATTTTCCTTGCTTGTTTTTTTTTTTTTTTTTTTCTTTTTGTTTGTTTGTTTTGGAAACCTCACTGGTTGCTCGTTTGTTCTTAAAAACTCTTCCTTATAATAATGCAAACATGAGTAGTAGAACATTATGTTGAAAAAGTTAGTCAGCAAGAGAATTTTTTTAGTCCTCTAGGAGATCTGGTACCCAGAATTTGTCTGTTCCTAATTGTCACATAATTTTTCTAAGGAAAAAATTTATTCTGTTATGTGTATAATGCTTCTATTATTTTCTATTATTCCAATACTCAAAAGTTCGTAATTTATAGATTTTTCAGAGTTCTTAAAACTTGCAAAGTTCTCCTATATTTAAAATAATTGTCAATTAATAATGAAAATTTAAATAAATTTGATAAACTAATGTCTTTTTATGACTTAATGTCTTTGCATTCCTACGGCTATCTGATTGCGGCAATATATTAAGCATTGCTCAAAAGGTGCCGGGTAAGCTGGATACCCTACGATTGGAAACTAGGTGAACTTCAAGCTGCCTCTTAGGATCAAAGCCGATCCTTCACATTAACAGCTCAATGTCTTAACCTCTGAGCAATCACAACTTGTATCCCTAATTTGTTTAAATTTAATTTTTAAAATATATGATCATTTAGATGTTGGTAACTAAAACTTATTTTTATTAACTAATTTTATTTATTTTCTTATTTTTATTAACGTTTCTATTATTTACGTTGTCATATCACTTAAATTTTTATACAAATTTTAATACTTAATTTTGCTCCTATATTATATAGTTCTTATTTTTTAAGTGATTAAATTTTTATTGTGTTGATAATAGTATTAAATTTAGAAACTGTCTGATTTTAATCTTAATGCATTTTTTTAAATCTCAAAACTATTTGTGTAGGTGGCTCGATTCATCAGAGAACAGACGGAGACTTCATTCCAGTGTATCGTTATTTCTCTCAAGGAAGAGTTTTATGGTCACGCAGATGCATTAGTGGGAATCGTTCCTGATGTAAGTATTTAAATATTTGTCAAATGTGAATTAGTTGTAGACATAAAATTATATAGACTGTTAAAGTTTTCACAATTTTTTAAACATCACCACACATTGACAAGCAACTAAGCCATTTCTGGGATGTATTTTTTAATGGCGATGGTGGGATTGCCATGTAATTTTTGCAACCAGTCTGATCAAGTGAACTGGGCTGGAGCTGGTGCACCTCTCTCCACATTTACACACCACAACCAACAAGAAGATTTTCATCCGTGGCAGATTTTGTGTGCACCATCCTTGATTCGAATGCATGCCTGTTGCTTATTTGGCACTCCATTTTTAAAAAAAAAAAAAAAAATTTATATAACAATTGTACCGATTTCAGGGTAAAGAATTTCATTACTGGTCAATTTTTAAATTTAATTTCCTTTGTTCGAATACACGCCAGTTGCTTATCTGATGCTCCATTTTTTAAAAAAATTTTTTTAATACAACAATTATACAGATTTCAGGATAAAAAATTTGATTATTGGTCAATTTTGAAATTTAATTAAAAAATGCAAATTAAACTTTACTATGGATCATTATATATGCTTTTATTTTTCATTGATCCGTTTTTCATAACGCCATTACAAGTGGCTTTTCTGCACCCAAAAAATGACCCTGACTAAAATTAAACTCATTGTCGAAAAATCTTGCACCTTCAATAACATTTTGAAGTCAATGAAGATAACCCCTAAGAACAACCTACCTCTATTAACGACCACTTTACTGGGAACTGAGAGTGGTTGCTTTCGAGAGGTTTCGCTGTATATGTATATATATTTAATTATCAAAAAAAATTTCTTAACTCGTTTTCGTCCAAAGGTGCGTTAAAGCACCACTTAAATAAATATATTTTTATTTACAGTGTGATGTATATTTTCACTAATTTTATTCTGCTGCTATTTTCAAGGGTTCTGAAGATTTGTAATTCAATCGGAATAAAAATTTTTCATTAAAAAATTTTAAACTAGGCTAGTTTTTTTTTTTACGGTTATTGACAAATTTTACTTTTTGAAAATGTATAATTACTCCATTTGGGATTAATGATATGTTCTTATGATGGACTCAAGGTGCAAATTCTTTGAAGAACTAATAAAATAAGTAAAACAAGTGTCGTAAAAAAAATACTTGCGTTCAACTAAAGGGCTCATTAATTTGGCCAATGATTCATTTAAGCATTATCTTATATCTGAAATATAATATTATTTTTCATACACGAAACTTTTTTTTTGTAACTTAATGAACGTAAAGCATATTTCATTGAATATAATACCACATTTTATAAAATTTCTATGCTTGACCTGAAATGAAATTTATTGATATTAAAAGTATGAAACATTTATTTATTTGGAATATCATTAAAATTAATGTTGAATATTGTAATTTTCTTTTCTCTTACTACTATTATACATTTTTCTTTTGTAATCTATGGTAAAATAAGTATTTTGTGCGTTCACAAATTTCCACCATTCAAACTTCATGTTTTCCTCTCATATTTGCCTTTGATTATTATACTATGGCATTCTTATTTAAATGAATGTTGGAGTGCAAATTTTGTCCTAAAAATGATCTAAAACCTTATAAAATTCTTTGTTGATGATTTATTTTTCGTAACTTATATTTATATAATGTTCTTTTATTAGCCCGGTGAGTGTACCATCAGCCGTGTTCTGACATGTGAATTATCAAGATATCCAGAGTAATTTCTATAATATCTGAACTTGTGTATAAACTCATCACCATCTTATGTGTGTTCCAAATATGTCAGTTTTATATTTCTGCTGTTGATGTAGATACTAAGGAAAAACATGTATATTATTACATTTTAAAGAAGGTTGAAATCTTGTAAATTGTCATACATTGTTCTGTTAACTATGGAATTTCACTCTGTAAAAAATTGCAATTTTTTTATGTGCTCAACTATTTTAACTAACATTATATTATATTTTTCATTTATTTATTTCTTGTTGTAACATTTTATGATTTATTATGTTATTGAAACAATTTCTTCTTGTCTGTGTCTGATTTTTTTTTTTAGCTTTTAAAGACTTAGAACTTAAATTTGTATTTCTCTTGTACTTTTAATTTGCTAAACATTAAGCATTTTTATGAAAAATATTTTCATATTGTATTAATAAGTTTTTAATGACTTATACATATATAATGTATAAAAAAAGTGTTGCTAAAACATTGTAAGCACTGTGGTAACTCATTAAAATGTAATGTGGCAGATTTTAAAAGTGATTTTTAATAAAATGATAGAAATAAATATGTCATGCTTTTAAGATGCATCATGTCCAGATGTTTGAAGAAATAAGTTGTATAAAGTTTTGTACGGAAAACTATTTTAAAAATAAAATGCAATACAATATTTGTGTTTTTAATTACTACAACTTACGATTCTTTACTTCTAAATTTGAATGCTTTGCCAAAATTAAAAAACAGAAATCTTGCTTTAAAATTATGGAACGATATAAGCGATAGTATGTTCAGGATGCTAACGCGCCACAATTAGATATCTTTCTTACATCAGAGGTGAGTTTTTTCTGCTTTTCTTTTTCCATTCTGCCTTTTAATTACAACATTTCAAAGATAGTTCCGCTTTTTCGAATTCCATAAAAAAGTATTAATTTTTTACGCTTTTCTTACCTGTGTAATGACGATTTAAAATCACATATCATAATTAATATTCATGAGATTTAAAGCAGGGGTGATTGTACCCTGGAATTCTTGAGTTTTTTGTATGATTTTTCCAAGTCTAATAACTAGAAGCAAGACTTGTGATTTTTCTGCAAAACTCTCAAGTAGCTCATAGTATCTCAAGGCTATTGGTTTGTGAACTGAAACGAATCAAAAACTTGCGATCCGAAGAAATTGCGAAACTTTTGCTATATCCTGTTAACGAGACATTTACATGTACTTGATTCTTTTGGTTTGGCAGATTTTTGCCATTTTGAATATTTGAAACAGCGCCAGAATCTGCTAATATCACGATTCTTATTCCTGTGGTTTCAATATTAAATATCGATTTTAGTATTTACCTGATAAAAAGGTACGAGTTGCGGTTGATATTCACTCAATTTAAAAATCGTATTTTGTGGTTCCTATTTACGCTTTCTTAAAGCCAAATATCGTGATTGGTATTCACACAAGCTTAAAATCCAATATTGCAATTCGTATTCACGCAGTTTTAAAATCTAATATTGCAATTCATATTCACTCAGTTGTGATATGAAACATCGATCTTGATCATGATTCGTCTTTACGCGATTTAAAAATTCAATCTCGCAATTTGTATTTTCGAAGTCCAGTACCTCGATTCATATTCCCGCACTTTTAAAATCCAATATCGCTATTCTTGCAAGAAGTAAGTTTTTTCTTGAATTAGTTACTATAAAGGTGTGATATTCTTCATTAGTAGGTGATTTCATTATGTTAGTTCAAAAAATGTTAAATGTGAAACATGTATGGTATATAAATTGTTGTGTTATCTATTTCTGGCACTTAAAATGTTCACTTTGTGTCACAATTACCCCCTGCTCAATTTAAACGTGATCTGTATTCACGCAATAAAACATGACACATTGTAATTCATAATCGAGTGATTTAAAAATTTATCATGATTATTCATATCCATTCGATTTAAAACATTCACATCGAGATTCGTATTCACTTGATTTAAGATTACACTTCTCGATCTGTGTTCACACAATCTTAAAAAAATATTGCACGTCGATGGATTGAAATTATTCTACGTACAGTGCGCAGGACAAAAAACGAAGCACTCTGAAAAACTTGATCTAATGAGCGGATTTTCGCTCTATCTCGTGACTTCAAATGGATAACCTCAAATGTGGTAATTAGTTAGAGCAGGTGATATTTTTAGTTACAAATTTAAGACACCAAGAGCATGCTTTCTCTACATAAGCGTACTTTTTTTCTTGTTGACAAATTTGGATTTCCGACCCTCAAATTATAGGGAATCAATAATTTATAATCCGACAAAATTTAATCAGAGTTCCACTAAATCTAAAAGTTATTGGAGTTAAATCTATGATTTAAATTCCGTTACTTACACAAAAAGACGTCAACGAGACATGTATTTTGCCTTTACCGCCACCCTCTTTTTTTTTTTTTTTTCCTTCCTATGTTGTCCTTCACAGGCGATAACTGTCTTTACCCAGATTTGATAGAGAAAAACGTATCTTCGGAAAAACTTTGAGTATAGGAGACTGGGATAGTCTCAAAGTCCTCCATGTTCCCATAACAAATCAATACCTCTGGGGGTACTGATCCAAGAGTTTCCTTTGTCTTCTGGATTGGTTCAAAATTACAAGGCTACGGAGTTGAGCATTAGTAGTCGTAAACCCATGAAATTGGGTCGGCTGTTCAACGACGGTTATAAAATAAAATAATTTCGGCTAGAGGCCGGGATAGCCTGGTCGATAGGGCGCTGGGCCCATGTCCAAGAGGTCGTGGGTTCGATCCTTGCCGGCCGAAGACTCCCCGTGTAGTAAATGGTGACTGATGCACGTTAAATCTGTCGAGTCTCAAAGTCCTCCATGTTCCCATCACAAATCAATACCTCTGGGGGTACTGATCCAGGAGTTTCCTTGTCTTCTGGATTGGTTCAAAATTACAACGCTACGGAGTTGAACATTAGTAGTCGTAAACCCATGAAATTGGGTCGGCTGTTCAACGACGGTTATAAAATAAAAAATAATTTCGGCTTAAGACCGGGATAGCCTGGTCGGTAGGGCGCTGGGCCCATGTCCAAAGAGGTCGTGGGTTCGATCCTCGCCGGCCGAACACTCCCCGTGTAGTAAATGGTGACTGATGCACGTTAAATCTGTCGAGTCTCAAAGTCCTCCATGTTCCCATGACAAATCAATACCTCTGGGAGTACTGATCAAGGAGTTCCCTTGTCTTCTAGATTGGGTTCAAAATTACAAGGCTACGGAGTTGAACATTAGTAGTCGTAAACCCATAAAATTGAGTCGGCTGTTCATCGACGGTTATAAACGAAAATAATTTCAACTATGGCTCCGGGGATAGAGCGTTCGCCTTTCAATGAGATGAACCGGATTCGAATCCTAGCGATAGCTGGTCGATACGAATCCGCAACCGGCTTGCACCGACCACAGTGCTGACGTGAAATATCCTCAATCTCAGGCAGATCATGTGTTAGAGTCCCTTTGTCGTGAGGCTAACGGTGGGAGGTTCTCGTGGTCTTCCTCTCCATGTAATACAAATGCAGGTTAGTTCCATCAGAAAGTCCTCCACGAAGGCATATTTCTCCCAATTCTTGATCAAAGAGTTCCCTTGTCTTCTGAATTAGGTTCAAAATTACGAGGCTACGGAGTTGAACATTAATAGTCGTAAACCCAAAAATTGGGTCGGTTGTTCGACGATGGTTATAAAAAAAAATGATTTCGGCTATGCCTCGGGGGATAAAGCATTCGCCTTCCAATGAAGTGAACCAGGTTTGAATCCCAGCGATGACTGGTCGATACGAATCCGCATCCGGCTTGCACAGACCACAGTTCTGATGTAAAATATCCTCAGTGGTTGTCGGATCATGGGCTCGAGTCCCTTTGCCGTGAGGCTAACGGTGGGAGGTTCTCGTGGTCTTCCTCTCCATGTAATATAATTGCCGGTTAGTTCCATCAAAAAGTCCTTCACGAAGGCAAATAATTTCGGCTAGATTTAATGAACTACTAAGGCAAGCACAAAAGTAAAAAATTAAGAATCTAAAAAGTAGTTCCGAAATTGCAATTAGCTAAAAGATCATTTGCTAGAAAAAAAAATAGTGCTTTTTCCCTTCTTTTTTTTAAACTGATATTTTAATGAGTAGCAATTTCGTTGCTAATTCCTATTCGTAACGGAAGAATTATTTAATCAATGTGATATATTTGCCATCTTTCTCATTTGCTGCAATTAGATAAAATTAATTTTTATAATGATATTACGACATACAGAAATTTCAAATCGCGCTTCAGCACTCACAATACCATCGTTAATCCGTGTTTCGATCTTTCTTTTATTTTGTATAACGCATTTGAGTTATCATTTTTGGATGCGCACGATTTGCTTCGTTTATTTATCGGCTACGAATTTTCCACGTTTTGCTACGAATTACTCTTTTTTTTTTTTTTTCCTGTAAATTCCTATAATTTATTTTTTTTTTCACGCAAAATTCAATTCGTGCATTTATTAGTCATTTTTTGACACAGCGATACCACTGCTTTTTCGATCGACGTATTCACAATTATTGTTACTGATATCCATGGCTGAAAGCCCTTATATAGCGAGGCATTTTAGCATTTTTTTCGAGAAAAATAAAATATCTGTAACCATCAATATTTCTTTTATAATTTTAGTCTATATATAAAACTGCTTATTTTCCAAGGGTAAAGTAGCTATTGTTAAATAGTTTTAAAAAGAATAAGTTAACTCTTCCCGAAAACTAGTTATAACTGAAATGGTTTTACTACCACCTTTTTCTCTTTTTTTGTCTCGCTTTCACCCCTGCTGATATCCAGATGGTTGTTTAAATCCTGTTAATCATTTGAGTAATTTTTAACGCTCTGGATTTGCGCTAAATCCATGCCTCGTTTCGATAACTCATGTTGCTGTTGATTTTCACATGATTTTTTTTAAATCTCGATATTTTTAATACGATATTATTTATTACAACACATGAATCTCGAAATGTACATTCAATTAACCCGTTTTTTACCCGTCTGATTCGTTTGTTTTCGTTTAATAGACATGCTTTTATCAACAAGTTTTTTTTAGTTATTGCTGTAGTTTTTTCAAATATCTTTTTTTTCTTTCCTCTAATGCAATGATGACTCGTAAAGTGAGGAACATAAAAAAAAAATTTTAAATAAATTCTTTATGTGTTGATGAAAAAGCAATTTATTGGATTTGAAAAAAAATTCTCTCTTTTAGATTAAATATTACTTTAGTGCTTAATAATGTAAATATACTATACTATACTCAGTGGCGCGACAGCCCATAGAGGGCCAAGGCCTACTGTGCCCATCTCAGTTTTCTTGACCTTTGGGCTCTGGGGTGCAGGAGCAGATCTTCCGGTTAGGTGGTCAGCCGAACGCGAAACCCCCAGTGTTTAGTTCCCAAGCATGCTTGGTACTCATTTATCGACCCACTGAAGGGATGAAAGGCTGAGTCAACCTAGTCCGGCCCGAGGATCGAACCTAGGACCTGTGGCACGGGAGCGCGAAGCGCTACCGCTCAGCCACCGGGCGTCTAATAATGTATATAAAAAAAAATAAGAAAAAAAGTAAGATAATTTCTTCTTTCAATCTGAGGGGATAGTCTCATCCTGGGAAATAGGGTCCCAATAGTTTGGTCAAAGTTTGAGCGCCTTAATGTTAACTTTACTTTTTGCATATTTCGCAATATCTTCGGAATTTTTTAAATGAGTCGAATTTACCCACAAATAATACCATGCAAAAAATTTTATTATAAAGAGCTTGAAAAGTAAAGTATACCGAGTTTTACATCATTTTAAAGAATTCGAAATTTTTTTAAAAAAAATTATATATATAATAAGTATTTCATATTTGGTATTGTTTCCGTAACTGTAGGTCAAAATGAACTTATAGGTCAGATATATTTTCTTTTTCCTGGAGAAACTGAATCTGCAATAAGAAATAGAGGTTATTATTTAAGATTTCAAAGTTGGTCCCCATCCTACCCCAAGGGGCTGGTATTGAAAGATCGAATTTAGTATCATTGGATAGCTTTAAAAAAATATTATATACATCCAATTCTATACGATGTATATTTTCGAAACATTTGACTTTTTTAAGATTTTTTTTTACACTCAGAATATAAAAAATAGATTCCAAGTTTCTCCTTTTGTTATCACATTCTTACAAAGCAAGAGCGAAAAATATTCGCATTGATTAAGTATGAACCATATGTTTGATATTCTCTTGTATAACTTTTTTAAGTTGAAGTGGTAGTCAACCGCAGGGAAATATTTTTCCAAATTTAATTAGAACGTGGTTCTGAAATTTGATTGGAAATTATTAATAAAACTATATAAATAATTTTAGATTTGTTTTTTTAAACTAAATGAAAGAAATGTTTAGTAACAGGTGCTATTAATACTGTCAGGAATTAATATCAAAATTATAATCGTTTTTAAGTAGATTAACTTCTGTTTAACAACAAAGCCAGCTAATTTGCTTTGCAACCACAAAAAACTTCCCCTTGTTTATTTCATAAAAAAATTCACCTTTTATATGACATAATTATTGTGTAATAGAACAAGGAAAAAGAGATATTGAATTGTGAAAAAAAAAATCCGATAATCGGATTAATTTTCCTTTTTTGCTAACACTATAATTGAGACATCGCGTTTAAACAAAGAACTATAATCACATTAGGATTAATTGAAATTTCAAAAGGGGTTTTTATTTTGTAGTATAACACAATCTAAACCGATTGTTTCTGGCGTTACATTTACATCTGACGTAACTTGCATAACAAATATATTAAACCAACCGTCTATTTCTTAATTTGAATGCATTTAGTATTTTCAGGCATGAAAAAGAAAACGATTTTTGCCAAATGGATCTAGAAAAACAACCATCAAACAATCAAAATAATTGGCAACACAACAAAGTGCGAGAAGCTGTTTTCCACTGAATTAAATATGAAAATATAATTCAAAATAGGGGCACACATTTTCAACTTTCATTTGCAACACGCTATTACACAATTTGAAAATGAGATGAAGTGAATAAAAACCCTTATTATTTCGGCGGAAGATATTGATAAGGTCAGAAACACTTTTTCTTTGTTCTAAAGAGTAATCTCAAATTATTCTTATTAAATTTCTTTATTCACGCAAACAGCAACTGGAGCGTATAGTTTTTATATCTGACAGGCATATCTTTAAAACAACGTTCTCAAAAAACAAAATCCTCTTGATTTTGTCAATGTCGCAATATACCTATACCTAAGGGTTTGTGGTTTTACCACCTGAAGAATTATTATGACTCAAGAGGAAGTAGCACTATGATATATCTTGAGGAGTTCCGTCATTAATGGCATAGTTGGCAACTCTAACTGTTTCTAAGGGTGTACGTAGTATAATGACAATTGAATTAAAACTGTTGACATTTATTTATTTGTTTATTTTTGCTTTGCCAGAGCTTTAATCGTATTATAACAATCATTAGTGTATATGTTTTTTTTTTTTTTTTTTGAAAGTATTGGCGGTATAAATAATTTTAAATTAAATTTAAAAATCCCAAATTTAAAACTTTAATTTCAGTACAACTTTAACTGTAAAGTCAAAATTTTACGAAAAATCTGTAAAAATGAGACTACATCATACTTGCGATTTGACAGGTTAAAAATGCCATTTTTTGTAAATGAACTTGATTAGAATTTGCTAGTAAGTTGTTATTATTTTTAGTGTTTCTTAAATTTTTTCTTCCTTTTTCTTGCATTTTGTTTTCTTGCGCAAAACTGTAAGATTTAGAAGCTTCAAATTATAAAGACGTGTAGAAAAATGCCCAACGAAATAAAAAAATTTAGATACAAAAAATAATCGAGTATTATTAACTGTTAAACTTGTATATAAAAAAAAATCACTTTGGCCGATCTGCTTCCCGTCGAAATACAACTAAAGTGTTGAAATTTGACATGTAATTTATTCTCTATGTGTAATTTATTAAACAAAACTATCTGTGGATAATTTATTTGTAAGCATTTGCGGTTCTAACCGTTTTAAATAAAATTTAAAAAATCCCAGAATGAAAAAGTAAAAAAAATGTACATTTAGCTACAATTTTAAGTGTAAAGACATCATACTAAAAGTCATTTAAAATTAGTAGATATAATTTACACTTTTCAATCGGATTCATTTCAACTGTTTAAAAAAACGGATACGACCACTACTAGGTTTACAAGAAAAAACTTGCACACTCACTAATAATACCTAGAAATAACTAAATAAGTGGTCACTAAATATTAAGATGTAAAAATTTTGAAATTTAAAATGGTAGGTAATTTACTGTTGACTGCGGTGCCTTAGAGGCATCTTTTGAATGCAAAAGTTTAAGTAACTTTGACGAAAAACATCATAAAAAAAATGTATCGCTCTTTATTAAGTATCTGCTTTAACACCAGTATTTACGTTAAAATCAAGTTTACATCGCTTAATATCAGACGTTTGTATGAAGTATTTTTTTCAATGGTAATAAACAAAAGCAATGTTTTTTAAATAAATAGAAACTTTTAGTTCAAAAATAAATTTTATAATTCCAATTTATTAAATTATTAAAAAAAAAATTCAAAATAATTTCAGTCTGCAGAAGTTCTGTAGGAGTTCGAGGGTTTAAGAAATTTATTTGCTCATCGTTTCAGTTTTTAAAAGTCATGCCATAAGAAATTCAAAACTGGATACATATTTTTCACTATTGTTATTTGCATCCATTAACAATAGTGAGTTTTTAGTCAATTAGTTTCCCCGGTATTTTAAATGAGTGATGCCCTTTCATTTGGTAATTGCTTGGTATTGATTTAAAATGGTATTGATCTATCATTTCATCGACTAGGTCATTTTATCGACAGTCTTGTTTCGTCGATAAGATCATTTCGTCGTCAGAACCATTTCTCCGACAAGGTCATTTCATGGGCATCGACATGGTCAAGCATAATTTTCAAACTAAAATAAGGTTTGTTAGATTACGTGTTACGTCACTATCATTTCTTTGTAATTAAATGGAGTTGTGTTGGAATATTTGAACCTAGCCTAAAATTATTTTATGCAAGAAAATAATCTTTTCTTTTTTTTTTTTTTTTTTTTTTTAGTAAGAAATTGCCTATTCCTTTTGCTTCGCATTACGTTGCAAGAACAAAATCTTTTCAAATTTGGTGTTTCAGTTACATTCGAAACATATTTATTTCTGAGATTAATTATTAATTATTTTTAAAGGGCACTATTATAGATTAGAATCGCAAAGGCAATTGCAGTAATTACTGTGAATGATTTTTGATAATGATGGGAGAACAGTACAAGGGAAAAACGACAGTAAAAACCAGCGAAATATTGACACCACTTTGTCGATTGATCATTTCATCTACTAGATCATTTCGTCGATGATATTGCAGAGATGCCAACAGGCCGGGATAGCCAGGTCGGTAGGGCGCTGGGCCCATGTCCGAGAGTTCGTGGGTTCGAACCTCGCCGGCCGAAGACCGTGTAGTTAGTGACTGATGCACGTTAAAATTCTGTCGAGTTGCAAAGTCCTCCATGTTCCCATAACAAATCAATACCTCTGGGGGTACTGGATTGGATATCGATCGTTCTCTGATTCATGTAAAATTACGATCAGCGGATGAATGAATGGATGTATGAATGGGTCCGCCTTATAAACAGGTGTGACGTTTGATTTGGCAGAAGTCGAATTCTCGGCCATAGATGCGGCCACTGAAAAACAAGAATCAAACACTCTGCGTTAAATTTGCTCCGTTTCACCAAGCAGGCTTGCCCGTGTGGCAAGTGGTATTAGAACCAACCAACCAACCAGAGATGCCAACTTGTTCGACTTTGTAATAAAATCGTTTCTCCTGATAACATAATTTAAATATTCAGTTTATTATTTTTCCTTTTCAGTAATTTTTCTACTACTACATATTAAAAATTCAAGATATCATTTCAAATGCAACTTTATTGCAGTTATCTCGTGGTGATGTGAGTTTTTATTTTTTCAAGATTTTGTTGACATTTCTTTTCTGGTTTGGTTTTATGTATTTCATGTATTTTTTCTTGGACTTCTACAAAACCTTCGGGGTACTGAGAGAGTTAATTTTTGGCATTTGTCCTCTCTCTCAATAGAAAAGGTTTTGTTTTATGGCTTCCGAGGCCGGTACCCCCTGAAAACGTCGGCTTCGGTGGTCATATTTTTATTTTTATTTCATTATTTTATTGGTCATTATTTTATTATTGGTGGTCATTATTTGTGGTCATTATTTTATTTTATTTATTTTCATATTTTTATTTTATTGCTTTATTCTACAAGTTTTACTATTTAATTCGCTACCAATTTATTAAAATTTTATCAGAAATCATATCAGTTGGTATCTTTAGTGATTAAACAATACTCCGTTACAATAACTTCCGCATAAATGCAGGATAAAATCTTGCTAAAAAAACGCACATAACAATGATTAGAATAGTAGTAATTGCAAAGAATTTAATCAGGAAAAGTCATAACTTTTAAAGTTATCTCTATCAGAGATGCCAACATCTCCGAACTCGACAAAATATTTAAAAAAGTGATCGAGAACTACAAACTAAAATTTGCAGATTTTTAATTAATTATGTTAACTTTTAAAAAGATTCAATACGACTTTACTGTAACAAAGTGGAGTATCACATGAGCCTTCGAATTACTTAAAAGTGGTAGTAAGTAAAAACCCTAAAGTCGAATATTTAAACCAAGAATCATACAGTAAACGACTATCACATGAAAATATTTATCGGCTGGCAGGAGCAAGTTGGCATCTCTGCTCTCTTTATTAAAAAATCGCAGCTGTTTCTGTTATGGGTGTTCAAATTAATATTTGCTGTACAAAAACTATAAGACTTAAGAACTCGAAATTACAAAAGAGTATTGAGAAATGTACACAGGGAGTACAAATACTTTAAAATAATTTAACTTTAGATATTATTTCGAATGGTTAATGAATTATTAACTGTTAAAGTTGTAAGAAAAAATACCTCGCAAGCCGCTCTGCAGGCCACAGAAATGCGACTACAGACTTGTAATTTGACATGCCGAAGGGGACGTTTTTATTTATTAATTTAATCATAGCTTTTTTTTTTCTTTAATTCCGATTTGTTCGAAAGTTATAGCAATTTTAGGTGCTTCCTTGAGAATTTTTTCGTACATTTTTTTGCATTTTGTTTTGTTGCTCAAAACTATAAAACTTAGAAGCTTAAAATTACGAAAGTGAGTACAAAGAGTTTGACATAATAAAAAATAACACAAAGTTCGATCATTTAAGAAATTTGTGACCTCTATATGTTACTTAATAAAGAAAATCTATTTGCATGGGAACAGTGTTCTATTAGACCTGTAAATGTTCAAATGGTATTTTAAAAAAGGATATTCCGAATAGAATTAACGTAAATTTGTTATAACTAAAAGATGATTTTAATCTTGGCGTTTCCACAGTCGCTGCACACTCCAGTGTGTTTACATTAGCTTCTTGCAGTCATTAATACTTTAAAATGAATTATTAATCAATAAAAAATTTGCAATTTATATGTTACTATTAAAATATGGTATAAGCATATTCAGTCATAATATAACATCTTTGATTGTTAAAAACGGTGACTAAAAATTGTCTAAAGTAGCCATCTAAAAAAACTTCCAAAAATAAATTAAAGGTATATTTTTACAGCCAATTTGGTGAGATCACAACCATAATTTTAAATTTTCGTTTTCCAAGCTGATTTATTAATTACAATTTGTGAATGCATCACTTTGTGCATGAATTTGATTATTAAGTTCTAAATCATTTAACAACTTTTTGTAATGGTAATTGATAATAGCATAATCATATTAATTTAATTTACACAAAAAATAATAATTGTAAAACGGTTAAATAAGTGTAGACATCGATTCAAATAAGTTTATATAAAAAATGTCGCGTAATAAGTAATGTCATAAAATTATGATATAATAAAAAAAAATGCTTTTAGTTTTAAACTCTTATTTAAAAAAAAAAATCAAAACAAAACTGTTATAATAGCAGTTATATAGTAAGAAATTAATGTAGAGATGTAATCAGTAAATTTAATTTAGTAGAAGAATATGTTTAAATGAATTTATAAGTTAGCAGTAAAGGTGGCACGTGGAATATTTTATTATTAAAACACATAATTCAAAAAAATGAAAATGTCAAATAAAAAAATATTTGACTATTTTCTAGTTCTTATTTCGAAAATTTCTCTAAAACCAGAGCGTTTCTTAATTTTTGAAGCAAACGATTAACCTTTCCTCTTCAAGGTATGATGTTTGAACTGATGTGAACACTAGGTACGTCATTTAAACTATATATTTTTGTATAATTTCAGAAATTCATAAAAAGTCTCAGTCATGCAATTTATCCAAGCACCTGGGACGCGAAGCTTCTCCTATCCCATCCACCATGAATTTATGTGTAATTTGTGTTGGGTCTTTACGTTCAGCAGGCAGTGAGGTTGCAGTGTAGGATTTAATAAAAAAAAATTTGGTTACTAATTAAGGTATAGAAATTTTGAGTTTTAAAGTGATTTCTTTTAATGTCACTGTATAGATGAAAAAAATTAAAGGTTTAATTCTTTCATTCTTTGGCTATTTAGAATTACGTAGAATTTGGAGAACTCCAATTCGATGGTATAGTTAGCAAATGGGGCATATCTTCATAACCATTCAATTATTAATTTTAAATTAATTTTAAAAAATTTTTTATCAATCAAGTGGCATGGAAAATTAAATTTGGGTGTAAAAAATTCTAAAAAATATGAATGTATAAAAGATTTTTTACCTTACAATTTTATTTTTTTCATCTTTAACAAATTAATACAAAAAATATTCATTTTGTCCAAATTTCCTATAATAATACATACTTTTTTTTTGTATTGAAGGCTTATAAGATTTTATGAAATAATTGTCTTTCGAATTTCATGTCATATAATATTATTCAAAGAATCATTCAAAAGTTGCTATGACGAATGTGACACATTAAAATAACAAAATTTCGAGCCGTTATTGCGTTTAAACTATAAAAGTCAACTTTCAAAAACTTCATCTTCCCCTACTTCGGAAGTAATAAATTCGAATTTGATGAGAAAAATGTCTGTTTCTTCAGAAAAAGTGCGTTTTTGGTCAGAAGAAGCATATTCCACCACGGATCCAGTTAACTGTTATACATATTTCAATACATTTCTTTAAGATGTGAGATATTGTCAAAGCGCTGAAGCGAACGAATATCCGACCAACCATCCAAAAGTTACAAGATTGATCAGGGTTTTTTTTCCGACTGTTCAATATATATTTATCTATTTTTAAAATTACTTAACGTATGTTAATTGTACAATATTTATTTATGTATACTTATTGTTTAACGTATGTACTTTGTATAAACATTATTACTCTGTAATTACAATGAAAATTTACTTTCACAATGATAGAAATGACAAAGAAACAGGAAACAGTAAAGATATTTCATATTTTGGAATCGAAATATAAAAATCATGTAATAAATTTAATGCTTTTAGAAAATTTTATTAGTAAGTTTTAATATATTTTTTGGAAAGAAATAAAAATGTTTTTAAGAGAATTAAATTGAGTAATGATGAGAAACACAAGTACTACTTCACTTTCTGAAGAAAAAAAAACATTAAAATAAACTAATTTAAACATCTTGAAAAATTTTTTTGAAATCGTCAAACCACAAGAAGTTTGCTCTAAGTTTCAACTCATCTTCCGCTGATCAAGAAATAAAAACTTTTAATGTGAGTTTAATGCAATCAAACGGACAACTTTTACAACACTCATCACCAAAATATTTGCAAAATAATTTCTTTTGTTATGAGTGTAAGAAAACGACAATTCGCGTAAATTTCATCGGGTTTGAAGAAAATTAAAAGCCGGAAAAATTAAATTTTTATGCTACCTTACTGTCGTAACTAATTCTAAAAACTACAGCCGATAGAATTTGATATTTATTTTATAAACCAAACTCTCCCTCCTTAAACAATGCAGTGAAACTTTTCGGGAGCGTTCACTCTCTGTTCCACAGTAAAATGGTCGTTAATGGTGATTGGTCGTTCTTAAGGTTGCCTCCATCATTGACTTCAAAATGTTATCGAAAGTACATAATTTTTCGCAAACGATTTTAATTTTAGACAGATTTATTTTCTTGGGGCGGGAAAGTCACCTGTTTTGGCGTCATGAAAACGGATCGATGAATAAAATTTAGAGTTTATAAAAATGATCCCTACCGATATAATTATGTGTAAAAACAAATTTATGAAAGGTAGAACAATTGTAAATAAATAAACAATAATGTTTTTTCTTTAAGTTTACTTTTAATTTTATGATCATAAAAATGAGTTATCTTTAAAGGTTGTTTACTCGAGATGCTTAGTTTTTTCTGAAATAACTTTTTTTTCTCTAAATTAACTTTAAACTTTAAAAATAAATCATTGATAGCATCGTCTTTAGTGCATTCTGACTGAAACAGGAGATTGTAGATCTCTTTCGGAGATCATCAAAAAGAGCTCTTTAAATAAGAGCCTGACACAAATATTTTTAATGCATTTTAATCAACTTATTTGTTTTGTTAATAGTTTTTGTTTTGATATTTATTCATGTTTTCTTATCTAACGTATTCCGCATTTGGTGCAGAGGTTTGCCCGGTCTCTGGGAGAGATTTTGATGGTCTCTCCTAAAGGTTTTCTTCAACACGAAGTCTATGGAAAAAATCCCGTGACTCCCAAAAGTGGTCGTAAGTAGAGGAGGTCACTACATAGAGGTGGTCTTTCCTGGTGGTTTCACTGTATCAATAATATCATTGGTCAAATCTCTTCCTCCTTTAAATGATTGTAACATAAAAATGTTCTTTGTCCCCTTGAAATTTTACTTGCGTGAAACGAGTCACTGACACACGCAGTCCTAATGCCATTAGCGTGCAATTCCCCCAAGAAATCTATCTCTAATAAAGTCAATGTTAAATGTGAGGGGGAAAAAGAACCATGTTTCCTCTATTCCGAAACAATCAGCTATTAATGCATTAAAACTTGTTATGACATTGAATCTAAAAGCAAAATCCTCAAAAAAAATCCGGAAGAGTTGATAAAGTATATTACTAATTCATAAAATATCTTAGTAGTTGTTTAAACTTTACGTGCAGAGAAATATCTAAAAGGTACCAAAAGCTATACTAAAGTGAAATTCAATTTGATATTGAAAGCAATTTGAAATTGTATTACATTGATGTGTGCCAAGCCTCCTTCCTCTTTAAGATGATAATGATATTGACATATATCCTTTGTCCCCCTTGAGAATTTGCTTGCGTGAAACGAGTCACTGTCACACGAAGCCCTTAATTGCATTATCGTATAATAATACTAAATCTCACCAGGAAGGCTAACTCTAATAGTGTCAGCGTTAAAATCGAGAATATAAAAAAAAAATCCATATTTTCCTCTATTCTCAAATAATCAAGTATAAACACGTTGAAACGTGTTACCATATTAAATATAAAAGCAAAATCCTCATAAAAACTCAGAAAGATTGACAAATATGCAAATATTCTACAAATCCACACAATATTTAAGTAGTTTTTTTTTTTTTATCTACAGTGCAAAGAAGAATATTAAAAGTACCGGAAGGTACTAAAATTTGGTTTAATTTTGATTTTTAAAGTAATTTTAAATCGCGCCATTCTCCCCTTCTTGCATCGATATCATGGATATCACATCAATATGTGCCAAACCTCTTTCCTCCTTAAAATGATAACTCCAATGTCCCCTTGAAATTTTACTTTGCGTGAAACGAGTCACTGACATACGCAGTCCTAATTCCGTTATCGTGCAATAATTTGGTATAATCCCTCCAGGAAGGCTGGTTCTAATAGTGTCAGTGTTAAATTCGAGGAAATTAAAGAACCATCTTTCCTCCATTCCCAAATAACAAGCCATCATATAAGGGGCATCTAGGTGAATTTCCCAATATTTAACCTTGACAGACGAGAAAGTGGAAACTCATGATATATAGTTCAACGGAAGAAAAGAACAATTAGAAAAAAATATTTGTGAAAGTGTTTTTTCCTTAAACTTTCCCCGCAACGAGGAATCGGACGATCATTAGAACATAGTCAACGTGGTTCCGCTCATTTGAACACACACGCAATTGCTGCCACTAACAAAAAAGAAATAATTTAACAACCCACTGACCTGTAAGAAAATAAAATATTCATTGCAGATCACTATTGATAAGGAACTTCTTGTGGTGAAGAAAAAAAAAAGAGAGTTTGAATCTCATTTTTCCATCAGTTATGTTTTGACAATTTGTCGAAAAACATTTTGCGAAAGGATTTGTTTAACTCAAAATGAACTTCCTCTTTTTCGCGAAAGTATCGTTTGCGAATTTTATCACGAATCGAATTCCCCGCTATGAATTCCTTTAATTCTTTGACTATGTTTTTTAGCGTGCATTGAATTTACAGAAATAGTGTCCATCATGGTTTAAAATAATTTCAAGTTCTAGTCATCTTGTGTCTTTCAAAAGGTAAGATTTTCTCTATTCTTTACTTTGGTATATAATAAACTATATATCTTTCTACAAATAATATGATCTTTTTATATTGTGATTGTATCTTCAATTTAAAATTATTTAGTTAATTCTAAAAAATATTTGAAGTTGTTTAAATTTTTTTTCCAGACAATTTTTTGTATCATTAATTTATTATCGTTTCTAGCATATTTTTTTTTTTTTTTTCATTACTTTTTCACTATCGTTTTCTGCATTGTTTTCTTTTCTTTTTTTTTTTCTTTTTTTTTTTTCATTATCGTTTGGTTTGATTTTTATGTCTTATAATATAATATTCATTTAAAAAAAAACAATATAGAATCTCTATAATATTATTTTAAATTACTTTTTAAATACATGCGATATTTTCTTTAATTAAGCTTTTATATGATAGTAACATTTAAATAAACTAATTTAAAAACCATTATCAACTCAAATCAGAAAATGCACTCAATACAAAAGAAAAATAAACATTTTTAATTTTTAAATTTCATTGTTTTTAAATGAAAATTCCCTGTGTCTTCCTCTAAGTCAAACGTTATAGTCATGTTATACCGGTTTATTTGAAATGCCGGTCGAAAAAGAATAAAAAAGAACTTCCGGTATTGTGTGTTTTCCTCCTTTAGGACTAAATTGTGTTAAAATACAACCTATCTCTTTTCATTTCTTTTTATTTTTAAAGTTCTCGTTAAAAACTTAGTTTTTATTAAAATCATTAAGAAGTATTGAATTAAGTTAATAATTCTATGAAGTTATTTGCTGGTTATTGACAAAAAAGATATTATTTGACTGAAAAGTTGATTTCTTCTAACTGCACTTTTCATAAAGATCTTGCTTAATAATATTCATTTAATGTATGGGATATCACTGTATTTATATTCAATGTAAATATAATATATTTATTTAATTTTAATAATGCACTGATTAAGCTTCAAACAAATAATTTAATATGGTTATACGCATATAATATGGTTATACGGTTATATATATAAATTACGTTAAATTTCATTATTCAACTTGGTATTTTGAAATTTTATGCTACAAAAGTTTTTTTTTATTTTTAAAAAAACGTGTCTTTAGTAAGTTTATTAAACAGTAAAAGTTTAAAATTAAAAAATAATTTTTTTTCGAAATCTCAAACTTTTTAGAACTGTCTTCTGAAGAAAAAAATGTTCTTTATCTTACTTTAAACATTTTCTACAAGTTTTTTTTTTTTGTTTTTTTTTTTACTTCATTTAGTATTGATAAAAATATTCATATGAAGACCTTAATTTCAAAATTGGTTTAAAATGATCTGCAAAATATACAATTAAAACATTGTACTTTAATAAAACTTTTGATTTAGAACTAAATTCAATCATATCTTTTTCGTTTTAATGGATAAAGTAAAGGTAAAATTACTGTTATAGCTAAAACAAATGTTTATAAAATATCCTGATAACTTTTTCCATCAAATGATAGTAGAAAGTGTATTAATCTTTAATTAACATTTAGCTAAGTAATTGTTTAGAGGATTATATTTAGGTAAAATTATTCCATAACGAAAAAACAAATGTTTAATAAGAATACCCGATAACTTTTATTCTTAAAATGACAGCAGAAAGCATATTAATCTTTGATTAACATTTTAATCGTACTTTTATTAATGGATAACGTGCAATTAATGTTAATCTAGCTAAAATGAATGTTTGTAAGAATAACCATTACACAAAAATTTAAAATATTACGTCACTAACTCTTGAAAATTATAATATCCTAAGTTGCATGAATAGTTTTGCCCATGACAATAAATAAAGGTTTGTACCGTGTAAAATCTACCAGTAAACATTAAGCATTCCCTTGTAACAAATTTGTTAAATAAAATACACAAAAAGCAGCTGCAATAATTAATAATGGTAATTTAAAAAATTAAGTACAATATACATAAACAGTTCTCAAAATAAAAAACGGACCACCCTGTTTAACTTATGATCTAATAATCGGATTTTCACGTTCGGGAACTAAATTTTAATGGTGCAAGGGGGTGATTTCAAATATGCTAATTAATTAATGCACACGATACGAAATAAGAGATAAAATCGTATTTTTTCTGAATAAACATGCCTTTTTTTTTGGTTTTTTTTTTTTTTTTTGTTCGACGGATTTGGATTTTTGACTCCCAAGATATAAGAGGAGGCCTCAACTGGGAAATATGATCCCCATAGTTTGATCAGGAGTAATAGGATAAAATTAACATAAAATTAGGATTAAGGGGCCCCTAAAAGCTAATTTTATTTTTTGCGTATTTCTCCATATCTCGAAAACCTTTCAAGCTAATTTAAAAGTTCTGGTACGCAATTATAAAATTCAGTTATCCAAAAATAATTCCATGCAAAATATAATTTTTACTAAATATTTATTAATTTTATTGTTTAATGGTTGGAAAAATTTTAAATTGTGAAGTATACAAAATTTTACATCATTTTAAAAATGTTATTTGAAATGGCGAAATACAAAATTTGAGCTAAATCGATCGAAAAGTTCCAGAGAAATCGAATTTTAAAGATACGACTTTTTCGAAATTCGATTTCTCTGGAACTATTCGGTTGATTACGCTCAAATTTTGTATTTTGCTTTGTAAAATTACATTCTTTAAAATAATGTAAAAAAAAATTTATACTTTACTATTCAAAATGTTTTCGACTACTATTAAATAAAATAATAAAAAATAATGACTATTTTACTTAAAGTTATATTTTGCATAGAATTATCTTTGGATAAACGAGTTGTAAAATTGCATGCAAAAAATTTTCGATTCAAAAAATTCTCGAATTTTTGAAATATTCTCGAGATATGGAGTCCAATCCATTTATGGGTCCAAACTTTAGACCTCTCTCCTGACTGCACTATGGGAACCATATTTCTCGGATTGCGGCTACCCTTTATATTTTTAGGGAATTAGAAATCCGAGTCCGTTAAAAAAATTTATGTTCATTCAAATAAATTACGTTTTTGTATCAGATTTTGTAACTTAAAATATCGTCTGTACTAATTATTTAACATATTTGAAGTCACCCCCCTTGAAACATTTAGATTGAGTTCTATAGAACTTGAAGATCCGGTCATTAGATCAAAAGTTCTTCAGGATAGTCCGTTTTTTGTTTTGCACGATAAAGTATGAATCCATGATTAATTCTAAAAAATAAGAAACAAAAAAATAACTTTTCTTAGGAATAAATGCGAAATATTAGATATTTTCTCTTTCTTTTCTGTAAATGCCCGAGAAATGAAACTAATTTAAACTGTGCATGATTATTGGACTAATATATTATACTTTACTTTTAAAGACTTGATCAGAGTGGATTACGCCACCTTTACGGTTAAACATTCCAAATTTCTATTATTTTAAAGTTAAGTCATAAAAATTTTGACAGTAATAATTATTTCATCACGGTTAACTGATTTTTTGCTGATGCAACTAGATCTATAAAAAAAGTTATTTTAAAATTACTTTTTTGAATAGGAAGAAGAAAATAAGAAAATAATTTTATTTTTCACTCACCTACACCGGTGCAAACTTTTTTTTTCTTCTATTTGTTGCAAAATTTGTGTTTTGAATTAATGTAATGCAAAATTGTAATGTTGATTTAATAAATTCGTTCTGAAATTATTTTGCCCACTACTCTCTATAAACAATTCGAATGTTCATATATTGCACCACTGTTATTCATTTATCTATCCAATATACGGTTATTCCAAGCCACGTTTTTATCGCCCAATATTGTTACCATAACAGACGAATCGGTGTGAGCCTTCGGGCTGGTAGTGAGCAACAACACAAGATCCAATGTTCATTTATATCCAAGTGAGTTCTTTGAAATATTAACAAAACTTAGAATAAAGTCTTTACATTTTTACTTTGAATTCTCTACTTAAAATGTTTTCCAGAAAACCTGACATCTCTGCATCCATAGAAGGAAATGTAATAAAGGCGAATTTTAGATTTTAATCGCAATTTATTGCAAAAGTGTCGCACCCACTTGTTTTGTTTAGGTTTAACTAAAGTCAAATTGTTTCCGCCTTTTGATTCCTTTTGAAAAAAGCGGTTTTAAAAACTTTTTTTTAAATTTTACTATTATATTTTTATTTTAGTTTTACATCTATTATAACGGAAGTGATCGAAATTTAAATCGGTGACATGTTTTCCTTAAAACAGCCAGGAATAATAATATTCCTTTCTAGGAATTCTACTTACCTTATACAATTTAATGAGAAGTGTTTAAATTTAAAAATTGGAAAAAAATAATAAAATATTTTTCTTAATAAATATATACGTTTTTTCATTTAAAAGCATTTCTTAAACTAATTTTAATATTTCATTATTTAATACTTTTTATATATATAAAGAGCTTTTTATACTTAAAATTTTTTATTGACAAATGCCAGACCATGAGCCGCGATGGCTCAGGGGATAGAGCGTTCGCCTTCCAATGAGGCGAACCGGGTTCGAATCCCAGTCGATACGAATTCCGCATCCGGCTTGCACTGACCACAGTGCTGACGTGAAATATCCTCAGTGGTAGACGGATCATGGGTTAGAGTCCCCTTGCCGTCAGGCTAACCGTGGGAGGTTCTCGTGGTCTTCCTCTCCATGTAACGCAAATGCGGGTTAGCTCCATCAAAAAGTCCTCCACGAAGGCAAATTTCTCCCAATACTCGATCCAGGAGTTCCCTTGTTTTCTGGATTGGGTTCAAAATTACAAAGCTACGGAGTTGAACATTAGTAGCCGTAAACCCATTAAGTTGGGTCGGCTGTTCAACGACGGTTATAAAATAAAATAAAATGCCAGACCATTGATTAACTATTATGTCATTTGTCAACGGGCTCTCAACGTTTTTTGTTTGGATTTAATAATATTTTTAGCAATAATTTAACAATTCAATATTTTTTGTTAAGATTTCTGCAAAAAATGTGTATGAATAGAGAAAAATTTTAAAACTGTCTTTAACATATTACATAAAAATAAATAATAATTCATAATCATCCTATCTTTATCATGGAAAAACTGTCCTAAACTATATTGTAGACCTTATTTTTCCATACAAGTGTTTCTTCACATATTTGTGTAAAAACATGGTTTAAATATTGTCAATTCAGCCTCTAAATAGTGGATCGAAACTTTTCGAAACAAAAGTACTCATATATTTAACTTTTATACAATTTGTTATTATAAAGAACAGCAACAAAATAAAATCGAATGTGTGAGAGTATTAAGTGATTTAAAATAGCATAAAGTAATAATAAATAATAAAGCACTAAAGCATTAAAAATTATAAATTTAAATAAAAAAGATAATCATTGAAAAATCCTAAAGAAACAAAAACTGAAAAATTTAAAAACTGCTAACTAGGTTAATTAGCGAAATACAAATAAGTATTTATCCATTTTGTCAGCACAATTTAATTCATCAATTTTGCTTTTTTTTTTTTTTGAATAAATAAAATAGAATAAATATAATATTCATTTATTATATTTATTTTATTTATTTATACATTCATTTGTTCATTTTTATTTTTCATTTAGTAAAAAAAAACAAAAAATTTATAAATTAACTGTTTAATTTATTGCTTTTTCACTGGCGTCTATATCACCTGAGCGTCGAAATGTATAAATACTATAAATACTTTTAAGTACCCGAAACCATTTGTTCTACAAATAATTTGGCACATTTTATTAAGTTTTCCTGATTTTAAAGGTTTTAAAGTTTTTTTTCATAAAGGAATAAATTAAATGAAATAGGAATTAATTCTAATTCTAATTGTATAGGAATTAATATAGTATTAATTGAATAGGAATAATTTTCAATGTGTTAGGATAACTATAAATATGTAAAATTTTTCATTTATTAATAACTATTAAATAGTATATATAAATAATTGTTTTCCGAAACTTAATATACAATAAAAAATATGTAGAAATTCAGTAATAACAAAATGTAAATATAAAAGAATGAAAAAAACAAAACAAATAGTTATTTTTATTTTGTAAAGAACTATCATTGTTATGATTTGTATTCTGCATTAGAATTTGACATTTAAAACAGGGAACCTTAATTTTTTCCCCACATAACTATCTCTAATGATTCTGACACACAGATTTGTGACTCGAGACACGCTATACTAAGTGGTTCAATCCAATCATTAATCAATTTAAAGACAGCCCGCCGCAAGGGAGTGGAATAATTAATTTTATTCGACTCATTTGTAAATTATTGTTCTCTTTTTCTTACGCCTTGACTTTTTTTTATTATTTTTTATTACGCCTAGAAAACAAATACATTTAAGTAACGTAAGAAGAACTTTTGTAAAGAACTTGAATTTCTAAATTAATTTTTAAAATATATAAAAAGAGGCAATTTTTTAAAAAAAAATCTTATTCTGAGTTTAGTCCTTTTTTTATCCTATTTTATTTTTTATTTTTGCTCAGAGAGAACACTGAAAGTCTAGTCTTGATAGAATTTATTAAAGACCGATCCACATTGAGAATCCCATAAGATTAATAAAAATATGCACCAACTTGTTCTAGGTAGAACAATCAAAGCCTAGTTTTATATGAATAGGTTGAAATCTGTTTCATTGAGAATAATCCATGAAATTAGTTAAAACTGGGTCCAACTTTTATAAGAGAGAGCAATCAAAACATAGTTTTAAAAGAATAAGTTGAAGTCTGTTTCATTGAGAAAAATTCACGAAACTTGTAAAATTGGGTTCCAACTTTTGTCAGTGAGAAAAATCAAAAACTAAATTTAAAGTAAAGTCCTCTTCATTGAAAGTTTAACCACAAATACAAAATATATTATTTCTCAAAATTATATCCTATGTTTCTTTTTTAGATCAGTTAAGTAAATTTAATGGAATTTTGATTTATCATTAAAATCGATGATTTGCGTCACAAGTAGTTTTTTTTTTTTTTTTGTAATAATTTTTATTAAACTCTCATTTTAATAAATAGATTATATGCGTTTAATAATTGATAAGGACACACACTAAAAAAAATTATAAAAATTGAATCACATTTCTTTCAATGAATAAAATCAAACTTGCTTTTTTTAATATTTTGGGATAATATTTCGCTAATAATAATTTAAGAAACATAAAGAATAAATTACTTATAAGAATTTTGAATGCACGCTAAAGCTTTCCAATGGCGGTCAATAGTAGTTCAGATCAGGGAGTTAAGTTAGCATCAAAATTCTTGATATTATGCCGATGTTGAGAAGCTTAAAATGGACTCGTATTTTAGTTAAAACGAATTGCGGAAGAAACTGCATCTGAATATAAACAGCAACTTTTTACAGCCTGATACTTATGTACAGCAACTGTTTTTCCCAAGAGAATAGAATATGTCTCAAAAGCAGAACATTTGTCTTTATAATAAATAGAAAAAATCATGAAAATGAAACTGATTTTACATCGCGCGTAGTAGCTTTAAAACCAAAATTACTATATACCTACTATTTGAAGTGACGAAATTAGGTACATGGATGCGTAGGTAATACGGGGCTTCATGAAAAACAAGAGGAGTCTCAATACATTTAAACAAAGATTTCTTGTAAGTAAGCTTAACGGTTTATTAGATGACAGTGAGAACAATGCATCTAATTCTGATGGAATAAAATCTTTTCTACGACTATGATCTAAAAAGGATCTAGGATTTACATAATTTCATAAATTCCTAGAAAATTGATACTTTTTTAGTAGAAAAAGAATATATTTAAAAACATTGTCGATCGTGTATAATAATGTATCAACTACACAAAATTACCAGCACCAAAAACAATTAAAATTCCATTAAACGAAAAAGAAGGCAGCAACCTAATACATTGGCCATAAAAAGTCTTATAGTCGTTGAATGTTTACAACAAAAGTTATTTTGTTAATTGGACACTTGCAACTCGAGAAGTGAAGTGATTATGCATAACCATGTACTTTAAATCAGATTTAATTGGCTGCCTCTAAGCGACGTCATGCATGTGAGTAGAACTTGATTGGCTTCTAAATCGACAAATGCTACGATTTACATACGATGACATCACCTACAGGAATCGAATTGTCTGTTGATTTGCATTTAGTCGAAACTAGGGTAACAGAATTTAAGCCATAATTTAAACTTTTTACTTAAAAAAAAAAAAAATTAGAATAAATAAAAAAAAATTATGAGGCTACAATTTCGTGTCAGGAATTTACGACTTTTATTCATCTTTTTAATTTATGGCCATTAAAAAAATTAATTAAAAAAAATATAGATCAAGGACAAATTGTTAGATCTAAGGCATTAAGTTCTAAAGGAATGCTAATGAAAGTATTTATTTTTATTTAAAATAAAAGAAAATTTAGCTGAGTCTATAATTTCGTGGTACATTTTACGTATTGCTGCAATTTCATAAAGAAATCAATATTGTTTTTTTTCTTGAATCACAGAAATAATTAGTTACGTTAATAATAATGAAATTCTTTTTGCGCTTTTATGTATTTTTTTTTTAATTTTTTTTTTTTTTTTTTTTTTTTTTACAAAGAAGAAGGAAACATTTTTTTTTATTTAGTTAGAAAAGTTTTTTATGAAGAAACGATCGATATTGTGAAAAATGTATAGATCCAATAATTAAGGTTAAAAATGTATTAGGCAGTTAGAAGGTTCGGGACACTAGTCTAAAAAGTTATGAGCATTTTTTTAAGCGGCTTAAAAATAATGCAATTTGTTATTTATAAACGGCAAAGCGAATTATTTTTTATCTCTTATTAAACCTGAAGTAATGCTCCAAATTTAATAGGAATTTTTTCTAGGATAACTATTTTTAAATTTTATCCATTTATTAACAATTTTATCAAAGGCATTCACAAATAAGATTTTTATTCTTTTATATTCGTTTTTAACATTTATTTGCAATTTATATGTTAGAACGCAAGGTTGTAGAATGAATTTAATTGGTTTTTAACTTGTAAATTAGCTACTTTTTTTATATGTTTATTTAAATTGATAGATTATAATGTAGTTAACGCACATAATTATTTTCCTTACAATTAAATTTTATATTGATACAAAATTTCGGATATTTTTACTGCTTTTTCGATGAAGCACGTACATGGAATTAAGCGTATTATTTTCACGCCAATATTTTGTAAACAAATCGCTTTTTATTTTCACTCAGAAATTTATAATGATACTTTGAAGTAAACTTTTTTTTTAATAATTTCAAGCGAATTTAATTTGATATTTTAATTCGTACTTCAGTATGATGAATAAATTTTTTCTCTGGATGTCTCCTGACAGGAAATGAAATCATCTTTTAATAAATTTCGTCATTAAATAAAATTTATAAGCAAAAAAAAATTTTTTTTTATTACTTAAAAAATTATTTTATTGTATAAGAACAATTGTTTGGATATTCATATTTATTTAGGAAATTTTATATTTACATTTATTATTGTACAATTATTATTCAGAAAAATATTAACTGACTAAAACTAAATTTACATGACATTAAATGTTAATTAAGTCGAGAACTATCAAACAGCAACTACATAGTCTATTCTTATATGAAATTTTATAATACTAATTGAAATAAAGAGACAAATAACAAAACTATAATTTCTTATTTTAGTTTAAATACTTTTATCATTTTATGGTAACTCACTAAAATTTTAATCGTATGCATTGTTTAAAATAAATTGTTATTGTATAGCAGCAAACTAGGACCCCCAAATTGTAGGGCATGTATCGATATAATTTTTGTTTTAAAATATATATATATATTTTTTATATTTTTTTTTTATTTTTTTATTTTTTTTTTAAGTAAAAAAAATTGCTGTTAAGCGTAATCTTAATAAAATTTTACGCATTGAATAAAATTAATTATAATCGCGTTATTTATATGACAGTTGTAGGGTATGTATATATGTTAAGAGAACATGTTTCAAAAATTCAACTCAATATTTTTTTCTTATAACCGTCGTTGAGCAGCCGATAATTTTGAAATGTCTTGCTAGTGTCTTGCTAGTGTCTAGTGTCTTGAGCTAGTAGTCTTGAAATGTCTTGCTAGCTAATGTCTTCCTCACTGGAAAAGATTAAGTTCTTAATCTAGTACATCTCGTTTTAAAATTCAACCTGGTTCTCACAATTTGGTAATGTTAATTAGCAGCTTTTGAAAGAAATGCAAAAGATATAAAATGTAATGTATCGCAATTACAGAGATGCCAATTTTCTCTGGACAGCGGATAAATATTTTCGAATGGTAGTCTTTTAATGTATATGATTCTTGGTTTAGTAAATTCGATTTATAAGGTTCTTCCCCACCACTACTTTTGAGTAATTCATAGGCTTATCTTATACACCACCTTATCGCAATCAAGCATGGTAGCTCCAGGTGAGGACGGGATAAAGAATAAAATGATTAAACTATTACCAAACAACTACATCTGCAAAATCACGCATATTTTTAATATCTGCCTTGCTCATAATTACTACCCACAAATCTGGAAAAACGCATCAGTCATTTTATTTCTCAAGAAAAACAAGAACCCAAGCTGCCCTGAGAGTTATCGCCCAATCAGTCTACTTAACATACTTGAAAAATATACGAAAAAATCATCTACAACAGAATAAAACCACTACTTTCAGCCCTCCCCGACGAGCAGTATGGATTCCGACAAAAACTAGATACCACCAAACAGTTACTCCGAATAATAGACTATACTGGCAGAGCAATCATAAATAAGGAAACAATAGCCTTCCTGATGATCGACATATCCAAAGCATTTGATAAAGTATGGCATACTGGCACAATATATAAACTCATACAACTAAATTTTCCAACCGGCATTATCAAACTCCTATCCTGCTATCTTTCTGATAGAACATTTCAAGTCACCATCAAAAACAAAAAATCGACAAAAAGAAACATCACAGCCGGAGTACCTCAGGGCAGCATTCTGGGACCGATTTTATACATATTATACACTTATGATTTTCCTATAAACAAAGCCGATTATAATAGCATAACAGCCTATTACGCAGATGACACCGGTATTATTATTAAATCCAGAAACCCAAATCATGCTCTTCAAAAACTACAAGACCATATATATGAAATCGAAGACTGGTGCTTAAAATGGAAAACTGCAGTAAACGCTGGAAAATCACAAATATTAATTATACAAAAAAGAAGAATTAAAATACTTCCGCAATTTCAACCAAAAATGTTCAATATACCAATACCAATAGTTAAAAAAGCAAATTATCTTGGCCTTATAATCAATAGCAAACTCACCTGGAATGATCATATCAAAAGCACAATAGATAAAGCAAATGCAGCAATAATAGCCATACAACCATTAATATATAATCAGAATATGTCACTTAAACTAAAGAAGCTACTATATACAGCAATGATCCGCCCAATACTCACCTATGCCTCACCTGCCTGGACAACGATACCTCAACATCTACTGAAGAAATTAAACCAATGCCAAAACAAGATCCTTAGAAAAATAACCAGTGCAAGATGGTTCATACGAAATACCAATATACATGCAGACCTCAAAATACCAACTCTATCACAGCATATATACAAGCTAAACGCAGATTTTTTCGATAAAGCCATAGAATGTAAAACAGCAAATTTTAATGAAGTCTTTAAATTTGAAAATTATATCAAAGATAAAAACTACAGACCAATAGCGGCACATTTCACCTCCGACGCCTCATATCATAACTATCAAAACAAATAATATCATCAACCTTTCTGAAAATAACTTTTCCTCATGCTGATACAGTTCTGAACAACTCCAAAATCAAACAAACACAGTTTAGAGCAAGCTGCTTATTTTATTTTTGATTCCTTTTTAGTTATTCAAGCAAAGTGTTTGAAACATTCATAAAAGCAACTCCACTGCCTGCTTACCTCAATGCTCAACCAAAACAGTGTTAAAATTCCAGATGAATGGGATAGGGGCCGCTTCGCGGCCCAGTTGCCCAATAAAATAAAAACACTAGGACAAGGCAATCAAGCATGGCCGTAAGACCTGAGACGCCCAGTTCCACTACAACGAACGAAAGAACAATTAAGCAGGGTCCTCCCTGGCCTAGCAGTATTGTCCGCTAAACGCTGTGCATGGAATGCTTAAAGTAACTTGTTGATTGATAGCATATATCACCATAAGATCTCTCAGTGTTCAAGAAAAATCATAAAATAATTCGTACAGAAGTATTCAGAAGTAGTAATTTATTTGGAATAATGAGTGTGTATAATATTTCTCTCTGATATAAGGATTTCTGCTTCAGTTCTCTACCAATGGAAAAATTGTTTCACACAAACCTCAAATATTAAAGAGGTTATAAATTATCAGGGATGCCAGGGGCGATTATAAATGTAAGAAATGGTAGAGACTATCTATCCATCTATATTTATTTAATCTAATTCATAATTCAATTAAAACTACCACCATGGCATACATTTCAAAATACTCATATTTACCGTCTACCAGGGAGAAGGCGAGGGAGTGCCCAGAACGTCTCCACCTATTTTATATATATTTCTGAATATTATAATTTATTTTTCCTTTTCTCGTGTATATATATTTTGCGATGAATACTCATTTTCTTTTGTTATTTCATACTCTAAGTGGTCAAATTATTATGACCACCTGACAGTTTCATGCAAAATGCGCTATTGCGTCGCAGTGTAGCCGTAAGAGACGAGATAGCCAAAAAAAGGGAATTCAGGGCAAGTGAACCATCAATTGTACTGGGTAAAGCGGAGATATGGAGGAAATAAAACATGACTTAACTGAGTTTGAATGCGGGAGGATTGCAGGCACTCGAAACGTCGGAACCAGAATCAGGAAAACTGCTGCTCTTGTGCAGTGTTCAAGAGCAGCCGTTATTTAAGTGTACAGAGAGTGGACTACCAAGCAGAAAACCGGATCTTAACGTCAGTCTTGTGGTCATCACAGGCTACTGAATGCTCGAGCTGAATGGAGACTCGCCAGAGTTGTCCAGTCCAACAGAACAGTAACAAAACGTCAAATAGTGGGAATCTTAATGAAAGTGCAACTGCGAACGTCTCTGAACGAACTGTGCGCCGCACATTACACCGTATAGGCTATGAGAGCCAACGACCTGTTCGAAAGTCTCTGCGGTCAGCCTTGAGAAAGAGCAGACGTCTCCAGTTTTCAAAGGAGCATAAGAATTGGACAGTAGATGACTGAAAAAGGATCATGTTACTTATGAATCGCGTTTTCAATAAAACCATGCTGATGGCAGGGTTCGGATATGGCAAAAACAGCACGAAAGTATGAACCCCAACTGCATTGCCACAACACTTCAAGCTGGTGAAGGCAATGTAATGGTTTGGGGAATGTTTTCTTGGCATTGCATGGGTCCTTTGAATCCTGTGGAACAACGTATAAATGCCCAAGGGTTTTTAAGTGTTGTCGCAGATCAAGTACATCTTGTTATGTTACTGACGTATCCTGCCGGGGAAGGATACTTTTAGCAAGCTAATGCTCCTTCTCATACAGCTCTTATTGTCGTCAGATGGTTCGAAGAACATGACGGTGGCTTTACCTTGCTTCATTGGCCCGCACAGTCACTAGATATCAATCCAATTGAGAATTTGTGGGATGAGATAGAACGGGGCATCAGAAGATGTCATCCAATCTGACGGAAATGAAAAGTGCAGTTCATCGGATAAGGGTTCAAATTCCTTCAACCACCTACCAACATCTCATAGCATAGAAACTATGCCAAGAAGAATTCGAGTAGCAATACGGTGTAAAGGGAGTCCAACAGTGTAATGAGAGTGCGGTCATAATAATTTGGCCACTCAGTGTGTATTCCAGACTTCGTTCTTACACGGAATAAATTTTTTCACCCAATTCAGATCTAGCTTTTAGCTATAATTCCTTTCCCCTTCTTATCCTTAATTATTATCAAATTAGATGTAGGAGAAAATAACCCTCAGTGTTAGGTATTCAAGTTTAAATGTATCGTCAGTCAGTTCTTTGCATTTTCTTTCTATAGTAAACTGAAAAATATATGCAAAAACAGTGGCTAATTTTGTTTTTTATAGCTTTTTGCTGTTTATTAGCCCCAAGGTTTTGCGTTTTTATTCGCCCGTGGCATACCTTACATAATTTAACATTTAAATAACTTTAAATTCCAATTACGTCATTACTTCAGTTGCTTTTTATTGCACTAGGTTCTATGAAGCTGGTAGAGTTCACCGTGAACTGATAAATTATTGTCACAGTGTAATAAATTACAGTCACAGTCTAGTCGAGTCTAATCTTACAATCTATTTGGGCGCCAAAAACCGTCCACATTTTTTATATCTATTTTAATGTTACCGACAAGTAAAATATTTTGCCCGAAATATTCAATTATATACAACGGTAGTAAAGATTATTTAAAATCACAATTGTTAAACCGTGGAAGTTGAAAATGTTTAAGCACAAACATTTATACAATTGAAAATAAATCTTATGTAGCTGCAATGGAAATTCCGTAGCCGTTGAAGTGTAAGATTTTATTCCATTTTGCCCACTTATGACACACACATTTAAAATTTAATTCATGGTTCCGTTTGTCCCCTATTTAAAGTTGGTTGTACAGATATTTCTGAAAACAATTCTAGATTACTTTGTCATCTTTCCGGGTGTACCTTTCCAATGCTCTATACACCTCGTTTTACTCTTACTTCCTCTCATTATATTACAAACACGTTTTTGATCCCGGAACTAGAAAAGCGAATTTCTTGTCGAGATGTCCTCGGGCAAAAGCATGAAACTTGATCTTCATTTATTCAGTTCTTGTTTCTTTTCTACAATCACTTTCGATTTTTTCTTTTCTTTTCAAAATCATGTTTCCAAAGAAAATATGTTTCTTTTCTTTTTTACGGTTCTTTTTTACACGTTAAATGCGTTAAGTATGCGATCTGTAGCAAGAATTGAGTTGAATTAAAATCGGATTTGTGTTCGTTTCCGATGTAATTGAAATGTTTTAAAAACGAAAACTTCCTCAATATTTTTTATGCTTAAAAATGACGCGAATTCTTTGTGTGTTGCTGTAATAAATCTCATTCTGTTTTGGATATTTTCCTCGTAGTTTTGTTTTTAGGGTAATTAACGATTTCTCTATAGTTTTATTAACCCTCCTCCATACCTATATAATCTTTTTGTGCCTATCTTTTCTTGTACACTTGTATAATTTTAAATGTATGCATCTGTGAATATACTGTTAAATATACAGTCGGCAATAACAAAAAAACTACTTTTATAATTTTTGAATGGTTGTTCCAATTTTCACTTTGTAAAGTGTTTTTTTAAAGACATTGTCATACAATGTCTTTAAAAAAAAGTCTTAAATTGTATAAAGCAGATAGCTTATTTACAGCTAAACATTCTTTGAGCAAGCAAAATTTTTTAAAAATTGGCTTTTACAATTCCATCTCCATTGTCTAAAGTTTATTTACTCTATTGTTAATTTAACAGGGATGCCAATTACTCCACTTCCTACAAATGATTTTATGAAGTGGTAGAGAATTGTAAACTAAAAGTCTAAGAAATGTAATGAATTTCGATAGCAATTCAAAGGGCTCCCCACAAAAATACTATTAAATTAAATTAAATAATTAATTTTATCTGAATTTTTTAATTATCAAAGTCTCATGTATCTTAGTGTAGTCTGTTTCAAAATTTTGTTATACCTTTTTACCGCATTGAGCTCAGTAGCTTCAAGCTTTAATCGCCAAAAAAAAAAAAAAAAAAAAAAATCGCGATAGTAAAAATATTGCATTTTTATGTCGTTTTAAACAGAATTTGTAAGCAACCTATATCACAAGCGTGCTCTTTCGCAATTAAAAATCACCTCCGGAATATTAACATTTTTGCTTCTTTGCCGCTTGAACCCACAATAACTGATACTCACTGAAGCTAACTGTAAACTTAAACGTTTTAGTTTTCCATATTTTTTAAAGTGGTCGTGAAATAATATATCAGGAAAGCATATACTTATTAATTTTTCCAAGACTTAACCTTTATTTCTCTAATGGGGCTACTCACGCACCACTGTCACCTAAAATTTGTACATCTTAATACCTAGTTTTTTTAATTTACTGATTTTCAGGTATTGTATATTGAGTGCAAACTGCTTTTGTGGGTAAGAGGTTATGCTTTTACGATTATTATTTTTCCTCCCACTCAGCGGATTACTGCGAGATTCAAGATATTACTCACCCTGCTTACTAATATCTGTTAATGTTTATTCCTCGTATTCTTAATTTAAAAAAGAATAAGTAAAGAATAAATAAATAAAGGATATATATATATATTTTGTTTGTAATTTATTCACTCGTCTTAATCAAACCGGTGTATTTGTTTGTTTGTGCCGTCTCTATGTTTGTCTTGTCCATTCTTCTTTTTCATTTCCCTTATCTCTAATTAACAACTAACTACTCATTTAACTAACTACTTCCGTTTAAATTAAACCTATTGAGTTTTAGTAGACCTATTTAGTTTATTAGAACTACCACGTAATTAGTGAGGTGGCCTTATTGACCGGGTAGTCGTAGGCATTATTTCTTAGTTTCTGCAGTTTCCACTTTAGTGGTTGCGATCGTTTTTTTACGCCAAAGAAAGAAATTTACCATGCAATTTTTAAGTTTGTGTTTATTTTTGTTTAAGTTCAGTATTTGTGTTAAACCTTTCATTATTGGAGCCCACTCCGCCGAAGTGGCGCCACTAAATGGTGCACCACCGTCGCGAAGCGAGTACGATTTCTTATTATACTTTATTTTTAAAGGAAGAAAATAGTATAATCTTTTTTCGATTTAGGAAGCATATTAAGTGCATTAAAATATACTTTTTAATCAAATATAGAGGGAAATGGAATGCTGGTTTAGAGGTAGTAATTGAATCCCCCCCCCCCAGGAATTAGGGTATTCGGGTCGAATCAGGCTCGTCGCTACGACAGTTTCCCTCATGAGAGGAAGCAAAGACCTGCACCGGCACACGCTGGCCGAGGGACCCGGCGAAGCCTCTCCCCCATCTCTCCCGTGGCATTTATTAAAATCTTTAATAGTCTTACAAAATTTTGCAAAGGCTGAAATGGCAACAGCTTCCCAATGCAAGAACTAAATACAATAACTTACAAGATATGGTCTTTAGGTCAAATAACCCTTATAACAAGACCATATGATGACTCTAATCACATAATTGGTTCATACATATTTTTTATACATCTGGTTATTTACATTAATTTAACTATTTCAGACAATTATATCCAAACGAGTACATGCTTTGGAATTTAGACCATAACCTGAGTACATTATATATTGGTTTAGAGGTAAGTGTTAAGAGCTTATGGAGAGCTCGAACACCCTAATTATAAGGATACATGCAGAAAAGTCATGATGAACTCGTCACCGTGACAGCCCTCTCACTCAGGAGAGGAGAGGCAGGTTCTAACCAGCACAAGTACCGGCCGAATGGCCGGAGAAGCCCCTCCGTGGCATTTATTTAAAAACCCATTAAAAAATTGTGGAAATGGTAAAATTGTTGAACATATTGTCTCTCTTCACACACTTGAAATTCAAATTGATTGGAACATTAATGTGAAAGTGTTTACACAGTTCAATTTTGAATAGCAGAACAAAAGTCCCTTATAACATTTATAAAAACCTAATTTATTGAATCATGAAGAGAGATTAAAATTGGAAAAGGCTAGAGGACTTATATACAATAAATTGGCTGAGAAAATGATCCAAATGGGAATCAGATAAGATAAAACATTAAAAGTACAAAATTACAGAGATAAATAAAGACTAAAATAGAAAAAAGTCGAAATTGGTTAAATGGTGAAAAAACAAATTGTAGAAAAGCAAAAGATTAAGAAGTAGGCGTAAAAACTAATAAATTAAAAAATTTACATAGAAAATCAGAAAACCTGATTAACCCCTTGGGGTCGGGTGATTCATAAAAGCATTCGTACAAAATCAGAGTCAAGATGTAAATAAATAAAAAATGGTAACTTAAATGCAGGCGTTGCTAATTTGACAGACTTAATGTCAGTTCAAAGTATTATAAAATAATTTTATTTTGAACTAAGAAATGGTGAATTAAATAAATCACACAATTTTAACCCCACCCACAAATAAACTGCTAAAAAACAACTTTGATTATCAGTTTTATCTTTTTACCCTGAATAATACGGTTTTATACTGGCACGTATTTGTGACAATCGGCGCGAATGGGTAAAAGGTATGGGAGTTAAAAAAAATAGTTTAAAAATTATAATATGAGATATAAAAAAAGTTAAAAATCATTCAGCCCTAAAAAACAGAACTAAAAGTAAAGCGAAAATAACAGTCAAAGGTTAAAAGCTGTAAAAGATATAAATAGTAAAACAGGATGTACAAGATATACAAGAATCAGTGCCAAAAGATAAAAAGATTTCCTTGGTCAAAATTCCAGTGGAAATATTGATAAATTATGTTCTCCTGGGTCAACATTTCTTCTAGTGTTGTCATTATGATATTCTTGGTGATATTTATGCAGGCCGATGTAGAATAGATTTGATGAAAAGAAGTGAATGTCATCAAAATGTCTGCCACGGAGTGTTTGAAATCTTTGGCAGTCTTTAACAAGATGTAAAATGTTTTGGTTAACGTTACAGTATTGGCAATTGATAGTCTTGTGAAATATTTATTTTGATACTCTCCAAACACCCCATGTCCTGTTAAGCTTAGTATTTTTCATTTTAAGTAATTTTCCACCATTACTTATCAAAAATTCCAAGTATCATATGAAATGCAACTTTATTGCAGTTTGCTCTTGGTGACACTTTTAAAGAGCATACGTAATTGTCCTATTCTAAAAGTTTTACTATTCATTTCGTAACCAATTTATTAAAACTTGTGCAGAAAGTGGAAAAATTCGCATCCCTGAATTTTAACAATCTTCCTTACGGTGGGGAAATGAAATCAAGCAATGACGAGTATACACGTGAGACACCGGGCAAATGGTCCCATTATGTAGGTATTTCATGAAAATTTTACTACGGGGTAGCCTGGTTGGCATCACGCTGGACTCATGTTCGTAAGAATGGGAGTTCGAATCCAGCCGACTGAAGACTGTCGTGTAGTAAATGGTGCTTGGTGCACGTTAAATCTGTCGGATCATGAAGTCCACCATGTTACCATAACAAATTATACCTCTGGGGGTACTGAATTTGAAATTAATCATTCTCTGGTTCCGGTCAAAATTACGATCTGTGCATGCAGGGGTCTGTTTAGAAGAAATTTAGGTTCGTTAACGGACCCTTCACAAAATATATTTTCATAAAAACGGACCTTTTACAAAATATTTTAACTTAAAAATGGTCACTTCACAAAATAATTTATCTTTTAATCGGACCCTACACAAATTTGTTTATCTTCATTATTGTTTTGTTAACCGAATAAACCCTTCCCAGGAAGGGGGGGGGGAGAAAGACAGATGTAAACGAACTAAAATTTGTCTTCGGCAGACGCTTCTTCCATTATTCGTCCGAAATTAATATTCTGCGTTCAGCAGTATAGGCTAAATACCAAATATTTTTATGTTGCATCGCTAATTTATTAGCTGCAATTGCTGTTTATTTTTTAAAATTTAATTTTTTAAATTATAATTTTCCGGTGTTGAGCATAATTTTGTATGTCTTCACAATTTAAAAACTCCTTGAAAAAGTTTTTTGCAATAACGGACCCTATTTGCAAAAATTCACAAAAGCGGACCGTGCTTGAAAGAATGCGACTTACCGTTTATTTTATATTCAGAAATTACGAGCAATTTCTTCGTAATTTTGCAAAAACGGACTTTTCGCAAAATGTCTGGACAGACCCCTGGCATGAATAAATGGGTCTGCCCTATTAACGTATGGGTGTGGCAGAAGTCGAATTCTTGGCCATAGATGCCGCTACTGGAACGCAAGAACAATCGCACCCCCTCCACCTTAATGGCTGACGACCACAACAGTAGTTTATAATTGACATGTTAAGCGCGAACTTCCATATTGGGAAACCTTCCCAGAGTAAAAACAAGGGTCAAATGATCCGATTATAGATTTCTGCAAAAAACATATAGAGAGCGAGAGGGGCATGGGTGAAAGCCCTTATATAGCAAGACGGAAAAGAGAGAAAACTGGTACGTAAGACATTTCATTCCAGCATTTTTTTCGAAAAAAAATAAAATATCTGTAACTATCACGATTTCTTTTATAATTTTAGCATATATTTAAAACTGCTTCTTTTCCAAGATAAAGTAGATACAGAGATGCCAACTGCTCCGGACACGCCAAAATAATTAAAATAACGGTAAATAACTACCAAGTAAATTATGCAAATATTTGACTATTTTTGCTTGCTTTTTAAAAGGTATAGCACGACATAAGTACGAAAAAGTGGTGAATTATATAAACCTACGAATTATTTAGAAATAGTGGTGGATAAAAATCTACTAAATTGATTTTATTAAACCAGGAATCACAATTGATAAACTACCATTTAAAAATATATATTTGCTGTCCGGAGCAAGTTGGCATCTCTGTAGATATTGTTGAATAATTTTAAAAAAGAATAAGTAAACTCCTCCCAAAAACTAGCAATAACTGAAAATGTTTTATTACCAGCCTTTTCTCTTTTCCGTCTCGCTTTCACCCCTGGAGAGGGGGCACTTTTTTTTTACTCATGAAGAAGTAAATAGCTATATGAAAGTGTTATATGGTAACTGTGTGAACAGTTAGTTTTGTCTTGTGAACGCTTTGCTCCCGTTTTTCTTATCTGCGAATAGAACTTCGAGTGTTAATGTACAGATATATGGACGGGGTTGTGAACTTTCCACGCTTTTGATAAAATGTTCTGTGCATGGTCATTGTTTTCTTCTATTATGATTGATATTTTCTTCTTATGGTAGATAAGTCTAAATAGTTTATATTTTAAAGCTACCTTCCGTACCACTTCATGTAAATAATTCAAAAGTTCATATGAAGCGTTTTTTTTTTTTTTTTTTTTTTTTTTTTTTTTTTTTTTTTTGTTAAAGCCATATCGTGGAGAAGCTTTTAAAACGTTGTAAAATTACCAAAACTTCTGAGAGCCTTAGTTTCTATTTGTCTACCACTCTATAAAATATTTTTCAAAAAGCCTAGCAGTTAGCAGCTATGCATTAGAGAAATATTATAACCTTTTCCTTCAATTGGGCACTTGGGGTCATCCATTCTCCTTCATCATGGACTTTTAACGTTGAAGTAATAGACATTGAATGGAAAATAATGTTTTATAGTCAATCTCTTCTAGCCCCCTTGAAAGATTTTCTGTTTCAAGTGGTAGCGAAATTTCTGCTGTGATAATTTATTATTCATTTAATATATTTGACGAATGTGAAATTGGCACAAAGGGGCCCAACCTTTCATCCGCTCTCTTGCCTAAACTTTTGGAACCATGTCTTTCCCCCTTATTTTGAGTGTCGAGAATATGGGTGAAAACGAGACTGAAAAAGAGGAAAAACTGATAGAAAAACATTTTATATTTAACTAGTTTTCGTGAGGAGTTAATCGATTTTTTTTACAAAAAACTATTCAACAATATCTACCTTTTTCTGTTAAAAAAGCAGTTTTATATATATGCTATAATTGTAAACAAAATCTCAGTAGTTACAGAAATTTAATTTCTCTCGAAAAAAATGTTAGAAGGAAATGTCTTTCGTACCATTTTGTGCTCTTTTCCGTGTTGGCATATATAGGCTTTCAGCCCTAGTCGTAAATCTACATCTACAACCAGAATGTTTCACTTAAAAACAAACAATTGCTATACACTTCCATGATTAGACCCATTCTAACATATGCTTCTCCTGCTTGGGCCACAATTCCAGAACATCTTATGAAGAAACAGAACCAGTGCCAAAACAAAATACTCCGTAAAATCACCTGTGCCAGATGGTTCATTAGAAACTCAAACATCCACAAAGATCTCAAAATCCCGACTCTCTCTCAATATATTTACAAACTTAATGCAGATTTGTATGACAAAGCAATCAACTGCAATACAGGTAACTTCAATGAAATATTTAAATTTGAAAACTTTAAAAAAGACAAAAACCTTAGACCAATAGCTGCACACTTCACCTCTGACGCCTCATACCGAAACTATCAACATAAGTAAAAATCTCCAACTCTAACATCAATAGTTCATAGCAATAGTTCAAAACATCAACAGATTACAACCTCAATTGCCTCAACTACAATACCAGACTTGAAATCTGAACCTACTACCTCATGTTGACAATAAATTCATCTTTACCATAGCATTGAAATCCGTACCTGCTACCTCATGTGGACAATAAATACACTGCCATCTTTACTATAGCAAGTTGCTTAGAATCATTTTCACTTTCTTTTCAGTTAAACAAGCTTGCTCTACAGTATCAGTCATCACAGAGTACAAACTGTTTATATTTTTTAATTTTTCTGTAATTTCACGATGAACGGGTTTTCCGCGCGACCCAGGTGCCCAGCTTTTGTTAAATAATTTTGTTAAATAAGTAAGTCCAAATCTATCCAAGATGCATGTTAATTCAAAGAAAGTACGTTTTTACGTCTGAGTTTGTAACTTAAAATATCGTCAGCCCCATAAATTAAAGCAAACAAGATTTGACCTAAGCTTTTGTTGTGCAATGAGAAGCCGGTTGCCAAGCATGGCTGAAAGCCCTTATATAGCAAGACGGAAAAGAGAAAAAACTGGTACATAAGACATTTCATTCCAGCATTTTTTTCGAAAAAAATAAAATATTTGTAACTATCAGGATTTCTTTTATAATTTTAGCATATATATAAAACTGCTTTTTTTCCAAGATAAAGTTTACGACAAAGCAATCAACTGCAATACAGCTAACTTCAACGAAATATTTAAATTTGAAAACTTTAAAAAAGACGACAAAAACCTTAGACCTATAGCTGCACACTTCACCTCTGACGCCTCATACCAAAACTACCAACATAAATAAAAATCTCCAACTCTTACATCAATAGTTCGTAGCAATAGTTCAAAACATCAATAGATTACAACCTCAACTACAATACCAGCCTTGAAATCCGAACCTGCTACCTCATGTTGACAATAAATTCATAGCCATCTTTACTACAGCAAGTTGCTTAGATTTATTTTCACTTTTCTTTTCAGTTAAACAAGCAAGGTGCTTGCTCTACAATATCAGTCACCCCAGAGACTCTGTATACAAACTGTTTATATATTTATTTAATTTTTCTGTAATTTCATGATGAATGCGATATGGGTCTACTGCGTGGCCCAGGTGCCCAGCTTTTGTTAAATAAAGTAAGTAAGTCCAAGATAAGGTAGATATTGTTGAATAGTTTCAAAAAAGAATAAGTGAACTCCTCCCAAAAACTAGCTATAAATAAAAAGGTTTAACTACCAGCCTTTTCTCTTTTCCGTCTCGCTTTCACCCCTGTTGCCAAGTGATAAAAAATTATATATTTGATATGGAGACACTAAAACACTCGCATATGTGAGACGTTGCACATACAATGTTTACCAAACTGTCACAAAAAATATGGTATATATATATATGTTTAAAATAACAGATAAATTATTTTTTCTCTATAAGTTTCTCTTTTTACCTAAAAAAATCCTCAATTTTGATTTCAATTTTCGTTGTAAATCTCTTTATTGTAGATAATTATATTTTTTTTAAAAAATATTAACTTTTGAAAAAGAAAACTAGATTTTTTTAGAACAAAAACATTGTTTAGGTGGATAAAACTCTGTTCTGTTATGTTAGCTGCATGGCTTCCAATAATTTGTAGAACTAAATTCGCATAGATTTCTACTCTAACATTCTTGTCATTCAATAAAACTACACAAATGATGAAAGTAAATTAACACGCAACTTTCTTAACGAGTTCTTAATATTGAAAGAATTCGTTCTCTGGAAACGTGAAATATTTCGAGACATTATTTAAGCTTCGTATATTATTTTGTACGAGATATTAATTAAGTGTTATCTAAAATCTATAATTACAGCAATAAAGATTAGAAATATATTTAATATAATATATTTCTTATATATCACATAATGAGTCCTATATATCACAAGATTTTTAATTTTTTTCTAATTTCACCTGTTTCTGAGATAAATATTGTTTACAATACAATTCTACTTATGAATACTAAAATTCTACTAATAATTTGAATAGTGTTTTATCGAAACATAATAAACTAGACCCAACTTCTCTAACTTGGCACTGTGATATGCAATTTATTTCTCTGGTAAATCTATTAGCCGCAAATCTGTTTCTTACAAGACAAGAAAATTCACTCTCTGCTGTTAAAAATTTCAAGTGCTTTATACTTTTTGTAATAAGTCTAGCGGAAAGCTCTATTCGCAAAAGAACGCTTTCCATTATACAAGGATGCAAAAGGAGCCCTTATAAAAAAATACGGTAGGGCAATTACCCTTAAACATTCTTATATATCAGATGATCTGATACATCAGATGTACTGCTTAATTCTGTCGAATAATTTCGTTACAAGTTTGAATAAGTATGCACAAGCTCTTTTGTTCCATGTATGCAGATCTGCCAACTTTCTAAGTTTTTTAGGATAATTTCTTCTAGTGGTAGCTAAGTTTATGTTTTAATGTATTATTTTTTGCTTTGTAAATTTAATTTAATTTATTTTCCACGCCATTATATGTAAATGAATCAAAAGTTTTATATGAAACGTCACTTTGTTCCAGCTCTGTCGTAGTGAAACTTTTAAATAGTTGGCAAAATTAACAAAAATTCTACATGCTTAAGCTCTCTTTTAGTCTACCATTCTATTTAAATAATTCGCAAAAAATATAGTAGGTGACAGACCTGTATAGATGTATATGTAACTTTAAATGCAGGGCAGCCAACTTTCTAAGCTTTTTGGTTAAAAAAAATTCAGTGGTTGATAAGTTTCTGTTTTAATGTTTTATTTTTTGTTATATAAATTCGATTTAAAATTATTTTCCACGTCACTACATGAAAATGATTCAAAAGTACGTATATCAAAATCGACAATTTCTCAGCGTTTATGGTGAAACTTTGAAATTATAAGCAAAATTACCAAAAATTCTGAAATCTTTGTGTTTTTTTCCATTATCGACGCCACTCTACGAAATATATTGCAAAAAGCGTAGTAGTTTGCAAGTCTGTAAATCCATGGTTTTAAAAAGGTTTTAAATATAAAAACCTACTTCCTTTGAGACCGCTTTCTATTTTACAGCATTATAACACTAGAACTGCCACAGTTTTAGCAAATAAACCTTTTTTTTTAAAATTGACCTTTTGATAGAATAAACTGAGATAAATGAAAGGTTAAAAATGTTGTCTGTTGAAAAACGGAACCGTCTAGTTTTTTAAGTGGCTGGCTAAAAAATACAGGAAATTATTCATCCCACCTTTAAAATTCAAGCTCGCCTCTCACCTCGTTCTGATTATTCATTAGATGGGTACATTAAAATAAAAAAATATTTTTTATCTAATAATGTGGCCTCAATTGAATAAGGTATGATTGTACATTTTTTTCAATATATCATATAATTTAAATTTGAAAAAAAAAAAAAACTTAGTTATTCTTGCCTGCTTTTAATTGTAAATTAATTACTCTAAACCTTTACTCTAAGCAATTACTCTAAACCTTTATTTGAATGCATGTTATCCCTCGATATTTATATATTTATACTCTATAACTATTATTTTTCTATTATATTTATACTAATTTTATATTTATACTATCTCTCCTTTTTAATAATGAGCAAACGTTTAAGATATGTTAAGATTTCAAACATTTTCTCGTTTAAAATGCATTTGACTTAATCGAAACATTTTGCGTTTTAAAACATTTAGGTTATAACTCATCACTCTTTAAAGTATTATAACTTATCAAACTTTCTTAAATTTGTTAAAATCATTTTCAATAAATGTTTACTGTAATTTTAATTAATATTTTTATGTTTTACTAGTTACTAGTTACTTAGCAATTTGTTTAATGTAAATTCATCATATTTAGAATTTGATTTCAATCTTATGCTAATCTTTATAAACTAAATTCAACTTTATTATAAGAGAAAGTTGTCTTGTTTGCATTATAACTTTTTTTCAAACACTATTTATATAATAATATTAATTTTTCTATATACCGTTACACGCCTTCAACTCATGCTCTTTCCTAAATTACATAATAATCAAAAATTTTCTACTCCTACTATAAATTGTAGGCTAAATCATCACCTCTTACATCAAAAAGCTTCCACACGGTCTTTTATAAGTAGTCCACGCAGACAATTTAAAAAGTGAACCAGTTGTGCGCATGAACCCAAAACCTTTTATAAAAGTATTTGAGAGAAATTTATCGTATATATTTGAGAATTGAATCTGTAGTGGTTGACAAGGGAATAAGGCAAACCAATAATATTCATAAATAAAACAAATTTTTAATCATATATTTGCTACCACTTTCTTATTTTAACTAGATTTTGTATTAAATGACTCGTTCGGAAAGTGGATATTCTTCACAGTGGTCTCATCGGACTACCTATAAAAAACCGTGTGGAGGCTTTCAGTTATAGGAGGCGTTGGCTAAATCCGTATCTTATTCTGTCGTACAATTAAAAAATCAACGTAAGTGATCAAGAAATTAAAATTGCAATATTAAAAAAGTTTTTCAATATAATTTTTGTTCTATCAGTTTTCTGAAGTTATATTTTAGGTTCATAGCATTGGCGATAGAAAGAAAATAAATGTCGAGTAACTTTTCTCAAAATCTCTTGTGAAGCACTTACGTTGTAATCGCACGGCAGTATAATACAGTGTATATTTGTATGCTTGTTGCACACTGTATTATCTATAATACCTATACTCAACCACCAGACATAAATTATTTTATACCAATGATGGTGAAAGCATTGTAGCCTAATTATTATCTATTCGTTTTTAAATATTTTATCTGTATCTTTTGCAAGTCATTGTTTGTTGTTACTGAAATTATTTACATCTTTCATTTTCTTGGTGGAAAAGATTAGCATCAGATGATCATAATTTAAAACAAAATTTTTTTTTTCCTTTTGTGTCTGTATTTACGTTTACTCACAAGTTTTTAAAAATATTTAATATTAACATTGTGATACCATTTTTTATTAAAATTATATAACATTTTTTTTTTTAAATGTAATTTTATTTACTAAAATCTTTAAAAACAAATGTATTGATATACATGCCGAATATTCATCAATGCCAAATATTCCTCTAAACGAAAACACAGTAGTGGTCACTTTACTTGACCGTTTAAACGTCATAGTCATTTGTTTGTTCGAGGCTTTAGGCCCCGTGGAAGCCTGTTACCTTTCCATGCTGGGATACTTAGTCTTGTAGTATTTTTAATCATGAATTAAGAGAAGAAATTAAAAAGAAAAATTGGCTGACAAAATCATAAAATGCATACTAGAAAATAATTGGATAGTGTGCTGCAATTACAGCGCCAGAAATTACTTGGGTATGATGATTAAAATCTATCGCAGTGTCAATGAGCGTGATTGCAGTGTCTGTAAAACTATCAATTAAAATCAATTACATCGCCATGCGCATGTACTGATAAAATAACGAAGTTATTTGACCCTGAAGTAGGGCTTTTTTAAAAAATCAATTAGAGTAAAATTTATTTGCGATAATTGCATAAGAGTGAGCTTTATATCTAGTTTTTGATTCTTCGTTTAGCATTTTAGCTTCAAACATTTTGTTGCAATTTTTAAGCGCTCATATGGCATTGCCAAAATGTCCCATTTTTAGAACATATGTGTTTTTTAAAATGTTAAGGACTGGTAAACTTTATTCTTGGCATTTGTATTGGTGAGATTGAACATTCCTATCAATCAAAATATATTAATTATTTTAAAATTTTGTTTATAAAATCAAGCGTTTGCTATGCTTTGAAATCGATTAGTTTTAACAAATCTAGTTACAGAAAATTATTTACTTTATAAAAACAAAAGCATAAAAAGTGTTTTGACCCCTATTGCATTTTTAACGTTTCACAAGACTGAGATAGTTATACACCTCTCTATAGTCTGAACTGGAATTTCCTGTCATTACAAAGCCATTTCATCGAAAATTCGATAAGTTTTATGATATTTAGCAACCATTTTGATTACATGTATTGTGGGGAAAACATGGGTGACGAAAGAGTCATCTTTATTAACCAAACCTCTTTACAATTTGTTCAGAAAGATAAGACAACCACGAGCCATCAAGGTTAGGAAGTTGAACGCGAGTTTAAGAACCTCAGTTGTTACAATCTTCAAGTAAAAATCTATGGCATGCAATCTAACTCTAAAATATTTGAATTAACTAGTGAAAAGATGTAAAAAGTTCCAAATTTTCTTCCAGATTTCGGTAAGTTACTTTTTAATCGGTAAACCATTTGAGAAGTTTTAAATTTCCTTTCTCGAAATACGCACTTTTAGGCCTACTATAATAATTATAATATAACATATTTGCTATCTATTTGGTTTTTTTATAATTAAAGAGTATCTTCATTACTTTTTTTAAAAAATAATTTAAAGGTAATTTGCATAAATGTTATTCCATTGCTATTTCTTCTGTAACCGCGTTTGTATAATTTTTCAGTTTTTTAATTTATTTATTTATTTATTTATTTTTTTTAAAATACAAAATGCTTTTATTTGTGGTCAAGGCAGAGATAAAAAAAAAAAAAAAAAAAAAAAAAATAGAAAAGAATTCCACTCCTCTAATTTTAGTATAAATAAAAAAAAACAGCTTCCTACTTATGTTATAACTGTAAGAAAAATCTTAGCTGTCACTTTACTATATACTTTACTATATACTTTACTGCAGTGTTCCCCAACCTTTTTATCACCGCAGACCTGTTAACGTTTGATAACGTTACCGCGGACCGCTGGGGGGACGACGTTGGTTGTTTATATTATAGATTATTTTGATTTATTTATTTTAATTTAATTGTGTACTTAAACATGCTTAGTAACATTTTATTTTATTTTATAACCGTCGTTGAACAGCAGACCTAATTTCATGGGTTTGCGACTACTAATGTTCAACTCCTTGTCTTGTAATTTTGAACTCAATCCAGAAGCAAGGGAACTCCTGGATCGAGTATTGGGAGAAATTGCCTTCGTGGAAGACTTTTTGATGGAGCTAACTCGCATTTGCGCTACATAGAGAGGAAGACCACGAGAACCTCCCACGGTTAGCCTGACGGCAAGGGAACTCTAACCCATGATCCGTCTACACTGAGGGTATTTTACGTCAGCACTGTGGTCGGTGCAAGCCGGATGTAGAATTCGTATCGACTGGGATTTGATCCCGGTTCGCCTACACTCTCTTCTCTGAGCCATCGTGACTCAACTACTAACATTTTAACTACATTTTAACTTACTTAAATCAATTAGTCACAATCAAGAGAGAAGCCATATCTTTATTAGTTCCAATGTAAATTTCGCGCAGCGCTTTCGTGTTTTATTTATGATATTTACAGTTATGATGATTGATTTTTTTTTTTATTAAATCTAATTGAAAGAGAAAATAATTGCAGTGGTTTTCTTTTCCTATTTTTTATTTATTTATTTATTTTTTTTTGCTTTTTAAAACATTAAAAAATTTATCACCACCTTCGGAGGCCCCTTTTTTTTAAATAAATAAAATTTTAATGGAACTATTTTCAATTTGGGCTTTATTTTTAATTTGGGGTATAAACCTAGGAATTTAAATTCTGTTTCAGTAAAATGGGCGGTCGGTGGCCCGGTATTTGATCCACGGACCGGGTTTTGGGGAACACTGCTACTGTATACTTTAATCTTCCAGAAAACAAGCTATACGATTTTCGTACCAGTTATTGTTCTATTCCTGTGTTGATGTATCTAAACTTAATGCACTATTTATGGTTTAAACAATTTAGTTAATTTCATTGCAGTCGATATTTCATTTATTAGCACTTAAAATACTTTATTGATTTTATTTTTAATTTTTCAGGTTCACGACCGAAAATGGACACCCGATTTGTATTCCTGTTTTTGTGCTGTGGATATTTTGCTATTGTGCAAAGTTTAGTTCAGTCTAGTCCCTTCAGTACCACATCAACAGCAAGCTATGTTCAAACTACAACACATGATCCAGTTAGACCAGATTTTCCACTGTATGAAATGTTGTTGAAAAATGCTACAAACAATTTAGTGAAAAGGACATTGCCTGCTTTTTACAAACTTTTAGAAAATATACATTTATCATCAAATTGTTTATCGAGTCTTATGAAATACGCGATAGCTCTGAAGCAGCTAAAAGTATGGGCCATAACAAGTAAGTTTGTATTTTCTATTTATATATCATACATCCAAATCATTTATATATCATACATCCAAATCATTTATATATCATACAACCAATGCGTAATGTTTAGGATTATATTATCAATGATTATTGCTTGATTATACTATTACCAAAAGAAAACGAGACGAAACACATTTGCAGAATGTTTGCAGATTAAGGAATGAGAATTAAAATACACTATCTGGCCATTAATGACCGGACACCCCTCATTTCGGATACATGAGGTGCTAGTATCAAGTCAGTAGGGCGTAGGGCCGCCACGCACCCGAATAACAGCTTTAACCCTTCTAGGAAGGCTATCCACTAGGTGTTGGTACACGGCGGTAGGTATTACCCGCCATTCCTCCTGTAACATGGCGAAGAGTTGAGTGGTGGTTTGGGGGCATTGTGGTCTGGCCCTCAACCGGCGCTCCAACTCCTCCCAGAGATGCTCAATTGGATTGATGTCGGGACTTTGGGATGGACAGTCAAGCTCTTGCACCCCCATTTCATCAAACCAGTCCGTGATTGCAATGTGCTTTATGAATGGCAGCGTTATCGTGTTGAAACACAAACGGGTCATTACCGAACTGTTGCCACAGGGCGGGAACCGCCGAATTGTCCAGGATGTCTTTATACCCTTCTGCGTTCAGGGTTCCACGCACTAACACCAAGGGTCCAAGGCCAAACCATGAGAAACAGGACCACACCATAATTCCTCCACCGCCGAACTTCCTCCACCGTCCGGTCATTAATGGCTGGATAGTGTATTATAATTCACATTTGAATGGAATGGTATGCAATTGAAAATAGAAAATACCAAATTTAAAATACAATTCAAGGAGAGACAACTGCATTTAGGAATGTAGAATTATTATTTTAAGAAAAATCTGGAATTACACAGCTTTGACAACTGATCACGCAGACAAGATGAAATAGGCACGAATGATTTTTTTAAAAATTATAGTTATTTTATTGATAAATTTTTCTTAAAGTCTTTGCAAAGCAGATTTTGATGCGTTGGAAAACATATAATGATATGCTCGAAAGGTTTTGAATTTTATATAAATAAAGTAAATGGTAATTAAGATAAGTAAATTTATTTAATGAAATTTGAAGATTAAAAATCACAAAAGAAACGTTTAATCTTATTCGTCTGTATTACTTACGAGGTTCTATTCACGATTATTTTGGTGATGCGCAAAAAAGAGAGAACACCCTGATTAACTTTTGATATTATGATAGGATTTTGAAATACCAGGTTTCCAATCTTAATGGTTCGAGCACCTTACCTTAAATATGTTAACCAATTTGTGCAGACGATAGTTTAAGTTACAAAATCAGATACAAAAACGAGCTTTCTCTGAAAGAATGAATTAAGAATCTCTTTTTTATGAATTTAGGTTTCACAGCCACTGACAAATATTCCATTTTACCTTACTTTTTGATCCATATTCCTCTTACCTATATTGGATTAATAATTCTAAAAGTATATTTTGAATTCGCTTAATATGCTTTGTGAGTCGAAAAAGTCTTCTAGCACTTCTTTGGAGTGTCTTCTGTGTGCTGTATTTAAAAGTGAAGAATTTTCTGGGAACGAAAGTAAAAGAAAAGATACTTTCCTGTCCCAAATTAGTTTCTACATTTGAATACTTTTGTACAAATTAATGATACTGGGGATTTTAAGATTTTATTTGAACATTTTTCAGAGATTTTAGGGTGATAAGTTATCAAGCAACAAAATTCCCTTACCAAGCCTTCCCTTCTTAAATCAGTACTCTATTGCAAGTTAAGAAAAAACCATTATCCCTATGGAGAGAGCCTGTTTGCATCTAAGTGAACGTTGAATGGATACTAAGCTCCAAGCGCGAACGAATATCAACATCGCCAACTCTTGAAACGACGTTGCACGGCCTTCGTTTTGCTTATAAGAAATAGCAGGAATTAAATTTCTGTCCGACGAGTTTAACTTTTAAAAGTTTTTATATTGTTTGGAAAGAATGATTATATGATTCGATAGCTTCATAAAACAGAACTCTGTGCAGTCGTGGATGATTACTTAAATCCTATACCGCAATGGTTTTTTTTCTTAACTTGCAAAGGAGTATAACCTGTTTAAAAAATCCAGGGTTTGCACGCTCATCTGCCACGCCCCATTTGATAAATATCCTTCCATCAGTAATTGCTTAGATATATTTTTAGCTATCATGAATTCTCTAATAGTAAAATTTTCCTGGAACTGCAAAACTGTATCTGAAGTTATTTATGACTCCACTTATACTTGAAATGTTGCAATTAATTTCGAAAAGAGGGAGAATTAAGAAATCTTAACTTACAATGTGTACACTTCGTGGCGTAGTGCAACGCTTAGTGGCGTCACATCATACTAGTGGGCTGCAGTAACAATAAGGTTAAAAATCATAAATTTCACGCAATAGCAAGAATTTGTTTCCTTTTTATTTTTTTATTTCACGTATATCCAGGTTTGTGTACTCATTACAAAAACAAAAAAAAAAAAAATGCAGCTTTTAAAGCCTAGTCAAATTGAAGAACAGAGAGCACAGGTAAAAAACAAATCATGCAACTACGTCAACCAACGCCTCCTATAACTGAAAGCCTCCACACGGTTTTTTATAGGCAGTCCTATCAGACCACTGTGAAGGATATCCACTTTCCGAACGAGTCAGTTAATACAAAATCTAGTTAAAACAAGAAAATGGTAGCAAATATATGTTTTTTTTTTAAATTAACCATTTAAATTTGTTTATTTGTGACTAAAAATTTGTTTTATTTATGAATATTATTGGTTTGCCTTATTCACTTGTCAACCACTACAGATTCAATTCTCAAATATATATGATAAATTTCTCTCAATTACTTTTATAAAAGGTTTTGGGTTCATGCGCACAACTGGTTCACTTTTTAAATAGTCTGCTGGAATACTTATAAAAGACCGTGTGGAGGCTTTTTGGTGTAGGAGGTGATGCGTCAACGCTACAGAGCGTTTGCCGGACGAAACTGGTCTCCCAGGATGGCCCCAGTAGACAGAAACGAGGTTACATTTTATACAAACTTTTGAACTATTTATTCGTTGTGATACGTAAAATACAACTGATAAAACTTTAACACGTTCACGTCCGATTTTCTCATCTTGGCAGCGCATCGGAGTAAAAACTGGTAATAATAAATTTCATTTTTCAGTTTTTTTCCGGGAATAATAAAAATCCGTAATTACCAATTATTTTTAACGAATGCAATTTTTATATTGAATTGCTTCTTCGCCGTGATAAATTTCCTTACTGTGAATTGTTATTGATGAGAATAGATTAACTCCTCCCTAATATTATCTAATATTGAAATAGTTCTTCTACCAGTATTTCCTCTTTTCCCGTACCAGTATTTTCACTTTTCCCGCCGTGAACGTGTTAAATGAAATTCATGAAACCGAGATTTTCAGATTAAGACAAATTTTTCTACCATAGAAAAATGTTCTCTTCAAAGCGAAACAAGTTAGGATTTCTATATCTAATATAGAATTGCTAAACTATTAGCTTTTCACAACATTTGAAAGGTAATCAAATACAAATGAAGTGGCAAAGGTTTTTAAATTTTTTCTAACACTTCAAAACACTACTTGTTTTTCAGTTTATTGTGTTTCATTATACTTTCTACAAGTTTTAAATCATTTAACTCTTTTCGGAACAGCAAATTTTGATTGAAAATTTTAGTAAATCTGAACATTCATAAGAGCGTCCTTATACTTTACATTCTAATTGAAGCGACATACTTTAGCTCGAATTGTATAAAGAACTGAACTGTGTAAGATAACTGGGTGCCTGAAGCGGTTTGCGGCCCTTTTCCATCACCTCCTACATCAGAAAGCCTCAACACGGTTTTTTATAAGTAGTCCGCGCAGACTATTTAAAAATTGAACCAGTTGTGCGCATGAACCCAAAACCTTTTACAAAAGTAATTGAGAGAAATTTATCATATATATTTGAGAATTGAATCTGTAGTGGTTGACAAGTGAATAAGGAAAACCAATAATATTCATAAATAAAACAAATTTTTAATCATATATTTGCTACCACTTTCTTATTTTAACCAGTTTTGTATTAAATGACTCGTTCGGAAAGTAGATATCCTTCACAGTGGTCTGATCGGACTACCTTTAAAAAACCGTTTGGAGGCTTTCATTTATAGGAGGCGTTGCCTTTTCCCGTTCGTCATGAGCTTGATCTTAGAAGAATTTCGATGAGGTAATGAAATGCAAATGTAGTAAAAAGAGTATTGTAGTGGACGGACGATCATTAAACTATGACTGTGTGGATATATGTTGTAGGGTGCTATAGTATATAAAGTATAGTGGTTTGCAAATGGTTAAAAGCAATTAGTTTTACATTTTTAATGGTTTGCAACGTTTATTGAATTAGAGTTGCCAGACTGGCTACACTACACTGAAAAGAGTTAAGCGAAATGTTTAACCATAATTATTTCTACGGTTATAACAATTTAGAAACATTACTTTTAACACTACTAACTGTTACGTTTTCTTACATTCTTTAGTAATATGAAAAGTACTTTTATGAAACGAGTAGTAAGGCTTTTATGCATCGATTAATAAATTATTTCTCATCATTAGCTACCACTTTAGTTTTAAATTATCGCAGTTGCATCATTTTAAACCATACAATATTAAATTATTATAGAGAGAACACGTATGTCCTTTGTTACTTAACGCTAGGTTTACGGACGTTTCTTACATACCTATCTCTACGAACACGCGTCAATTTGACACATGAAAGAATACATATAACAGCACTTGCAGGGATGCCAACTTGCTCCGGATAGCAAATATATATTTTAAAGTGGTAGTTTATCACTTGTGATTCGTGGTTTAATAAATTCAATTTTGTAGATTTTTATCCACCACTATTTCTAAACAATTCGTAGGCTTATATAATTCACCACTTTATAATTGCAAAAATTTACTTAGTAATTATTTATTAATTACTACTAGTAGTACAACCAAAGACGCCAACTACTCCGGACACGCCTAAATAATTTAAAGAACGGTAAATATCTTCACGGAAAATTTGCCAATATTTGACCAGTTTTGTTTACTTTTCTAAAGGTTTAGCATTACTTAACTACTGGATATGGGTTGTAGCACGGTATTCGTCGATTCTGTGAAGACATGTGCTAGGGAGTACTTAACTGGTGCAAAGTGCGGGGATGCCAACTGCTCCGGACAAGCCAAAATAATTTAAAAAAATGGTAGATAACTACAAAGTAAATTTTGCAAATATTTGACAATTTTTGCTTGATTTTGAAAGGTATGGCATGACATAAGTACTATAAAGTGCTAAATTATATAAGCCAACGAATTATTAAGAAATAGTGGTGGATAAAAATCTACTAAATTGAATTTATTAAATCAATAATTACAATTGATAGACTACCACTTTAAAATATATATTTGCTGTCCGGAGCAAGTTGGCATCTCTGTACTACTAGTAGTAATTAATTAACTACTACTAGTAGTTATTATTTTAAATATTTTAGCGTGTTCGGAGCTATGTAATTATATACTATAAGGAAAAAAAATGAAAATATGAGATACATACTGATGAAATAGTCTAGCATTTCATTTTTCAATACTCGAACTAAGCATCTGAAACCTTTAAAATCTGACATCAATTGACATTCTGCGATTGTTCTTTCTAATATTGCTTATTGGCAACAGCTGTTTATCACTTGTTTCATTTGAAGTAACGATATCGGATTACGGATCGAAGTATTATCCGTACATTCCTATTTATTATTGATGTGATGTTTGTATTTTTACTCAAAATTGTGTCTAAATTACGATCGCGTCAAATTGGCGCATATCCATAGAGATAGGTATACCACAAAGAGAATTTCGATATTTCAACGCTTTTGAAGAAAATAGACTTCAATATATATTTACCTCGATCAATGGATAAAAGTCATTACAAGACATAAAATAAAAATGCAAACGGGTTTTGTAATTTTCCTTATAAAATTCGAAATGCGTCAAAGTGACTCGTCCCATAAACCTAGTGTTAATGATAAATTTCAAAAGTGAATCAATAAAGCTAACACAGCATTGATCTTTATGGGGAAAAAGTTTAAGGAAACATTGGTTTTTAATTGACAAAAATCCACATGAGTTAGAAGGCCTGCTGTTGCTGTCGATATTTTTTAAACATTTAACAAATCAATAATTTAAATATTTTTAAAAATTGACAGGTCTACGGATTGATCAAAATAATGGATACGCTTCCATTATATGCGTTTTTCCAATAGTACGTCGTCTTTAAAATCTTGGTTTAAACGACAGCACCTCGAATTTTGTTTTTATTGAACATGAAAGTTCACTATTAGAACACGATTCGCGACCTTACCTATTTCGATTACTAATGCTGTTAACCGATATAACCATTGAAAGTTTCAAACAAAGCAAGTTTGTTTTTATGACTATCTGAAAAAAACCATCGTCGCTATATCATCCAGTAAAAAATCACTGCTCAATCTTAGCTAAATGTAGCTAAATCTCATTACTAATACGTGAAAATAAAGAAACATAAGAGTCTCAAGCCATTTTCGAGAAGAAAAAAATATCAAATTGACTTATAAATGCAATCAGTCCCCACTTTTTAATTATTAATGCTGTATCTAGCACTGGAAATAAACCAATATAAAGATATTTTTATAAGTAATCTATCTTGAATTATCTCGAATAATTATGAAACAAAAAAATAAAAAAAACAAAAACAAAAAACACTTCGTCATTACGCCATTTCAAAAATCGAAAAAAGCAAGTTTTTTTTTATAAATTAATCTATATAAAGTACTGTGAAAAAGAGCAGTAAAGCATAAAAGGGTACACTAAATTATATTGAGGAACAAAGTCGTAGTCGTATTTGTACTATTACTCGATCTTACCTAATTCTGGAGTCGGGATTTCAAATCTAAAATTAATTTTGTTCTAAAAGTTATAGATTTGTTTTGAAATTTTTTTTTTATTTAAATTTATTTTTTGTCTGAATTTAAAATTTTAAGAAGAATGTATGGGTGTATATGCATACATACACACACTGCTCCTTTGAAAATAACATGTAAGACAGAAAAATATGCGACCTTAATGTATCGCATCATAAACTGAAGTGTAATATCGCCTTCTTCCTACTACTCCCTACGTAGCAGAGAAGTAGATATGAGAAGTGTGTTATAGAATTGCATAAAATCTGCTGCTTGTAGAGGGAAACCAATTTCAAATTTGAAAAAGTATCTAAGATCCATTCAAAAATCTCATGCAGCAGAAAATTTTTTTTATCGTTCATAATTTATTTATTTTTATCCATCTTTTACTGCTAATCGTGAAAAGAAAAATAATAAGAGTCTCTTACAGTTTTAAAGTCAAGTTCAGAGAAAATAACATCTGGCATTTAATAGCGTAAGGGCGTTTTTTTTTTTTTTTTTTTTTTTTTTCACAAAAGATTTCTTCTTTCCTGTAATGATCTTCTGCCAGTATGAAAATCTTTTTGTTTCGTTTGTTAACGCAGTTTAACAAGTCTCTGTCTTCGATGTCAATTATTTTCCCAGAATATCGCATATTATCCAATAAAATGGTAATAAGTGAAACTGATATTACTTTCATTGTTGAAATAAAGTCTCATATTATCGTAAACATTTATTTCTGCTTCTAAAGTCTATGGAGAGAAAAAAACTCCCCTCGCCATTCATCTGGTGCAGTGGTGGTAACTATGTTGGCGAGGTTTAACTATTTCAAGTAGGGGTGAGAGGTCAATATTTAAGGAAGGGAGGAGAGGAAGGGAATCAGAGAAGAGAAAAGCTCCCCTCTTTGAAATGCGCTATTTCTTGTTTCCATATAGCAGCAGACGGTCTTAAATTTTGTAACGAAAGGAGTTCATTCAATAGACTAACTATACTTTTTTTTAAAACTTTTACCGGTGTAGTGTAGCCTGTTCAGCAACACTGGTTAACAATTATTGCAAACCATTAAAAACGTATAGCTAATTGCTTTTAAACATTTAGCAACTACTATTCTTTAAGCACTTGCTAATGCCCTGGCTGACTAAAAGTTTGAATGGAAATTTGATGTTCCGGGAAAGTTTAAAAAAATGAGTTTTTTTCATTCTGAATTACAACTGAAGAACATTTCTAGAGTGGACGAACAAAGTAGGAAAAAATTGTCACACATTACCTTAAAATTGAAAAAAAAAAAATTTAAGAAGTGCACAAGGATATAAACTTCTTTCAAGTAAATCACTCACATGCAAGCTCTTACTGATGTAGCTAGCGACTTTAAAATTTGATGAGAAAATTTTATGTTAATATTGTAAGAAAAAAGGGATTTCCTGCAAATAAAACTGCTAAACTTTTTGAACAACAAAACGAATTTTCCTTTGAAAATTCGAATAACATAAGGGAAAAAAACAGGCTCCAGAACACATTCTGCATGTCGTGAAAACAAAAAGAGAAAAAAGGATTTATTCTGATTACGTTCCAATAGTTGAAATTTAGTTCTTATTTGCTAAGTTCACAAAATTTAAGTTGTTCTAGTAGATCAGCTGTAAAATACTAACCTTGATAATTGAAGAAAAAACAGAAGTAAATGTGACTGAAAACTTAAAATCAATTTTCTACAGTTTAAGTGATTTCTGGTTATTGATTGGATTGCCATTTTGCTTGCAAACGAGTGGTAACCTGAAAAAAATAACTTACATCGAAAACAACGTTGTGAAAGTTCAGTGTATTAGATTTGAGCTATAGGTAGTTTTTCAACCCTACGTATGCATATTTACTTATCCCTTGTGTTTAGACTTTAACCCATTATAGCAGCAAATAGTAAACTTTATATGAATGACACTTATGTAAAATAGGTGTTAGTTTTTCCTCTTCGGATATACTTTTCTGTTTACTATTACTTTGCCTTTAAAAATGCACTGAATCTTTTGGTTACCCCTTACGAGCCCTGATAGGCTTTCACTGACGCATAGAATCTAACATGACTCAAAGAGGACTTTTTTAATAACATGCCTCGGCATATAGTCTAGCACAGGGATGCCAACTGCTCCGCTTACTACAAAAGTTTTAATAAATCGGTAGCTACTTTAGAAGTAAAACTTGTAGAATAAGGATAATTACGCCGACTCTTTTAAAAATGTCACAAAGAGGACAACTGCAGTCCTAGTAGTGGTTGCAATTTGCTGCCCTTATCCATCATGTACTTTTCAGAAATTGACGTAACACATTTTGGTACGCTGACCTTCGGTTACTTATTTTGAGAGGTAACTGTACTGTTTTATTGGAATTACATATATTTTCAGGCTTGTGTGCTCAATTTAGACTTATAAACCTTTGTCAAACAGAAGGATTAGTATCACAATTAGAAGAGCAGCACAAAGATACATCCAGAGTAACAGCGGGACCCGAACCTGTTATCTCCCCGCTTTGCACAGCGTTTGACGGGTGATACCGCTCGGACAGAGAGGCCCCCGACATTGCTGTTCGTTCGTTCGTTGTTTTAGAACTATCTGAGGCCTAAATGGCCCTTATCCCATTCATCATGAAATATCCCAAAGGGACATACATAGGAAAGTTGTATTGGTGGTTCGGAAAAGAACCTGAAATGAGATTAAATAATGATAGTCATCGTGAAAGATGTAGCAGGCTTGAATGGTGATGCTCCTCATCTACGTCTTTAGGGCTGGGAGCAGGGAGATGAGTAATAAGATGATTTTCTCGTCTTTCGAAAGTTCCTGAAGTTCTTTGATGATCCTTAGGAACTTCACTGCACTGCTGGGGGCATCTTGTGGTCTACGCGTAAAGGTGCGATGATTTTGCCTTGATGATCGCCTTGACAATTGATGCATTTGGCCGGAAGGGAGAGCCGACATTGCTGTACTTTACTTTACTTTATTTAAAAAAGCTGGGCACCTGGGCCGCGCAGCGGCCCCTATCCCATTCATCATGAATATAAAAATTTACAATGAAAAGGTACATTTTGAATTTAAGCGTCAATATGGTAGCTTTACAAAATTATCAAAATACAACCATGATTGGAGAAATATATACAGACTTGATCAGAGATAAAACTTGCATTGGTACAAATTTACAGACATAATTGGAGATGGATACGTAAATCATTATTTGCAATCGTGAACAATGAAAAAAGCAACATTTTAATAAAACGTAATTAGTGAAATGTGCAATAGTACTAATAGTCAGCTAGATTTGAAAATTATGCATCGAATTTCAAATGGTGAAATGAATATTAAGCAATTGAAAGTTATTGATCAAGTTGAAACATAAACATAAGTCAATCTGTATAAATCAAAGATTTTGCCAAGCTTTAGTGGCGCCATCTGATGTAAACAACTTGAAAATGATTGAATGATAAATATTCGAAATTTGTAAAATAAAACAGTATGAGAATTAGAATTAGAGTTCAATGTTATAAATGAGTTCAAGTTTAGGCAGAAAATGTCATTATTCCGGAGTGGGCTCCCTCATGATTGTTTGTAGTAGTTGGACTATTTCTCTATTTTTTAACAGTTCTTGGAGTTCTTTGAGAATCGATACCAGTCTGTGAGCCTGACCTGTGGATGGAGTTGTAGATGTAGTGGCACGTGGGCCATTCCTTAGGGGACGGACTTTGCATCCAGTGAAGTTGGCTGTGTGATTTTCACCACAGTTGCAGCATTTAGGTGGAGTGTTGATGTCCTTTTGGCAGTCAAACGATCGATGTTCAGCGGCACATTTTACACATCTTGGTTGTGAGTTGCATATACGTTGAGTGTGGCCAAAATTTTGGCAGTTGTAGCACTGAATTGCGCTTCTCCCGCCGCGGAATCTTTCAATTTTGACCGGGACATCGCATATGTTGATAACGGAGAATATTTGACGGTTTTGATCTGTTTCGATTAGAATTGTGAGAAACAGTGGGAGGAGCCTATAGGCCTCGCCCACTTTTCTCTTAAACTGGACAACTTTTTTTGTTGGGAAACCTGCTTTCCCCAGTTCTTGGGATAAATCTGTTGTGCTGAAACCTGCTGTCAATCCACGGATTAAAACTTTAAGATGCTTGATTGGGTGTATTTTCACTGGAGTTGTGGGTGGGTCTATTACTTCGTTTGAATCTTCCATGGGTGGAGCTGAGTCAGGATCTGCATTGGTTTTAGGTAGTGGTAAGGAGGTGGCGGTATCTGGTGGCGAAGAGGAACAGTTATTTGTAGTCGGGATTTGATTATCATCAGTTGATTTGGCTTTAATTTGCTTTTTCTTCTTCTTTTTCATTTTTTTTGGCAGGAGGTTCTGAGATATTTTTCGTATTGCTTTCCGAATTAGAGGTCGACGGCTCCCCAGTCTGCTCCAAATGTTGGCCATCATTATTGGTTACCATATCGGTGTCAGCATCTGATGTAGTCGGGATTTCTGGCTTATCTGGCACAGGCGTGGGAGGGTGTAAATATTTATCCAATTTCTCAAGCATTTCTTTCCTTATCCTTTCATCTTCTTCCATTTTTCTTGCTGTGTCTGCAAGCAATTTTTCGGTTTTGTTGAGTGCCATGTCCGTCGTTGGGTCACGTGCTGTCCTTTCGTTCCGTCGCTTTCCACCTCGTCCGAGTTGATGATAGGAAGCCATGTTGCGTAGTTGAAATGACCCGACATTGCTGTAATAAAGTCGCATTTAATATGATACTCTGAATTTTTAGTATGTAGTGGTGGAAAAGTACTTAAAATGAAAAATATTTAACTGAAAACAACTATCGGTAGAAAATATTTTTTCACGAACCGGAGTATGTTGGCTTTTTTGCTAGCATGTAGATGCACTGCGTCTGGATCAGAGATGCCAGAGGTGACTAAAAATAAAAGAAGTGGTTGTTGTTGTTGTTGTCGGTCATTCATGCAGAGGGGGTGCAATTGTTCTTGTATTCCAGTGGCTCCATCTATGGCCAAGAATTGAACTTCTGCCACACCCGTTCATAAGGCGTATCCATTCATTCATCCACAGACCGTAATTGGGACTTGAACCAGAAAATGAACAATCTCCTGTTCAGTACCCCCTGAGATATAATTTTGTTATGGAACATGAAGGACTTTGTGACCCGACAGATTTAACGTTCTCCAGTCACCATTTACAGTACGGGGAGCACCATTTACTGCACGGGGAGTCTTCCGCCGGCTGGATTCGCTCTCACGAACGTGAGTCTAACGTCCTGCCAACCAGGCAATCCCGGCTTTGAAAAAAGTGGTAAAAATCAGTTCAATTTTTATTTATTTAACTTACATAATTATTCGATCCTAACAACCACCAGGGCATACAATGTAAATTTCAGTCACCTGTAGCATTCCTGGATTTCAAATCTAAATATAAATGCACCAACTAGTTTCTTCAAAATATATCATAATATTAAAACACTTTAACCACTAGTTATTTAATTTTTTAAGAATAAAAATTGTCTTTTTAAAAGGACGCGTGGCATAAATTGGTTAAAGAAGGTTCTTGTAAATAAGACCGTAACTATAGCATAAGCATTTTTTGCTTTTATTTGTGCTTTATTCTCATTGCTTTACTTCATTCGTATGAAAAACAAAGCCAGGGTTCTCATGGTCCTTGAAAAGTTTTAGAAGTGGTGATAAATGTCAGAAGATATTTCTTATTTTAATTAACCACTTTATAGTAAAGTGATTTAGAATCTGGAATTTACATGCATTATATACTTTCGTTGGAAAACAATTTTTGGTGTAGTTACTCAGAAATTAAAATATTGACATTTGTTTTGTTTATGTTACTGCTTTTTTAGATTTTCAGGGTCCGCGAGGACTCTGAAAGTATACCCACATTTAGGCATTCTTACTTATTTTGAAATTATACCATAATAATAAAACCGTATTATTTCGAACTGAGAATATTAGGGTTATTCCAAATAACTATTTTGTGAAAGTGTCTCATTTTATTAATAAGTGCTCCTTTTCTTACAGTGTTTGATTGTACAGCGAAAATTCCATCAGGTGCATTGGCTGGAACACTTACAGAGTTTGGCGCTTTTGATGAGTGTCTGAATATCATGGTGCACGACAAGCGAGGATTTGAAACGTTTAAGGGTCAATATTGCACTGTGGAGGCTACGCCAAGGTTAGGTCCTCGTCCTAAATATATCAACTTGACTCAAAATCACCGAACACCTTACAATGAATCGGTAACCTTTTCTCGTTTTTTCTTTATATGCATGAAATTTATGTCGTTATAGAAAACTCTCCTTTCTATTTATGTATAAGATCTATTTACATAGGAAGATATGCGTTTAAGTGTTGACTATCTATCTATCAATATATATATATATATATATATATATATATATATATGATATATATATATATATATATATATGATATATATATATATATATATATATATATATATATATATATATATATATATATATATATATATATATATATATAAGTAACATATATAACATATATATATATATATATATATATATAAGTAACATATATATATATATATATATATATGTTACGGCCAATACGCGATTAGGCCGGCCAGAATTGGCCAAGAGCGCTGTAAATTAGCTGGCCAAAGTCCGAAATTTTTCTTGATTTCGGGAATTGGCCGGCCAGATCGCGAATTGGCCGAGGATGGCTGGCCAAGGTCCGAAACTGTTCTTGATTTCGGGAATTGGCCGCCTAAATCACGAATTGGCATGTGAAGAGCCAAAGTTGAAAGAAAAAATCATTATACCGGGAAAATGTATACCGGGTAGGGCATTTGATCTTAAAAAAACATCAATGTAGGATATACCGGGCAAATGTATACCGGGCAGTGGCACTTGACCTTAAAAAACATCAGTGTAGGATATACCGGGCAAATGTATACCGGGCAGGGGCACTGAACCTTAAAAAAACATCAGTGTTGGGTATATCGGGCAAATGTATACCGGGCAGTGGCACTTAACTAGACCTCGTATGACAAGACCTTTGGTGTATGCATGACAATTAAATAGACAATTTAATAATGATTATTAAATTAATGATTGTTTAATAGACAATTTAAAAACTTCTATTTTTTATATATTTAAAGTAGAAGATTTATAAGAATTATTTATATAATTATAAAAGGCCACCAAAGTAAAATATTCACTGATCGCTTCAATTATTTCGGACTTTGGCCAGCCATTCTCGGCCACTTCGCGATCTGGCCGGCCAATTCCCGAAATCAAGAACAATTTCAGACTTTGGCCAGCCATCCTCGGCCACTTCACTATCTGGCCGGCCAATTCCCGAAATAAAGAAATTTTCGGACTTTGGCCAAGAGGGCCGGCCAATTCGCGATCTGGCCGGACTTCGGGCTTTGGCCGTAACATATATATATATGAATTTTAAGAAAAATTTTATGTTTCGATTTGTAATTTGTTATCACTTTGCATAATCTGTCCTAACTACCACACAAGTTAGCAACCATGTAATAAACGCATTTTACCCCTTCTCAGTTTTCCTGTCAATCAAACTGATTTTGAAAAATTAACCTTTTGCACTCTGAATACTTTAAAATACTGTTTGCACTAATATAAGAAATAAATCTTTTAAAATACATAATACCAGGGATGCCAACAACTCCGCTTTCTGCAAAAGTATGAATAAAATGGTCATCAATTAAATTGTAAATTTAATGGAATAAGGATAATTACATCTACTCATTGTAAGTGTGACTACGAGTTAACTGCAATAAAGTTGAATTTCATATAATACTTTGATTTTTTGATATGAAGTGGTGTAAAGATTACTTAAAAAGGAAAATTACTAAACTAAAAAATAATTAAAATTTCGTTACCACAAGAAAATATTTTTTTTACAAAGAGAAGCAAGTTGGTACCTCTGTAATACAATATTTATAAAAAATTGTAACATTTTTAAAATTATGTGTTTATTAATTATTAAGAAATAAATATTTTTAATTTTAGAATGGTGAGTGCAAACAGTTAAATCTCACCTTCTTCGGTAATGATATACCAGAGTTTGTAACGTTTATCTTTTTTCTCCTAATAGAGTTGCCATTAGAACATAGCTCAAATCTCAGTCCGATGCCGCCAAGAGGCATTAACTGATTCTTTAGATTTTTGAGACATATAATGGGGGAATGTGTGAAGTGAGAGTAGAATTGGGGGAGAAGAGGTACCAAGCACCAAATCGTAAAGTCATGAGCGGGAAACCAATCGGTGGAACATATGATGAAATAGATAAGAAGTTTAAATATAATTGAGATTAAACTAGATTAGAATATAAAATAATATTTACAAGGATCAGAATAATGTTACGGAGGTGTAATAAAATAGAAAATAATAGAGAAAATATATGCAACTACTATTTACATATGTACTCGAGATTTTATTTTATTTTATAACCGTCGTTGACCAGCCGACCCAATTTTTGGTTTACGACTACCAATGTTGAACTTCGTAGCCTTGTAATTTTGAATCCAATCCAGAAGACAAAGAAACTCCTGGATCAAGTATTGAGAAAAATTTGCCTTCTTAGAGGACTTTTTGATGAAACTAACCCGCATTTATGTTAAATAGTGCGGAAAACCACGAAAACTTCCCACTATTACCCTGACCTGACGGCAAAAGGACTCTAACCCATGATCTGTCTACTACAGACGATATTTTACGTCGGCTCTGTGAGCCAGTGTGCAGATTTCGTATCGATCAGCCATCACTGGGATTCGAACGTTCTATCCCCTGAGCCAAAGCCTCCTATAACTGAAAACCTCCACACGATTTTTTATAGGTAGTCCGATCAGACCACTGTGTCGAATATTCACTTTCCGAACGAGTCACTTAAAACAAAATCTAGTTGAAATAAGAAAGTGGTAGCAAATATATGATTAAAAATTTGTTTTATTTATGAATATTATTGGTTTGCTTTATGCACTTGTCAACCACTACAGATTCAATTCTCAAATATATATGATAAATTTCTCTCAATTACTTTTGTAAAAGGTTTTGGTTTCATGCGCACAACTGGTTCAATTTTTAAATAGTTTGCGCGGACTACTTATAAGAAACCGTGTAGAGGCTTTTTGATGTAGGAGGTGATGCCTGAGCCACCAAGATTCAACTCGAAATTGATCAAAAATCTGTTTGACTCAAAGAAAAGGTCTTATAAGGGATGTAAAGTTTGGCAATTACCTTGTCTGTGACTAAATAAATTTCAGGATTTCTAGTAGGCTTTATTTTTATATTTAAAATGGTAACACAATTCATGTTTCTCCATTTAATTATTAGCTTAATAAAATTAATTTACTATATTTTGACCGCCACTTTATAAAAATTAATTATGTATTTATCTAAACACATAGTTATGTTCTGTGGTGGCACTTAAGCTCTAGCATAATATAAAAATATTCCTGCCTTTAATTGTGATTTAGTTATTATATTACTAACAATTGGAAAAATCATCCTCTGTGAGAATAAAAGTTGGCAGGTACAGTGAGACCTGTCAAGTTGACCACCCTTGTAAGTTGGGCACCTGCATAAGTTGACCTCAATTATCAAGAACGGAATTTTTCCTATTTACAGGGAAACCTGTCAACCGCCCCCTCTATAAGTTGACCACTTGTCTAAGTTGACCACTAAGACAATGCACCACAAGTGGTCAACTTATACAAGTTTTACTGTATGTTGTAAGTACAATTTTCCGCTTTATTTTCGGCAAGGATTTTAAAAATGAATCATGATGGTGTTAACAGAACACCTTGTATTGTCATATTTTATAACCCACACTGTTTAATGGACAATGACCTGGTAATAACAGCCTGCGATTCTTCCGGATGTTCAGAATGATTTTTATGTTTATGTTAAAAACAAAAAGAAATTTTAAAGAATTCTTTCGTTTCATTTTAATACGCTGAAATTAGCCCTGCGTGAAAAAATTGAAATTGTTTTTTAGATTATGGAAGAACTGCGATCTGTGATTCTTGCTTTTTACCAGCTAACCGTGAGATCTGGTGTTTGTGTACCATCTAGTTGCAGCAAAGCAGATATACATGCAGTTGTATCTGAAGGTAAGATTTCAGTTTCTTTTTTCATCTTTTGTTCATTTCAATCAATTTATTTGCTCATTTCAATCGCAGTCGCCAAATCTTTATTTTTGATCATTTTTTTCTAAATTTTTCTTTTAATTTAAATAATTTATACGATCAACTATATATTTCCGTATTCAGTTACAATTTAATTCTTAGTTGTGCCTACACCACCTAATTTTTCATATTTACAAGCGAACTTAATTTGAATATATTTCTGCTTTTTTTTAAGGGCAATCGAGATTTCATCTCATTCGTTTTCTCTGGTTTTTAGCACAATGTTTTTCACAATCATTTACCTTTTCTATAGGTAAAAGCACAAGTGGTATGCTTTAACCACAGATTGAAAGTGATTTTAATCACCACAACATTCAGATAATTTTTAGAAACTTGAGATGTAAAGCTTTTGAGTACTGAATGAATTTAAAAAAGTATATTTACTTAATTCTTATTTCTTTATCGCTATAAATATTGTAGAGAGTAATATTGTTGAGAGATGTACTTATGGACTGGCATTTTTATTTTTTATTTCATAACCGTCGTTGAACAGCCGACCCAATTTTTGGGTTTACGACTACTATTGTTCAACTACATAGCCCTGTAATTTTAAACCCGATCCAGAAGACAAGGGAACTCCTGGATCAAGTCTGCGAAGAACTTTGTGGAGGACTTTTTGATGGAACTAACCCACATTTGCGTTATATGGAGAGGAAGACCACGAGCACCTCCCACGGTTAGCCCGATAGCAAGGGGACTGTAACCCATGATTCGTCTACCACTGAGGATATTTCGCGTCAGCACTGTGGTCGGTGCAAGCCGGAAGTGGAATTCGTATCGACCAGCTATCACCGGAATTCGAACCCGGTTCAGCTTATTAGATATAGAACGCTCTATCCCCTGATCCATCGCGGCTCTGTGGGCTGGCATTGCTGTAACTACCGGAACTGAGACGTATAAGTTTGACCCGGAAAAGCTGCTACCTCACTTTAATGGAAGACAACAAAATGATTTTAACTTATAGCCATGTTTTCTTAGTTTTTAAAAAGTAGAAAAATGTATGGATTTGTATATTGTTTTTTCCTTTTCTTTTTTTTTCATAACATTTGGCATTCAAATTATTTATACAAAACTATTATATTAGTTTATTTCGAGTTGTTTTACGTCTATGCTTGCTGGGAAATTCTTTTTTCACTTAAAAATTTTTGGAATTTAAAGTCGAAAAATACTCTCCCAGATGCATTTCATACCAAAAGTAATACGTTGTGGTTTTTACAAATGTATAGTTAAGCAAATTATTCCTACAACAGCCGGTTGTTGGCCGAAAGAGGACGTTATATTATGGGAGAAACTTTTCATTGCCAAATCTATTTCTCCTCCATGTGTATTGTAATATTGTAAAGTTCAGAGAAAAATGAATTCAGGTAAACATAGAGTAAATCACGAAGTTTCAAATCTTGAAAAAATATTTTAAATACATCAAAATGCAAACAAGTTATAGCAGGATTATTTCTACACTGTGTAACTGTAAGTAATCCTCTCATAATTTGTTTGCATTTTGATAAATTGAATTTTTTTCAGCATTCGACACTTCTTAGTTAAACTATTTATTTGAAATTTGAACGCATCTTTCGCGTATCTGATTTCAAGTTTACAATCTTTTTCTTACTACAAACTATAGTTTTTTATGTAATTTAATAAAATATTCCTAACCAGGATATTTTTCATAATTTACTTTACCAAATGCTAAGTGTCTCCACTTTTCTGCTACATGGGAAGTGGTAGAAAAAAACAGCGATAATACATACCAGATTAGGATGCTATTCGTAAAGATCATAGGTTTTTTTTTGTGGTGTATATGTATGTATACAAGTGTATATGCATGTATTTAAAACTACACGTTGTTTATATAAACTAGTACATTCAAACTAAATATAAACTAAACTGAAAACAACATTTTGAAAAATCTGCATCTTACGGAGCAAAACCAATTTCAGATATGAAATCTCACGCACGGATTAGGTAAGATCAAGTGCTTGTATAAATGCAACAAAAAAATTGTTCCCGAGTGTAATCAATGAAAATAGATTGGAAATAGATTGGTGAGCTGTTTTTAACTTCTTGTGCTTTGATCTTTCAAATTCGGAGTTCAGTCTGCAAAATATAAAATAAAACGCTTAAGCACCAAGATTTCCTGCTCGGGGCATCTTCTTTTTTTTTTATTATTATTATTACTTATAGAAAAAGTGCTTTTACAAAAAAAGATGTTAGACGCTTTATCTAATTGTATACTTTTCATTGTTGACTATCGTTTTAGTTTTTTTTAAAAAATTGCATTGATATAATTTCAAATGGAAATAAAAAAATAATAATATGACGGAACTAAGTTTCTTGACTCACCAAAAATAAAATCTGGCGATTGAATATTGAGTTATTATTTTTTATCTCTTTAAGAAAAAAAAATATGTACCCAAAATGAGAAGCTTAGGTGGAATTTAATTTTGTTCTAATTAATCGATTTCGTTCAAATCTTATATTTGTCATTTATAATTATATAAATTAACCCTTTGCTCTCTTGGATATCGCCTCAGATGTAATAAAAAAAGTCACCACTCTAAAGTTGAATGTTTTTATATCTTAATAATTAGTAGCCACATTATTTAATAAATTTTAAAAATTATGCAAAAATACTAAATTACGAGAGTTGCTATTTATATTTCTGGCCTAATAATGAAAAAACAAATATGTGGGATCGAAATTGGTTTCATTGTTTTTCAAAATATTCTCCATGATGATCAATACACTTTTGCATGCGTTCGAACCAATTTTCAAAGCACTTTTTCCAGTCCGATTGAGGTAACTCCAAAACATGCGTTTTGAATGCATCAACCGCTTCTTCGGGGGTCGAAAATCATTGTCCACGTAATTTTTTTTTTGATGTGTGGGAATAAAAAGAAGTCATTGGGTGCCAAATGAGGGCTGTGCGGCGGATGACCATGGCGAACAAAGAGCACGGGGCGAGCTCATATGATCAGAAAGTCGGGTCCCCAATCGTGGTTGCCGAGAGAAAAGTGTTGAACCAAGCAGACTCCTCAATTCTGCTTTTAACATGTAAAGTCTATGGCGGGCTTGTCACACTTTGAATCGATTTTTCTTGTTTAAGAATCGGAGTGATCAATTTTAAAAAAATACCAATAATTTTTTCAATCTTTCCTATCCACGAAAATGTAGGTCAATTTTTTTTGTCTTTATTACTTTTTGTAATATTGCCTTTGAAACTCAAGTCACTTTCTACCTTTGAGTAAAGGAGGAAGGCAACTTCCACCCCCAAGTTCATTCTCCAAGAGACGATTGCGGTCTACTCTTCTCCGTAGGTGGTCTTGCTCCCTCCCTCCCAAATACTTTTACTCTGTTCAACTCTTTTCGAAAATCTTTTTCTCTCTCTCTGTCCTTTTGAAGAACTGATATGGGGAGCTTTTATAAACTTGTAATTTATTATGGAAATTATATTCGCTGATAATTCGTTCATTCTACATACATTTTATTTATTTAGTAGTAATACTTTTTCTTGTTTTTATTCATTTTGAGGGTGGAATTTATTTTTTAAATACATTATTCCCCCTTTTTTTTAAACTTTTTTCCTTGTTTTTTAAAGATGTTTCAGAATTAAAAAATTTAGCTTCTGAATAAAGTAAGATTAATTAAAATCGAGACAATGACGTAAAGATATTCCAATATACTATAAAGCATCACAAAACTGCAGTTTTCCTTTTTAAAAATATATATATATATATATATATCGTACACTCATTTGTAGGTTTAAAAAAACATTTACATTATAAAAATTTTAAAGGTTGCAATTTTTCCATTCCATAAATAGTTTTAATTACTCCAATAGCTGGGATAGTTTGTTTTTCCACGGTAGGGAAGAAAAAAAATAGCTAGTACACAAGAGCACACATCATCCAAACGTGAACAAGCACTTAGCCCTGTGTTTAGGGCTTTAATGTACATACACAAGAATTTTATTTAAATCAGTAAATGAAGAAAAATATGAAAATATACCCATGTGTTGTAAAATTCTTAAAAAAAAGGAAGTAAAAGAACATTAGTGGACATAATTAATATTCACGAGAGAAAAATAAAAACGGTATCAAAATATAATGAACCACTGCTTAGGAACGCAACACTGAAAATATTGAAACCAGTTTGATTGCCAGATGAAATAGAAAGAATGAGAAATGTGATTATTATAAACACCACGAAATTTCATCACGATATATTAAAAAATAAAAATAAGTTGTAATACTTAGAGTTAAGTTTCTCTTTGTTACTTCAGACAGTCAAACTGGTTTTGATGTTTTCAGACCAGATACACCAGATTTTGAAACTATTAGTCTTTTTTTGTTGCTTTAACATTAATCTGTAATTCCTAATTAATACACTTTTTAAAACTTTTTTTAGCAATATTCTAAAAATATATATTAAAACTAGTAATTATGCAATATCTTATGTATTTAATAACGAGAAATTTTTCGAATTCCTATTAAAAGTGTGTAATGTAATTTTTATTCATAATTTTTTGCTCTTTTATATTGATAGAACAAAGTATGTAATCAATGTGTTATTTTAATTTCGCTTCCCTGACCCTCTTTTGCCATTCATGGAGAAGAGTTTTCTGAGTAGAAATTTCTGCACTGCAAACTTTAATTAGTGTAGTTATAGTTAATTAAAGTCCGCATTAGCATTACATGGAGAGGAAAAACACGAAAACCTCCCAGGGTTAGTGATAAAATTTTGTAAAGTAAACTTGTCTCAATCAGTTGTTATGTTGTAAGTTTTAATGAAAATCAATAAATGCCTTTTCTTTCAAAAATTTCGGTATCGTACTTTTTTATAAATTAATTTCGATTTTTTTGATAAATCTTTATACTAATTACAGTGAGCAGCTTCACAAATCTATATATTAAAATGTAAAATAACATAGAATTGTTTTTGTTTGTTGTTTTTAATGATCCATCGAAATGATCTATTAGAAAAATGGTACAATCTTTAAAAAAATTGAAAAAAATTTATTAAAATTAAAAAAAAAAAGGTTGTGAAAAATATATGTATTTAAATTGTAATTGAAAGAAACAAATTAAAAAAGTAATAAAAAAAATAAAATCTTGAACTCAAGGTTTTACTTTAACATAAAAAGTTTTACAAGTTAGCAAATCAATTTTTAAAAAAATTAACAAACTTTATTTGATTTAAAGAGAAAATATAAATTTATTTTTAATGTAGTTACTTTATATGAATTACTTTCATATGACTGCATAGTAAAATTTTATAAATTTAAATACTCTGGTTATTATTAGTTCTCTAAATAATCAAATCAAAATAATAAATAATTCAAGATATAACTAGAAAAAGTGCATGTTAAATAAAATGATAAAACCATTTTGAAAATAAATAAAGCCGTTTTAGAGTTTAAAAAAATTATTTTTTAAGTTTTTCTTAGAAGGAGAAAAAGCATAATGTAGAGTGAGTCTCTTCTGAAAGCTAGTGTTAACCCCCCGCAGGTTGCAATTCCCCCTTTTCTGTGACAGTGGTTAGTCGATTAGTTTCGGATTACTTAAAACCCCAGGAAGTACGCGCACCCCCACCAAAAATGTAGGGGAGACAGTGGAACGGGTTTTGGAGGTGCTATATTTTTCGTCCCTATTCGGGACTAGCTCTTACTGAAGGTTAGAAGGGAAATGGAGAGGCCTTCTCACAGTATCCTTTGGCCAAGGTTCGATCTTTCGCTTCGTCAGAAATGCCTTTGTTTGAGTCGATGTGTGAGAGCTCGCATTGTCATGATGAAGAATGATTCGCCTGTTCTTCTGCTTTTTTCGAATTTCTCCGATGACTTCTGGCAAAAATATGGTCGTGTACCATTCAGAATTGACCGTCCTGCGTTGCTCTAACGCCACTGTTGCCACATGACCGTTAATGCCGAAGAAACAGGCAATCATTTGTTTCGATGTGCTTCTTCCTCGAACAACTTTTGTTGGTTTTGCCTCGTCTTGGAAGACCCATACAGCTGATTGCTGTTTTGTTTCCGGCTCATATGCATAGATCCATGATTCGTCACCTGTGTAGATGTTATACACAGCCTTTGATGTACCTTGAACGCATTTTTCCAACATTTCTTGCACCAATCAACACGAGCCTTTTTTTGAGCGTTTGTCAGATTGTGCGGGATCCAGCGCGAACAATTTTTTTACGCTCAAATGTTCATGCAATATTTTATTGATGCTAGTCATACTAATGTCCAAAGACGCCTCTATCTCACGGTATGTCACATGACGATCTTGCTTTATCAGTTCACGCACAGCATCGATCTTTCCTGGCACAACAACGGATTTTGGACGACCTGCACGGGATTCGTCCTGGATCGAACATCGATCACGATTAAATTCGTTATACCAATTTTTTACAGTGCTGTAGGATGGCGCTTTATCGCTGAATAAAGAATTAAGTTCATCGAAGCCCTCTTGTCTTGACAATCCACGTCGAAAGTTATGAAAAATAATGGCACGAAAATGTTCACGATTCAATTCCATTTTTTGAAAGAGAAGAACTTTTCAATTTACTGTCAACAACACAAATGAAGCTATAATGGTAAATCGTCTGCTGAATTTATGTTTAAAAATATCAAACTTTCGATTAAAATCATCTGCGGTCGCCTAGCAACACTTACTGTTGCCAAGGCCAGAAATATAAATAGCAACCCTCGTATGTACTTTAAATCATTAAATACTTACATTATTTCAAACGGCATTTTAAAGTACTCGGAGTGCGAAGGGTTAAAATTACTCATTGCATGCCTAACAAATAAAACTTTTCGAACCACTATTATAAAGCAATGAAAATAATTGGTATTTATAACTTATTTTGTCTGGAATTATTCTTGGATGAACGAGTTTTATATTTGAGAAAAAATTCTGATTCATTTAAATGGTTTAAGAAATGTCATGAATTAACAAAAAACTAAATTAACATTAAAAGGTGCAAACTTTCGACTATTAAACTGGTTAAACCAGTGCTTGCCAAAGTGTGATACGCGTACCCCCAGGGGTACTGGAACAGTTTAGCGGGGGTACGCGTTCTTATGCGAAATATCTTGTAAGAAACGAAAATTTCAAAAAATTTTATTTAAAAATAAAGCTAGCCATGAAAATTTACGAGTATGAATTTTTCTGTTGGCAATTTTTTTTTTTTTTTTTTTGCAGAGTTAACAGTTAATAATTAGTGATATCAATAGCCAGTTGTGATTTTTAACTTTTGTGAAACTTTTTTATAGTAAAAAATTCATTCATTTTTGTATTAGTGGTACACAGCGTTATGAAAATTTTAGAAAGGGTACACAGAAGTCATAAGTTTGGGAAACACTGGGTTAAACTATTGTGACAATATCATCCAAACTCTGATAACCCTTTACCCTGCTATTTTGTATTCCAATAATCCAAATTTTGTGAAGAAAAAAAAAGGTTTGTTTATTCAGATATATTTTATCTTCGTTACTGACTCCGTAACTCATAGTATCAATTACGCAAGCTAATAAACTTATATATAGGGAAACCCTCGTATCATTAAGATCACATCTGAGTACGCCATTATCCGATCATTAATTCAAAAGTTATTAAGTTCTTCTATTCTTTATTTTGAGCACTGAACAGTTTTCACAAATGCATGAAGCTTTCCTTTTACCTATTCTGTTATGATAAAGGTTATGCCAAATGGCATAACTAATGGTAAACGTAATTATATTAATAGTAACTTCAAATTGGAAACACGCTGTCATTTGCTTTGATTCTAATAAGAGGTCATACATGAAATTTTTGAATAGCTGTCATTCAAAATCATTAAAGTAGGTACTTAAAGATATTGTTTGTATTCGTTCAGTCAATTATTTGAAGATTTCGCTCTTTTCTTTTCTGTGTTAGATACAAGAAGAAACTTCGGAAATAATTTCCTTTCATTTTTTATGCTAATTGCACAACCGCATAATTCAGTTTTTTCAAACTTAAATAAGTACCTATGCTAAGATACGATCGATGCCTTGCAAGCTAAAATTAACGTCATTCAATTTTTACAAAATAAAACAAAATTAAATTTCCAACAGACTGATCAAACATTTGTCGATACAAATTTTTCCAGACCGTGTCCCACCTTATTAGATAATCGCCTATTTGTAACATCCATTATTCTCCTCACTATTTCTATAAAAGGAATAGAGCACGAAAATATTTTATAGTTTCGAATTTCTATTCTACTGCCATAAATAATAATAATAAGATAAAGAAAGTACGAATTATATTGCCAGGGGGGGGGGGGACTAATAATTTAAGTACACATTCGTGGACCTGAGGTCTTAAGTAAGTAAATTATTATGTATATTTCAAATATTAAATTGCACCCCATGTATGAGCAAGCATATTGTTATAATATGGTCTATTAGAATGCAATGATGAAGAGATTTAATAATAACTTAGAAAAAATATAAATAATAAAATACGAAATTTCTTTCAAAGCAAATTGCAGTAATGCTTTAAATTTAAGCTTCAAAAGAAGTTCAATTATGCATGCCACGCAAAATAAAAAATTATTGAAATACTGAAATAATGATTGAATTATTGATTTTTTTTTTTACTTTTATAGCTCTGAAGCCACTGAATTTTAAAGTTCGTGTACCTCAATGTCAAGTCAAAGGGCCAATTGAAGTAGAACCAATTCATATTATTGTTTTGTAAGTTAATATTTCTTGTTGAAATTATTATTCCCTAAGATCCCAAGAAGATTATTAATCTCTAATTTTTTTAAAAAAAAAAGAAATATGAAGGCTGGTACCTAGGTAATTTTATCATAAATTTATCATGGCAGGGTTGACACGGGCAATTAAAAACGCAAACTGTAGTGACTAATAAAATTCAATACATAGTAATAAGAGATCAAAATGAGCAACTTTTCCTAACGTATATTTATTTGCTTACTATACTATTACACGTAAGGCAAATAATGTTTTTTTTTTTTTTTGCTTTAAATATAAATAATTTGAATCGTAAACCATAGCTTATACTTATTTTGATCTAAATTATTAAGTAAATATATTTGATCTTTAATTATACATTTGCAATAACCTTCTTACTGTAGTAATACTCACATTAGAAATTATCAGCTTAGCGTAAGTGTTAATTCCTGACCACTATTTTCGAAAATGTCATTTTTACATCACGACAAAGTATTAGAATAGGCTGCCCGCTTCTAATGAATGCAAACTCTCCAAACGAAATTTCTGTAATTTCACAAAATATCTTTTCCCAGCTGTAGCAAAAGTAATCAATAAATATTTTAATAAATAAAAATAAACAGAATTTTTTTGCCCTCGTTATTTAAATAAATATAAACAGGGTCAGATCGAGAAATGGTTATATTCAAAAGTTCTAATAAATATGATTTTAAAATTTCTTTTTGTTTTAATGTAAAAAAATTTTCGTAAAAATTTCATGCGCAGAAAAGCGTGTACAGTGATTGGGCAAAATAATGGAAACACTAGCATACCTACCAATTTTTCCGCAATTGGCGGAAGATTTTATTTCTACATTTTAAGTGGTAGTAAAATGTATGCTTTCTATAAATTCCTTGCATTTATAAACTTAATTTATAATCTTTTTGACCACCACTATTTTTAAAAAAATTAAACATATATATTAATATGCAATTTATTGTTGTGGTCCACATAAGCTTCACTAAAATACAGCGTATGTTTCTGCCTAAAATTATAATTTAAATTACATTTTACTACCACTGGGGAAAATCATCCTTGAAAGAATTAAAAGTTGGCAGGTATGCACTAGTATACTGACACATTTTTTGATCTCTTTCGAAAAATACTTAAATAAGAATTATTTTATTAGCTTCGAAGTGTTTAGGTTATGCGATTTATCATACTTATTACTGAGCAGCTGACAATAAATTACGAACGAAAATTAGTGTTTTTGAACACCCTATGCTAAAAAATGTAGAAATAAATTTGTGACTTGTAACAATTATTTTGCTTATTCTATGGAATAATTTTACTAATTGTCATAATGCTAGCTTAAATATTTATGGGGGTATTGACATTTTTATAAAAGACTAATTTTTTTTGCCCTACCTTTTTCTTTTTTTTTTTTTGCTTTAATTTTAAAACTACTGATTGTTTTAATTTTATTCAATGAAATTAAAAAAAAGTTTTTATACAATTTAAAATTATTAAAAAAATTTTAGTTTAAAAATTTGATAGAAATTCGTTTCAAACTTCGAAAGATATGAGTAATTAAAGTTGTTCTTTAATACTGTACATGCACGGGAAAAATTAAAACGTTTTTTTTTTTTTTTACTTAATTTTGTAAGGAATCGTATTTAGTAACTAATAAAAAAGTCCTTTCCTTATACAATCATATTTCAGTGTATGAACGTTTGTTGTTTGTTATTAAATTTTGTTTCATGATACAAAATGATATTAGTAGAAAGCCCCTAATCATTTTGAGTGTGTTTTAAAAAGTACAAAAACTACTTAGAAAACTGCATGAAACTTTTTTAATTTTTCAGATATTTAAATCGGACTCTCTTTTTTATTATAAGACAAATACGATAAACTACAAAATTATTTTTAAAAAATTTATTAAATTTTTTTCGCTCCTGCACAGCATAAAAGAACTACTTCAATTATTTATGTATTGCACTGTTTTCAACGAATTTTTTTCAAATTTTAACGAAAAATTTTGTTATTAATTTTAAATTGCTCTAAAAATTTGTTTAATTTTATTGAATATTTTTAAAATTATAGCTTAAAAACGTAAGAAAAAAATTAGTTTAATAGTTACAAGTTACAAACTTATTGCTGCATTTTTTGGCGTAGTGTGTTCAAAAACATTCTTTGTAATTTATTCTCAATCCCACAAACCCCTAAAATCTTTCAACTTCATTGATAAGTATGAGAAATCGCATGATGTAAACACTTTTAAAGTTATAAAATGATTCTTTAAGTATTACTTGAGAAATATGAAAAAATGAATTAGTATAGAAGTGTTTATTTCATTGTTTACTGAAATTACATACATTTGCTGACTTGTGTGCTCAATATAGGCTTATAAGTCATTGTCAAGTAGAAAATACAGATAGAACAATTCAGAGAAAGACATCACAAAGAATACATCCAGGGTTACGGCGGGATTCGAACCTGCTACCTCCACGCTTAACAGAGCGTTTTGACCGGCGATACCACTCGGCCAGGGAGGCCCCTGTAGAAGTGTTTCTGTTATTTAAACAGTGATGCCTCTTAAACAGTGATGCCAATTGATTCTTTTAATTCGATAAATTTTAAAGAACCGTGGAATTCGAACCCGCTACCTCCACGTTGCGAAATGTTTGGCGGATTGGTTATACTGCTCAGTCTGGAAAGCCCCGAGATTGATAGAAACAAACTTTGAAATAATTTCACATGCGTAATGCTTTTATGCGATGGTAAGTTAATTGATTTCAACAAAATCTGCTGAGTCGCGGGTGACTAGGGAATAAAAGCAATCGCCTCCTGATGAGGTGAGCCAAACGAATCCCAGTTATGTCTGGTCAATTTGATTTCTGCTTCCGACTCGCACCGATTTCAACGCTGACATCAAAGAATATCCAGTGGTAGACAAAGCTTGGGTTAAAATCCTCTTACCTTCGGGATGACTGTCAAAGATTTTAGTAGTTTTCCTTTCCCTGTGACTCAAATTCGTGTTAGAACCATCAAAAATTCTTCCACGAAGACAAATTTTCCCCAATACTTGTTCCTTGCCTCTGGGTTGGACCATTACTTCCTACGTCAAAAAGCCTCCACACGGTCTTTTATAAGTAGTCTGCGCAGACTATTTAAAAAGTGAACCAGTTGTGCGCATGAACCCAAAACCTTTTATAAAAGTAATTGAGAGAAATTTATCATATATATTTGAGAATTGAATCTGTAGTGGTTGACAAGTGAATAAGGCAAACCAATAATATTCATATATAAAACAAATTTTTAGTCATATATTTGCTACCACTTTCTTATTGTAACTAGACTTTGTATTAAGTGACTTGTTTGGAAAGTGGATATCCTTCACAGTGGTCTGATCGGACTACCTATAAAAAAACCGTGTGGAGGCTTTCAGTTGTAGGAGGCGTTGGTTGGACTCTACACAATACTTTAAAATTCATTAACAGCCGTAAACTAAAAAATGGGCTGGATGTTTAATGCCAGTTATGAAATAAAATCTACTTATTTGAGAATCATATATTTAGAACTTAAACTTTGCTAACACTAGAATCATCTATGCATGTTGGCAGCTTAGCATGGACATTTTTGGATACTTTTTAAACATGCATGAGTATTGACATATATTGATAAGTTTACATGGGATGAAAAATATTTACTAGTAAAATTTAACTATAGTTTAAAAAAAAATAAGTATATGTTTCTTATCAGATTACTTATCTTTTCAGATTCATCATCTTTCTGCTTGTAATTCTATTATGCGCTGGATCTTGGATGGATTGGTGCCTTTCAAAAATGGAATTGGAAGACAAAAAGTTTTATGAACCTAGTAAGAAATCAATCAGGGTTTGTTTTAATGAATATTTTAAATTTTTTTTAAATCATATTTGCAAACAATTTTAGAATATTAAGGCTTTCTATAGTTAAATATAATTTAATTTTGAATTGTCAAGAATGAATTTTCAAATCATATATTTACTAAATTAGTTGCCTTATTGAAATTGCATACGTTTGAAAGCTTGTTCGCTCAATTTAGGCTTATAAATCATTGTCAAGAAAGATAGATAGAACAAGTTACAGAAGGATATCGTCGCTTTGAAACTAAACCGTGGTAACTCAAAAAAGCAAGTTTTTCAGGAGAGCGATTTCAAACTTTTCAAGAACGTGCATCGCGCTATTGCGATAACAATTTATCTGCTCTCTAAATTAATTTGATGGAACTTATGAAGATAATACGTTGTTTCTCTAAAAGGGTATTTCTTTTTACACAAAATGACCCAAATATCCCATTTTTCGAGTTACTACGGTTTAGTTTCAAAGCGACGATATAACAAAGAGTGCGTCCGGGGTTACGGCGGGATTCGTACCCGTCACCTACGCACTTCGCACTGCGTTCGACGGGTGATACTGATAGGCCAAGAAGACGCCACTAAATTTAATAAGTTTCATTTTTTACCATAACTGTTTGGAATTCTAAAACATAGTGATACTGTATTAAGTTTTTTTTTTTTTTTAATTTTATTGATATATTTAATTAGTTAGTTTATTTATTTACTGTTATTTTGAGTTTTGTTCTTATATTCTTAGAAACATAACTTAAACTGTTGTTCTTATAATTTTGGTGAATGTAAAATAAAAATAAAAACATTCTCTGACAGAAAAATATTCAGTTCAGCACTTCCACAATCTAGAAAATTCGGAATCTGGTATTACTTCATAAATTTAGTACAAGCAAAAACAAAATATATTAATGGGATGCCTTTACTATCAATCTTAAGTGAAATAAATTAGTACTAGTATAAAAACAACAAAAAATTTAATCGCCAATGTTATAAAAAAATCAATAATAAATTTCAAGCGGCATTTCATACTAGCACATTTTTTTTCTAATTATTTTGTTTTCAATTCAGTATTATAAATTCTATTAAAATATTATGAAGTAAGTAAATCTGGCTTCAAAAACATGAAAAATAATTTCCTAAAACACATCATGAAAACGCGTTTCTAAAGAAAAAGAGCGTCCTCATATCAGACATTTAATCCATCAATTAAATGACTCATTGTTTTCCTACGAAATTGCATTGAAATATTTTCGCTCATCAATTTTAGTACAAAGAAAATAAGAACATCAATAGAATTCCGTAACCATCAATCAAAAGTGCAATAAATTTAAAAACGCTAGACATTTCTGGACCTTTGCTTATTGTAAGGTCAACACTTTGGAGCTGTTAATGGGAGAGCTGATTGTTGACTGATTATAATGAAAGCTTCTTACGAAATTCTTAAAATTTAATAAATAAATCAGTACATATTACACCCCATTATCTTTTTATCATATTTTTCTCAACAGTGATTTATTTGCATAATTACACATCATTTAATTCTTCTTTGGCATCATTTGCATTATTTAATTCTTGTACTTAATGTTGCAATAACTGAGTTGTTACAAAAGCAAACAATAAAGATTAAAGCATTATTGTTAATGTTATTAACCAAATATATTTTGAGACAATTCGTTCTATTCGCAATCGTTTTCTGAAATCGTTTATAGTTAACCGTGTTTACAAACGAATGCTTTCGTAATAATTTATCATTTAAACCATTTTCAAAGAGCACACAAACACATAGTTCTTTTTATTTTTATTTGTTTATTTATTAGCATTTTCTATTATAATTAAACAAGCGTAAAAGGATGCTTATTTGTAATTAAAATTTGATTCTGTATAGAAAGTTTTTTGTAACAAGAAATTAATTTATAAAAATAAATTATGTTTGATAATTTTTGGCGGAAAAAAACTTTCTTAAGTAAGAATGTGTAAGCGTTATGCTCAAATCCTATTAAGTTCGGAAGTTTTATTAACTAATATAAGCTTTAAAAATATTTTTCTTTAGCTAATAAAAATTAACATTTATCTAAATGTGAAAACTGCAAAATTGAATTCCTAAAATTAAATTAAACAAAATCTATAAAATTTTGGTGAGTATCATAAAACATTTGTCACCGTTGTTTTTATTTTTCAGTACGTATGAACGCTTGCATGCAAGTTTTGGTTCTCTTTGCAATTTAGAATCATATAAAAGTAACTAGTTCAGATTTTTTCACTTATTATATATTTCTAGGTTTTGGACAAAAAGCTCTCCTAGCATTTTCTATACAAGCCAATTCTCAAAAACTAGTATCTTCAGAAAGTCGTACCGGAGGGATGAAATGTCTTCATGGGGTCCGTGCCTTGAGTATGACGTGGGTGATTCTTGGACACACTTACATTTGGATTATATTTCAGTCACTAAGTGAGTTAAAATTTTTTATTAGTTTCGTAAACTAGCCGTAAACAACTAAAAAGAAATGAAATTTTGCTGAAATTTTTTAAAATGTTAGAAAAAATTTAAAACTCTTTAACACTAGGTTTACGGAAGTTTCTTATATACCTATCTCTACGAACACACGTTAATTTGACGCCTAAGTGAATACATATAACAGCACTTACAGAGAAGCCAACTTGCTCCGGACAGCAAATAAATATTTTAAAATGGTAGTTTACCAATTGTTATTCTTGGTTTAATAAATTCAATTTAGTAGATTTTTATCCACCACTATTTCTAAATAAATTGTAGGCTTATATAATTCACCGCTTAGTAAATTCAAAATTTGCTCAGTTATTTCCGTTTTTTTTAATTATTTTGGCGTGTCCGGAGCGGTTGGTATCTCTGCACTTAGAAAGCAATATAATTTTATACTATAAGAAAAAAATGAAAATAGGATATATATATTTAGGAAATATTCCAGTATTTTATTTTTCACTACTCGAACTAATCAACTGAAACCTTCAAAATCTGATACTCTGACATCAAGTGACATTCTGCGTCTGTTCTTTCTATTATTGCTGATCGGCAACTGTTGTTTATCGCTTGTTTCATTTGAGATAACGATATCGAATAACGAAGTAGTGTCGGTACATTCCTATTTATTATTGACGTGATGTTTCAACGCCACCTACAACTGAAAGCCTCCACACGGTTTTTTATAGGTAGTCCGATCAGACCACTATGATGGTAAACCAATTTACAAAAGAGCCTACTTAATACAAAATCTAGTAAAAATAAGAGAATGGTAGCAAATATATGTCAAAAAATTTGTTTAATTTATGAATATGGTTAGTTTGTTTTATATTTTTGTCAACCACTACAGATTTCATTCTCAAGTATATATGATAAATTTCTCTCAGTCAACTTTAGAATAAAATATGGGTTCCATGCGCACAACCGGTTCAATTTTTGAATAAGTCTGCGCGGACTACTTATAAAAAGCCGTGTGGAGGCTTTCTGATGTAGGAGCTGATGGATGTTTGCATGTTCACTCAAAATTTTGTCTAAATTACGATCGCGTCAAATTGACGCATATCCGTAGAGATAGGTATACCACAAAGAGAATTTCAATATTTCAACGCTTTTGAAGAAGATAGACTTCAATATATATTTACCTCGATCAATGGATAAAAGTCATTACAAGAGATAAAATAAAAATGCAAACGGGTTTTGTAATTTTCCTTATAAAATTCGAAATGCGTCAAAATGACGCGTCCCGTAAACCTAGTGTTAAGATAAACTAATAAACAATGAAGTTTTGAACAGTTTAAATAACACAAAACATCCTGATCACAAGATACGGTTTGTCATGTTGACTCGATTTTAAGACCGATAAGCCTTTAAAAATCGTGACAGAAGAAACATTAAAAACATTTTTTAAGTACATTTTATTTAAAAAATGAAGAAAAAAACATCCTGATTTCAAAAAAGCGTTATGCCATGCAGATCCGTTTCTAAGCTCGATATTAGGAACTTTAAATGTTGAGATTGAAGAATTAAAAAAATTTTTAAGCAAAGTTATAACAAATATCCTGATTACAAAAACCGCTTTGCCTTTTAAATTCGGTCGTAAGTTTGATATTAAAGCCTTGAAAAGCCAAAGCTGAAGAGATAAAAGCATTTGAAAAGCATTGGCAAATAAGAACGCATTTGGCGTTGAAAAGGTAAACTATTATTTAATACTTACAGCTTTTCTTAAGTATTTAAGCAGTGTAAGTTTAGCACTTTAAGTAGTGGAAGTTTAGCAGTTTAAATAGTTAAGTATTTTTTTTCGCATGCTAATATTGTGAACCATCAAAAACCTGTAAGCATTCTAAGAAAAAGTTATTGTTACTTGGATCTTGCTAGAACTAGTTAATATCATCTTAATTACACGCGTAACCTTGTAATTAGCTTAATATAAGTTCTAATGCAACAAATATATCTTGCAGGCCAACCCATCAAAGCTAGATACTGGCTTCGTAACATTGAGTTTGAAGCTGTTCTCAACGGATGGCTATCTGTATCCTCTTTCATCTTCCTCAGGTAAGAAGCTAATTTAAAATTTATTTAAAAGGCTTGAGACAATATAATGATAAACCACATTTTCTAATTGCTCATGGCGTTTCTGATGGGAAAATAATTGTACTGTAATCTAGTGGAAACTCTGGAGATATATGAAATACCTGGATACAATACTAAGAAACAATTTGATATTAAAAATATGTTTTTAAGCAATGGAGCGTATCATTACATTGATCCAAGTTTTTCATTTTATACCATCTGGGAATTTTAGTAGATTTAGACTTTTTCTGTGAGGAAAAGTGTATAGAGACATTTAATATTGGATGAAAAAATATCCTTTTTGTTATTTATAGTGGACTGCTAACCACTTTCAGCACTTTGAAATTCATGAATGTTTCCAGAGGACGTCTAAATGTTCTTTTATATATTTTACGTCGATTTCTAAGGTGAGTTACAGTTTTTCTTTTAACATTAGAATTTTTATCTTTGCCTGAAATTAAAAATTTTTGTTTCAATCTATACATACATTTAATAAGCAAACTTAAACAATACTTATAAACAGTAGCAACTAAATGTTTTTAAGTTGTAAAATCTGTTATTGGTGTATGAAATAAGTGCTATACAAAATAAGGAAGAATTTTCTAAATATGAAGATATCTTGCAAACACTTAATAGCATTACCGTCCAATAATAGAATCTTATATAAATATGAAGGTTTATTTTGTTATCATGAGTATAACATATATTTTAAATAATTAATTTTAAATATATAATAGTGTTATCACTGGGAAACATTTTTCAGAGCAACCATATAAGTTGGTAGCTGCATTATAAAACTTTTCATGACCAAACCTGTATTAAATATAATCGAAAAGTAAAATGAGCTCAAAATAATTCGATTAATTGCATTTTCCGAAAAAATCAAATGTAGTGATACATTTTATGACAATTATTATATGTCAGTTATATATTTAACACCATATTAACCATATATATACACCATATTAACATTAATGTATTCACAATTTCGATATCAATGTTTGTAACAAAAATAAACCAGCTATAGTGATAATTGGCTGAGAGAGCTATTTAATTTAAGCCAAGCTAGGTTAAACAACGAATTAATTTTTCTACAAGACGGTTTTTCTACATTATTTTTCAGACACTTAAGATCATTACCAATTGATAAACTAACTTTTTATGTGTACGTTTAACACTAATATATTGAGGTGAGCGAAATTCTTTTAAATCAAATTTATTACTTTAAAGATCAAATCTTAATGGGATCAATCAAATATTTAAAAATCAAATCTTTTCTAGTATCAGAGAAAATTTAGTAGCTGCCTAAAATTTTAAATCAGGTGGATTTTAAGCAATTATTAGATTTATGGACGCACAAATAACATTATAATTGCATAGATAAACAATTAATGGAAATAGCTTTTTAAAAAAAATGCTAATGTATAAATTCCTTAATTTTCTTGATGTAAATTTTTCACTTAATATCAGATTGTATCCTTCATTGTTGATTGTCCTGGCATCTATGTTCTTCTTGCCATGGATATCCACTGGACCTTTCTGGGCAGATCTTCCTGGAAAAGAGGTAGAGCAATGCCGGCGTTACTGGTGGGGAAATCTTCTCTTCATCAATAACTTAATATCCGTAGATAAGATGGTAAGTACCTTTAAAGATATCCATATGTTAGAGAGATTGAGCACTTTCAAGTACCATCCAATACTTTCACGTTCGTTGGTTCTGCGTAGCGCAGTTACTGCCGAATCATCTCGGTTCTTTACTGAGCTTGTGCGCATTGAACGCGCAGGATGCTATGCAAAACTGTTAAATGGAATCTTCCTAACTCCCTTCTATGTATTTTAACATTATTCATCTCTTAAGCTCTTCAATAATGTATAAACTGTCGTATCCAATTATTAACTCATCTCTGAACATTTAAACATTTGCGCAGACTATTTAAAAGTTAATTACAAGCACTTTATTAAAAGCAATATGAAAAATAGTTTAAATCTATTAAAAACGCTTATTTATTTATTTATTTTGCTTTAAATTTATATTATTTCAATAAAATCTCGATATCATCCGAATCTCTTTAACCCAAACACCACTATATTAACCGACATCAATTCTAGAAAACTTGTTCTTTTTTTCCCTTTTTGCTTTAAATTTAAATTATAATAACTTAGTAAAATCTTAATTATTCGAGCCTCATTGACACGAGTACCACTCTTAATCGAAATTGATTCTAAAATGCTTTTTTGCACCTATGACCTAAATTTTGCTTTAGTTTCTCTAAATAAATATGAAAGTTGTGTAAACTTTGCAGTTCCTTTTTCTTATTATTAGTGCATTTTAGATTGACCATTACAGCTTCTCATATTATGTAATTCGTGCAAGAAAAATATTATATGGTAGCACTAGTGAAATCGGGAGAATATCTAAGGGAATTTACAGTGAGTATTCATGTCACCGTCACTGTTGTGCCCTCTGTGCAAGCACGCAAAACTAGATTTTTGAAAATTTAAGTTTTGCACTTGCGCAGAGGAAGCAATATGCCTAGACGTTGATGTCATCGTTCACAGTGAACCCAGTCTTAGAAAGGAATATACATCAATAAAATCAACTTCGAAGATCAATGAAGTTAGATTTTATATCAGTTGCTGCTTTGTACAAATGATGGTATATTAAAAAAAAAGAGAGAGAAATATACCCACTATCTAGAGCAGTCAAGAAAGTGTTTTGTAAAACAAAATATTTTTTACGTCTATCAGATAAAAAGTCATTTAGGAAAATGTCATATTATTATGCAGCAGTATGTATTTAAAAAAAGAAACATCGATACGTCGATATTTTTGTTGAAAATAGATTACAAAACAATTTTACCCCAATAACCCATTTAGATGATCGAAAGTAAGAATGTTCCTTTTGTATATTAATTATCTACATTTTGGAGTAAAACTTTTGTACACCAATTTTCTTGTTATAGTGCATGCAACACTCATGGTACATATCCACAGATATGCAGCTTCATGTATTTGCTCTAATCATACTTCTTCCATTGTACAGGTAATATAAAAAAATATTTTCTACAACTACTCTTTGCTAATTTGATAATGTATTTCTTTAATGTTATTTGCATATTGTCGAACTGTAAATTCCGCCCAAAAGGAAAAAAAAACTGGTAGGAAAAAAATATGCGTGACTACAACAACTTATTTTTTTGTTTTAGCATACATACAATTTCATGCAGAGATAGCAACTTGCTCCGGACAGCAAATATATATTTTAAAGTAATAGTTTATCAATTGTGCTTCTTAGTTTAATAAATTTAATTTAGTAGATTTTTATCCACCACTATTTCTAAATAATTCTGTGGTTTATATAATTCACCTCTCGTATGACATAGTACCGCTATACTCATATTTCTATCTTATTCAATTTTAAATTAATAAGATCTCAATTATTATTCTTTCTTTCCCTCCCTTCTCTTTCTTTTATTTTAGATGACAACAACTCAGACCTTATTTTTATGCGATGGAGAGGTAAAAGGCCCCTACGGGGTCTAAACCTTGATCAACTTAAAATGATGATGACATAGTACTTAAGTTATGCTATACCCTATAGAAAACAAGCAAAAATAGTCAAATATTTGCATAATTTACTTTGTAGTTATTTACCGTTTTTTCTTTTATTTTGGCTTGTCCGGAAAAGTTGGCAACTCTGTTTCATGTCTGGAAAAAGTAAAGCGATGAGGAAAAAGTTTGTCCCCTCTCCGGAAAAATTGCAACTTTAAAATGAATCCTTTTCGCTAGAGTACTTAACCAATTAACCGTCAAAACTCTCTCTATTTCTCTCGAGTACTCTTTTCAATAACATAAAAGCTAGCAACTTAGTTATTTAAATGTTTAACTTTTTTCAGTGAAACAAAGATATTCGTGTTCACCAGAATACGAATAACAAAAATTATGTTATTATATAACTTACATTACGTAATTATATAACTGAAATTATATTTCTTTAAACAAAACTGGTAATCACTTTAAAAAGATTTCTAACTCTTTATCACTTTTCTTAAAAAACATCATTTTTTACATTGCTAAAAAGTGTAGCACAGACGCAACGTCAGTGGAGCGAAGATCTTAATTTTTTTTCCTTTTTTTTTTTTTTTTACGGTTGTAAAAAAAAATAATAAACACTGTAAAAAAGTAACTTGCACTTGTAGCCGACAATACTACCACATATGACTAAAAAAGTGGTAGAAAAGTGGTTCACTTTTATCTATTTATTATCTCTTTAATTAATTAATAATTACCACTGTGACTTACATTTCAAATCATTCATATTTAAAACAAAAATACTCTTTGAATTCACTTTCAATAATAAACTAAAAATAATGTGCTACAAAAAGTTGGTAATTTTAATTTCTTCTTATGAAATTTTTAATTTTATAAATCATCATTTTTAATCTCCGGTGGCAACTTTGTACTACATATTCTATTTTCAAAGTATTATATATGCATATAAATCTACCACAACCATTAGTCCATGTTTGTGATGTTCATTGTCGCTATTCTGTAAAAACTAAGGTTAATGGTTTTCTGAAACCTAGTGGACTGCGCTTCTAACAACTTTTCCCCCCTTGAGAAGGGTTGGTGAACTACTTTCAGGGCTATCTTTCCTTCTTCAATTACGCAATATAAGAAAATTTTTAATAAGATCGCGGTCTCGCCAACAAAGTTTGTCAGAAGCAAGAATGTAGTTGGAAGGGATACATCAATTAGTGTTCCCCCATTTTTCCCGTCAGTTATGAAATTTTTAGTTAATAGTAATTATTTTATTTTATTTTATTTTATAACCGTCGTTGAACAGCCGACCCAATTTCATGGGTTTACGACTACTAATGTTCAACTCCATAGCCTTGTAATTTTGAACCAATCCAGAAGACAAGGAAACTCCTTGATCAGTACCCCCAGAGGTATTGATTTGTTTTGGGAACATGGAGGACTTTGAGACTCGACAGATTTAACGTGCATCAGTCACCATTTACTACACGGGGAGTCTTCGGCCGGCGAGGACCGAACCCACGACCTCTTGGACATGGGCCCAGCGCCCTACCGACCAGGCTGTCCCGGCCCTAATTCTTTTATTTGTGGTAATTTCTCATGTAATTTTAAAATGACATTGGTTAATGAATTTGAATGCACCATTAACTAAATTTAAAATATAACAAAGTGCCACATCCGGATACTCCGACACTAAGTTAAAAGATTGCACTTTTTAAGGATAAGTGACACTTCTGGCATACCTTAGGTTGATGTTTTTTAAAAGTAAAGAGCCACTTCCAAGTGTACATTTGTTCGGAGTACCCAATACTAATTTTTTTTGAAGTGAAGTGTCGTTTCACGGTATACCCTAACACTATGCTAATATTTTTTTTAAGGTTAAGGGTCCCTGCCTCGTATACATTTATCCAATATTTCCACTACTGATTTTTTAAGGTTAAGTGCCATGCAATATTACCAGTAAATATGTTATATTCTAGATGTAAATCTAATCCTGACTCCAATATCTCAAATTTAATCTTGACAAGAATTGGCGTACTATGTTTCGATTTGTTATTCTTGGCCTGGTAGAAGCTAATCGACAAGATGAGGCTTGATTACTACAAATTGCACCCTCACGTATCAAAGAAAGAAATCCTAGATTTAAATATCAATCTACTAAAAGCACAATTCGCATCATGTTAGGAATGGGATTATAACTGAAGAAACTACTAAGCGCTGTATACAACTGCCCGCGGGAAAAAAAAACTTTATTACTGTGGGTTTAACCCGTAAAGCAGAGTACGCTAAAAATGATGAAAACACAAGTAAACAGGAACACAACATTTATTACAACTTTAAATGTTTAACTGAAATCTAGAATTCGTAATGTTAAACAAAAGAATCATTATTAACAAATACAATCTAATCCCATGACGGACATCAGGCCATCGGCCAAAGACTAAAAAGAAGGGTGGGCTGTTCATCTGTCTGACCTGATAAAAGAAATTGTTCGTTCTTTTATATAACATGATGTCTTACGTCACATTGATTAATTGACTATTTCTTGATTTCTCTTCACTTCCATACTGGAGACTAATCTGTAAAAGACTAAAACACTTAAGTTTATAACTGGAAATTACTTATTTCCACAATTACATAGAAGTATATATTAAGCAGCAGGACTAAGCCTCCACACGGTTTTTTATAAGTAGTCTGCGCAAACTATTTAAAAAAAGGGAACCGGTTGTGCGCTTGAACCCAAATTGTAGTTTAATAGTGTCAGAGAGAAATTTTTCATATAGATTTGAGAATGGAATCTGTAGTGGTAAACAAGTAAATAAGACAAATCAATCACATTCATAAATTAAACAAATTTTTAGATATATATTTGCTACCGATTTCAAATTTCTACTAGAGTTTCTATTAAAGGGCTCTTTCGCATACTGGCTTACCATCATAGTGGTCTGATCGGACTACCTGTAAAAAACCGTGTGGAGGCTTTCAGTTCTAGGAGGCGTTGACTAAGCTATTCCATGAATATCATGTGCCAAAGCAGCAGGCTATCTTATTTATTTGGTGTACAAATCGCCTTTGCATACTATTTATTACATTACTTGGTTATCTTATTAACTACACTTGGCTATCTCATTTTAGTCATCTCCAACTGCACGTCAAAGATTAAAATAATAATTCTAATTCAACATGTATTTTTCTGCTTTCTTTTCCTTGTTAACCTGACTGTTTTCTGTTTATCCAAATTATAAATCTATAGGAGTTCATCAGTTGGGTTAATAATTGCCTTAGGACTGACTTTGGGAAGTTCATTAGCTGTAGGAATCATTACCTATGTAAATAACTACGATCCAACCATACTTATTTCGACAGCCAATCTGCCGTAAGTGATAAGAAAATTTTCTACTGTTTTTTTTTTAATATTTAATTATTGGACATAAACATGTCTTTTTATGTTCTTGTATTTATAGATTAATGAAAAAAATAGTTGAAGACGTACACGTAAAGGCATATACTTACCTTGGACCTTATTGTGTTGGCGTTGTGACAGCATATCTTCTTCTTAAGTTCCCGAAAGTCAATATGAGAAATGTAAGTAGAAATTAAAAATAATTTATTTTTTAGTTAGCTCAATACCAGTTCATCATACGGGGTAAATATAAAAGAAAAAATTCAATTAATCAGTTCTGAATAACACTACGAAATCATACACAAGACTAAAATGTACATACCGACACTATTAATAAAGCTAAAATATTTCCATTAATTTATTTATTATTATTTGTAGCCCTACCTGAGGCTTTACGTTATTAGATTAAACAGAACACGCTTTTAGTGTCTTCTCCCTCTAAAATAACGATAAACCGTATTCAGTATCTTTCAGAATGATGGTATAGCTCAAAGCTAAATCAAGATGGTCAAAATTTACCATAATTACCTGATTTTTTTCAGGCATTACTTTCCCATTGGTCTTTCAATACGTAACTATATTTTTTTTATCATTTCAATTAGATACTTGCAAGCTCTGTCACGCGTTTATCAGCCAATCAGGTTCAACACTCAAGCTTGACGTCACTTGCGAGTATCCAAATGAATCGTGTCCAAAAATGGATTCAGTGTGATAATACCCTCAAGCTTCATAGTTTCAACTTTAATGCGCCATGCACAACCACTTGATAAGACACAATCATGCAATTAGTTGCAAGTACCCAATTATTATCGTTGATTTTAAATTCTTTAATTTTATATAAATAAGTTTGAAGTGTGAAAAACTAACGTTATCGTACGTAAATCATGGCATTTGTCGATTCAAAACCAATCAGATCAGACATACACGCGCGTGGCGTCTCTTACATATATCAAATTAAATCTAATTTAAATCACATGGTTAGGCATAATCCCTTCACTTCTTCTCGAGTTGCAAGTACCCAATAACTATAAATAAAATTAACACGTGGTTTCAGTTAACATTAGGAATACTAATTTGGTGACGTAGTCTGTCCATGCTCCCACAAATTACGTTGATTATTGAATTTTTCTGACATAGCGAAAAAATTTTTTTAATTATTTAAGTACGTGCAATAAACTCTCTTTATGATCAAATAAAGCTGTAAGCTAGCAAAGATCACTGATGTTGTCTTTAAAATATTTTGTTATCTATGGTTTAATTTATAACATTAAACGAGACATTTAAAACATTAAAAAAATTAGAGTTTCCCTTTATCAATACCACTATAGTTTTAAAAAATTTTTTTAACAAATATTAAAATTCCTAGAATGATCTAAATCACTGATAATTAAAACCAAAACAAAGTTAACTTCATCTTCTAATTTCTGACGTTCTGAATTTCGCATGAGTAAAAATGGCATAAAAATGAAAGGTGGTTTACATAGAGTTAAAATAGAGGTATTTCTCTATTTTTGTCTAACCCCTGTATAAATGCATTTATTTTTGGTGCTTATAATGTTTGTTATTATAAGTTGCATAATGCAATTTTGCAGCGCTTCAAACTCCTCGGTTGGTGCATGGCAGTAATTCTTGGACTGTCTTCTGTATATGGAACTCATACGTGGAACACAGGCAACTTTCCACCAGCGGAAGTAACAGCTACCTACGCAGCGCTCCACCGGACAGCATTTGCTGTTGCTTTGGCTTGGCTGTCCTATGTGTGCATCAGTGGAAACTCCAGTAAGCATATTACTACTTTGAATTCATAATGAGCATTTGTATATCCTTTTTAGTACTTGTAACTTAGGACATTGGCAAAATATTTTTTTTTCTTCTAATTATTGACTTTTTCGCAACGAAGCTACTTGTATGCACATTGTGAATTCCGTTTCTTTTCAAGTGAAGGTAGAGTTTATTTTATGCTTCGTATGAAAGCAAAACAAAGTAAATAAAGTACAAGTAAAGACACAAAAGGGACATAGTATAGTTTTGGTTCTGTAATATTTCCAGTCTATTTTTTTATTTGTGATTCATCTATAGTTTGTCTAAAGTAAGAACTCCCCTAGCCATTCGTCTGTACTCGTGGCGGTGACTATGGTAACGAGGGGTCAGCGAGAAAAAGGTAATCTTTTTCTCCTGTCTGTTGTGTTAGCCCTAAAGTGAAGAGAAGCTACCCTCCCTGAAATGGGATATTCTTGTTTCCATAGCAGCAGACGGCCTCATACTTTGTGTCGGGGGGAGTTCTTACCGTAGACAAACTATACGTTGTTTTGCTTCATTTCCTGTGTTTCCTTCCATTCACTACCCTTATCAGCCTTCCCTAAGAATAGAAAATGCCAGCGCTTGAAAACAATTAACACATGATAAACAGATTTATCACATGTACATACCTGCCAACTTTTACGCATTTTGCTTAAAATTTTATTTCTATATTTAAAGTCGTAGTAAAATGTATGCTTTCTACATATTCCTTGCATTTATAAACTTAATTTATAATCGTTTTGACCACCACTATTTTTAAAATAATTAAGCTTATATATTAATTTGTTGTAATAATAGGTAAATCTATCTTAATCATCTTATAAGCTTATTCATTTTACTACCACTCCTCGAAAGGATTAAAAGTTGGTAGGTAAGCTTGTGTGTAAAAATTATTTAATGCCATCTTGCTCCGCTTTGTGGAGGAAAAAATATAGAGGTCCATAAGTTTACGTTGTAAATATGATTTTGAATATTTTATTTCAAGTTATTTTTCCCACTACTATAGGTGAATAATTTAAAAGTACATACTAAACGCCATTTTGTTCTCACGGGGAGACTTTTTTAAGCAATAAATATTTCTGTCACTTTGTTCAACTTTCCACAAAAGATGAAAAAGATATATCAAAAGATATATCCACTTAATTTTAAACAAAAGTGCACGGCAACTAACTTTCTACGCTTTTTGGGATAATTTCTTCTAGCGTTAGCTAAGTTAATGTATTATTCTTTGTTTTGTAAATTTGATTTTAAATTTATTTTCCACACCACTGCATGCGAATAATTCAAAAGTTTATATAAAACGTCACATTAGACATTTTGGGTAAAGCTCTTAAAATGTTGGCAAAATTATAAAAAATTCTAATAGCTTTAGTTTTTAATTATTTACCGCTCTATAAAATATTTTGTAAACAGTGTAACAGTAGGCAGCTCTGCGTAAATGCGTTAGCTAGCTTCTAAAGTAAATAAGCTAAGCTTTTTTTTTTTTTTTCAATTACAAGTTACTCCTCTTAATTTTACTAAGACAATATACAAAATTTGCTACGGGACATTTACTCAGGCGCCGCACCTAAAAAGTTTTGTGGTTTTTAATAGTTCCAGAAATTAATATTTTTATTAAAATAATTTATACTCACAACTATTACAAAATTAAAATGTTAAAAAAAGGCAAGGAAAGAAATTTTAAAAAAATTTAAAGAGAAGAGGGGGAAAAAAACTCAAAAATGAATAAAAACAAAAATTTAAAAACTACGATTATATCTGCAAAACTAGTTATTTATAGTACTGTATCACTACAGCCAAAGCAAAATATATCAATACATAAGAAAAAAAATTTATTTAGAAAAAAAATCCCAAAAATTCATGAAAAATACAAAACAAAACACTAATAGGAACATACCGAAACATATTAAACAAAATGGCAAAACGGATGTTATATTTTGCAAAAATGATTTAGAAATATTTTCATAACTAAGTTGCCAGATTTCAAAAAAAAACTTTTCCAGATTTCAAAAAAAAAACTAAATTAGAGCGCAAATAGAGGTATATGGTTTTAACATTCAGAAGTAAATAACCGCATTCGATTTGTCTATTACCTTGAATTGACCAGAAAATTGAATTTGCGCTAGGTAATAATATACGTTACTGGATAATTTAAAGTAAATAATTAATAAGAGGTCGAATTTCATAAATACATTTTAATGATTTTTCTAGAAATTATTAATATTTATTGAATATTGGAGAAGAATGTTAGTTATAAAAATTTCATCCACGGATTTGCCCGCATTGGATTTGCACAACGATCCTTGTAGCCCGAGCAAAAACGTGAGCTATAACGTGAGGTCGTTGCATCGTGAGCGTACAAAAATATCGTTAATATTAACTCCTGGCTAAAAAAATACTATAAAAGTACTCTTTAAAGTAATACTTCATGGGTGAAAAAAGCATTTCAAATAATATGCTGGTTTGGGACTGTCATTTACGTTAAATAACATAGGTCAAGATAACTGCGAAGACCTCTTGTTTTAACTTGAAGATAAACCATGCACGGAGATGAACACTTCATAAAATGAGTGAATACAATTTTCAAACCCGAACAGCATGATGGAAAAATTTATTGCATTCTTTGACAAGAAACTTACACACATTATGAAGAAGAATGATCATAAATTACGACCATCTAGGATTTGGGATAAGAATTTTGAGGGTTATATCACTCTGCCCTCATTCAAAAGGGATTCAAAATGTTTTACTTTTATTGTCTAGTAACATCGAAGGAGATATGACTTAAACGCTTGTTTGAAACTGTTTCTAATCAAATTATTAAATTTCGGTCGCTATATTGGAATAAATGGCTCAATACAGACGGTCAATTTGAACACTGCGTCTATAGACTTACTGTATATTAACAAATGGGATTTAAGCATCGGTCGTCATAATGGAAGGATCAGAGCTGTAGTGGCTAAGGGGATTGAGCGTTCACCTTCAAAGAGGGTTACCGGGTTCGATTTCCAGCGATGGCAAGTCGATAAGAATTCCGCACCCGGATCGCACCGAACACAGTGCTGATGTAAAATATCCTCAGTGGTAGACGGATCGTGTGTTAGAGTCCCCTTGCCATCAGGCTAACCATGAGTGGATTTCATAGTTTTCCTCTCCATGTAACGCAAATGCGGGTTAGTCCCATCAAAAAGTCCTCCTCAAAGCAAATTTCTCCCAATACTTGACTCAAGGGTTCCCTTGTCTTCTAAATTGGGTTCAAAATTACAAGGCTGCGGAGATGAATACTAGTAGTAATAAACACAAAATGCGACGGCTGTTCAACGACCGTTATAAAATAATAAGCAATAAAATATAAGAGTCATTGTATTGGTGGATCGTACTAAGGAGTGCAGACTGTATATACTTTGCATCCTTGACTATTGAAAGCAAGGACTTATTTCTGCACAAATTATTGGTAAAACAGCTTCTTATTGACATTTAAAGATCACGGAAGTTGGTTGTATGTATACTCCCAACGGTTCAAGTTCACAATTCTGCTTATGTAAAACTATAATAATAATTGTATTTTGTACTCTTACAGATTCTGTTTCAGCGTTTCTAAAATTCCGTCCATTTGTCTTCATGAGTCGTTTGACTTTCATGACCTATTTGGTGCAAGGACCTGTTATATGGATCAGATATGGATCCGTAAAGGAACGCATGTACTTCAGTCATTATAACATGGTGAGTGTTGCATCAAATGATATAAAAGTGTTAAAATCATGAAAATACTAATTCGACTTCTCATGTTTCAGCTATACGAATACTTGGGGAACATTATATTGTCTCTAACTGTGGCTTTCGTCGGTCATATTCTCGTGGAAGCACCATTTTCAAATTTGGAAAGACTTATTCTGTCCAGAGCAGTGAAAATACCAGCTGAAAAACCTAGTGACTTGTGTCAAGTACGGACAAATGTTGAAGTGATTCCTAATAATATAGCGCCAGATCTAAAAGAGAAGATACAGAACACGTGATACTGAAATTACTTTGTCTAAAACAGCAGAAAAGGTTGGAAACAGATTATTTCTGTCAACTTAGTGTTGTTGTGTATCTACGTATTCAATTCTTTAAGAGAAATATTTGAAAGAACTTAGATTTGTCAAGAAAGAAAAGTAATTAGTGTCAAAGTTATTTTTGCGAGTATTTATAAAAAGTAAACTGTTCTTCTTTTTGGAGGTTATGCAGTGCTTTATAATTGAATTTCTGGACGTTTTCTTTTATAAAAGAATCATAAATTCGATTACAATGCTTAAAAACATTTAAAGATGTTTTCTGTGACATAAGAAAATGAATATCTTTGTGATATCTACAAATATATTTGCGAAATCTACAACTTTAAGAAACGCAATTTAGTGAAGAGCTTAAAAAGGAACCAGGTAAGTGACATTTTTAGAGTGGCTATAATCAAAGTAAAAAGAAAAAAAAGTATCCGAACTATTTTATCATAGATTTATTAGAAGGTTATTATTTATAGAAGATTTATTTATTATAATAATTTGTCTCATTTTATTTTTCCCTACTTATTTTGAAAAAAGAATCATGCTAGCATATTAAAGGTTTGCATAGTTATATTCATGGACGTCGTTGGCTGGAATATTGAGTAATATCTTCCCCTCAACAATTAGAAAACTCCAAAAGTGTCCCTAAATATTTGAGACATGTTAAGAAAATTTTCGTGAATTATTATCGATAAAGATTCTTTAAAGTTAAAAATAAGAAAAAGATAAAAATAATTTATCTTTTTGACGGAATTAAGAATTTTTTCCCCTTCTTCCAGAGATGCCAACTGCTCCGGACACGCCAAAATTATTAAATAAACGGTAAATAACTGCAAAGTTAATTATGCAAATATTTGGGTATTTTTGCTTGCTTTTTAAAATGTATGGCACGAATAATTATCTATAAGAGGTGAATTATATAAGCCTACGAATTATTTAGAAAAAGTGGTGGATAAAAATCTACTAAACTAAATTTATAAAATCAAGAATCACAATTGATAAACTACCACTTTAAAATATACCAGCGGGTTACCGAGCTCGGCTCGGAGAAAACAGGTATCGAAGCTAACTCGAAGATTTAAATTTTCAATTGTGATTTATCAAAACAATACATGCCATAAGAAAATTTGTGAAACCATTGGTGAAAAGATAACCGGTTAAAGTGCACCATTGTAAACTATCTAAACAAAGTTAGAGTTTGGAAAGGGAACTATTCTATACAAAGGTAAAGTTTGAAAAGTCATAGGAAATAAAATGTAATGCTTGTTCGGCGTAATGGAGAAGCATTCTGACAATGACGGTATCTTCTAGTTGTCCATTTGCGGGTAGAATTGAGTTGATCGCTTGTTGTTCCAAAATTCCGGCTCCTTGAAGAATTTCATGTAGAGGTGCGTTCTGCATGTTGAAAATGTAGCTTGAAATCTGATGAATGTTGAAATGTCGGACTTTGTTGACGATGATTTGAAATCGAAATCAGTTCCTTAAATGCTTTTTTGGAAATTCGAATATTTGGAAATTGGAATTTTGAACGAATCAAAAAGAACGAATCTTTTTAGTTAACGAACGAGCGCTAAATTCAAAATTTCATTAACAAATTTCCCTTAATAAAAAGCAGTGGAATTAGAATCGTACTTTTTCAAAAGAAAATTTAGTAAAAATATCAAAGTTATCCTTATTTTTTTCTTTTATATTTGTTTTACCTTAATTTTGCGATTTAAAAATAATCGTGTGGTCATCAAACTTTATTAGTTCGCCATATTGGCTATAGATGGCAGCACGTTACCGCTTGAAACTTATTGGGCAATAGACAAAGAAAATTTTAAGAATTTAAATCGTGGAAAGACTTATAACAGTTATGAACAACGACAGCTAAGCGTTCTATTTACGTATCTAATATGTTGCCACATTTTTAATACAAAAGTTAAACATTTCTCCACTTTGATAAATGTAAACTAATGCGAACCTTACAATTAAATTATTAATTCCTTTGTATATTATTGGTTTAAGTTGTCGAAAATTAATATTTCAATTTTAAGGTTCGCATTAGCATACATTTATAAGAGATATGTGTTTTTTTAATAAGTTTTTTGAATATGGCACTTTGAAGACGAAAAAGTATAGATTTTCTTACAAAATGACTGATAACTAAAAAATTAATCCAAATTTTTGAAAAAGAAAAAAAATACTTCTTCATTATGTCAAAACACAATTATGTGCCGAGTTTCGTGCCTGGGCGAGGCTTCTGGGGTGATATATTGTGATTACAAACAGACTAATACAGAACTAATAAAGTTTGAAAATATTCTATCTGTAACTCCGAACTGCTCGACCGTAGCGCTTCAAAACCGGCGCCAATCGATTCCTCGCGGCCAAAAACCCCAGACCCCCAAGTTTACCGGAGTTTATTAATTCTGGGGCGATTTTCGACTTGGCAACCATTTCTCGTATTATAGTATAAGATATTTGCTGTCCGGAGCAAGTTGGCATCTCTGCTTCTTCTGTGCTAAATTTAGAGCTATTGTCACTGTGTAATTTTATTTCGACTATCTCAAAGATTGGTCCCTGAAACGCCCTTGGTTATATCAAAATTAAAGTAAAAGCAAAATCAATTCGGTTACATTAAACTTACCCATATCCATACAATCACTTTTTGTCATTTTTAGTGAAAGATAATCTCTGAAAAATGTCACTTACCTGCTGCATCTGCAAAGCTCTCAATTACCCGATTTTTATGATAATTTTCTTAAAAAGACTTAACAATGATTATACAATATATATATATATACAGGGTTTGGACCAAATAACGGAATAATTAAATATCTTTCTAAAAAAAAAATACTTGGAGAATTATTTTATAAATTTATAAGGGTTAGGGTTATGCAATTTCTCATACTTCTCAATGAAGTTTAAAGCTTAAAGTTCGTTAAGAGCGACAATAAAATACGAACAGAAAATAGTGTTTTTGAACATCCTATGCCAAAAAATATAGTACTAAATTTGTAACTTATAAAAATTATTTTCGTTATAATATACGATAAATGCACAAAATTTCATAAACTAAGCTTAAATATTTATGGAGATAAGGGCATTTTTATTAAAAAAAACTAAATTTTTTTTGTCTTAGATTTTTTTGCTATAACTTTAAAAATATTTAATTAAATTAAACAAAATTTTTAGAGTAATTTTGAATTAATTGCAAAATTATTGCTTAAAAATTTGAATAAATTCGTTTAAAACTGCGCAACATATGGGTAATGCGTGTAGTTTTTTTAACACTGACCATGCGCGCGAAAATTTTTTTTTAAAAAATATCTTAATTTCGTAAAGAATCGTATTTGGCAACTAATAGGAAAAGTTCGATTTGAATATCTTAAAAATTTATGTTTTCAAGCAATTTTCTAAATAATTTTCATATTTTTTAAAAAAATCTCAAAATGATTCCACGAATTTCATTTTGTACTATAAAAGAAACTATTATTATTAAAATTGACACCGGCATTGTTGGGAATCATCACCATAAAAGTATCTTTGCTTTCACCTGCATTTTTTCCTTATGGAATCATATTTCGGTGTAAGAACGTTCATTGTAAGGTATCATTTGTTATTCTATTTTGTCTTATGATACATATTTATAGAAAGTCCCTTATCATTTTGAAGTTTCTTTTGAAAAGTACCAAAAAATTGCTTTTCTCATTAGTTGCCAAATACGATTCTGTACAAAATTATGGGGAAAAAATTCACTTTTTCCAGAGCGTGCGCAACATAAAAAGAACTAGTGGAATTAGTCATATCTTGCACAGTTTTAAGCGAATTTTTCCCGTATTTTAAAGCAATAATTTTGTAATTAATTTTTAATTACTCTAAAAATTTTGTTTACTTTTATTGAATATTTTTAAAGTTTTAATAAAAAACTGTAAGACGAAAAAATTAGCTTTATTTTTTTTATATAAGAATGTCTATATCTCCATTAATATTTAAGCAAGGCTTGTGAAATTCAGCGTAATTATTACATGTAATACTCAAAATAATTATTACAAGTTACAAATTTATTGCTTCATTTTTTGGTATAGGTTCAAAAACACTATTTACCGTTTGTAATTTATTGTCGGTCCCTCAAATCTCTAAACTTCATTAATAAGTATGAGAAATCGCATGACTTCAATACTTCTGAAATTATAAATTGATACTTTAAGTATTTTTTGAGAAATATGAATAGGAGATATACAACATGGATTTTTAGTATAGAAGTGTTCCCATTATTTGGTCCACCCATATATATAGTCAGCAGCATTAGTTTCTGTTGTGTGTGCTATTGTGCTTTACATGTTACATATTTAATTTATCACTGATATGCCTATTTCAGTCATTAAATGGCTTTACAAAGTTAGCTTCATTTATTTAAGATATTAAATATTGTTTTCTGTCACAATTGTTAATTTAATGTAAATTGCTGTATTGGTAATGAGATAATGACTTAGATGATTCTAAATTATTTTTAAATATATTTTTATCTTGTATATACTAATAAATATTTTTTATACTATATACTCAGCATATTTGTTAAAAATTCATATCTACCATAAGACAGGTGTTGGCTTGCGATAAGCTTAAAAAATTAATAAATATCGCAAAAGGTGACTAACTTGAAATGTAAAACTCATTATTATTGATCACCAGTAATAATCACCAAATGAAATATTAAACTCAGTATTTTTGATTAGAGCTTAGCGCCTCCGTTCAAAGCGCTAAAATATCAGAAGAATTTATGGCAAATGAATTACGTCAGTGTTCCCAAAAACTTTCGCGATATTTTATTAAAGAATCCGGAAAGTAATGTTTGTTTTAGATTAAAATTCAGATAATTTTTTTTTTAATTCCATGATGTAATCACTCTCGTTGTAATCATTCTCATTATCATCAACCTTCTTCCATTTAGTGAGCAAGTTTTCAAAACCAGATATCACCTCACTTGACATCATCAAAATTTTTAATAACCTAGGGGTCATGCAATTATTACCTTAGCATCTAACAGGAGACGAGGCAGCTCAGGGGATACAGCATACAAATGGAGTGCCCAGATTCGAATCCCAACAGTGGCTTCTTGATAAAAATTCTGCTCCCGCCTCGCACCAATCAGTGCAGACGTGAAATACCAAAAGTGGTAGGCGGATGATGGGTAAGAATACTTTTGCGGTCAGGCTTACCGTGGGAGGTTGTCTCTCCATGTAATGCAAATGCGGATTAGTTCTGTCAAAAAGTACTCCATGAAAGCTAATTTGTCCCAGTGCTTGATCTAGAATTTTCCTTGTCTTCTGGGCTGGGTTCAAAATTACAGGGCTACGAAGTTGAGCGTCAATAGTCGAAAACTCAGAATCGGGTAGGCTGTTCAACACTGGTTATAAAAATAAGCATCTGACCAAATGGTCGAGATTTGTGATTTAATTATTTTTGATAACAGGTAGGGGTATGATAGTTAAGATTAAATTAATCCCTTTATTTTAAATTTTTTTAACTACAATATACATACATAAAAAATTGGAAAATTTTTTAATTTGGAATTAACTTTTGAGAAAAGAAAGAGCTAAAAGTTACTTCAAAGAGTTTCAATGGTCAAGAGTTTTGACCACTGGAGAAAAATACCAAAGATTATTAAAGAATATTCTACTCAGAATTTTATAAAATGAATGAAATGTAACATTTTGTTTCATACAAAGTTATATTTTTATTTGAATTTTTATCTTAAAATTAGATTACTACGATTAAAGGTTAAAGCAACAAAAAAAAAAAAGAGGGGTTACTCTAACTTTCTTAAGTAATCATGGAGGGGTTGTAATTTGCTTCTTTTTGCTGGCAAGGAGACCAAAATTTGCCAAAATAGGCTTACATAATATTTGAAAAGTCCCTTAGAAAACACTGTATTGCGCTCGAAATAAATGGAAATGTGATGACGAAATACCAGGTGAGTAAGGAGGGTGAGGCAGTATCATCTACCCTAATTCACTAAATATTTTCTAAGATCCTGATTGTTTCGAGTTGGAAAGTTCAAAATTACAGGATTTAAGAAACTGCATCGTTTTTAGAGGTAGCATTTAAATGTGTTTCTGAATTAGGAGTTTAAATTAAAACTGATGAAATTGTTAACGATTGACACCTGATATAGTTTAAATAAAATTAAGTTATGTATTACATAATTGAAGGCCTTGGTATACTACCTGCATCTTATAAAAAAATCATCTTATGAAAAAATGGTGGGTGAGGCAATACCTATCATCTTATGTAATAATTTTTTCCAGAGTGTAGTCTACCGGATCGATACAAGTCTGAAAGATAAAAATTACTGGATTTAAGAAAGTTAAACAGTCATTTTTCAGTACTGAACTTTTAATAAGATTCTGAATTTCAGCAGTTTTAATTGAAACTTGTGATATCGCTGGTTGTCACCAAAGACAATCTAAGCAAAATTTAGGCACATCCAACATAAAGCCTTGGAGGGACAAAATGATTACCTACATTTTGTTATTCTACTTAAATAATGTTTGATAACTCCTAAACAAAGAATGTTCAAGAATAAGTATTCTAATTTGTAATATGTTATACAGTGAAATCTATTAAGTTGACCACCTCTGCTATTGATCAAGTTGACCTTAATGAACAAATACCATCTAGCAAAAATAAGTAAATTCCCTCTTTGTAAGTTGACTACTTGTCTAAATAGGCCATCAAATTATAGCCCCACAAGTAGCCAACTTACACAGATTTGATCACAGTAAATATATTTTATGAAAATATGAATCTAGTCGGGGAGTTTTGTATATCTGGCCACAGCTCCAAAAACATGTTTGAAAAAATGGACCCAGCTCAAATGTTTATAACGAAAATGCACACAGCTTCGAAAATCGTGCTTAAGGAAAATGCTCTTGGTTCAAAATGCATGTTTACGAAAATGATCACAGTTAAACATGCGCATTTGCAAAAATGGACACTGCTCGAAACGCGTATTTAAGAAAATGGACATAGAATTTTATTCCGTTTTCTAACTTCTTTCATCATAAAAATAATTAATCATAATAAATTTGTTATGTGATATCGTCTATTTTATTTTATAACCATCGTTGAACCTAATTTAATGGGTTTACGACTACTAATGTTCAACTCTGTAGCCTTACAATTTTGAACCCAATCCAGAAGACAAGGGAACTCCTGGATCGAGTATTGGGAGAAATTTGCCTTCGTGGAGGATTTTTTGATGAAGCTAACCCACATTTGCGTTACATGGAGAGGAAGACCACGAGAACCACCCATGGTTAGCCTGACTGCAAGGGGACTCTTAACCCATGACCCGTGTACCACTGAGAATATTTCACGTCAGCACTGTGGTCGGTGCAAGTCGGATGCGGAATTCGTATCGACTAGGATTCGAAAACGGTTCGCCGCATTGGAAGGCGAACGTTCTATCCCCTGAGCCAGCGCGGCTCTCATATCGTCTATTTATATAATACTTTAGGTACATTTTACAAGACATGTATTGAAAAGACTTTAAAAGTCAACTATTTTTTTTACAAGGTCGCTACGAGCGCTATAAATTCATAACATTTAATTCATCGTATTCACTGTGTTAACAGTGAACGCAATAAATAATGAAAAGACAGTAAATAGTGAAGATAATACATGTAGTTATGTAATAATAAACATAAGTAGCGAAATAATAGTAAACATGTGGTTTAAGAAACTTAAAATTAATATTAAAATAAAAATTGTTATAAAACACTTATTTCCCCATAAACAATGTACTAACTTCCAAATTTAACTCTAAATGATTATTTGCAAAATAAACTTTTGTCCCGCTATGCTAACTAATTACTAACACTAATGTATGCATAGTGTACTGCTAGCACCAAGAACAATTAGTTATATACAAATCGAAAGAAGCCAAATATGCTTTTGGACTACCAAAAATCAAGTTTTTTCTAAATATATATGTTGCAACAATGCCTTTTTTAACATTTCTATAAAAAAAACTAAAACAAATTTCACTTCGAACTCACTAGAATAATTTATGAAATGATATTAATAATTTATGAAATGCAGCATCTTAGAATGCAGCATCAGAAGTTATATTATTTATTTTGTTAATTGGAAACAAAATTATCTGTTTGAAAATATTGCCTTGCACAATAAGCTGTAGTAAATAACTGTAAACTATATAACTGGAAGTCGTGAAATTAAGGAGCTTGAGCATTGTTTGGGTTTACATTTGTATTGTAAAAACATCATTCATAATAGAGAATTGAAAAACGTGTGTCCAAGAAAAAAAAATATCACACACACAGAACAATTTATACAAATTTATTTTTATTATTTTAATTTACAAACAAAAAGTAGCAATGTTGAGAGGAGACTGATATATTTCAAAATTTTCAATATAGAATATTGCACAATATTTTGTTCAAAAAATAAAACATTTAAATGCAAAAATTAACATGAAATTTAATCCATACTTAAACAAGTGGGGGGGGGACGAGAGGAGAGGGGAAAAAACATATTATGTTTCAAAATCAAATTACTACAATTTCATTTAAAACATTTTGTCACTTAATGAATATAATGAAAAAAAAATGATATTTATGTTTCACCTTATATAAAAAATAATTTATAATTTTATAAATTTTATTCACTACAAATAAATAAAAAAAACATTGAGTAAAAAAAAACAGTGCTCAAAAAGAATATTCTTCTCAGGATTTTTAAAAATTAAGGACAAAAATGAAGTGACTAGTAAACTGCATAAAAACTGAAAAAAAAATTTGAACTCTAAACATTAAAAAGTTACAAAACAAAGTAATAGTTAAGGAATTTTAATTCAAGAATTTTATGGAAATAGAAATAAAATTTAGACATAAAAAATTATTATATAACATTTAATTAAAAAACTTTAAATCAGAAAAAATACATAATGTGTTTTTCATGAATAGTAAGAAGGACAGATGGCGACCTTTGGCAATGTGTATATTTCACAAAAACAATGTTTTTTTTTTTTAAATTTAAATTTCTAAAAGTATAAATTATTTTAAATTTCTTTAGTTTAAAAAATTGTAATGGAGTTAAAACTGTATAATAAATGCATAAAAATAAAACACTTTTCTGAAATGGTGACTTGTAAACATGGCAGTGTAGATAAAGATAGTATCAAAAGATAAAAGTATTTGGCAAAATAGAAAAGAAATCTTTGGCAATGATAAGTTAAAGTAAAAATAAAAGGAACTACAGCACATTTAGTTGTTAATTCAATATGATTCTGTTTCTAAAAATATTCATTTTAATATAGGAAACAGTAATGTAAACAACAGACATACTCGATTGATAAGATGATAATAAAAATGATTGGTTGAATGATAAAAATGTCAAAAAAATTATTCATCTAATTATTTATTTTTATTAATCATACGGAGATGCCAACTACTCTGGAGAAGACAAAATATTTTAAAAAACATGTAGAGAACTACAAACTAAAATTTGCAGATTTGAGTTCATTTTTCCATGTTTTTAAAACTCAAGACACGGCTTGAACGCCGGAAAGTCACATAAGTATTTTAATTATTTAGAAGCAGTGATGAGTAAAAATCCTATAAATCGTCACAAAGAATCATATATTAAAAACTATCACTCGAAAATATTTATCCGCCGTCCGGAGAAAGTAGACATCGCTGGTTATCTCTGGTGAACACATAAACTGATTACTACTGATCAAAAAATATAAAAAACATTTCAAAAAGTAAAAGAAAAAAAGCTTGTTTAAATGTTACCAATCAAATAAGTAATAATAATAATTAATATGAAACTAATTCGGAATCAAAAATTCGAGTCTTTTTCAAAATTCGTACATAATGACTACAATTTAACTAAGATTAGTTTTGGCTGATGTTAAAGACACAAAAATCATTTTTAATTAATTTAAATCTTTTGGGTTTAATATAATTAAAATGAAAATGTGTACAAAATCTCTGTTTTGCTAAGAATTAAAAAAAAAAATTTTAAATTAAAATCAAGATAAATCTTAACTTAATGACCATTTTGTTAATCAGCATCGATTTGGCAGCAGAATTGTGTTAGAAACAAAACAAAATTTTAGAAAAAACATATTGCACAGATATTCTTGTAAGGAAACTAAATATCGTTAATTTTTTAAAAAAGAAATCGCTTCTTGATATCATATGTAATACTGGTCATTCTTTGGTCAACAGTATTAAAAATAAACGAGTAATTTGATGCATTAATCATGCAAAAAAAGTATTTAAAACAATAGACAATGAGATTCTAGATTAAAAGAAATTGTACAAAACATGAATAATACACTTTTTTGTGATTGAAACCTTATTTTAACTCATTTCACCATTTGGCACAACACATTTTAATTCATAAAAAAAAGAAATAAACTTTTTTTTATCAAAAACTAATGTATGGAAACATTTAAATGATACAATTTGACACACAAATTCTACCCGCATGCAAAGTTGCTTTGATAATTGAGACACTTTCAAAAACACCAAACAAACAATCTCGAAAATATAATATTGATACGTATAAATAAAATTTAAAAATAAAGAAAAATCAACGCACAAGTCAGAAGCATAAAAAAAAAATTAAAATGTACAGGAATGCCGAAAGTCAAAAACATTTGGCAAAATGAGACCAAAAATTTGTTGCATGCAAACAAGAATTTTTGTCAACTTTTTAAATAACTAATTCATTCAATATCTTACTGTCTAGTATAAGGCCTTATACTTAATGCCTTTTAACATTTTATTAAATATTATAGTTTAAATAATTCAGTTTTTAACTCATGTCCATATTAAATGCTATGAAATCACTAGAATAGGGATGCACAACAATTTCAGGAAAAGGGCTGCAGAAAACAAGAACTTGGCATTCAAGATACACCATGAATCGAGCCTTTACATCAATTGATGATAACTTAATTGTTTCTTAAACAAGATAGAAAATAGTTTTGTATTCAAAAGCTGTGGCAGTTATATTTAAAATGTTTATTGTTTCGATAAAATTAAATAAGAGCAGAATTTCATTTTCCTTAGTGATAAAACTATTTATTTCTTCTTTTATAGTATAAATTATTTTTAAGTTTATTTTTTAGATAAATCTTTGAACTACTTTTCTGAAAATGTTTTTGTTAGTGAAATTTTCTTTCCAAAAAAATAAAAATAATAATAAATAAATAAATAAAAAATCAGATACTTTGATTTGTAGTAATACCTTAACGATTTAGAATTTTAATGCTGTAATTTTGAAACAAGTTAAAATTAATTCTGTAAAAAAATTTTTTTCAAACTAGTTTACCAAAATTAGTTTAAAAATCTGTTATAAGAATTTTTATACTGCTCATATAATTTTATTAAAATTTTTTATTTGAAGGCAGAGGCAGCAGATTAGCCATTCAAGAATCATATTTGTTCCCCATACCGAAGGTTACAACCCCTATTCTAGTATTTGCATTTTTTTCTGCATAAATTTTATATAAAATAAAAAACATTTTAAATCAACAATTTGTTTCCCATATCATAATTTAGATAGAAAAGTTAAACTCTCATATAAATAACCTTAAACATTTACAGTTTTGAAGACTTTAAATGGTCATTAAAACTAAAATAAATATTTTTTTCAAGATCTAAAAATCGTAATTAATGATTGTTTTCAGTGTAAGAAACATAATTTTAAAAAGTTCAACAAGCTCTTATGACAAATTAATTTTCAGGCTCAAGAATTACCCGACGATAACACTTATTGGGCAATGCATTCCGTATATCTGCAATATTTGCAACATCTTTCTTTGCTTTTTCGATTTCTTCTGTATACACCTTCATCCACTGATGCTGCAAATCTCTCTCCTGCCGTAGTTCTTGCAGGCGACTCTCAAAATTAGCTTCCTTGTGCTCTTTCTCTGCAGCTTCTAAGCGATTCTCTAATTCATCCAGTAAAGACTCATCAATATCATCAAGACCCTCTAACAAAAATTTCAAAACATTAACGTATGAAAAACCTTAAGAGAAATTACAATAAACTAAAAGACTCTGCAACAAGAACGACCCTACCTTCTGGCACACTTAGGCGGAAAGATTTTTTCCGCTCTATATATGAAAAAAATTGTCAGAGCTTATATATATACATACAAAAACATACTAGCGATTTTTTGAACAAAACTTAATAAATATCCTCTGTGGCAGGCGGATCATGGGTTAGAGTCCCTTTGTCATCAACTAATGGTGATAGGTTTTCCTCTCCATATAACGCAAGTGCTGGTTAGTTTAATCAAAAAGTCCGACACAAAGAAAAAATTCTCTCAATCCTTGATCCAGAAGTTCCCTTGTCTTTTGGATTAGATTCAAAATTACAAGGTAATGGAGTTGATCATTGGAAGTTTTAAGACCTAAATTGGGTCAACTGTTCAACGACGGTTATAAAAATAAAAATTAAAAAAATTTATAAATCTCACCAAATGAATGAATTGCACTAAATTTTCAGAATTAAATGAAGTTTTTTATGTTTTAAGTTTTTTCTGATTAATTCTAAGAAAGAATTACTGTATTTTCAAATTTTATAAAAATTTTCTTTTTCACGGGAAATAATAGGTAAAAATAAAATGTTAAAAAAAAAAAAAAAAAGAAAATTTTCAAGTAAATCGAAATATAATTTTTTGTTCTTTCCGGCACTTAATGGCAAGTCCGGGCCTGCTCAGCTTTCTGCTGGCTTGCTCACTAACCTCCTACATTTCTATGCGCACTTAAACTTGTAGACGAACAGATTGATGCAGTAAAATGAAAAATTATTCAATGAAAAGATCCCAAATTTTTTTTTTTATTGTATTAAAATAAATTTCGTTTCTCAGAATTAGCTCTCTGTTCTATGGGCATAAAATTTAAACCTTATCATTTCACAAGTTATCATTGCAACTACATCAACAACTTTGATTTTAAAGTTCTTAATTAGTTTTTGGTTACTATAAAAACTTCTAACATGTTTTTAGTGAACGAGATTACTTTAATAGTTCAAAAACTTATTGTATTTCACAATTTTGCATTCATTAATTTAACTGCACATGTTGACTGGATGTAGTTTTACTTAAAACTTATCATAAAAATGAATATAGTTTAATGTTTAATAATTGTAAATTAATGTTTTGTGAAGAGTGGTCAAAATTTTTAAATGCTAGCAACCATGTTTCTTTTTCGATTTTCAACAAAATTGGTATTTTTATTCAATATTATTTGGCAAATGATGATAGAAAAAAATAAAGCGTATAAAATATTGTTAAAATACTTTTGTTGCAAAATTTATGAAAATAAATATAAATTTAATGATTATAAATTGTATTTAGGTAATAAGTTAGAAACTTTTTAACAACTTTTACCTTAAAATGTTGCATAATAAGGTAATATCGTAGGATTATGTACTTTATAATAAAGGAACATTGCTTCTAGTTCCAAGATTTTAACTAGAAGAATAACAGTAATAAAAACAAAAAAAAAAGAGAAAGACATTTTACAGGTGAAAGATGCCTACATGAATTTTGCAACAACAGTATTACACTGAAATTAACAATTTAATAAGCATAGAACAGATTCAAATATATCAATTATTTTTGTAATAAAATTTTAACAATATTTTATACACTGTATTTTTTCCATCATGATTTGCCAAATAATAATGTAAAAAAATACATGGTTTGGTGAAGATACATGGTTGTTATGACATTTAAAAAAATACAGAGTATAAATTTGATCACCCTTCACAAAACATAAATAAATTTGGTTCACATAAATAGCAATTTCTTTAGATCCTAAAATTTAATAAAGCAGAATAATTTAGTGCAGAATTACCTAGAGCCCGCAAAATATCATCAACGGTATCTAAGGCATTTTTCACTTTAACAGATGCATCGGTAGCACTTTGTTTGGCTCTATTTGCTTGTTCCAAAGCCTGAAATAAAATATAAAAAAATAGTGAAAAAAATTATACAAAGTGAAAAATTACCATACATCGAGCATAATTTTAGAATTTATAGTTTCAAAAACAATTATTACAATGGCATGTGCTTCAAAAATAAATAAAAATCACCTGTTTGACTAGATCAGCATCATCATCTGCTTGTTTTTCATACTCTTTCAATGTATCATCTGTCTTCTGAACACCATCAGCTAGATCGTCAGCTTTATCTCTTAATTCCCCTGCTTCTTTCTTTGTTTCTTCAGCACTTTCCAAAACAGCTTGAGCATGCTTCAGATGAAAACAAAATGTATTAGTAAACATAGAATGTCATTCACGAAAAATATATAAATTTGAGACAACCAAAATACCAATTAGAAAACACAGAATGTTATTCACAAAAAAAAATTTCAGAAAACTCAGCATACTGTAAATTGCCAAATAACAGAATATAAACGCCTTAACTTCATAGGTATTATTATAATATTATAATTATAACCGTCAAATGGAAGACCGATAACAGTAAAAAAAAAATTATCTCTATAGTTGCTTTTGACCAATGACAAGCAGATGTGTGTCAATACCCATGACAACTCCTCAATTTGTTGTCTTTGAAATGAGGAGTGTAATCACTGAAATAACCTATTTCATTTTTGAAGACGTAAATGAAATAAAAAATTGGAGAAATATATAATTTACAAAAATCTAAACCCACATTTTCTGTATATATAAGCAGAAATTAATAATAGGGTAAAAATGAATTATTTATAACCAAATATTTCTTAAAACATAAAAAATATTAAACTTTTATTGATAGCATTTCTCTGTATATGACTTTAACTCAGACATAGATTACAAAAAGTGATCTATTTTTGACAAGCATTAACATGGAGAGAGTATTAGTATAAAATCAGTTTTTTCAAGTGGTTTATTTATTTTATTTTTTTTTTTCCATTTACCTAATACTACTATAGCTTTAAAAAACACTGTGCAAATATAAATAATATTCATAAATATAATTCATATTCGAATAGAAATATTATTCATATTATATTACAGAACTATCATTCCAATAAGGAAATAATAATGCAACTACTTTTTTCTCGTTTTTAAAAAAATAGGAACTGCCTCTTTTAAAAGGGCAATAAGCACAAACAGGCGAGATTATTTATAAATAATCCTTCATTTAATTTAATAAAAATTCTGAATCCTCAATATAATATAAATGTATGTATTACATCAGATGCGTTCTTGGCTGTGCCTTCTGCACGTTGAGCTTGATCCCTGGAGTCAATGGCAACCATCTTAGCCCCACTTAAAGCACTTTCAGCTGAGACAGTTTTATCCTCTGCTTCAGTAATAATTCTTTCAATTTCTGGAATTCTAGTCAATGCTTCATCAGCTCTACCTTTGCTTTCCTGTATAAGCTGATCAAAACCTAGAGAGAGAAAAATAGTTACAATCTTTAAAACTAATAAAGAGCTTATGGTTTAAAGCAAGTAATAATTCAAAAATATATATATTTTAAAATGTATGTCTCTATTTTATTCATCTTATTTATTTATTTATTGATGTTAATATTTGTTGCAGTAGTAAAAGTCATTGTAAAATTCAATTAAATCAGGTACTTTTTAATACATCAGTGCAGGCAATAAAGTCACCAAACGCAAAGAATTTTTTTTTTTTTTTTTTTAAAAGAAAGAAAATAAGGTAATTTACTTGTGCTAGAGAAATGAAAAAGTTTTCATATATTCATAAAATAGCTATGTTTAAATCTGTTTTGAATGCAATTTACAAAAATTTATTGCAAATTTGCAAATAATAATGAAATAGTAAAAGTTTAAAAAAAAAAAAGTTTAAATCAAAGAATTTTCTTAATTATCATTATATAAATTAATTGTTAACTATGCCAAATGTTAATTCAAAATGTAATTGGTACAAAATGTTGATGCAAAATACAACCACAGCAACTACGAATTTTCAACAGCATATATTTGATTAAAATCATACCTCTCAATGTTTCAAGTGTTTCCTTAGCATCTTTTAAGGTTTTTTCACCAGATTCAACTGCATCCTTAGCCTTAGCAAGAGCAGCATCAACTGTAGCCATCATCTCATCAATTATCTAATAATATAAAAGAAAAAATATTTGTTAAAAAAAAATTGCTACAGAACTATTCCTCTAACTTTTTTTCTACTTTAACTCTCGATAACTTGAAAGATAAACACTCTGACTAAATAAAATCAAGAGGCAAATAATTTTACAGTTAAACTCATGCTAAAAAAATAAGAAAGCATTTATGAGTTACTTGTTGCTGTTTTTCTCCAGCTTTAAGTAAATCTTCAGCATCGTCAACTTGTTGCTTTATCTTTCCCAAAAGTTCTTCATTTTCTTTAGCAAGATTATCAGCCCTTTCTTGTAATTCTTTAGCCTAGGAAATCATAAATTAGTACAAAATTTCACAATTGCCAATATTTGAAGAATGGCTGGAAAATTCACAAAAAGCAAAACGAGTTGTTAGCTCAATTTGAGAAATATTTTTATCAACAAACACAAAAAGCCTCTAATTATCTAAACTTTATAAATATGGACAAGTATACAAACATATTCAATATAAAGATGAATCTTATTATGAATGACCTTCTTTGTAATATTTCCAAGTTTCAGAACTGTTATAAAATTGCTTTAGCAGATGATTTAATTCTCATTGTCCAGTGAAAAAATTTTCAGGGTGCCTGTATTTTGTCACAGAATACTCTTGACTATATTTTTAAGTTGATCAAAATTATATAAGCTACTATAATTTAATCCACTTAAAACAAAGGTCATGTTCCTTTTTTTTTTTTTTTTTTTACAAAAAATATATACATGCATGAACAAATATACAAGATACAAATATAAAATGGCTTTAAATGTTCACACAACAAAAAAGGAAATGCAGACATCACACAAAGAGAGATCGCTGTGTTTAATTTAATCATTTTCAAATTAAGAAAGTTTGTTGTGTTATTGTTGTCTCATGCCAACTGCCAACAGACAAGCCTGTTTGGTAAAACCAAGCAAATATAAGGTCTTTTGTGTACAAACAATAATAAAACAATTAATGGCAGATATAATTTTGTTCAGTAAAACATTTATCATAGCCGAAGCATAAAATATGAAGTTATGATCTTTCTTTTTCATGATTTAAAAAAAAAAAATGCTTTCCTTTTCTTAATGATGTTAATTTGTTGAAAGTTTGTAGTGCATTTAAGAAATTTATAATCCTCAAAAATTTCAATTAATAAATAAATTTAAAAAAGAAACATATAAACAATATATATATACATACATATATATATATATATTTTTGGATAACCTTTTTAGAGGTAAGTTAATTAAATAGCAATAGGGAAGCAATAGGTTTTATAATACCAAGTTTTATTATTTAGTTATAATATGGTTATTTATTTCTGACAAACTTAAAATAATTAGCTCTAACCAAGATAAGTATTTAATCATTAGGTTTCAGAACATATATTTTCTTCGAGTTAATTATTACAAAGTAATATTAGATTGGATAACATATAACTATAATGGATAATTTTACGTTCTTTAGTTAAGGTGATGTGATTAAAGGATAAGACATAATGAAATTAACACATATATTTAGTAGACAAACAGATGGAATCAACTGACTTTCTTACATAATGGTGAACAGTGTAAAAGTAAACCTTCAGCAATGCCACCTGTTAACAATATCTTGCATGCCCTCTTTTTTTTTTTATTAAACACATATTATGTTTATTAGAGAAAAAAAAACGCAAGACATAACTGGATGAGATAAAACAGATAAAATTAATTAACTTATTTCTATGTAAAGATGAACAGCGTAGCACAAGTCTTCGTCAGTCCAACTATTATTATTATTTTACAGATGAAACATAATTATAGCTAAAACAATTTCCTTTTTTTTCCTTCCTATTTATGAATACAACCATTTAACAATTTTTAGAACAATTGTTGCTCATAAAATAAAAAGTTTTGTACTAGGATTTGTATATTTTTATGATTATTTAAAAAATACAAATTAAGGTATTTAAATTATATATATATTATAAATATATTTGAACTAGCACAGTTTGTTTGGAGTTTACAACTTTAAAAAAAAATTAGTTCCTGTTATAAAATCAACCAGAGTTATAGCTGTATTTAAGATTTTAATAATAGAAAGATGAAAGTACAGTACTACTTACTGTTTACTAAACAAAAATTTTAATGAATAAAAAAAATTGTAGCCAGATACATAATTATCATACTAAACAAATGAATAACACTATATGAACAAAGCTGCTTATCATGAAACTGTACATGATGTTAATTGACTGCTCAATTTTCAACAGTTCATACAAAAATAATTCACAATGCTAGTATATATCTAATAAAAATAAAACCATTTTCAAATACCTGCTTGATAAGAGCAGCAGCATTTTCCTTCATTTCATCCACATCAATATCCGGTATGTTGATCGAATTTGCTTTAGTGAACAAATCAAGTCCTGCCTCATATGTTTTATTGGCTTCATCATAAGCAGCTGTGGCTAACCTTTTCACTTCTTCTATTTTATGGTCTACATCTATAAGCCTTTATAAAAGAAAAACAAACAAGAGTAAGAAAAATAAATGTGCATTTATAGCCTGAGTACAACTGTTCTTCTTGCAAAGAAAACCAAAACTTTAAACATATTTGCGTGTACCCAAAATATTAGTTGCATCTTCATATACCTTTCTCAAAAATGGGGTGTTGTGTCCAAGAAATTACTAAAATTTTTTAATGGGTATAAAGTTAATGGAAGTTTTTAAAAGAAATAGTTAAATTCAATTAGTTAAGTCAGCAGTCGAAATTTCAACTAGAGTATCTAGTAAAAACAAGAAGTTGCATCTTTTTGTTTTTCTCCTATTAAAAAAAAAAAGCTGAATCACACCCTTTTAATGTATAAAACCATTGTTTCGGAATATATTGAAATCTTAAGACAACCCTATTTCAATTGAATATTATCAATACAATAATAAACATCTTTATTATAGTATTAAATATGTTTTGATTTTCTACATATTTTTATGGTCTCGATCACAAAACGTTCTTCATATCACATTTGTTATCATCTTAAAAATTTTTCATATTTTTCATGAATTTGAAATAGTGTTAGGCAAAAATTTTAGTCTTACTAGTATTTCAGGAATTGAAATTTCATGCTCTGAGTCAAATACAGTGCAAAAAAAAAAAAAAAAGAAAAGAAAAAAAGAAAATGTGATACCCTTTGATTAATACCTTTCGATTGAATGATTAGATCTTTGTACTAAGAAGTAATACTCTTTAAGGTATGAGAAACCCTCAAATATGCTAACTGATTAGAGCCATTAATGTTACTTTTCCAAATCTCTCAATCTGATTATGTGAATCAAAGCATCTAAACTCCTATTTATAGAATTATTTTAAATGAAAGATACTGTAACGCAAAAAATACTTTTAATGATCACTTATAATATTGTACTATTTTATTAAATAATCAGGAAAATTTTAAATTGTAAAGTATAGAAATATTTGCATTCTCTCAAACTATTTAATTTTAAATGATGAATTTTAAATGAGTAAAATTATTAGATTAGTGTTAGACTTGAAATCTCAGGTATCATTCAACTAGAAAAAAAAAATTTAGACTTTATAATTGTATTGCTCAAGGTGAAGTAAACATTTGTGTATCTTTTCATTAAAAAAAAGAGTTTATATAATTATTTAATTAAGTAATGAAAAATAATAAATTATTAAAATTTATATGCTGTAAAAAAATATTTTTTATTAAACAAGTTTTTTATATTAATTTGCGCAATTACTTTCAGAGATATGGATGAAAAAATAAGCAGAAAAAATAACATAAAACATAAAACCGATTCAAACTAAATCGTTAGAATCATGTATTTTTTATATGATTGTAGTTACATCCCATAACTAGGTCAAAAATTAAAATTGCTTGTTTAAAGGGTATGCAAGCTCATTTAGGGAAAGTACATTTTTGTGCCTGATATTTATAACTTCTAATTTAATCAGCTTATGTTAACTTTTTTGTTTCTTTCTAACTTACTTTCTTTCTAACCGATTGATGTTGTCTGCTGTTTCACCAGGAGTTTCTAATGCATGTCTCACTTTATCATAGGCCTCTTTGGAAATATTCCTGGCATCTAAGGATTTTTTCATAATCTCTTCAGCTTCTTTTTCATGCCTAGGTAAAAATAAATTTAAAGATAGAGCTAAAAAGTCCTATATTTAATGCAGTTTTGAGAGTTACAACATATGAAATATTCTGTGATCTGCTGAGAATCAAAATTTACAAAAACTTAACAAAATAAAAATGTAACCATAGACATAACATGGAGTACTTTAAATAGACACTTTTATTTGGGGGAATCTCAAATTTACTGAGATTTATTCGTTTTATTTATTTTGCTTTAAAAATCAAAATTTACAAAAAAGAAACAAAACAATGTAATTAACTATAGGCATAACATAGAGTACTTTAAAAAGACACTTGATTAGGAGAATATTAAATTTACTGATATTTATTTATTTATTTATTTTTTTTTTTTCTTTTAAAAAACTCTTAACAACACAAAGTAACTAACATACAAAATTAGAGTTAAATATCCAAACATTTTTTGAAATCACCAGCTTTATAAACTTATTAAAAATGAAGTTATCTTTTTATGTCCTAATTATTTCATAGTTTAATTATTTACATAACTTTGGTGTAAAACGGGTCCTTCGGAAGAAAAAAATTAATGCATGGCTTAATACAGATAACATAATTTTAAAAACATGATACAATTAATATGATATTTAATATTATAAGCATTACAATTCTATAAAGTATACTAAGTTTAACAATGCCTCCAAAACCTTTTACTCATAATAAAAGTTTTCTGTTTGTACAAACTCCTTTTTGTCTAAATCGTCTCAGACCATATATCCATGAAAAATATTTGCCTTTACTGATGAATGGCTCTTAGCTTTTATAATAATAAATTGATGAGGCATCTCAAACTACTCAAACTTAATATACTTTTAATTTAAATTTTACATTATAAAACTAAACCTTGGTTTAAATTATAATAATTTCAGAATTAGTAAAATAATTTTAGTTTTAAAAAATTCCGGCAAACACACTGTAATCCAATCTATGAGCTTCCTCCAGTGACATGAGCATCTTTTAGTTAAGTAGATTTGAACCAAAATATACTCTTAAATCGCAGCAGCAAGCTTGTTCTGATAAAAGTATACAAATATAAGACCCATTCAACAAACTTTAGTTTTCTGAAGAGTAATAAGTATATAACAGCTTTCATATTCAGCTCTTAATGCTTTTCTGTCTTAATTTTTGCCAAAAATTTATAAGATTTCTATATTTGAAACTAGATTTCAGATTCAGTCGAAAAATCAATTAACATCTATTTTCCTAAAACTGACAACTTGATGATCAAAGAACAATTTTTTTAAAAGATCTGATATCCATTTATTACCTTTAGCATTCTGATTTAGAAATTATTATTAAAAAGATACCTTGAGCTCTTTTATATGTGTGTGACTTCTTTCATATATACTATTAACATTTTCACATACCCCCCTAGCCATCATCTCACAAACCCTCCGAAGTGTACTCGTATTACATATTAGGAGCCACTGATCTAGATGAAAGACTGTTTAATAAAAAGTTACGATAATTATAAGAAAAAAGAAATAATTACTCTTCAGCAAGGTGCCTGGCTTCTCTTGCAATTTCAGACATTCTTTCAGACTGCTGACCAAATTTTTCAGATCGTTCAATAGCTTTTTCTAATGCAGATATTCCTTCAGTTTCTAGGTATTTTCTGGCACTGATGAGGGCGTCATGTGCACTTTTGATGATGTCTTCAGCCATCGATATATTTCTTTCACCAGCACCTCCAATTTCTTTGGCATCGATTATCTTATTAGCAATCACACCAGCTGTTTTATTCACATCTTCCAATCTATTGCGAAGATCTTTCAGTTTATTTCCAACCTGGCCATCCAGCTCTAGAGAAATAAAATTGTCAACAGGCTCCCTCAATTAAAGAAACAGCAAACCAATTTAATATTAAATTCTAATGCACAATATAATTTCACTTTTTTTAAAAAAATGGCAGAAATAAAGGAAGATTATTGAAAAATTAAATTAAAGTTAAGTTTTGATAAAGATTATTACATATGTTTTTCATAGAAGCTAATATTGAAATTTTAGCTATAAATGTTTTGATGTGTTCAAAATTTTTACATTGAGAACCTTTATGTATTTAATTAGTGTTCATAGCTGCCATCTAGTAACATCATAGAGGAAAATTTCTTTCTGGTAACAAAATTTATACAACATTAAATAAAGTGTTGGGTAGACTATATTTGAGGGTGCCCCTTGATTCTCGCCAAGTTGTGATCACGTTTGATCGCCAAGCTGGGTGTTGCGATATTGAAACCCAATCGTGATTCTAATTGGTTTAGATTTTAGGGTTATTTTTAAATGTTCAACGGTTATATGTAATTTCAGAGGTCTGTTAGTTCTACATTGGATACCAGCTGGTAAGGTTATTTTTGCTTCTGGTCAATAAGATTGAATGTTTGAGGGCAGTCATAAAAAGGGACTTTTGAAAAACTTTCACCGCCAGTCCGGTACCACAGACGCTATTTTCAATTCGTATTTCGCAGAATTTATGTGGCGATGGAGGTACACAGATTCTATTCATGATAAATTTAGACAGTATCTAACGACTCTTAGAGAATTCTGTGCATCTAAATCTGAGGATATTCAAGCTTAATGAAAAAATTAGTTGTTGTTTTTTTTTCTTTTTTTTTCTGTGCTTAATCCATTAATTTTTGTTTTGATTCGAAATGCATTTTATTGGGTTTATTAATTTTGCTTAGATTGTCTTCATTGCAATTTTATTAAATTTTGGCCGATATTTTGTTGAAATTTTCCAATGTTTTATTGAAATATCATTATGTTTTGACCACCATTCCTGTTACCACTGTGTTCCTCGCAAACAGGAATGGTACCAAACATAAGTCTCCAATTTCGCCAAGGGGCACTCTCAAGTATACTTTTACCCACCATAATAAATCAACAATTAAAACATATATGTCAAGTGTTGCAAAGGGTCAGTGATTAAGGTACTGTGAAAATGGGACTCGATCCCCATTGGTGGCCTAAAGCTCACTCAGCTTCAGATCAATGGGTACCAGCTCGTTTAGGAAGTAAAGGTAGCAAGTATACACTGCTGACTACCTTGCCCTCATCTGGTGTTTGGTCACAAAATTTAAGGACTTAATCTCCATGACTCCACAGGCCTACAATGGGCTGTTGAAGGAATGCTTTACCATACTTTTCTGTAGGTTTAAGATCTGTCAGCTAGCTTTGAGAGATAGCTAAATTATTTGAAATTTTTTTCTACTCTAATTATTAGTATACCACTGTTCTGTGAAATATTTCTCAACAATTATACAAGTTAGCAGCTAGGATAACTTCGAGATCTCTGTTTATTTATTCATCACATGCTTACAAAGCAATGAAATAAAAATAATGGCTGAGTATATTGAACAGATATTTCATAACATAGTATCTAAATCTTAAAGAAGAAAAAACGTTATTCAAGTAGTACAATAGTTTAAAATAGCATACTATATTTTAAACTACAATTAGCAGTGATCGAAACTCATATTTCTAGTTTACATATATCTAGTATACATATATCATACATTTATCTAGTATTTCATCATATGTAATTGTAAAATATAGATAAATTGAAGATAAATATAGACAAATAGAGAGGTAAATACGGAGAACAAAAATGTCTGTAATTTTTTATACCTTTATTTTTTACACCAATGGGAAATAAAGATAAAAATTATTGGCCTTTTCATTTTCATCTAAGAACTTTCTCAATGGTCATATTTTTATCTGAGTGTTATGGTCATATTTTTATCTGAATGTAATGTAATCTAAGGTAATTTTTCTTGTAGTAAGACTATATAAGATAGATTTTTTTTCATATAAAAAAGATAGATATTATTTTTTGTATATAACTGTTTATAATCATTGACTCCAATTAAAAACTAACTAGAGATACTTATTAATAAGCTATTATAAGAAAATTTGAAGATAATTCATATTATCTTTAAAGAAATAATGCATTTAATCTTATCTCAATAATTATCAAATGATGATTTAACAAAAATTACGTGTAACTAAGAAATCATTTTTACAATACGAATACCAAAATAAATTTAGGTAAAAAAAAATCAAGAGCTTATACAAACCGGTAGAGCCTAAAGCTTCTTCTAATAAATTATTAACTTTTTCTTGCACTTTCACCAATTTCATTACAAATTCTTCATCATTCAGCAATTGAGGATTATCTCGTAATGCCTGCAGCAATTCTTGAAGTTCAGCCAATTTTCCACGGTGAGCATCAGCAGCATCTTTCACAAGATTGTAGCAAGGTGGGCAGTCTGAAAGATTTATTAATGATATGGTATTAACCCTTAAAACATTGAGCCCTTAGGAAAAATTGTACCGAAATTTCCATCTATACACTACACTTTTATTAAATAACATAGGTTAAACTGTATTTTTTCCTTTTAAAAAGTGGTAGTCTTAAAGTTTTCAAAAAACACAAAGATTTTTAAAACATTCAATTTGAGGCTCAAAATTTCAGTGGTCCAAAACCATTAAAATTTGACTTTGACTACCAACAAATATTTATGTCTTCAGACCAGTAATTGATATGAAGGGAAAGTATTATCTTTTTTTATTATGGGTCTTATCTTTCAGTCTGCACTTTTGTCACAAAATAGTATATTTCATCATAATTGTAACATATATCATAATTTTTTAATTTAAATTCACTTTATTAACTTCTAATTAATAAAAAATATCTAATAGAGACATGTAAATTTACCTGTGAAAATGTGCAAGGATAAGTAATATGTTTTAGTTACTGGTCCTTTGAACCAGTGAAAAAATTTTATTTCTATCCTTGTGAATGAATGTTTGTCTGACTACTGTTAAGATTATTTTAATTAAAATTTATTTTAAAGACATGAATACAGAAAATAATTCTCTTAACTAATATTTAGAAACATAATTTACTGATTTTGATTAAGTAAATTTACTGTATTTTTAATCTTTTAATTTTGTCATTTAAAAATTTGTTTCATTAATTTTCTATAATTAATATTAAAAAAATCCATCTCAGCATAACTGATTAAAACTGCTTACAATGAATTGGTATATCTATCTGTGTAACTAAAATGTTTTAAATTCAATTGCAGTTGCTGTAGGTTTCTCATGCAGCATGTCCATATAAAAAAATATTTATTTATTGTATTAAATATTCTTTTTATCAGGTAAAATATATTAGCTATTGTACAAAATATATATACATTTTTTAAAATAAAGATAAAAAAAAAAAGATCTAAATACAAAATAGGAAAGATAGATCTTACCAACACATCCAGCAGCTTTGTTATGAGTATTTTCTTTGCAACGCTCACATTTACGTCCTTCAACATTTGGTTTACAAGGACACTGTCCAGCTGGGTCACACTGGGGTGATGTTGAACCAATTGGATCACATTCACATTCTGAAAATAAAATTGCTCAATAATCACATTGAAATTTCAGAAAGAGTTTTTATTAAAAGCAGGATTGGCAGTTTTAACCATAGACAAAACCATCACTTCTAAAAAACCTATAAAATTGCATTTATGTACTAAAAAAATATAATTTATCTCTTAAATATCACATTGCAATATTCATAGTTAATTATAAAATGTCTACTTTTCTTATGGAATTTAAAATATGTGGAAAAGAAATTACCTCTAAAAATTTATCAACCTACTTAACTTTCCAAGCTCCCCAAGCTCGACTTGTGGGAGTCGAGTAGTAGTAGTAATTTATTTACTTCGCACTTAAGCTTCACAATGGGCTATTGGCGACAGTTTGGGAAACATCCCTGAGGATGATCCGAGGACATGCCATTACACAATTTAATTCCTCTGAGGAGGAGGTTGCCCATCCTGGCTTGGTAGCTCAACGACTTGCACATGAAGTCGGTCACTGTACAGTAGCACAGTTTAAGGAGGACCAATACAGTACACCTTCCGTCCCTTCACAGGCAGATCAGAGTGGTCACTCACTGTCTGTTACCGGTGATACTTGACTTCGACGATTCACTGAGTCTTAATGATCAGTCCACTGCTGGATACAAACAGTTCCTGCTTAAAATTGTACTGAAAATTTTTCTGCAATGCACTACTTTCCCATTAAATAGCATGGCAAAACCAATTTTTTTATTATTAAAATTCAGTATCTGAAAGTTCATAAAAATTCAGAACTAGCACTCAGACAGATAGCTATACTTTTAATATAAGACACTATATTCTAACAAAAGATCTGCTTGAGGCTCTACGGTTACAAAGTTGCTTTAAAGAAGACATTCCAATAACAGAAAAAGAGCTTTAAACATTGGAAATATTTTTCTCTCATATAAAAAAGGTCATATAAGACTCAGACTTAAAAGTTAAATGGCAAGATGTACAGATTTCTCATAATAGTACGCAATTTTATTAGAATGTATCAGCTTCTTTCTTTTATCAACTCTGTTTATAATTTAATCCAAATTTATAATTTGAATTTAATACAGTTTTGTTGAGACTTTAAAGCAAACGAAAAAATTCCTGCAAGTTACAAACATGAAATAAAATATTTTTATTTTAATAGTGTGAAAACTAAAATAACAATTGTACTGAGCAAAAATTTCATGGAGTCTGTATAAAAGACAAGTCGCTCTCAACAAGAGCTCTCAATAAAATATGTTTTAAAACAAACACTCTAATGAAAATTAACCCTTTGAAAGATTATTTTTTCTAGTATTGTTATGTTAAAATTTTTTTGGTGGCAAGATTGATTTATAAGAAGAAATTAGAAACACAACTATTGAGTTTATTAATAAAACTAATTAGATTTTTAAGACCATTTTTTTGTGAAAAGATGGGCGTGATTTTCAAAATTTTTACTTATTGTAAAAAAATTGATTATAAAATTGAACTTCTATGCTTATAAATAGTCGAATTTATAAATTCTGCCTTTATAACAACAAATAAATTTGATAGGATATAATCAAATGAACAAAGCTCTAAAAAGTACAAGAGAAATCAACTTCCCAGTGTTGGCCTCATTTCATGACATCACACCAGTTCCTTGTCTTCTACAATAGACGGGGACAGTGATGACGTATTTCATGACGTCAAACCCTGCCTACTTTCAAACTCGTCCCAAACATTTTTTCGAACGAACCATTTATATGGCATTTCCTATGTGAATTTAAGACGGCAAGATTTTTAATTTATTATTGAAATAAATAAATTTATATAGCGCTTCTATGGAACTTATTCCTAATTTAAGTAGTTTTCTTTATACGGGGTATCAGTAGATTTTACGAGTTAAGTGCATTAAATGCTATTAGCGTCAATATTTGCTTTAAGCGTCAATATTTTTAACTCTTGTTTCATGTTTATAATAATGTCTTATTTTATTTAGAATTTGTTACTTATTCTATACCTACATCTAATTTTTTTCTTTAGTTTTGGAAAGGCATGCATTGTTTTACAACGTTCTAAAACTAATTTTTAATCTATAATTAGATTATATTTATCAATACTAATGTCTGTTTATTTAATTATGTCTGATGATTAAATTTGTAGTTATTGTAAACTTTGTTTGCTTAAGATTTTCTGATTATTGCCGCTAATTCTCATAGGCTTTAGTTTTTAACTACTAAATAGGAATAAATTATGTAACTAACTTATTTAATACGCATACATATGGTTAAATCTGCACAGAGTTTTAGTTTAAACTCAGATTTATTTTGACTTGACATTTTTTCTTGTTTATATTTGTCAACATCATCATTAATTAGTTTTTAACAGTAGTTTTATGCATTAATTTTTTCAGAAAATTCAGATACCTTATTGTTAGATAATTAATATTAGATTATTTCTTAACGTAACTAGTCTAGTGCTATGTTAATGAGTCGTGTTATGATAGTGCAGTGTATGATAGTGCAGGGTCAATACTATGTTTAGTTTCCAGAATTTTAATATATAGAATAGCTAAATTAAAGCAAGAATTTATGAGAATTTATTTAATTTAATTAAGATTTTTAGTTAAAGAAAAGCATTAGAAAGCTTTAAATTTCCTATATTTTTGTTATAATTTCAAGTTCTATATTTTGTTTAGACGACAAAATAGGGAGCAATCAATAAGCTCATTTATCATCAATTTGTCTTAAAATCTCAGATTCCTATTTTATTCGATAAGAAAGTGAAACATGAATTATTTTAAAATTCTTTAAAACATACTTATCCCATACATAAACTTTTATTTAACATTCATATTTATTAATCTATGTATTCAGATAGTTGTTTAAATTTTACTTATTTAATAATATTAATTTCAAATAAATATAATTCAAATTTTTAAGAAATTTTTTTATTTAGAAACTTACTCTTTTTTAATTAATGTATGTATACATATTTAGTTATACAGCTTTTATATTTGGCAAATGTTACTGTTATCACTTTTTGTGGAATAAAATTTGCATTTGACAGTCTAAATCAAAATTTTTTAAATTACCTTCATAGTAATATTTTATTTGCTACAGTGCTTATGTTGAACGTAACATTATAGTCACCATTATCCAAATTTATTTTTAATTTCATAATACCTACAGTTTAATTGGTTGTAAATATATTTTAAGACCTGTCAACTCTCAAACTTTTGTTTAAGTTTTATATAATTTTTTTTACTTCCTATCATTTTAGTAAATTTACCAATAAATTTGAGCTATTTTAAAAACGTGTATCTTAAATGTTTTATAATTTTCACTAATTTATCTAACTTTAATCATGCTCCTTACATAACTTTTCAATTTGTTTTAAAATTTTCATAATTATTTACAATTAATAAGTTGTCTCAATGTTATAAAAAAAATTGATTTAATATAATATACATATTTTAAGAAAAATTAAACATAAATTAGAAATAACATTTTCCAAATAATAAAATTCACAAATTTCCGATTTCCAGATTATAAATAGAATTTATATGGTAACAATACAAACATACAAATTCTCCCAATCATATATACAAAAAGTTAACTTCTACAGCATTCTCTCCTCTTTCAATCAATTTAGGTTCATCAGAGAAAAACTTTACGATATGGAAGAGCTTAATTACACTTTTTCTTGCCATTTCAGTGGTTAAACTCGACTCTATATTAATATATTCAAAGATATAGTTGACCCACTTTTAACTACATGAGAAACGCCATAGTGTTTGCTCCGTTCAGAACAAAGTTTGGAACGAGGAGAGCTAGTGACGTCATTGATGACGTAGGACTAACCCTGTCTATTAGGTAAATAAAGCCCCTCAGAATTTTTTTCTGGTAATTTCTGAAGTTATAAGCAGAAGGCCACACAAATCATAGTTGAGAAAATAGTTTCGAATAGACTTTATAAATAAATGAAATTGGTGTGAAGTATAATTATAATTGTGTGAAGTATAATTATAATTATGTGAAGTATAATTATAATTATGTGAAGTATAATTATAATTAAGTGAAGTATAATTATAATTATGTGAAGTATTACTATAATTATGTGAAGTATAATTATAATGAAAGTATATTGTAAATTATAATTATAGTTAAGTTTTATAAAGGGTTAAAAAATATATATATTTAATTTTTGTACCTTTACACCCTTTGAATAGACTTTATAAATTAATGAAGTTGGAGTGAAGTATAATTATAATTATGTGAAGTATAACTATAATTATGTGAATTATAATTATGATTATGTGAAGTATAATTATGATTATGTGAAGTATAATTATGATTGTGTGAAGTATAATTATAATTCTGTGAAGTATAATTATAATTAAGTGAAGTATAATTAAGTGAAGTATAATTAAGTGAAGTATAATTATGTGAAGTATAATTATAATTAAGTGAAGTATAATTATAATTATGTGAAGTATAAATATAATTATGTGAAGTATAATTATAATTAAGTGAAGTATAATTATAATTAAGTGAAGTATAATTATAATTATGTGAAGTATAAATATAATTATGTGAAGTATAATTATAATTAAGTGAAGTATAATTATAATTATGTGAAGTATAATTATAATTATAATGAAGTATATTGTTAATTATAATTATAATTAAGTTTTATAAAGGGCTAAAAAAAATATATATATATATTTAATTTTTGTACCTTTACACCCTTCAACCGAAAATCCATACTGAAGGGGCATGCACTGATCACATTTTTGACCTGTAACTCCCTGACGGCAATGACACTGACCAGAGGATATATCACAGCTACCATCTAAGGAGCCTGTGGGATCACAGTTACAGTGCTCACAGCCATTACCACTCGCTAAGTTCCAATAACCTTCGGAACAGACGTCACAATGCTTTCCTTCAACATGGGATTTACAGGGGCATTGCCCAGTTGCATAATTACAGACTAATATGTTTAGTTCAGGCTCTTTCAACACAGTTCCAACAGGATTGCAATTACAAGCTGAAAAATGAACAATAATTATGCTAAATTATGAATGATAAATTCCAAAATGAACTTGTACAGCATCTCATAATAACAGAGTAATTAAAAATAAGTATTAATACCAGAAAACAATATACTAATATGCCTAAACATTAACTTTGCAGTCATCATTGAACTTATAGAGTATCTTTCTATAATATACTAAGAATAGTATTAAAATCAAAAAACACAATAACTTTTCAGTCTTCTTTGAACCTATACCGTATTCGATAATACAAGGAAGAGATTAAAATTATTATTCTTCCTGCTGGTATTTTGTACATTAAGGACGAAAAAAATTTCTTATCTGTGAAATTTAGTGAGCTATTATGACTGTTTAATTTAGTTTCGTCCATCTCAAAAATTGGGACAATGTAAGCTTAAACATTAATCTTATAGTTTCCTTCAAACTTATAGAACATCTTTAAGTTTATAGAGCATTATTCTATAGTACAGTAATTAAGAATAGTATTAATATCAGGAACAATACATTTGTAATTCTAAACATTACCTTTGCAGTCTCCTTTTGGCAATGCTAGAGCATTGCCATAAAATCCAGGTAAACATGATTCACAGTGACGTCCTCCAGTGTTATAGACACATTTTAAACATTCTCCAGTAACCCTAGAAGTTTTACGAAATGAGAATAAATTATTAAATTATTGACTAAAACCACTTATTTTATCAGGAAAAATAAGTTAGATTAATTGAGTTTTAATGAGTAAAAGTTAACTTGAGTGATGAGTTAAAATAATTTTATGTATAGTACAGGAAAATTTGAAAATCTAGTAAGCTATACAATGGTGAAAATCTACCAGTTAAGTATGAAAGAAATAATAAATATATTTTACAGTCTCTGAGTATTATATAAAATGTCATATGATGAAGTGGGAAATTATACAACTATTCATATTTTGAAATATAATGATGTTATGTTTAAAATGAATGATTTTAGACCATACCTATCACAGTTACCTATTGCATTAAAATCAACATTTTCATTGCATTCACATTTTCTGCATTCTCCTCGTGAAGGTTCTCCAAAATATCCATCAATACAAAGATCACAGCGGCGACCTAAAAAAAATTTGAATCAGAAATCACTAAATGCTTTAAGTCATAATCTGAATATTTAGAAGCATTAGAGTGAATAAACTTGAATGTTTGCTTGAAATTTTGTACAGGTTACATTCAATTCAATAAAATTATTAACATAGTATAATTTAAAAGAGGCGTGTATCATTTGTAGAAAAAGGAAGACAAATTCTTAAATTTACTATAGATTTAAGACTTCTCTGTGTACAAAGAACTTAAGAATATTTTTAAAATTAATTGATCTCAAAATTTTTACTGAAGTTAAACTATAAATATGACAATACAATTACAAATACAAAAAAAGTCCCTTATAACGACATATTGCTATAACCAAATACACATATTAAATCTTAAAATAACAGCAAAAAAAAAACTAAATAATAAAGAGCAATAGCAATTTTTGACATTATTGATAGTACTAAATGTTGATCTCGATAGCAAGCTGTCAAGAAGAAAAATAAGAGGGAAGTATGGTAGATATTTGGTACAGTACATCAAAAGCGCATTTTAGAAGTGTTCATCAGGTTTTTTAAGAATAGCAGAATTATTCTTAACTAAGGAAGAAGATAACTTGACCAGTGGGCAACCACATATTTGTTTTATATAATTATGTATCTTAATTTAAAAAAATGGTACTTATATATTTATGTAATCTGGCAACAGGTCAGTACTACTTCAACTTCTAGATACGAAGCCTTTTCTTAGTTTACTTTTTAATATGATCATTGTTATATTTTGTTTCTTTCATACTATGCTAAATAAACAGTTAATTAAACATGAGATGTTATATTCAGTCACCACTTGTAAAACTCAATAATTTCTACAAGTTTGTTTATAAACATGAAAAGTTAAGATGTTAAAGAAAAAAATAAGGTGAAATGACAATGCTTTTGATTTTTCTTTATTTTTACCAGAAATATATGTTTATTTCTTCCATTTTGCACTCTTCATTATAACATAACATACATAAACAGCAGAAAAAAAATTTCTCTACAAAAAAGTTTGTTGTAATAATTTGTAATTTTTAAGTGGTTATAAATGTATAGTTTTTGTATTATTAATGTTATTATTTTGATGGTGACTAAGAAAATTATCATAGTGAACTTCTCATAATATGCCATACTCGTCATACCAAGTTTTAGCTATATCTAGACTTCTTTTAAAAGTACTCCCTATATAAATAAATCTTAACCTTATGATTTTGCCTTTTGTAATATATTTTTTTTAACCATACCTAAAATTTTATAAATATCTACAATGCATCTTACATTAATGAATTTTAACTGTAAATAATAATTTAATAAAAGTTAATAAAAAAAGAATTTTAGAGAAACAAAGAAAAACACACATAAGCCTTATTCGAGTAGGAAAATATATTTAAAAAAATGGTATTGTTACAAACCAGCATATCCTTCTGGGCATTCTAAACAGGCAACTTCATTATCGGGTAAAATGACACAAGCACCATTTCCAGGGCATGGGCAAGGTTGGCAATCATCCGAAGTCCCCAATACAGCATTGCCATAATATCCAGATGCACAATGTTCACAATTGTCCCCTGCAGTGTTGTGTTGGCAAATGCAACGTCCTGAAATAATTTATATTCAGTTTCATTTTCATAAAGAAAAAACTTCAATAATATAAAATGAAAATAAAAAACTATATAATAAAGGGCAATTACATGAAAATGTGATTTTAGTTTAGTACTTTTAAAATAATACTATAATTTGTTATACATAGAATTGAAGTACTTATTTAAAAGAAAACTAAGTTGAAGTTAAGTTTTACTAACACTTAATTCTTATCTTACATAATATCATAGAAATTAGTAATAAAACTTTGAATATTGCTGAATCTTTTTACAAATTTTAATTCTTTTTCTTAACAAGTAACTCAGATTCGGCACATTGAAATTAAAACCTATAACAGTATGGAAAATCTAATGCACAAATAATGTTGTAAGATTGAAAATTAGAAATAAAAATAGTTAATATTTAATGACGGGTCTCAATTTATGCCTAGATACACTAGGCCTACTTTTAAAAATCACCATTTTTAAATCAAAGCTTATGAAATATCAAAATTGTTATAAATTTCAATCAATATATTTATCTTTTAAACCAACTAAATTAAAATAAACCAAATATTCTATTTTACCTTTTGGTTAAATAAAAATATGCAAAAAATTAAATTTTAAAATCGCATTATTAAATTAAAAAAGAATGTAAACATAAAAAAAGTTCAAAACAAGACAAGAAAAACAATCTTGTAAAAAATTGTTATTACCAGTTTCAGGATCACAATATTCAGCATGTCCATTACAATTGCATGGAACACAACGAGCAAACTTTCCACCATTGGGTGGATCATGTCTGTAGCCTGGACCACAAGATTCACAAAATTGTCCAACATAACCTTCAGGACAGGTACACATTTCTACCCAAGTAGCCTCAACACCAAGAGGAGATCGATGAGCAGAATCCAGGTGAACATTGTCAAGATATCCAGTTCCTATAATAGGCAAAATTATCACAGCTAGCAAAATGAAAAAGAACAATCTAGTGGAATACATGAAATCAAATATATTTTATGCTGCTATTAATTTTATTTGATTTCATATAATCTACTAGATATAAGTATAATCTAGTGGATTATATGAAATGTATTATATAGTGGATATTAGTGATCCTATAAGTATAAGATCTTAAATATTTTAAACACAGAACTTTAAGAATTTTTATAGTCAATAAAATAAAAAACTATATTGCACTAATAATTATAAACTTAAATTGGCTGTAGTATTTTACATTTATAACTAAACTAACATAAAATGGAATTGAATTATCTTTTTTAATACTTTGGGCTAAATAGACTGAAATAAGAAACAATGACTAAGTGCAAATATACTCTCATTTGTGCTTTATTCACATTGTTTTTTGCTTTAATAATCTTGTTATTTTTTTCTATATTTTTGAAATTATAAATTTAATTAATGATATATATTTATAGTTCCTTTTTTATTGTTATAGCTTATTCCTTAATTTATTTAAAAAATTAAAGATACCTGAAAAAAAAGTTACATTGTAGAATATAATAGAAAAACAGATTGATTACTATAAATAAGATTTACTCTAGTATTTAGCATTAATACTTATTTGAATACTCAAGCAAGTAATAAAATAAGTAAAAAAATACGATTTAATTTTAGAGAACATACAAAAAACAGCAGAAACTGGTCAAATCCAGTAGATATGGTAAATATGAAGTATTATTATTTAATAAACTTTATATCAACAAAACAATAACCTTTAAATTTAAGTATAGTTTGCTTCAGGAGTATAGTTTGCTTTTATTTTTAAAGTAGTTAAATTGGACAAAATGCAGACGAAGTTATGAAACAGCAATAAAATTAGTATAAAAAAAAAAAAATGTTTTGATAGCAACTTTTTTTTCACAGAAACTTCCTAAATCTTAAGAAATTTAATAAAACATACAAAAAGCAGGAAAAAATTGCAAAATCTAAAAGATGTGGAAGCTATGAATTATTATTGTTATTCTTTAATAAAATTAATATCACCAATATTATCACTTTTAAATTTAAGAAGCTACCTTCAGAAATATAAGTATTGTATACAAATATACAAAAAAGAGAACTGGCAAAATTCAGTAGATATGGTAAATATGAAGTATAATTATTTAATAAATTTTATATCAGCAAAACTATCACCTGTAAATTTATGTAGCTACCTTCAAGAGTACAGGTTGGTTGGATTTTTACAGCAGTTAGATTGAATAAAATGCTGATAAAACATGAGCCAGAAATAAAATGAGTATGAAATCTACTCTAATAACAATTATTTTTTTTTTCCACAGAAACTTTCCCATTTTAGGGAACTTTATAAAATACACAAAAATCAAGAGTTCAAGAGAAACATACAAAATCCAGTAGATATAGCAGCTATGAATTATCATCATTATTCGATTAAATTAATATCAACAAAATTATCACAGTTAAATTTAAGTAGCTACCTTCAGGAGTGTAAGTGGCTTTCATTTTTATAGCAGTTAAATTGGATAAAATGCTGATGAAATCGTGAGCTGTAAGCCTTGGATTCCAGCCATATGCTGAATGTTCATGAAGCCTGAATTTGTAATTTTGATTGGTGGTCCCAGGAAGTGGATTGCCTTGACCAAAAATCGGTAGAGATATTGATAAGCCAGCACCTTCCAAAACTATGTCTTCAAGGGTAGCTTGAGGTCCTTCTTCTCCGATTCTCAAAGTAAAACTTAAGAACTGATTATAGGCAGTACGTTGATCCCCTAGATATCTGTCTGAGAAAATAGAAATACAAGAAATAAAAAATTCACATTAACAATAATTTATCACATTAAGGTTCAGAAGAAAACATTAAAATAGTTGGGTATTATTGGACAATAATTTCTAGGAAAGTGGAAAAAGGATTGCCTCAATTATTATCAAGTTATAAATAAATATGAACTAAAAGCAAATAGATATATAAAAGTTAATCAAAATAATGTTATTATATAACTTTAAGAATATCAACCTGTAATAAACATGAAACTATAGTAACATCACAAATAAAAAAAATTAAATGTAAGAAAAGGGAAATGTTTTCACTAAAAAAGAAATTTTTCTAAAAAGTTTACATTAGTTAAACATTCTTGCAAATTAATATTTTCATACTAGAAAACATAATTTTTCACAAACAATAGTGAGCAACTGAGTCCAACTAAGTTAGAAATGCTGAACCTGCCAAATGGGGCCCAGATAGGACTTAAATGGCCAATGAATGGCCTTCTGCCTTTCAACAAAATAAATGGAAGGAACTAGATAAGTAGAATAAGAAATTTTATAACTTTCTTCAAACGCAACTGATTTCAATAAAGTTTTCAAATAAATGAAAAATTCTAACTTAAAATTGCACAATGAAGGGGAACTCAATAAAAGGGAAAAAAATCATTGAGGTTCAGAGGAAGAGAAAGATTTTAATTGTTAATTAAACATTTAATTAAAGATTAAATTTAATTAGATTATTTGTAATGTGTCTACAGATGGTCAGCTTATTTTAAACTAGAGGACAACACTTATCATACATGCATATTTGCCATCAACCCAAAAATCAAAAATTGTAGACATTTTTAAATAATTTTCTTGAATAAGAAATAGGCACTTTATAAACATTTTCTTTAAAATTATGCGACCATTAAGAGGTTAAACAAAAGGTCACTTATGAAATAAGTGATTCTAAAAATGTATAGGGAATAATTGTTCTTATAATGTAATCATATTATATTTTAAAGCTTATCAATACAGTAAAAAGAAAATACTTAACTCACCAGGGGCAAGAAAATAAACAGGATCTCTTCCTATAGCATTAACTTCAATGCTTTGAGTAGAAGGATTGTACTTAAATGGAATATCTCTCCTACCGTAATCCACAGCATTCCATCTCTCTTTATCTAAAATAATAACATATCAAATTAATAAATAAAGAGAAAAAATTAGTTTGAAAATTATTCAAAGAAAATTTCAGCATAGAGGAAAAATAATAATAATAATAATAAATTAAAAAAACAGATTAATATTTCATAATATACAGCTTTGCTCTATTTCCTACATCATTAGACATACAAAATCTCAAACCTACTGTTTATTAGGCAACATGTAGTGGAGGAAAGTGAAATATTTTACAATATTATTCATTGTTAAAAATTGGCTAAATGTAGTTAATAAAAAGTTACTAAACTTTTTAACAAAATCCTGTTTTTAAATTAAGTTCACTTTTACTGTAACGAGGTCTTAGTCTTAAGAAATTAACTAAAAGTATGAAAAAAAATTTCTTGAAAAAATGAATAAAAAAAAGCATATTAAATCCAAAATAAACATTCATTCACAAACTAAAATGAAACTATCAAACAAACCTCTCGCAAAAGTACTATCAACAGAATAAGCAGAATAACCAGGAGCACTTCTGCACACGGAGGAATGTCCAAAACAAAAGCAGGGTAAGCAACCGAACTCATTGTTGTCTTGAAGATCAAAGTAGCCAGGCTTGCACCTAATCGACAATAGAAAGATACATTACTCAGAAATAAAAGCGTTTTTTCATTCTAAAACTCATTCATACTTAATCATATACAGGGTGCTCTATAATCACCACCCTTTCTAAATATTTCTAGAATCCTTGTTAAGAATTTTAAAAAAATCACGTTAAGAGCAATAAAACTTGTGAGGAATGATATATTGTGAAACATCGATATTTCCTAATTATCACAATAACGAAGCTAAAAATACATTCTCACAATTTATCATAAATATGATAAATGTCAAAAAATATCAACAAACAATAAATACCATCACATGATAAAAGATAAATATTGAAAAACACAGATGTTCAATGAATACTGACTATATCGTGACCCAATAAGTGAAACTCACTACCGTGAAGAAAACTTTTTTTTCTTCACATGGTGCTTCCTAATTCAAGAACATGTACCGACAGAACAGCTGAGCTTCTCTTTGTTTAGCGCTATTTCTTTTGTTACTGGTGGCAAGACAACATCGTCGAATATAAAAAATATGTAAATTAGTTATATTGAAAAATCTCAATATATTGTAAAATATCAATATTTTCTGACGATTCGGATATCGCTCAGCACTAGTGCTGAAGAAGCAAAAATACTATCAAAATCTGTCAAATAAACAGTAAGGAAAATGACATGAAAGACGTAAAACAAATTTGACTGTTTAATAAAACTTGAAATTCAAATCCTTTTCTTCCTGCAATAAAACAGATTTTGATGTTCTTAACCCCACCTTCTTCAGTAAAAATTCATTAGATTTTGAGAGGATTTTAGTGTTTTTTTAGCCTAAATATCCCTCTTTTTTTAACTTTTTCTTTGACAAGGTTTTTAAGAATGTAGATTAAGGGCTGTACAAATTACAGAATACATAGTAAATTAAAAAAATTTGACATCAATAATTATTTTTAAATAAATAAAATTTGACATTACTGATCACAACGTTGCCCTTCAACATAGTCTTTGCATCGGCAAACACCAGTAATGTGATCACAGGTAGGAGTGTTATCGATACTTCCAGCAACATGGCAACCACAGGCTCTAAAACAAATTAATTAAGAAAAAAATAAATTATTTATATATGCAACTGCATTGATAATTTCAAAGAAATAAAAAAAGAGCTTAAGAAAATTAGCAAAACTCAGAAAAATAAGTCAAAAAATTTAACAATATCAAATAAAATTCCTTATAATACATATTTATTACATATAAATATTTATTACATATAAATATTTATTACATTATTATTCATAAGTAATGGAAAATTCTTTTAGTTTTCAATTATTAAAATATTAATTATTACAATCAAAATATTAATTATCTTTGTTACAACCAGAAAAAATATTTTTTGAAACTGCAGAAATTATATAGTAGTAGTAGAATATATGTATGTCGTAGACTATAGAGATGTGTTTAGGCTTGCTTTTGGAGAGCCCAGTTCGAAAAATTTTAATCTAAGCCCGAGATACATAGGATTATTTAGAGTTTAATTCACCCAAGCTCGGGACATATGTTGGATAAAGGTTAAATTTTGCAGTCATTAAAACAAGAGCATCTAACAGAAGTAGCAGATAGCTATAATATTTTATACCTTAAAAATGTTAAATTTTTTTATATTCAATAACTGAACCAAAAGCTTGTTTAAAAGTAGTAAAAAAGGTTTACGAAAATTTTATCAAGATTATGAATCTGCCTGCCCAAGCCTGAAACCTTTCTTCAGTGAATTAGTACAAGCCTGCATCTTGCAGGGCTCGGGCTGAGCCCATTTCCTCTCTAGCAGGCTCATTGGAAAATCTAGCTTTTTGCAAACTGCTGCAAGCATTTGTTAAGCTTATTTTAGTGAATCGGTTAGGCGCCTAGCAAAGTTTTCAAAAAGCTAGATTCCCAAACTAACTTACAACGTATACATAGATAAAAAAAAATTTTGAACGAAATGAAAGAATTTTAGACTAACCTGCAACCTAAATCTGAAAAATCATAGAAATTAGCAGCACATTCAGTACAACGCAAGCCATCCACACCTGGTTTGCATGAACATTGTCCTTTATTATTGCACTGCAAGCTTCTTGATCCTGAAAATGTAAGAAATTGCTTTTCACATTTTTGCATTTCAGTAGAAATATCTTTAACTAATGAATTTTTTTAAATAATATTAAAAATAAATTTTAAAAAATTAGTTAAGTTGTTGATTAATTATTATGTTTTAGAAAAACTGCTGTTAAACAGACATATGACTGCTGAAAGAAGAAATTATACGAAATTTTTTTCCCCTCCGTGTATATTTTTGTGTGTGTTTTTTAGTACTTAAATTTGTTTTATATATTTATACCCAAAGAAGATAGAGACTGCCATTTTTATGCATGCATATTTATGCATACATATATATATATTGTCGTCCTGGCATAAAAAACAAAGATTTCAAAAACTGTGAAATCCACAGCAATAACAGAAAAAAAGATTACTGATAAAACCAAGTTTTTTCAGAGGCGTTGTTTTGGGGAGGGTCTGGGGTCAAAACCCCCTCCGAAAATTAATCATTGCTTGATTAATGAACTATTATACAGTAAGTAGAATGTAGATATAAAAAAGTTTCATCATTCATTTTTTATAATTTAAACGTTTAGAATATATATATAATATATTAATATTAGAAGGAGATATCTGATAACCCCTCAAATATACTTTAAAACTAGGCCACTGAGAGTATTTACAGCAAAATCGAATGTGCCAAAAGGGGTTAATTATTAAATACAGTTTTAAAGATTCACGTGTTATAATAAATAATATAGTTTTAAAAATAATGAGATTCTAAAAAGTATGTGAAAATTAATAATGATAACTGCCAAATAATCGATGGAAACAATTATCAAGTCAAATAGTGAATACTCAGGGGGGTATCATAATAACATCATGATTTTAAAGAATCATGTAAAAATCAACAGCAAAAAAAAAAAAAAGTTATCATGACGCGACCTGGATTTAGCGCAACATGATCTCATCAAAAAGTAATAGTCAAATATGCAATTCAAATTTCTTGTTTCTAAAAATAATATCGTTTGAAATTACCGGAATTTTAAAAAAAACATGTGGATATCAGTAACAATAATTGTGAAAAGTAACTAATAAATGCACAAATTGAATTGTGCGTATTGTAATAATAATGTATAAAAAATATAGGGATTTTAAGAAAGGCATTGAGGAAATTCCTAGCAATAATAGCCGATAAAACGAACGAAACACAGCATGGATTTATGATGGTATCGACGCAAATGGAGCGTGTTAAAAAATTATTACTCAACTGCTCGATTCACATTTTGCATGTCCTAATAATATCAGAATTTTTAAAACCATGAGAAAATAAATTGCATGAACTACAAATAGGAAGAAAAAAAAGATAAAAACATGGATTTACAATTCTATTGATTGTAATAATAATGTATAAAAAATATAGGGATTTTAAGAAAGGCATTGAGGAAATTCCTAGCAATAATAGCCGATAAATCGAACGAAACACAGCATGGATTTATGATGGTATCGACGCAAATGGAGCGTGTTAAAAAATGATTACTCAACTGCTCGATTCACATTTTGCATGTCCTAATAATATCAGAATTTTTAAAACCATAAGAAAATAAATTGCATGAACTACAAATAGGAAGAAAAAAATGTGTCAAAACATGGATTTACAATTCTATCGAGCATGTTGAAAAGTGATTACTGAAATAAGTGATTCGAAATTTCCATGTCATCTGATCGTAAATTATTGGATCTAATTTTAGGCAGACAAAAAAGGGGGCAAATATATCACATCGATTACATAATTCTTATGTCACAAATCAGAATTTGCAAAAAAAAATCCTATTCATTAAAATAAAAGTTTTAAAAAAATGAGAAAATAACAAGTTTTTTTAGTGAACAATCTTTTAAATGTTTGCCATTTAAGAATTACTTTTTAGAGTTTTAATTTTACACTTTTGCGTTTGACTCATTACTTTATCCATTCAAGCCAAATTTACTATGGATTTTTTTTTATTTTTTATCATTTATTTATTATTATTATTTTTTCTTTTTTTTTTTGCATTTTGTGTTCTCAAAGATGTTATTCCAAACAAATCTGTGGGGAAAAAATATTGTTATTGCGCATGAATAAGAGCTTAGGGAAAAAAAAGAGGTTGATGGTAAAGACGGAATAAATGTCTTGATAACGAGATTTTACGTAAGTAACGAAACTCAAATTTCAGATTAGCGGAAATCCGAAAAAATGTTGGCAGATTATAAATTATTGATTTGCGGTATTCCGCGAATCAGAGAAAGAATGACATGCCTGCATTATTATATTAGCTGAACAATTTAACAGAATAACATTCCTATAAACACTGCACTTTTATTAAACAAAGATATTTTTTCGTTTTTCTCAAACAAAACATTTTACTTTTGACATTATAGCTATGATAAACTACCAACTCAAATAATATTTATAAAATAAAACTAAACTGTAATCAAGGCTAAAAATTCGGGACACCTGAATGAATGCCATTCTGGCTAGCCAGATACAAAATCTGTATCTAAGTTAATTGAAAGTTTGGCATAATTTAACAAAGATATATCAAAATAAAGATATATCAAACTGAAGATATAAATAAATAGACTTATACAAATTTAGTGATACTCATTGATAATTTGTAAATTGTTAATCATTAAGATTTTGATCATTTTGCAATCATTGAGAACAAATTTTGTAGCTCACACAATACATTAAATGGACAGATGTAACAATCAAGATAACAGTGTTTTATGGCTAAAACTGTTTTAATAATGCTCTACTCAAAACACAATTCCATAAATATAATTTTAAATATTTAGAAAAATATTAAACAATATATCTCTAAATTTACCAGTGTCCCAGGAAAACTAAAAAAACTACTTGTAAATTATCAAAAAAGTTATTCGAAAAACGAATACTTTACTTTTCCAATTTAATATTCTGAAAACAAAAATCCCTAGCTTCTTCTTCTCAGGCACTACTGCCGGTTACCGGCTAAGGCCGTCTCAGTCCGTTTACCCCATCTAAATTTATTTGATGCTATATTTACTCATTTATTAACTTCCAAGTTATTTTACCATTTCTCTACTCTATCTAACTAGCTTGTACCAGGTCTTCCTCTTTTCCTTTCTCCCTCTTTTCCTATCCTATATACCTAGCAGCGATAAATAATTGGAAATTGGATAAAATTATTAGAAATTACAAATAAAATAATCTAAAAAATTGAAAAGGTAAAATGATGAATTTTTTAGTGTTCTTTTAAAAACTTTACAACCATGTTTCTAGATTTTTCGGGATGCTGGTCAGCTTATATAATTAGGATAGTAGAATTAGACACAACATTGGGCTCAATATATAAATTAATCTTGTACCATACCTACGGGATCACAATTGCATGGAACACATCTTTCATCTTCCCTCAAATAAAAGTTTTCTTTGCATCTTTCACAGTTCACTCCATCAGTGTTATCTCTACAATCAGTGCAGTGACCCCCATGTCCAGTCTGCAACCACAACTCAACATCAAAGTAACAAGAATTAGATCTACCATTGCAGTTACATGCTGAAAATAGATTTGAGGATTTAAGATAAATAAATTAATCTAAAAACAATGTGCAAAAATGATAATAAAAAAAAAAATTTTACATGTAAGTCAAATGAGGATTAATTATCAGCCCTTTTTGGTGGCAAAAATTATAATCAAAAAATTTAGACAAGAAAAGCCAAGAGAATTGTGGTCAGCATGTGCATATCCACAATTAAGTAATTTGCTTTATCATTACATTTTTCAAGATAAAAAGTCGTTGCAAAAAAAAAAAAAAAAAAAAATTCATTATTTAAAACATAAAAACTATTACAATTTTAATGGTCTATATTATGGACAGAAAAATATGAACAGTTTTTATACCACCACACTTCAAATGGTTAAATAAGAAATGAAATGATTACAAAAAGTATCTTCAAAATTTGAATAACTTTATGTTATTAGTTATTAGAAAGGTTTTTAATATAAAATCTGTGACATAATTGTCAGAAAATTTGTTTTTAAATAATTTTAATGCCATAAGAGAATTTTGAGCCCCATACTTAGATTTAAAACTACAAGCTTGATTTTAGACTCCTAAATATCCCTTTTTTTCACTAATGATTTTCATTTACTTATAAATAAATTAATAATCCTTTAAACATTAAAACTCAATTAATAATCTCCCAAAATGAATGACGATTTGATAAATTAATTATTAAAGAGAAATGGGTGAAAATAGTAGTGCATAGTCTTCTATGTTCCTCATAGAAAAGGAGTTATTTTTAATATAAACTTTAAAATTAGTTTCAAGTTTTGTCACGAGATGGCGCTGACAAATGAGAAGAACTAGAAAAGAACTTTTTCAGAATAACCAACAATTGCAGCAACAATGTAGTACAGTCAATTGACAATATATATATATATATATATATATATATATATATATATATATAACATAAAAAGCTTCAATTAATTTTTTTATGTTATTCCTTTTCTATAAATCCTTTTCTTAATTTATTATTCTAATCGAAACAATTTTTTACACTTTTAAATTCCCATCCTAACCTTAAATCTATATTTGGCTTAAGCATGCATTAATAAAAAATAAGGCATTTTTCCCTTTGCTCTTTGTAGGAATCGCGCGACCTGTTTGATAAACCAATTATAATTACTAACATTTCCCTTTTTCCCTAAATCGAAGCATTTTACGGATTTTCTTTGCTCATTTATGTCCTAACAGTTATTCTGGAACACGATGAAATTGTGACAGGTGCTCTCTCGCTTTCATCTCATAATGATTAAATAAAATAAATGTGTTGCTCTCTTTAAAATCCTGTGCCTGTTTGTTCTGCTCACACGTCATAAAATAATGCGTAATTGTTTAACAAAAACAAAAGATTATACCTTTACACTCATGAGCATCTGTGGCAGTAGCTCTAGACCAAGGTTGGTCATTATAAAATGGTAAACACCTTTCACAATCTGGACCAGCAGTATTATGTTCACAGCGACATACTAGTTGAGTCTCCCAAGGAGCATCTGGATTTTGGTTAACACGAATACATTCCCCTGCGTGACCATTGCACTTACATCTGAAAAACAATTTTAACATTTTGCAATGCTGACTTACTGCAAGTTATGACAGTTGATTGAATTTCATACAGTCAAACTTACCTTCCACCAACAGCAAAATCTGAAATTGCATAATAATATGATTTCAAGACTTTTTCATCGCCGAAAATTTCATCACCAAAAGAATTGACTCTATCTAAAGTAATGCGGATATCAGATGCTGTTACCCATTCCTAAAAAAAAAAAAAAAAAAAAAAAAAAAAAAAAAAATTATAATTAAATAAGTGCCAAACTCATAAAAAAAATTTTTTTAAAAATTTAAAAAATAAAAATGATAGAAAAACACTAGTAATGTCACATCCGTGGAAGAAAAACAGCAGAAAAGTAGGACATAATTGAAGTTATTCAGCATAAATGAGCGATGTATTCGAAATGTTGTTGTTGTTGTAGTTCATTTACGTCGCACTAGAGCTGCACTATGGGCTATTGGCGACGGTCTGTGAAACATCCCTGAGGATGATCTGAAGACATGCCATCACAATTTTGATCCGCTGCAGAGGGGATGGCACCCCCGCTTTGGTAGCCCGACGGCCTGCACGCGAAGTCGAGCACTTAACGGTAGAACAGTTTAGCGAGGACCAATACCGCACATCCTCGTTCCCTACGCAAACTAATCCAAGTGGTCACCCACCCGTACACTGACTGCAGCCAGTGATGCTTGACTTCGGTGATCTGCTGGGAGCCGTGTCTTTCTGGGAGCCGTGATCAGTCCACTGCGGGACGTATTCGAAATGTATAAGTTTTTCGACTCCATGCAGCCAAATTAGTCCACAATAACAATTTTAGCGATGATTAGTTAAACGATTCCTTTTCCAACGTTACATCATGATTCACATTTCCACCATTTCTATTCGCATTTACGTGTTTTACGAATAGCTCTTCGTATTCTAAATTCACAAAATTTACAAATCATTTGGACGATTTCAAATCATCGATGATCCGACTGGCTGCCGATTGTAAGGACTCACCATAAACCACATAGTAAACAAGGCTAAACATAAGTTTTACCGGAGTCAGGGCGAAATTTATTACACCTTTCCTATACAAGTCTTCTTTTCATATTTCTTTGATTTTTGATATCCTATCCCCCACCTTCAAAATTTTAAATAGACACAAAAAAATTTTTTTCACTTTTATAAACTAGTTAAATAACCACTTAATTTTTTGTAAGGAATTTTCCCTGGGCCTTTAGCAGTACTGGCCCCTGAGACAATAGTCCCCCGACTCCGCGCTGAGTTAACACCTACTAGGGTTCTGGCTGAGTACGGTCCAATGGCTAAAAAAATTTAAAGCCGATACCGCAAATAAGGAAAGGTGTTTTGTTCAATAGCCAGACAGACAAATGTGCTGCATAACGGGGGTTGAATTACAACAGGACGTTTGGTTTGTAGAATCTAAAAACTGGTCCACTCGACCAATTGTGTTGTTTTAACAAGAGCTGTGTTTTCGGAGACGAAGAAAATTTTGAGGATTATAATTTTACTCGAATAAACAGTATGAAAATTATTACAAAATTTTACTCGAATAAACAGTATGAAAATTATTTAAATTATAACTCGTAACATACTTAAACTATCATATCTGAACGTTTTTGAGCATGGTTAAACTTTAAAAAAACCTGGAAAATAATTGAACCTATTGAAAAATCGTTGTTATGAAGTTATCTTTTGATAAAAAAAAAAATATAAAAAAATTCCAAAACTAGTTTTATCTAGCTACATTGCAGATATGTAAATGAACTTAATGCGTCTGTGTGTGTGTAGTTAATTTACGTCGCACTAGAGCTGCACAATGGCGACGGTCTGGGAAACATCCCTGAGGATGATCCGAAGACATGCCATCACAATTTTGATCCTCTGCAGAGGGGATGGCACCCCTGCTTCGGTAGCCCAACGACCTGCACGCGAAGTCGAGCACTTTACGATAGAACAGTTTAACGAGGACCAATATCGCACACCCTCGGTCCCTACGAAGACTGATCCAAGTGGTCACCCACCCGCACACTGACCGCAGCCAGTGATGCTTGACTTCGGTGATCTGCTGGGAACCGTGTCTTAACGATCAGTCCACTGCGGGACGAACTTAATGCGTCATCATCCGTTGTAGTTTCTGAGTTTATGAATATTCACTAGGGAATCTTCTAGTCATGTGATTTTTATATATGTTCGAGAGTGCGTGTAAGATTTTGATATCAAGTTCTTTCTTTATAATGGTAAAGCTCAAAGCTAATATTTTGTACGAATATATTTTTTCTAAAATCTAATTTTTCATCTATTACGTTGTAATGTAATAAGAAATACATTAAGAAATATATATATATATATATAAAAAAAAAAAAAAAAAAAACCACCTTTAATTGCATTAAAAAATTGAAATTTATATTCACTAAGTTATATTATTGATCCTTTCAGTGAAGTGGTAGTTATCGACAGTGTCAACCTTCATTTATGAAAAGGTAACCCACCATAGAATCAGCTTAACGTGTCTTATATACTAAATATTTGGAATTATAGTTATGTTGTGGCATTATATTATGTGGCAGATACCCTACGCTACAGAACTTCGCTACAGAACTTCTCTCCAGAATTATAGTAGGGATTATTTTCGATAAATGGATTGTTGATTTTATTGCTGCTTTGAGAGTTGTCGAGTTAACATGCTTTATATACTAGTGAATTGGAATTATATTTTTGTAGTGGTAGATACGTTACACTTCTATAGAATTAGAAGAAAATTTTGAGAGAGTATTAGTCGGAGCTGGAGTCGAACATTTAAACTATCGACTCGGTAGCTTTGATTTAACGATCTCTGAATACGCCAGGCAACAAAACGTAGCAAATAAAAGAAAATTAATTCAAAACGAAGTTAAAACAACATGGAAAAAGAAAAAAACACAATTAACAACAAATAAAATACGTTCCTCGGATCGTTTAAGTACTATATAATGAAGCACACCGAAATAATCGTCTTTTTTTTAATGCTACATAATTTGTACTTTTTTCAACTTTATTTATTTATGCATAGCATAAAGTTAACCCTGCATTATTTAGATAAATTAGTCTTAATTTTTTTTAATTAATTGCACTTTTTAGACTATTAATCATTGATTAAAAATATATATTGAGCACAATAAATATGCTCAACGTATACAAAGTGTTTATTTTATTTATTTATGCATAACAAAGTTAAACCTGCATTATTTGGATAAATTCGCCATAAATTATTTTTAATCAATTTCACTTTTTAGACTATTAATCAGTGATTAAAAATGTATATTGAGTTCGATAAATATATATTAAACTACATAAGATGCTCAACGCATACAAAGTGAGGGTATTGTGCGACTCTCTCTTTCGATGAACAAATTTTTCTTCATTATTATTATTCGAATACAATTCGGGTTTGAAGACACAATTCGCCCTCCGTTAATTGAATCAACAGAGAACTGCTTGTTGTGGATTTGTTTATCTTTTCTACCAACCACGTGTATCGAGCGGAAATGTTTAAGGATAACTTTCAAACGAGTCTCATCGGATCACTATATTTGGCGATTAATCGCCATCTCAAAAGGATAGCACTCCACATTTCATTGGTTATCTTCTTGTTTGTGATCATTGAGATTATTTGTAGTACAATATATTTTAAAGATTTAATTTTATGCTTGAATAAGATTTCAAAAAATGTACGATCTCTTAAGCAGCGTTTTTTTTTTTTTTTAATAGATTAAACGAAATTTTAAGAAAAACATATGATCAACTATTTTTACGCTTAAGTAGAGAATGTCTTGGGTTATTTTGATATTTGTTATTATAGAAAACGAATTGATATTCTTTTAAAAAAAATTTCAAATATATTTTTTAAAAAAAAAAGAAAACCAAAATTTTTTCAGACAAAATCCAGAAATACGAATTTCATAGGTTTTAAGCTTTTTTATTATGTTTTGTCTATAGTTATAATAATGAAAAGCATAATAAAAATGTAATAAGATTAAAGTTACAAGAAAACTAAAAACGTTCTATAAACTTGCAGCCGACTTGCAAACTTGTTTGGTTTATGATTTTCTTAGGTATTTGATGTTTAAAGGTTTAAACCTGTTTTAAACTTTTCAAGCTAAAAAAAGCAACAACAGCAATAAAAATCCCGAATATTAATAAAATATTTTGCCTTTCCTTATTTAATATTCATTACACAATTTACAACTATTTATTATTTAAATAAAAATAAAGAAAAGCATTGCCATAGCAGAAAATGTAATAAATATACCTAGTTTTGTTGGTATATAGCTTCAAAATTTATTGCGTTTTTTTTTTTTTTTTTTTTTCGAATGAAAAAAATTTTCTTAGCAAAGTTTTAAAAAAAATGTAAAAATTTTTTTTAAAGAAAATAAAAAAAAGTTTAGTTAAAATAAGTTTAACTCAAAAGTTTACCGTGTCTTGATTACTAACAAGCTGTTGTGGTTGTGTTTTACCTATTTTTTAAATGAAATAATTAAAAATATTTACAACCCGATTATAACACTGCATTATTTATCACACTTAAAATAAAATTTAAAAAAAATTAAAGTATTGTACAAAATTTTACCTCCGTTATTACTTACAGGGATGTAGACGACTATTTATTTAAAAAGTGGTAGAATCTTTCATTCACTTTTATTTATTTATTATCTCTTTAATTATTCAATCTTATCAACCACTATTAATTACATTTCATGTTATTCATACACATGCATTTTTTGCATGGAATTCCGCACCCGACTCGCATCGAGCACAGTGCTGACGTAAAATATCTTCAGTGGTGGATGAATCATAGGTTAGAGTCCCCTTGCCGTCAGACTAACCGTGGGAGTTCTTCGTGATTTTCCTTGCGGATTAGTTCCATCAAAAAGCCCCCCAAGAAGCCAAATTTCTCCCAATACTTGATCCAGGAGTTCTTTTGTTTATTAGATTGAGTTCAAAATTACAAGGCTACGAAGTTGAACACTTGTAGTCGTGAACCCGAAATTGGGTCGGCTGTTCAACGACATAAAAATATAAAAAAGTATTTTAATAAAATATTTTTGTGAAATACATTTATTATTAACTTTTTATTATTAACTTTTATTATTATATTTATTTTATGTGAATTACATTATGATAATTTTAGTTTAAGCAAGGCTAAATAAAAATGAGTTCCAGTTGCACGAATATCCAAATTCAATGAAGTAACAAGTTTAAAAAAAAATAACTGAAAATGAGTGTTATCAGAGGAGTAGCATCCAGTAGTCCAAAATACAACATCATGTTGTACCTTGAACCAATTTTCATTACTTAATAAAATGTGGAATGAGCATTTGTTTTTAAAAAGTACACAAAATTTCCATAAAAATTTGACGCATCCCACATAATTTCTAAGTTACCACATAATTTCTAGGTTATTTGAATTATCACTTTTAGCATAAAAAATGGAAATTAAGATTGGTCTAAACAACCATCACCTCCTACATCAAAAAGCCTCCACACGGTCTTTTATAAGTAGTCCGCGCAGACTATTTAAAAAGTGAGTTGTGCGCATGAACTTATAACCTTTTATAAAAGCAATTGAGAGAAATTTATCATATATATTTGAGAATTGAATCTGTAGTGGTTGACAAGTAAATAAGGCAATCCGATAATATTCATAAATAAAACAAATTTTTAGTCATATATTTGCTACCACTTTCTTATTTTAACTAGATTTTGTATAAAGTGACTCGTTCGGAAAGTGGATATCCTTCACAGTGGTCTAATCAGACTACCCTATAAAAAACCGTGTGGAGGCTTTCAGTTATAGGAGGCGTTGAAACAGCTCTCACCCAGTCACTTAAAATTGTTCTGAATTCAGTTCGTTTCAGAAAAATGAATTCGTTTAATCTTTGAAAGAAAAGTATAAAAAATACATACTTTAAAAAAAAAATTTTTTTAATATTTCAGAAACATTACGAAATATTGCATTTTTGAAGGCTTTTTCAGATTCTACCAAAAATAGAAGAAGAAAAAAGGGATTCCATCTTAAAAACAAAAGCAAAATGACATTTAAATAGTGAAGTCACTCATATTCCAACTATAACTTTTTACGTAGAAACTATATATTTTTTTTTCAATTATTTTAAATTAATACTTTCTTGTTCCAATTATTTTTATTCAAGTTAAGTACGTCAAGTAACCTTAATACACATCATCAAGAAAATCTGATAAGAAATTTCAACAACATCGATAAGTACATGTTTTTATTAAAAAAACGTGAATAAATAATTAAAATTATATAATCATGGAATCTATTACGAAATGTTAACTGTATTTGAAATGATAAGCTGCAAGCAACTAATTTGGCCATTTCAAGTACAAAATCTTCTCCACAACTCTGGATTTAAAGAGAGACAACGTCTGTATTTTACTGTTTTTCTTTCGATCAGAGAGAACTAAGCAACTTGAAATGATAAGGACTCATCTGTGGAGGGAGCCTGCCAGCAGGTCAAAGGTCTAGGAACAAAAAGTTACAAATTGTCCTTCGTGAAGTAGTGTGCTGTGTACTTATTCGTTAACATTCAGAAGGAAAAAACGAATGCGGATTAAAGATAGCAACTTTTAAATAGGGTAGAGTTTTTTATTATTATTTTTGAAAAAAAAAAAACTAATGATTATAAACACCACATTTAATGCTGATTTATGTTTGAACCAAAGGCACATTTAATAATATGATTATTTATTACGACATACTGGGCTATTTTCAAGGAGAAAAGACAGCCTGGGCCTGTGTCAACTGACGGTCTGGCTGAAATTCTTTACAAAAAGTATTATGTTTGTTAATTTGATATTTTATATATAATAAAAAACTCGCAAAGGTTTTTTTAATATATTTGAAAAATTCCACTATTTTTTTTCTCCACAATTTAGCGTATTAGAACTCTAATTATAATAGTCAATGAACGTAAAAATCAATTGTGGGGTTTGTGGGGCAGAGGTGGCCAAGCTCCTTGATAGTCGAGCCATTTTTCAAAATTTGAAATTTTTCGCAAGCCGCAATTAAATACGTATTTAAAAGGTAGGTAAAAAAGGTATGATTTTTTTTTTTTAACAGAAATTATATTTATTGAAAACATAAATAAAATTAGAAAATATGTCTATTGAATTCAAATATAAAAAATTAAACACATTTATTTTACTTCTCTGAATAATTCTTTGAAATTTGGTGACAGCACTTCTCAGTAATTTTTTGAGATGCTGGTTAGTTAATACTGATCGATGTTTGGATTTCACGAATTTTAAAGTGGAATAAAATGATTCACGTAAGTACGTTGGTTCCGAATATTTAAATAATTCGCCAAGCAGCCTTTTTTAATTCAGGATCCTTCGATTCTGGTATAAATTTCCAAAATTCAGTAATCGATGTGGACTTATATTTTAATTGTAGAGCTTGATCTTCTTGCATCTCTATTAATTGTATTTCTCCAGATGCTTTTTGGGTCATAATTATACTGGCAATGGAAAACTCACCTTGAATTATGTTAATTTCAAATGGATTCAGAAAGAAAAATCGATCGAAAAGAGACGATTTAAAATATTTCAAGTCTTGAAATCTATTTTGAAGCTCCGTCAATATTTCTTCTAGCTTTTTGATATACTCGTTGAGTTTTTCTTGTGTAATATTGGGGGGAAAAAATTTGATTCGAGGAAAATGACAAAATGTTTTATTTTTGATGTCCTTTTGAAAAAGTTGTAATTTAGTTTGAAAACTAAACATACACTGTGAGATATTATTTTATCTTTTCCTTACAATTGTAAATTCAGTGTTTGCAAATGTTCCATGACACCAGTTAAAAATATTAGGTCTTGTAATCACTCGTCATCGTCTAATTCTGAATAGGTAATTTTCTTTTCTTTTAGAAATACAGTTATCGGATCAAACAAATCTGCAAAATAATTTAATACGTTGTCGCTAGATAACCATCCAACGATGCAAAAGAAATTAATGTCACTTAGAAGTTCTTCGTCCTTTAATTCTTTACGGAAATTTTTGAACTGTCGATGATTTTTTGCATTGGTGCCAAAAATCATTGCAATGTAATTTACCTACAATGTGTAACCATGTACTGATCAATTCTTATGTTTTTGTCCGTGTTTAATTGCCCATATTTTCCTCTCGAGTCACTAAAAAAAGGGACTTCAAATTATCAAATAATTCTTCATTGCCCGGTGGTCTAACAGAACACACGCATACATCAATTGCATAATATCCTGCCTACCATCAAAATGGTTCCGCCTAATATAACTTGACTTCACATGAATAAATAAGAAGGAAAAAAATGACTCGGCATCTAATGAAACAATTATATCAGCAGTCGGAAACGGAACATATAAGCGACGAGACATAACTGTCAACAAAGTCAGTGTGGGTGGTTGATAACAAAGAAAAATAGACTTAGACCAAGTTTCTTTTTAAGCTGCATGGCATGCTCGGTCATTTGGTTTGTTTTGATGGCAGTTCATTAAGTTAATAGGTATTAAAATTGAAAACATTAATTGAAGTTTAATTCAGATTGGCAAGGATATATTTTGGCTACTTTTTACTCCTCAAAAGTGACGTCAAATGCTCTGCTTTCTGCAAAAAAATTCAAAACAAAACTTGTGTCAGTACAGCCTCCACACGGTTTTTTTATGTGTAGTCCGATCAGACCACTGTGAAGGATATCCACTTTCCGAACGAGCCATTTAATACAAAATCTAGTTAAAATAAGAAAGTGGTAGCAAATATATGACTAAAATTTGTTTTATTTATGAATATTATTGGTTTGCTTTATTCACTTGTCAACCACTACAGATTCAATTCTCAAATATATATGATAAATTTCTCTCAATTACTTTTATAAAAGGGGCCTCCCTGGCCGAGTGGTATCGCCGGTCAAAACGCTCCGTTGAGCGTGGAGGTAGCGGGTTCGAATCCCGCCGTAACCCTGAATGTATTCTTTGTGATGTCTTTCTCTGAATTGTTCAATCTGTATTTTCTACTTGACAATGACTTATAAGCCTATATTGAGCACACAAGTCAGCAAATGTATGTAATTTCAATAAACAAATAAACAATACTTTTATAAAAGGTTTTGGGTTCACGCGCACAAGTGGTTTGCTTTTTAAATAGTCTGCGCGGACTACTTATAAAAGACCGTGAGGAGGCTTTTTGGTGTAGGAGGTGATGGTGCAGCACACAGGTCGCCTTTACTTCCCAGACAAGCTGGTACCCATAGATCTGAAGCGGTATCTCTGATATTAAAAGTGTTTTTTGTGCCGTGACAAAGTTTTAATATACTTTATGTAACATTATTTCCCTATTATTTGAAATATAAGGTAGATCGAAAATGTCCACTGGAAATTTACACCCAGAGATACCAACTACTCTGTAATCTGAAAGTTATTTTATAGAGTTTTAAAATACTTTGCTTAACATTATTTCCATATCACTCGAAATATAATTGAGATCTAAAATGTCCATTAAAAAATTTACACTCAGGGAGACCGAATACTCTGTATTCTGAAAGTTATTTTATAAAGTTTTAAAATACTTTGCTTAACATTATTTCCATATCACTCGAAATATAATGGAGATCTAAAATGCACATTGGAAATTTACACTCAGAGATGCGAACTGCTCCGTTATCTGAAAGTTATTTTATAAAGGTTTAAACACTACAATTTTCCGCAACCTGTTTGCTTTTTAAAACTTCTTAAACGTATATTTAAGAAATAATTGGTACTAAGTGGCCTTTGATGTAGGGCGCAAAATAAAAAACGGACCACACTAAATAACTTTTGACCGAATGATCGGATCTTCACGTTCTAGGACTCAATCTTAAAGGTTTGAGGAGGTGACTTCCAATATGCTAATTAATTAGTGCACACGATATTTTAAGTTAAGAAATCAAGCACAAATGAACTTTATCTGAAAAAACATACCTTTCTTTCGACGGAATTCATATAGGGGTAGCCGCAATCTGAGAAATGTGGTCCTCATAGTTTGGTCAGGAGAGAGGTCCTAAATTTGGACATCTTAATGATAATTTTATTTTTTGTATATTTCGCCATATCTTGAGAACTTTTTAAGTGAATTGAAAAATTTTTAACACAATTATAAAAATTTGTTTATCCCAAGAAAATTGCATTAAAAATATAACTTTTAGTAAATATTTATAGTTTTATTTAATAATGGTCGAAAAGGTAAAGTATACAAGGATGCAAGGCATAGAATTTTTTACATCATTTTGAAAAATGTAATTTTACATGGAAAAATACAAAATTTGATCCAAATCGGTCGAATAGTTCCTGAGAAATCGAATTTTAAAGAAAACTTATTTTAAATATTCTAGTTTTACGATAGCGAATTTCATTCCGGTCGAAACATTCATATATTTTTGAGTAAGATTTAAGTTATGGTAATTGCTTTACTACCACTTGGAAAATCCATTCTCGGAAAGAATGAAAGCTGGCAGATATACCTTTAGTTAATAAATGCCATAACTACTTGATTTCGAAAACATATATTAAACTTAATATCATTAACATTTATTGTTAGGCACACTCACACTCGGGCCCCTTAAAAATCTTAATTCTTTTAAATTGTATTAAAAAAACAACTAAGAAAAGAACATACAGTATTACCATATATATATATATATATATATAATTTTTTTTTTTTTTTTTTTTTTTTTTGAAATATATCTGGTGTTTTGTATAAAGTATGCATTTTGTTTCTAGGTCTACAATTAATGATGGATTATCATGCAACCACCAATAACTTCCTGTTCAATGTGCAGGGTTCTTACGCATCTGTAAAAAATTAAAAAGTGGTAGTAATTTAAAACTTTTTTGTTTTACCAGTTTTTAATTTTTTCCAGGTGCGTACGAACCTTGTCCTGTCTTTTTTTATTTCGATTGTCCTCACTTTCAAAAACACCAGGAAGTCCTATGGAGTTCCTTTGGCAAGTATTCAAAGGAACACAGTTATAAATTATACAAGTCCGATAGGCTATTTATATGAAGATTAATAAATTAAGAAATGCGAATCCAAAGCATTGCATTTTGAAGATACACCCCTTCCTCCGGGCAGCATCACCCATCTTAATTCAATGGATGAACGTTTAAATAGAAAGGGGGCCTTACTTTTTGAAGAAAAGGGAATCTCGCTGATTGGCAAAAGCATATGTTTTAAAACTAGACCAGTAGCAAGAGGGAAAATATAGCGTTTTTATTTTGTGAATTTTTTATATTTTTTTAATTGTATTTTATAAATATTTTTCTTAAATTGTTATCATTTAAAAATGTGTCAGATTGAGAGAAAAATTAAGTTTTCTGAGATCCTCCCAAACATTTTAATCTCCTCAAATTGTTACATTTAAATTAATTATTAATATGAAAGATCCAAATTATTTTATTTTAATAACAAATTATTGACCTTTGGGTGATATCAAATGTTCTAAAGTTTAATTTCATTTCATTCCATTTAGTATAAATAAAATTTATTGGAGTTTATTTAGAATATTTTACTTTACTTCCATATTCAATTACAAAATAGTATACGGTAAACATGAGTAAAATTGCCTTTCAACAAAGTGTTCATACAGGATTGGTATCGCAGGTTTTATTTTCGATTATATTTGCATACGTGCCAACTTTTAATCCTTTCGAGGTTGATTTTCCCCAGTGGTAGTAAATTGGAATTTAAATTACAATTTTAGGCAGAAACATACGGTGTATTATTGTGTTGCTTATGTGGACAATCACAATTGTAATACATATTTATATATATGCTTAATTTTTTTAAAAATAGTGGTGGTCAAAAAGATTATAAATTAAGTTTATAAATGTAAAGATTATATAGAAAGCATACATTTTACTACCACTTAAAGTGTAGAAATAAAATCTTTCGCCAAATGCGGAAGAGTTGGCAGGTATGTATTAGGATAAAATTTAGATCTAATAGTTTTGAAAGATTACCATCGCATCTTCATCCATATTTTTTTTTTTTTTTTAGTACTTCTTATTTAATTATTGGCTTACTATAAAAACTCGTTAAATGTGTTTAGCCAAGGAGGTTAATGATTAATTTTAGAAATAGTGTGAAAAACTAAATCTTAATACTGTCTTAGAATTTTAAATAATGATTAAGTGTTTTTTACTTTAATTGCATACGTTGAGTGAATACAGTTTCACGCAAAATTTAATTGAAAGTAAATATAACTTATTTGAAAGTAAATATAACTTATTTGAATGGATGTATAACTATTTAAACGGTTAGTAAATATAAGACGGTGATTAAATATCATAAATTATATATAAAAATAATATTACACGATTACTTTTTAATATAATAAAAGTATATAGTATATAATCTTTATAAAACAGATTAAAAAATACAATTCGTTAAAAATCATTCTACATTATATTTATTTAATCAGTAATAAAATGTTAATTCATGAAATTCAGTATCACTCGAAATAATAAAATAAAAATGTTTCAATAAACCAAAAAAAGTTTTTATTATGCAATTTATTACAATTTATATAATATTAAAGATTAAGAGAAAATCGAATATACCACTTTTACATTTAAATGCCTATTTATTAGATATTTTATTTTGATAATTTACTATTTGTCTGAAAAAGCGTACGCTGCTAATTGCAGTTAGCATGATAAGTTACAAAATACTCTTGTAAAAGAAGGTAGATTAATACTGAATTTATGGGACACTTTCTTTTTTCAAAACTATATATTGTGGCATAATAATTGTGTTACAGTATTGTTCATTGGTCTCGGATAAATAAAAAGTTCTCACTCATTATAATTTATGAGAGATTTATGTTATCCATGATTAATTAGATCTAAGAAATGGCTACTAATAGTAGAATGCAGTCACCTAATTTAAACTTTTGCACATAGAGCACTTTAAAATTTTATTTAAATTAATGCAAGCAATAATTAATTAAAACTATCCTAAAAATTTTCTCCATCTGTCCGATCCATCAACGGATATTCGATTAATATCTAAATAGTCACATCTAATAAATAGTTATTTAAAATATAAGACACTTTACATTCAATGTCAATATACAATTAACGAACAGTAAACGAAATATTAGGATACAATAACTTTAAATTTCAAAGTGGTGGCTTTTGGCGTCAGGGAACAGAGGAATGTAAAAATTTATATATATATATATATATATATATATATATATATATATATATATATATATATATATATTGTACTGGAGCTAACCAGCTTTACTTAGTGAAATAAAACAGAAGTGTTTAAATTAAATAGAATTTTTATTAGAACTAAAAAATATGACCATTTGAAATTATATGTATGCAGTGAGGGACAAAACCCTTTTACTTCAAATTTATTAAAGTATTAATGCACTACCTCTGCTAACACTAACACTATTTTCTGAAACTACGGAAATTCTGTTAATGTTATAAATAATATGCGAATATTAAATTAAACACTTCCAATCCCTTAATGGAAAACAAGGTAATTAAGAAACATTAATCGTACAAATTAAAATAAAACTAAAATTTTGAAAATTAATCCTAAACAATTAAATGACATATTCTTAGAAAATGATGAATTAGAAAAAGTAAGCAGTTTTACGTATCTTGGAAGTATAATTAACAACAAAGGAGGAACTGATGATATTCTAAATAGATTAAGCAAAGCCCGAAGCAGTTGCGCTTTTCTCAATAAATTCTGGAAAAACACATAGCAAATTCAACAAATATTAGAATTTTCAATCCTAATGTAAAATCTGTTCTACTGTATGGTTTAGAGACATGGTACTGCAATAAAAATAACATGAAAAATTTTTAAGTATTTCTTATCAACTGTTAAAGAAGAATCTCAGGTATGAAGTGGATTCATAATACAGAAATTCTTAGAAAAGCAAAACAGGAACCGATTGATCTGGAAATTAAAAAACTTGAATGGAAATGCATACATGCCAACTTTTACGCATTTGGCGTAAAATTTTATTTTCATGTTTAAAGTAGTAGTAAATATATACTATTTTTTCTTTTATAAACTTAAATTTTAAATGATTTTGATCACCACTATTTTTAAAAAAATTAAGCTTATATATTAATATGCGTTACTATCATTGTTGTCAGCATAGTTTTTTTTCCCGATACAACGCATTGTTATGTTAAAAATTGATATTTTAATTCTATTTTAATACCACTGGGCAAAATGATATTGGAAGGGATAAAAAGTTGGCAAGTATGGGAATGAATTGGGTCATGTTCTAGGTAAACCTGAAAAATTCAAAGTAAAATAAGTTTTTAATTGGAACTCTCAGGGCAATAGAAAAATAGGAAGACCTACAAATACTTGGAGCAGGACGATTGTAAACGAATTGGAAAAAAATGGACATAGGCAAAATATCTGGCCACAAATAGGGAGAGATGGAAAGCTAAGATAGAAGCCCTATGCTCTAATTCGGAGTCAAGATTAATATGTATATGTAATCATGCAAATGTCAATGAAGAGTTTTTTCTACCTTAACGTAAGAATTGCCTACCTTCATTGTATTTTTTCTAATATATTTTAGAAATTGTACTAGGAATAATGCAATCCTTGTAACATGAAACGATTTATTTAAAACTTACCAGCAAAAACAAAAGTCGCGAACTTTCTTTCAAAGCCTGCAGCTGATCATACAACCGTATATAACTGAGACAAATTTTACCAACGCTTTTTACAGGCTAAACTGCCAAGATGATTGGGAAATGACAGTATAATTATTTAGTTTTTCGAATATTGAGATATCTTTCATATATAACATTTAAGTTAATCGTTTGCATTAAATATCTTGGCCACACAGATTTTAGCAGTTGTAATTTTTTTAGTGCCCTCTGCTACTGTAAGTAGATTACAAATTTGCTTTAACCTTTCAAATCTCAGCTTGCACCCTTGTACAAATTCAATTAACAAAATTGTGTAAGAAGTTATAGTGCATATTTTCTAAGTCATTTTGTTTATTTAACACTAAATATACCATAATCGATCGGAAGGCCACTTATCTCATGTTATATTGTATTGTATTGCAAAATATTGGTATGTTTAGGGTTAAAACTTTCTTCTCTTAGTTTTCAATTAAAATAACTACAGATACTTCATTTTGAAATTAATGTATTTCAGTGGGCATAGAGAATTGTTCCTTTCCTAAATGAATGCTTAAATGAAAATATTTTTTGTCACTGTTATACGCTTCGAGTATTTTGTACAAGAGAACAGTGTATTTAAAAATTTTCATCCCGCAGAGATGCCAACTGCGTCCCTTTCCAAAAAAAAAATATAAAAAAAAAAAATAAATAAATAAAAATAAAATAGAATAAATAAACAAAGGGATAAAATAATTGGAGCTGAAACTAACAGAAACATTATTTTATTTTTGTCAATAACTTAAAAATATTGTAATCAAGCGAGGCTGTGAATTTATATACAAAGCAAGTTAGAAAAAGGCGAAAACTGGTAAAAATATCATCTCATTCTAGCTCATTTCCGGAAAAATTAAAATGTCCATGACTGCTCAGAATTTTTTAACAGTTATAGCATCTATATAAGACTATTGTTTATCCGAAATAAAGTAAATTGTTATAAACAGTTTATACTTAGGATTAATAAGAGTTTATATTACTCCTCGCCTAAAAAAGAAAAAAAAAAAAAAAAAAACAGCGAAAGTGGAAATGGTTTACTACCAGTTTTATTGTTCTCTTTTCTGTCTCACTTTAAAGCCAAATTATCAGGTAAATGATGTAAAATAGCGCTAATTAATTGATTCTTGATAACTCATATGTAGTGGTGGACTGGTGGGCAAATCGACCTTATATTACATTTCTGCCAAGCCTTCTCTTAAAATGTAATTGTTTTTTTTTTTTTTTTTTTAACCTCTCAAAAAAGCCATTAGTGCCACTCTTTAGCGTTCCATTTTTAGATTTTATTTTTAAAAAACCAAGAAGTTCTATACACCTCAATAAATGAACAATATGTATTTAGATTTGAGTCTGAAATCAAAGTAGTGATCTTTCAAAATTAAAAAGTTAAGTAACAGAAAGAAATATCGATTTGTTAAAATTAAAAAGACAAAACTAACACCACAAAATTTGGGAGCATTAAAGAAATATGTGAATTGGAATTTTCAGAAGTTTTTATAAGTTATCTGTAATTTCTTAAGTGGAACCGAAAATCTGCTGAAATTATTAAAAAAATTCGAAGAAGTTAATACATCACTGCCTTGTATTGCGAATTTTTTTTTTTTTTTTTTTTTTTACAAAGCAAAAGAATCTCCTTTAAAAGCACTACATGAGTCATACAAAATCTCTGCATCTATAACACAAAGTAAGGAAGAAGAAGAAAAAATTGCAAAAGAAAATATGAAAATACATGAAGAAAAAGTAAAACCAGGGAGGTGGAAGGTTAAGCTTGACCTTATCAATCAACTCATGATCCATGGACCAAATTTACGTAACGAAGTATCACAGCTTTTATCTCTGGGAGAATCACATTTTATCTTTCATTCAGGCTGATCACGTGACGTCATGTCCGTAAGAAATAGTAACGTGAGTCTTAAAATGACTTAGGCTTGAGCTCGGAGAAGAGAAAGGGAGAAAAAAAGATCGCTTCTACTTTTTATAAAAATTGTGAATGGAAATAACAGTTTTAAGGTACGCATCCCGTTCGCTTGTATTGAACTACATTTCTTCTCGCTTTCAAAGATTCCAGACAATTTCAGAACGCCAAAAAAAAAAAAAAAAAAAAAATTATTGCAAAAGTTACATTGTTTCACATAAAAATTAACCGAAGTACTCAAGGGAGAAAAAAAAGAAGAAAAAAAATTAATAAAAAATACGCAGAATCAAACTATAAGTGCCACAAATCTGTATAGGCGTCAAGACTTACAAAATGTAACATCAGCTTATATTATTCCATTTTTCTAGTAATTTTAAAACCTAGTAAGGTTCAAAAATTTACCCTTGTTCTTTAAACGTAACAGTTTCATTAAATAAAAAATATTATAATTGATTACGTAGACGCTATTTTTTTTCCTTCTCATTTCCGCTATCACTTTTAATTTTAAAGCATCACTTTAGAGAAGTGTATTAAATAAAAGTTGTAAAATATTTATATATTAAATACGGCGTATCCTTTCTCGAAAAATTAAGTCAGAGTTTTATAACTTTACTATCACTTTTTACTTCTAGAAAAACTGCTGAGGCACGTTCGTTACAATCACATAGTTGACAACCGGGAAGAATATTTCCCAGAATATTTAGAGCCGTAGACAGATAACAATTTAAAATAAACCTAATTCAGTCCGCTTTAAAAAGTTGAATTTGAATCTGGGCACCTTTAAACTTCAGTATCCCATCCTATATGAACATAGATACTGAAATGAGGTGACAAGATTACCATCACCTCTTACATCAAAAAGCCTCCACACAGTCTTTTATAAGTAGTCCGCGCAGACTATTTAAAAAGTGAACCAGTTGTGCGCATGAACCCAAAACCTTTTATAAAAGTAATTGAGAGAAATTCATCATATATATTTGAGAATTGAATCTGTAGTGGTTGACAAGTGAGTTAGGCAAGCCAATAATATTCATAAATAAAACAAATTTTTGGTCATATATTTGCTACCACTTTCTTATTTTAACTAGATTTTGTATTAACTGACTCGTTCGGAAAGTGGATATCCTTCACAGTGGTCTGATCGGACTACCTATAAAAAAACCGTGTGGAGGCTTTCAGTTATAGGAGGCGTTGAATAAACCAATTGTAATTACTAAGATTTCCCTTTTTCCCTAAAATATAATAAAATAGAGGGAAATTCATTTGCTACTTTCCCTAGGATAAAACCTTAAGCACAGAGTTTTGGAGTGCGAATTTGAGCTTCGCCAACCCTTTCTTATATATATTATAATCAACAAATTTTGGTAGATAAGACTAATAGTAGCTATGGCAGAATAAATTATTAACAATGAAACACTGGAACCGCCACTTTATTCCTTTCAGGTTTTTTTTAAAAATACGCTATTCATAAATGGCAAATATGTAAAAAAATAATAGAAATTAAATAGCATCATATAAAAAAAAAAGCGTTGATGTTGCTAAAAAGCAATCGAAATTAATAGATAGTTTTTGTTATTGCGAAATGAAATATCAAATGGCATTTTAAAAAAAAAATAAATAAACATACCTGTAAAACTGGACTGTTTTCGAAATTATAAGCAGATGGACGACCTTCCAAAGTACTGAATGCAACGTTGCCACCAGTTAAAGGAGAAATATCACTAAATTCAGATGTGCAAAGGGCTCTTGTTTCATCGCTATATGTAACATATGACGTGTCGTTTAATCCATAAGTACTTTGACATGTAGCACTGTAAAACTGATAAGGTACCCAATCACCATCGGGTATAGTCCTTTTATAAATACCAAAACTTTCTGGACGACTTGTATAAAATTTAAGACGAACATAGGTAATATCAAAAGTTTTGCCTGAAATTAAATAAAAATAATTAGATCATAATAAACACTCTGAGAATGCTTAAACATAAAATTTTGAGCAACCAATAATCACCAAGCAATGGGACTCGAAGTGTGTAACAGCAAGCTTAATATAATAATAAAGTGTTATAAAATCCCACCCATTACACGCTGCCCTCACCAGCCTACGGAATTTTAGAGACTCTTCAATTTCTACGGATCATGGGTGAAAGCCCTTATATAGCAAGACGGAAAAGAGAAAATACTGGTACGTAAGACATTTCATTCCAGCATTTTTTTCGAAAAAAATAAAATATCTGTAACTATCAAGATTTCTTTTAAAATTTTAGCATATATATAAAACTGCTACTTTTCGAAGATTAAGTAGATATTGTTGAATAATTTTAAAATAAGAATAAGTAAACTCCTCCCCAAAACTAGCTATAACTGAAAAGGTTTCACTACCAGCCTTTCCTATTTTCCGTCTCGCTTTCACCCCTGCTACGGATTCTCCATAGTGTTAGAAAATATATTTCCTTTTGGAAGAGAGTATGTATTGATATTTTAATACAATTAAATATAATATTATATTTAATTTTATATGATATTTAATTAAATATGATATTTTAATTTAATTAAAAGAATTTTGTTCACCACTAAACGCAAGTAATTAGATACATTAAGGTCATACATGCGAATCTTTAAATTTTAAAATTCTAATCATTTTTTTTTTTTAAATCTGTTCGTATGTTTAGTACCACTAAAAAAATAATTCGCAACAGCTTCAAATAGTTAGGAGTCTCTGGAATTGCTTGCATACTTTCCAGCTTTCGCGTTTTTTGAATTAGTTTTTCTCCGATGGCAGTAAAATGCCAATTTACGAGACATTGTAAACATTCCTTTCATTGGCATTAAGACAACACTTAAAACACAACCAAATAAATAGCCCTCATACTCATATGTGGTGGTTATCTCAGCATCAGCCCCGCGTGGGGCTCTAACTGTAATTCATTTGAATGGGAATGAATAATAAATCGCATGGTGAAAGTTGGGGTTCAGTAACATTTACTGAAAGAAAATTAAAATGAAGTAGCGAGATTAAACAAACAAGTTTAAGAGAGAGAAGAGGTTTTTGTGGCAGACTGCCTCGCCTCCCCGAGCTTCTCAGGTGCACAGTAGCCACATAGCCTCAGAGAAATAGGAAAAATACATAATAAATGCGCAAAAATATATACAAGTTTTTAAAACTATTTACAAAATTTACGGGACAAAACTCCATCGGATAGGAAAAAGGCGGTTGCCAGGCTATATTTTATGTTGTCTTTGATGAGCTCAAAATCAAAGTAGTTGCACGTATGACAAGAGAGTGCACCTCTGAAGAAACTTGTACATAGTTCAGCGAAAGAATATATAAGTGATATATATTCTTTGGTTCAGCTATGTGTTCATCTATTTTGTTGATTTTTAAATCTCTTCTTAGATCTTTCATTCTCATGGATCAAATAAATTGCCCTAGTATGTTTAAACTGATGTATGTTTGAACTGTTAAAATGTAATAGGTAGTCAAAATATTTTCAATTTAAATATATTGAAATAAGAATCAAGTAAATGAGAGAGTTGGCATATTTGTATCACTAATCACATTCTAAATTTCATCACTTACAAATCACTGAAAATTACCTTTGAAATATTTTAAGAGTAAAATACATATATTCAGCTACTTGTATTATTTTTGGTAATGATATTTCTGCAGTGAGTAATAAAAATTATTTATTTTTAGAAGATATGAAAGTGGTACAAATTAGGAAACCAGTCCGCCTAAATCATACCACCAGCTCCCTAAACCGTACTCACCAGAAAAACAAACAAATAGACAATAATAATCAAAAACTAATGTTTAGTGTAATAATGTAAAATACAGTTTAACGTTTTCATAATTGTTATGAAGATCCACAGATAAACAAACTAGCATAAGTAATGAAAGTACTATATGAGCTCATGAATTACAATCGAGTACATATGGTGAGACTTTTTTTATTTCTAGCTAAACTGTTGGGAAAAAAATTATATTAATATTTAAAAGATATTAAGTTTATGTGGCAGATGTGTACTCTGGAATAGGCACCTAAAACGTACCTGTGAATATGAAATTCCACTTAACACGTAGAATGCCATGGGGGTCACCGGTGACCGGAGAAGTCAAAATTATTAGAAAAACATAATTCGAGTAAATTGTTAGTTTTTTTTATATTATCGTTACTAAAATGGTTTGAAGAAATTAATGCAATATAGAACACACAAAAATAGTTGTTGGCTTATATAATTCACTACTTTATTTAGATTTGTCTTGATAAATCTTTTAAAAAACTAAAAAAATATGTCTGATATTTACAAATTTAGTTTGCAATTATTTACCGTTAGGCTAGACGGGCAAGCCATGTAAAATTAGCGTGGCATTCAACGTGTTAATTCTGTTTTATTATCTCATAATGAGGCTTTTTTCCATTTCAACGTCTACGCTCAAATTTGGGAAAATATCCGTTTTCTAAAAGATAAAGACTGGTAAATTAAGTATTTCATGTTTAGCATCTATCAAATGCATTAATACTATCAAAGTCTGTATTGTGCCCTGAAACATCACATGAAATCATGCTGTTTTTATACTTTAATACCACATAGTAGCTAAACATAAAGCACTTTCTAATTATTACAAAACGTAAATTCTGCCATCACCTCCTACATCAGAAAGCCTCCACACGGTTTCTTATAAGTAGTCTGCGCAGATTATTTAAAATGCGAACCACTTGTGCGCCTTGAACCCAAATTCTATTTTAAAAGTACTTGAGAGAAATTTATTATATATATTTGAGAATTGAATCTGTAGTGACAAGTGAATAAAACACACCAATTATATTCATACATTAAAAAAAAATTTAGACATATATTTGCTACCACTTTCTAATTTTTAATAGACATCATATTAAATGGTTCTGTAACTATTTGGTATATCTTCATGGTGATCTGATCGAACTACCTACGAAAAACCGTGTGGAGGCTTTCAGTTATAGGAGGCGTTGATTCAGCAGGCCAACGAAGTATTCTCAAAATTAACCAAAATTTGAAAATGTTTTGAAGAAAGCGAACCATTGGCATTACTGGATCTTCTTATTTTGAATACACTAACAGCAATGCTGTACCATCACCTCCTACGTCAAAAAGCCTCCACACGGTCTTTTATAAGTAGTCTGCGCAGACTATTTAAAAAGTGAACCCAAAACCTTTTATAAAAGTAATTGAGAGAAATTAATCATACATATTTGAGAATAGTGGTTGACAAGGGAATAAGTCAAACCAATAATATTCTTAAATAAAACAAATTTTTAGTCATATATTTGCTACCACTTTCTTATTTTAACTAGATTTTGTATTAAATGACTCGTTCGGAAAGTGTATATCCTTCACAGTGGTCTGATCGGACTACCTATAAAAAACCGTGTAGAGGCTTTCAGTTATAAAAGGCGTTGGCTCTACGCATGGAAAACACCTCATATGAAAAAAGTGGTGGTATATATTTGATTATACCAAATGGATATTAATTTTGTTTACCACTTTAAAAAAAGTAATATGCGTTGACCACAGATCCAACTATTAATATCCATGCAATTAATATATCAAATACTTACCACATTCTTTCTTTTTCGGATATTTTTCTACAATATTTAAAATTGTAATGAATTTGGTGCACTAATATTTTATTCTTGACCAATTAAATTTCATTTGCTGGCTGGCATTTTTATTATCCCACTATATAATGAATTAAAGCAATTATTATAAACCTGATAAAAGAGATGCCAGCTGCTCTGGATTCGACAAAATATTTTCAAAGGCCGGTATAGCCTGGTTGGTAGAGCATTGGGCCCATGTCCAAGAGGTCTTGGGTTCTATCCCTGACGCCCGAAGACTGACTGATGCACGTTAAATCTCTCGAGTCTCAAAGTTCTCCATGTTCCCATAAAAAATCATACCTCTGGGAGTACTGATTCAAGAGTTTCCTTGTCTTCTGGATTGGTTCAAAATAACAAGGCTACGGAGTTGAACATTAGTTGTCGTAAACCCGAAATTGGGTCGGCTGTTCAACGACGGTTATAATAAAAATAATGATATTTTCAAAATATTCGTGGTGGTTCAGGCATCACCTCCTACATCAAAAAGCCTCCACACGGTATTTCATAAGTAGTCCACGCAGACTATTTAAAAAGTGAACCAGTTGTGCGCATGGGCCCAAAACCTTTTATAAAAATATTTGAGAGAAGTTTGTCATATATATTTGAGAATTTAATCTGTAACAATCAGTTGACAAGTGAATAAGGCAAACCAATAATATTTATAAATAAAATAAATTTTTAGTCATATATTTGCTACCACTTTGGTATTTTAACTAGATTTTGTATTAAATGACTCGTTCGGAAAGTGGAAATCCTTCACAGTGGTCTGATAGGACTACCTATAAAAAACCGTGTGGAGGCTTTCAGTTATAGGAGGCGTTGATTCAGGTGATATCGCCTTCCAATGAGGTGAACCGGGTTCGAACTCCAGCGATGGCAGGTAGATACAAATTCCACACCCGGGTCGCACCAACCACAGTGTAAAATATCCTCAGTGGTAGACGGATCATGGGATGGAGTCTCCTTGCCATCAGGATAACCATGGAAGATTTTCGTGATCTTCCTCTCCATGTAAAGCAAATGCAAGTTAGTTCCATCCAAAAGTCCTCCACGAAGGCAAATTTGTCCCAATGCTTGATCCAGGAGTTTTCTTGTCTTCTGGATAGGGGTATAAATTACAAAGCAACGGAGTTGAAGAACATTATTCGTAAATCCGAAATTGGTTTGGCTGTTCAATGACAGTCATAAAATAAAATAAAATATTTTAAAAAACGGTGAAGAGGTACAAATTAAAATTTGCAGATTTTCGGTTAATTTTGCTAACTTTTTACAAGCCTCCACACGGTTTTTTATAAGTAGTCCGAGCAGACTATTTAAAAAGTGAACCAGTTGTGCGCATGAACCCAAAACCTTTTATAAAAGTATTTGAGAGAAATTCATCATATATATTTGAGAATTGAATCTGTAGTGGTTGACAAGTGAATAAGGCAAACCAATAATATTTATAAATAAAAAAAATTTTTGGTCATATATTTGCTACCACTTTCTTATTTTTACTAGATTTTGAATTAAGTGACTCGTTCGGAAAGTGGATATCCTTCACAGTGGTCTGATAGGACTACCTATGAAAAACCGTGTGGAGGCTTTCAGTTATAGGAAGAGTTGGCTCAACACGACTCAACTAACGTGTATGTAACAAAGTTAATATACCAAACCAAGAATCATACATTAAAAGAAATACCACTCCAAAATATTTATCCCCTGTCCGGTGCAAGGTGGCAACTCTGCCTGATAATCTTGCTCCGAAATTTATAATTATAAACAAAATAAAGCACATTAAGCGTAATTTTTAATCCATTTACTCTTCATGTATTTTTAGGAGTTAAGACTCCTGAGTTGGCAACTATGATATACTGATCAGTGCTAAAGCTTATATACACAAAAATGAGAAAGAGCAAAATCTGGTAAAAATAATAATAATAATAATTTCAATATAGCTTGTTTTAAAGAAGATAAAAACATTCATGAGTACCAAGATTTTCCTAACAATTAAAATATGTATAATGTGTCTATGTAAAGAACTCCTCTCGCCATTCGCCTGGAGCAGTGACTGTGACTATGGCAAGGCGGTTTTACTATTTCAAGTAAGAGTGTTGGGTTAATATTTTAGACTGATTTTAACTTGAGGGACTGAAATCAGGGGAGAAAAAAGCTCCCCTGTTTGAAATGCGCTATTTCTTGTTTCCAAGGCAACAGACAGCCTTAGACTTTGTGACGAGGAGAGTTCTTTCTATAGGACTGTTTTGATTACTCGAGTGAAGGTAAATAATGGTGAATAATTCATCATTGAAAAAATAAAGTCTTATGATGTGTAGTAATAGAAAAAATAATTAAAATAAAAATACTAAACTAAAAATAACATAAATTTTGTTACCACTAGAAAATACTGTTTTACAAAGCGGAGCAAGTTGGCATCGCTGTGATAGTTAAGTTTATGTATTAATATTCCACTTTTTGCTTAATACGATGCATTGATATAAATTTTGACCGGCATTACCTATAATTTAAATATTAAAGCGAAATAATCATACATCGTGATTTCTACCAAGTTAACTACAGATTCTTCTAGAATATTTAAAAACAGCTACTGCATCACAAATATAAACTCAAAATTAAAAAAAAAAAAAAGGGAAATCAGTGTACCACTTCTCTTTTTGAAATTAAATTTTGCTTATAATGCAAATTCCGGCGTATCAATGTGCCTCGATTTCTACAAAACTACTAAATAAGTAGCTGCCACGTAGGTGGTGGCTATCGTTTTACAAAACTGAGCAATTTATACTTTTTGGATAATTCTCTGTTTCTGGAAACTAAATTTTTATATTAAAACACATGTGCAATTTTTTTTTAAGAACTTTGTTTTAAAAGATAGTATGGCACAGGAGTGTTAAGTAAATACAGGTTATAAAAAGTAAACATTAAAAAAAAAATACGTTAACTATTTACAAGTTACGTATTTAAAACGCGTTTTAGTATAACTATTAAATTACTTTTATTAATGAACTGATATTATTAATATAAAATATTTAGATTTTGTAATTGAAATAGTTAAATTTTAAAATCGAAAAACACATTTTTTTTTAAAAAATCAAATTATAAATAAATGCCGCAACAAAAATTAGAAGCCAATTTCTTAAGTGACGATTTTATTAAGGAAATGCTCGAATTCTACTAGAAACAATAAAGAGGTTAAAGAGCAAAGAAAAAAGATGCTGAGCGTATCTGGAAGGGGGGAAAAAATCGTACGCTTGGTCACTTCGATAACACGTTAGCAGTGAAAAAATAAATCCGAAATGAAACGATAATAGAAGAAAGGTTCAGTGTGAATTGATTCGTTTTGACGCCAACGTTATTAAACTAAAAACAAGCTTATCGAAAATCCGGCGATATCTAAGTAGAGCAACCATGAAATCACCGGAAACTTTTGGCAAAGGGAAATTGCCGGGATCGACAGCAAATTAAACCGTTGATAAATATGAAAGAAATACAATTGGAATTCGAACAATCTTCTTAATTTTTTTTCTGGTCGCCAACAAAGAAATTTCTGCATCGCTGTGCAGTTATTTTTAATGTGGTACACTGTTGAATTTAATTATTGATAAATGTACAGAGCGTAAAAAAAATAAATGGACGACCGAATAACTTATGATCTAATTATCGGACTTTCATGTTTTAAAATTCCATCTTTATTGGTTTGTGGGGTGACTTCTAATGTGGTAATCAATTAGTGCAGACGATATTTTACGTTACGAAATCAGACGCAAAAACGTACTTTCTCTGAATTGGCATACCAGGATCCCCAAAATATCCGCAATCAAGGAAGTATGATCCAAATAGTTTGTTTAGGAGAGCAGTGCAAAGTTTCTATTCCTTAATGTTATTATTATTATTATTTTTATTTATTTATTTATTTACTTTTTTGCGCCTTTTGCCATAACTCGAGAAATTTTTAAGTGAATTGAAAGCTTTTGCACACACTTATAAAATTTGTTTATCCAAAGATAACTCCATGCAAAAAATAACTTTTAGTAAATATTTATTATTATTTTATTTATTATTATTTTATTTAATAATAGTCCAAAATTTTCTTTGAAATGTGAGTCATTTAAAATCATTTTAAAGTATGTTATTGTACCTGACTTGACAGAATGACAAATGCAGAATTTGAGCCAAATCGTTCGAATAGTTCCTGAGACATCAAATGTTTAAAAACACGACTATTTTAAAATTCGATTTCTTATGATCCGATTTTACACACAATTTAAATTTTGCCACGTAAAATTACATTTTTTTAAATAGTGTAAAAATTTGTATAACTTACAATTCAAAAATTTTCGTCTATATTATTAAATAAAATAATAAATATTCACAAAAATTTATTTTTCCCACGAAATTATTGTGGGATAAACGAATTTTATAATTGTGTCAAAAAATTTTAAATTCACTTAAAAATATGGCGAAATATGCAAAAGTTTGTATCACTCTCCTAAACAAACTATTTGAACCATATTTTCCTGATTTGGGGAGTCAGAAATCATAATCCATCAAAAAGAAAGGCCGTGTTTATTCCGAGAAAATATGTTTCCGAGTCTGATTTCGTAACTTAAAATATCGTCTGCCCTATTTATTTAGCATATTTGTAGCCAACATCTCAAACCATTAGGATTGAATCCTAGAACATGAAAGTCCGATCAATTGATCGAAAGTTATTCAGTGTGATCCGTTCTTTTTTATTTTCATTTTTTTTTCCCACACTGTTCCATAGAAACTATAAAATTAATAATACTTCGAAATAAAAGTTATTTGAGAAATTCTGAAAAAGGTAATCACATGCTTAGAAACCCGAAGCTTTAACTTTTAACGATATTTCAAAGGTAGTGAAATAAAAATTCAGGAATACATAACTTTTAACAGTTATGGACTTGAAAATATGTTTAAATGATTAGAAAGTCGAATGAAGAATTCAAAATTATTTCAATGTAAATTTAGAAAACAAAAGAATAAAATGTTAAAGTTAAGTTTTGCTTCTTAAAGACATTAAAATTTTTTAAACTACAGTAACTGTCTAACGATTGTTAAAGATTTTCGCATTGCTGATTTAAAATCTGTTTCTACTTGTAAAAAAATCTTGGTAGTGACAGATATTTTATTTTTTTAGAAGAAAATATGCTAGAATGAAATGTTTTCTTACCAATTTTTGCTCTTTTTCCGTCTTGATCTCAATCTCAGCCCTGAGCGATAATATATTTCTACTTATGATGTGCTACACCAAGGTCATATGTTTTTTATCTTAAGTATAATTAATTTCCAAAGGAGAAAGTAAGATCTTGTCTATAAACCTATACGTTTTTTATGAAGTTGTATATTCAGGTAAAAAAGAAATTAACCAAAAAAATTTCATTAAAAAAAAAATCTGTAGCTCTTCGAACGAAACTAATTTTAAGTTTGAAATCCCCACATCCAAATTATGATTCTTGGTTTAATAAATTCAATTTAGTAGATTTTTATCCACCACTATTTCTAAATAATTCGTTGGCTTATAAAATTTACCACTTAAAAGAGCTCATGTCATGCTATACCTTTAAAAAAGCAAGCAAAAATAGTCAAATATTTGCAAAATTTACTTTGTAGTTATTTACCGTTTTCTTAATTATTTTGGCGTGTCCGGAGCAGTTGGCATCTCTGATTATATTTGGAATGTATGAGTTTCACTCTGTGTTTTATTATTATTATTATTATTACTTACAGTGGTAGCAAAATCAATGGCTTTTATATAAGAGAATCAGAAAATTATACAATTAAATTAGAATTATCCGTAAAATTTTAATTCCAATATATATTTTTTTAATTTATTTTTTAATGGTGTCCTTACAGTAGGCCTTTCAGTTAAAAATAGTACTAACTGAAGGAACAAGTTTGGATGATTATGTTGAAAAAAAAGTGTTTACAGTTTTTTTTTTAAAGGTGTATAATTCCTCATTAATAAAACTAACAATTATTAAAATGTATTTCTACAAATCTTCGTAAACATTTAATATAAATAAATTTTGTTAAACACAAATGAGGATTATAGTTTTACCAACAAGTAATTCTAAGAAACTCTAATTTTAAATAGAATATAAATTGCTTAAGTTATAATGTAAACAAAGTATGTGTAATTATAAAATCACCGTAAATGATAACTATAGTTAAATTTTGTAAACCCACCGAATTCGAGAAATACCATAAAATAAAACAAATGAGAAATCTGGTATTATTTAACAAAAATATGCATCTTTTTTATACATATATAAATTCGAGAACTATTAAATGGTTTTAAGAAGAAAAAATAATTATAAATAGATAAAAAGAGAAGATTTAAAAAAATTACTATAATAAGTTTTAGTTTAAGAAATATATGCAACAAATACTTTTTGCTCCAAAAAATTAATAAAAATTTGAAATAACGTAATTTTTTATTTTAAGCTAAGAAAGATTATCACTTATTTTATTATTAAGAATATTTAAGGAATTAAAAATGTATTATAATAAATATTTTTATGAATTAATAAGTAAAAATTAATAACTTAATTTTAAACATTAAATAATTATCATAACTATTATTATTATTTAGGGTTGTTAATAACGATAATAGATAGAAAATATTAGGCAGCATTGTAAAATACATTTTGAAATTTATTGAACAAGCATAAAAATGTTTAACGGAAAATCTGATTGACAGGAAAAAAATAATTGAAATTATGAAATCTTTAATAACTCACCTAAACCAAGGGTAAGATTCACCCGATTAGGGTATTGTATTCCTTCGTACATAGTTTCACTCTGCCACCACGTTTGATTATCATTATTATTAAAATCTGTCAAATAATCGGGAGGATGCGCTAACTGGGGGAAGGATGCATCGCAGATCTCACATGACTTTTGCGCCCCAGTGACCCCTGTCTGAAGACAGTACTCCGTAGGGCCCCTCGTCCCGCACGTGTTCGTCGCTTCCACCCGCACATTGAAGGCAGCATTCACAAATTCAGGAATGCAACGCTGGGGTCGTCGGAATTCGTCATGACATCGACTTTGAGTGTCTCTAGGGCTATGCAAATCTGTAAATGTCAGTTCTTTATGTTGACAGCGCGAGTAAGGTAGTAAGGACAACGCCCACAAAATTAACCCCGACCGAAAAAGAGTGGTTTTCATTATACTAATGGTCGCCATCTTCCAAGTTCGGACCACTCTTCCAAACTGGCCCTTCGCGGCGTAAAAGAAAAATCGCCGTAGTGAGCAAAGTTACTTATCGCCGTATGACTGTTGAGTGTCTTTAGGGTTGCTGGTTTGTTTGTGATTGGGAGAAAAAAAGTTTTTTTTTTTGGCGAAGTCGAAATAGTTTCAAATGGCAAAAAATGGAAAATAACTTTTCATTTCTATCAGTATCAGAGCACGCAAGGGGGTCAAGAAAGTGCCCCTCCTTCCTCCTGTCAATCAAATAAATTAGAAATTGTATTTCGCTTTTATATGTTTCTATTTTTTTTTTTTTTTATTCTAAATAATTGTAATTAATATTTGCCATGCATCATATTGATTCTACTGATATCAGGGCTGAAATATATCAAGACGGAAAAGAGTAAAAACTGGTAACAAATAAATTTCATTTTTTGCTTTTTTTCGGGAATAATGAAGTAGCCATAGCTACAACTTTTTTTTTTTTTTTTTTTTTTTTTAACAGATACAATTTATATATTGAATTGCTTCTTCCCCGAAAAAAAATTAATAACAATTAATTTTTTATTGTTAAGAATAGATTTACTCCTCCCGAAAATTATCTACAACTGAAATAGTTCTACTATCAGTTTTTTCTCTTTTCCGTCTCGCTTTCAGGCCTGACTGTAATTAACACGTTCACGCCGGGGTGACCCACCGGTGGGTCACGCTCGATTTTCTCATCTTGGCAGCGCATCGGAGTAAATACTGGTAACAATAACTAAAATTCACTGATTAGCTGAATTATTTTTTACTGTAAGCTGTAATTATTTTTTATTTAGTACTTAAATCAACACAAAGCTAGACCACCTTTCATCATATTTAACAATAACTTGATATATGCTAAGATATTATGGTCATTAATTATAATTTTTATTAAAAAATGCATTTCAACACACAAAAAATATCCAAAAGAGCCAAAATTATATCTACTCATAGAAAATTAAAAACACTTTTGAATAATAATTTTATTTAGATATAACAAATTTTAAAAAATCAAAATTCATATTCACTGAAAAAGTTATACCCCAAATATTGATGCATTTAAAAGTATTCAATACAATATATAATTTTTTCAGATTATCATTTATAATTTTTTTAACGTATTTTTCAGCAAATAATTTTATAAGCATTTCAAAATCCTGTTCTGTAGTAATATCTGATTCAATTTATAATAAGTTTTTCAAATTTGGTCTCAAATATTACTAAATACATATATAAAAACTGAATATAAAAAAAATTATACTCAATTAAAATAGTTAAAGAAATTTGGTGACCATAAACAAGAACTATCATGGACTTTTGCTGTGTCATTGAACTGTAATTATTCATTAATAAACCAGTGTTTCCCAAAGTGTGGTACACGTACCCCCAGAGTTATGGGAACAGTTTAGCGGGGGTACGCGTTCTTATGCGAAATATCTTGCAACAAACGAAAATTTCAAAGAATTTTATTTAAAAATAAAGCTAGCCATGAAAATTTACGATTACGTATTTTTCTATTGGCTATTTTTGCAAAGTTAACAGTTAAGAATTAGTAGTGTCAACAGCCAGTTGTGATTTTTAACTTTTGTGCAATTTTTTTATAGTAAAAGTATGTAATAAAATCTACTTATTTTGATTATTTTTATAAAATATAATTTTGATCTTTCTTGAAATATAAACATGAGGAGTGTACTTTAACATATGCTCAATGCAAAATATGTATCCAGTTTTAACAGAAAAAGTTGTGAAATATATTTTGCCTTTTTCCAACTTCATATTTATGCGAAGTCGCTTTTTCAGCATTCGTGAACATTAATTCGAAAAAAAGAAATAGATTATTGGACGTGGAATCACATCTCAGATTAAAATTGGCCACAAGAGAACCAAATTATGATGAACGGTTATCAGAGCAAAAACAATATCATCCTTCTCACTGATGCAAATAAACTTATAAGCAAAACTTTATACCAAACAATAGAAATAAACATATTTTTTAAAAAATGCATTCAGTTTTTTTATTAGTGGTACACAGCGTTACGAAAAATTTAGAAGGGGTACACAAAAGACATAAGTTTGGGTAACACTGAGTTAAACGAACACAAAGCTAGCCCACCTTATATTCGAATTTGATTAGGCAATGGTTAAGTAAGTTAGTTTTTATCACGATATAAAGAAAATTTTTTTTAAAAAAAGTCCTTTTTTTGAGGAAAACTGTTTTTTTCCCCCCTCAGTATTTATAAAAGAAATAGTTATATTAAGGACTTTTTACTAATTTCTGAAGCGCCTCAGAAACTGTGGCCCCTAGGCCCAATAGGCATGCGATAATCAGGCCCTGTATAATCTAGCACGTATGAGTAATAAGTTACAGGTTACTTCTGTGTGTTATATTTTAGCTGGAAGTATAATAAGAAATCTTAACATGCAATGTGCATACTTGTGCCGTTCAGTGACATCATCTCCTACTTCAAAAAGCCTCCACACGATCTTTTATAAGTGGTCCGCGCAGACTATTTAAAAAGTGAACCAGTTGTGCGCATGAACCCAAAACCTTTTATAAAAAGTATTTGAGAGAAGTTTGTCATATATATTTGAGAATTTAATCTGTAGTGGTTGACAAGTGAATAAGGCAAACCAATAATATTCATAAATAAAACAAATTTTTAGTCATATATTTGCTACCACTTTCATATTTTAACTAGATTTTGTATTAAGCGACTCGTTCGGAAAGTGGATATCCTTCACAGTGGTCTGATCGGACTACCAATAAAAAACCATGTGGAGGCTTTCAGTTATAGGAGGCGTTGAGTTGACTGCACTACGATAGGGATAATAGAAATGTCTCGTATTAAAATTACAACACATTTCGTAACTATACACTTAAAATATAAAATATTTGAGATAGTTCAAATTTTAAAATGGTCTTTCGAACGACATTTCGGCTATAATTATACCCTCCAACATAGAAGTTGTTTGGAAATATTTTTTCCAGTGGTAGTGAGCAAAAGAAGAGGTTTTTGAAACAGAACTTAGGAACAAAATGCTTCGTCTACTTAACCATTCGCATGCCTGTTCCAATTAATTATACATAGCCATATAAGGGTAAACAAAATTCTTCTGAATCTAATTAATTAAAAGATTAAATGCAACCATTGTCTTTTTTTTCAACTACATTTAGTAATTTCGAAGAGCTAGTGGTTTTTTTTTTTTTTTTTTCTTAAATATATAATCTAAAATTTTTATATTAACTCCTTAACTTGTGCGCTCGATCGAGCTAATTCGAGAGCGCTAAACCAACGCCTCCTATAACTGAAAGCCTCCACGCGGTTTTTTATAGGTAGTCCGATCAGACCACTGTGAAGGATATCCACTTTCCGAACGAGTCACTTAATACAAAATCTAGTTAAAATACGAAAGTGGTAGCAAATTTTGACTAAAAATTTTTTTTTATTTATGAATATTATTGGTTTGCCTTATTCACTTGTAAACCACTACAGATTTAATTCTCAAATATATATGATGATTTTCTCTCAATTACTTTTATAAAAGGTTTTGGGCACATGCGCTCAACTGGTTCACTTTTTAAATAGTCTGCGCGGACTACTTATAAAAGACCGTATGGGGGCTTTTTGATGTAGGAGGTGATGGTTAAACTCCACAACATTTCAAATCATGGGTTACAAAAACTGTCTCAATTGATGTTTGTCATCGGATTGGTTTTCAAATCCTGCCTATGTACGAGTTTCAAGACGTCATAAAATTCTGTTCCTTCTTCAGCATCCTTTTTATCTACCACTATTTCTAAATAATTCGTAGGTTTATATAATTCACCACTTTAAAGTACTTATGTCATGCTATGCCATTTAAAAAACAAGCAAAAATAGTCAAATAGTAGCAAAATTTACTTTGTTGTTATTTACCGGATTTATTAATTACTTTGGCGTGTCTGAATATAGCTTTTTTCCATGGAACAAAAGCGCGGTATATCGAAATTGTCCACCAAAAAAAAAAAAAAAAAAAAATACAATGTTCTAAAGCAGGGGTTTCCAACTTACGTGAGGCCGGGGGCCGCAATTAAAAACACAAATCGAATGTCGGGCCGCAACTTTATCAAAATTTTATGTAGGACTCTTTTATGTTTGAAGGAACACTAAATATTACTGTCACGTTTTTACCAAGTTGTACAAAACAAAAGTATTGAATTACAAATTAAAATAAGAAGTAGATTTTGAAAAATATATAATTGCATATTAAAATATCCTTGCTACAATAACTTTAATGTGAATCTATGTATTAAACCATTAATGTGCAACAGATATCTAATTGTTAAGATATAAAACTTTAAAATGGTTGGTATTAAAACTTACATAGTAGCACACAAAATGTTCATTGAGAAAATTGAGGTTTGTCTGCTGCAACCACCAGAGAATAGATATTTACATTTCAGATTTAAATTTTACAAATGTGTTTGTAAATATTATCGTTCAAAATAAGTGGTTCCAAAACGTTAAATCGGAGAATTTCTTCGACAAAATTTCTGATACACACATGCTAAATTATATTCACAACAAAAAAATGAAATAAAAAAGAGCAACATACACGATTATTTTTGTATTTGAATAAATATTTTCTTGGATGCAAAACCTGAGAAATAAATTTTTTGCTCTGTTGGTATGTTAAATTTCACAGAAACGAAGAAATTAGGTTTTTAGTAACGAGAAAAGTATTTAAAACCCATACAGATTTTTTTCGAAAATTGTCCGCAAAAAAATGACGACTAATATATTTTAATTCGTGGGCCGGATGGGGCTCCCGGGCCACCAGTTGGAAACCACTTTTCTAAAGTGTGTGTATGTTTTTTTTTTGTTTTTTTTTTGCGCCGGTTTTTTTTTCAAAACATCTGTGCGTTAACCCTTTAATGGGCCATTTATTTCTACTGAAGGTAAATTAAATTATTTTTGGAATTGAAATTGATATACGAATAGTAATTGATATAAGAAAAAAAACTAATTCAGTTTATAAAAAAATCTAAATTTTAAAGCAACTGTTTTTGGCGGTAGGTATATTTACCACGGCCTATTAAGAACTTATTAACTTATATTTTTTTCCTATTTATAAAGTAAATTTTATAAATGCTACAAACTTATACTTTTTCTCAAACTACCAATTTCATTCAAACTCACTTTAAGAAAGCTGAAGTTACTAACGGTAATACTAACGGTACAAATGGAAACTTAAATTAAACGTGGTAAAAAAGTTCACCATGTGCTTTAAAATTTTGTGGTAAGTATACTTACCACGGCCTTAGAAAGGGTTAAGGGGTTAATTATATAATTAACTAACTATGTATCATAGCTATGATAGCATCCGTACAAGCATCCGTATCTCAGCTACCGTACAAGTGTTGGTAAGCTATGATATCATAGCTACCAACACTTGTACGGTTGCTGAGAAATATTTTAGAGAGTGGTAGTCTTATAATAATACTAACGGTATTAATATTGTTCGAAAATTAAACTATTTCACCAACACCGAGAAGGATATTTGCCTGACACGAACTGAACTGTATTAATCATCTGGCACCTGAGGCCGCCCTTTTCCCCATTCATCTTTAACTTAAACTTTCTGGGTGTTTCGATGAGGTTGAGGTGGTGGAATGCAAATAAAGTAAAAGATATTTGCCTATCTAATATATGTTATATAAATAAGTTAGAATTATTTATTTGTAGTGATAGATAAAACAATTTAAGATTCCATTCTTAAATTAAGATTTTTACGTTGAACTATAAATATTACTACCACAACGAAAAAAAAAAAAATTTGATGAACACGAACGCTTAAATTTTGTAAAATAAATGCAAAAATTACATTTACCTTTATCTGTTTAATAAAAAAGTGAGTTCAATTATAACCTCATCCATCACCTCCTACATCATAAAGCCTCCACACGGTCTTTTATAAGGAGTCCGCGAAGACTATTTAAAAAGTGAACCAGTTGTGCGCATAAACCCAAAACCTTATATAAGAGTAATTGAGAGAAATTTATCATATATATTTGAGAATTGAATCTGTAGTGGTTGACAAGTGAATAAGGCAAACTTTCCCCGTTGTTAAATTGCTTTTACTAGAGTAATCTAATTTTAGAATTAAACCCAAATAAAAGACGTAGAGCCGTGGTAGCTCAAGGGATTAGAACGTTTGCCTCCCGTTCTAATCCCAGGGATGGCTGACAAATGCGAATTCCGCACCCGACTTAGTGCCTTGCGTTAGCATTGCTCAAACCCCTTCATCCTCCAGCTAAGAGAGAAATTCATACATCGCCCTCCTACCTTACGTGCAAGCGATGTCATTCTATATAAATCGTGACCTTTGTTTATGCAACGATTCAGAAGCCAAACAGGTTCGACACGCTTATGTGATATCGTTTACAGGTATCCAATTTTATTTTATATTTCATAACCGTCGTTGAACAGCCGACCCAATTTCGGGTTAACGACTAATAATGTTCAACTCCGTAGCCTTGCAATTTAGAACCCAATCCAGAAGACAAAAAAACTTCTGGATCAAGTATAGGTAGAAATTTGCCTTCGTGTAGTATTTTTTGATAGAACTAACACGCATTTGCGTTACATGGAGAGGAAAACAACGAAAACTCCCATGCTTAGGTTATCCATGTTCCGTCTACCACTTCCCATGCTGTTATCCATGTTCCGTCTACCACTCATGGCTGAAAGCCCTTATATAGCAAGAAGGAAAAGAACAAAAACTGGTACGAAGGACATTTAATTCTAACCTTTTTTTGCGAGAAAAATAAAATATCTGTAACTATCAAGATTTCTTTTATAATATACATCAAAATTTCTTTTATAATTGCAGTATATATGTATAAAACTGTTTCGTTTCCAAAATAAAGTTGACATTGTTGAATAGTTTAAAAAAAAAAAGAATAAGTAAACTCCTCCCGAAAACTAGTTATAACAGAAATGGTTTTACTACCAGCATTTCCTTTTTTTCCCCACTCGCTTTCCTCCTTGTTACCACTGAGGATATTTTATGTCAGCCCTGTGGTCGGTGCGAACCAGGTTCGGAATTCGCATTGGTCAGCCATCGCTGGGATTCAAACCTGGTTCACCTCATTGGAAGACGAACGTTCTATCCCCTGAGACACCATGGCTCATCCAATTAAATTACCGGTATCCAAAAATCTATTCTGCGTGATAATAAACTAAGCCCAAATGCTGTGACGTTAACTTGCCAAGCACAATCACGTGATTCGACCCAATCAAATGATTGATATCACGTATTCTTCTTCTCGAGTTACACGTACCCAATTAAGGATTTTTAACCTATTGTACACCGATGTCGCCTTTGAATAAACATCTGAAGTCATCACACTAAAACTTAAAATATGTATGTCTTATAATTATATATAGCTATATTTTTTTAATAAATTTCAGAATTCAGTGTGTAGAAATATGGTACTACGTAAAATGCACTTTGACGCCCGGTGGCTGAGCGGTAGCGCTTCGCGCTGTCGCACCACAGGTCCCTGGTTCGATCCTCGTGCCGGGCAAGGTTGACTCAGCCCTTCATCCCTTCAGTGGGTCGATAAATGAGTACCAAGCATGCTTGGGAACTAAACACTGGGGGTTCCGCGTTCGGCTGACCACCTGACCGGAACATCTGCTCCTGCACCCCAGAGCCCAAGGTCAAGAAAACTGAGATGGGCACAGTAGGCCTTGGCCCTCTGTGGGCTGTCGTGCCACTGAGTTTAGAATGCACTTTAAATGAGTTAGTGTTTATTTTAGAGCATATTAATTTAAACAGCAAATTAGAGTACTCGGAGTGCAAAGGGATAAAATATCATTTCATAAGTGCTATCATTTATACATCATACTTTGTTGATCATACATCAAGTACAAATGAAATTTTGTTTATTGAAACTTAGAAAGGATGCAGTAACAATTATTTTATTTAAAACTATAGAAAGAAATTTAAAAAAAAAACTCATATTAAAAATCTCTTTGTAATATTTAAAATGGTGGTTTTGTATCAATATAATTTTATTTAAATTAAAAATTTAAAAAAAAAAAAAATTCATGATTTAAATGAAACTATTTTAGATCAACGGACCTAGTGATAAATAAATATGATTTATCTTTTTTTTGGAACATTGCAATAATCTGAACCAACAATATAAATATATGTTTATGTTTAAAATAAATTTTCAATGTTAAAAATAAATAAACATTTTTTTAATTATAGGAGGGAGATTTTTTTATAAAAAGCGCGATAAGCAAGCTTTTAAAATAATAATTTTTTTTTTACTACATAAACAAACATCCAAGAGGCTTAAGAATAAATTTGAAGCAACATATAAGCAAGAGTCAAAGGTGTAAGTTCCCCCCTCCTCCTCCTCCCCCTGAAAAAAAAATGGTAATTTAACTATTGTTTTCGATAGAAGTGAATACCCGAGGCTAATACAAGATGGGGAAATTTAAAAACTCGTGACAAATGTTTTAAAAGGTTAGCATAAATTTTATAGGATTTAATTTCATTACAATTTTAAGATTTCAGATGGCCAGTTGTATCAAAAATATTCAATTTGCAAATATTTTCGGTCGATGTCAATTAGCTAAAACATTTTGTTCCATCTATTTTCTACTAGTCCTTAAACTTATCCGGAAAGTGGCAACCTTGTAATTACGCTACTTGTTATAAGTTATAAAGTAGGCTGTTTTTCATCAGTAAAAAAAGTAAACAGTACTGTATAACAATCTAAGAAAGTAAAATGCAGGGTATTTTAAAAGTAAGGAAATGACTAAATATTTCAAAGAATATGAATCAAATCTAAAAAAAATCGCATAAATGATGAATTCAATAAAACCAAACTTTTCCTCCAAACTCATACCCTCGGAATATGTAAGGGTATTTTACTCCTCTGATCATATTGAATTAACAGAATAAAGTTTTGATCGTGTGTGTGTTTTCATTCACAGGCATCGTAAGTGACGTCATTCTGTGTACATGTTATGACTGAAATTGTATAAAAGGCATGTATTGTCGAAAGTAGTCTCTAGAAGTAGGAGTCTCTTCACTAATTTACGTTAGTTATTATGCCGTAGTGTCCGGGTGATGTATAATGTTTCCCTTATATGTTTAAGCTGTATAATATGTAATTATTTTTATTTGTTTGCTGTATCAATATGGTACTGTTTTTAATAATAAAACATATTTAAATCTGCAAGTTTAATCATATGTGTTACTATAATCACTCTCCATCCACTGTGCCCTCAGGATATCTTTAAAATCTTAAATGTGTCCCCCTTTTCTGTTGCAGATGATTGTCCAGAAGAAAAACACTCCATTTTAAGTTGCAAGACTTTGCACTTTAATTTACACATGGAGCTGCAATTACAAAATGAAAATGAGGTAAAAATCGTATAAAATGGAGAGGTCAATTGGATACCTGAAAGTAATGCCATCGTTCAGAAGCCAATCAGGTTCGACACACACGCTTGACGTCGCTTTCAGTTAGACATAATCACTACACTTTTTTTGGAGTTTCAGGCACCCAATTATATAAAAATACATGTCAGATGGAAAAAATTATACCCACCCGCTTCCTGCTGACTTCCACGGAGTGGGCCGGTCGATACTGAAGGGTATTGGTAATTAAATATTCTTTTAAGTTTTACTTTAAAACTATTTACACGCTTTCAATTATAATTTTGAACCATTTTCAAACGACAGATTCAGGGATATTTCTGCCATAGTTTAATATTTCGGTCGAAATCAAGCTCGATTATTGGCGATCGAAATGTCAATCAAGCTCGATTATTGGCTACAGGGGGCTTGGAGCAGAACTTTCTACCAATGGCAACACTTTGCATTCTTTCACGATTAGCGCGTGGCAGGGACAGGGATGGGACTGTGGAGAGTCATGGGAGAAGAAAGTGCGTTAGTTTCTGTCTTTTGAAAAAAATCTATCTGAATCTGTTTGAAAAAATAGATGAAAAGCTTTTAAGTTAGAAAACTATATGGAAATGAAAACTGCATTGAACACAGATCTAAAAGAAAACGTCGTGGAAGTTTTGAAAAAAAATATTTTTTACAAGTAAATACGAAAAATATTAAGAAAAGGCAAAATATCTTAGTACATTCCTATACAGCTGGAATGAGAAAGAGAGTGGCGAAACATGGAACCGATCTTCTCCCTAGATAGCGTATTCGAACGTTGCGATCGCGAATTAAAATTTTGACTGCATCAAGAGAATAAATGTCCCGCAGTGGACTGATCGTTAAAACACGGTTCCCAGCAGATCACCGAAGTCAAGCATCACTGGTTGCGCTCAGTGTGTGTGTGGGTGATCACTTGGATCAGTCTGCGTAGGGACCAAGGGAGTGCGGTATCGGTCCACGTTAAACTGTTCTACCGTAAAGTGCTCGACTTCGCGTGCAGATCGTCGGGCTACCGAAGCGGGGGTGCCATCGCATCTGCAGAAGATCAAAATTGTGATGGCATGTCTTCGGATCATCCTCAAGGATGTTTCCCAGACCGTCGCCAATAGCCCATTGTGCAGCTCTAGTGCGACGTAAATGAACTACAACAACCACAGGAGTATAAATTGTTAGCTATGTTTCTAGTTTTCTGAATTTTAACTACATCAGTAGTATAGTTTGGGATGTTTCTAATTACTTGTGATTTCGCACAATTATTTTTTAGTCTTAAAAGTGATTTTTCAGCTCAAAAACGATTTTAACCAATCAATATTGCCATTTTACTTCTAAGAGAAATCATGATTGACATCAGCGTGTTGCAATTTCATGACCACTACACCGCCAATTTAACGTGCAGTCTGTAGGTGAGATTTCGTAGGAAATTTATTGTAGTTTTTGTTTAATATTTACGTGCATAACTGAACATTTAGATGTAAATAAATCTCTCAAACTACCGTCAGTGGAATTTCGGGCGTGTTTATTAAATAAGTTTGACTTAATATTCTAACAGGAGAGACTAGCTCAAAGATTATTAAGTCTATTTATATACGTTCTCAGATCAAAAATAATGTTGACTTAATATTAAAACCTTTTCATTAGGTAAAAATGTTAATCATTTAAAATATAAATTTGTTTGATTTTTTTTTCTTTAATGAAATGTGTATTGGTTGATATTTTTTATACAATATTTTTATAGATTATATAATATTATATAACTTGTCATACTATATCCCTCTCATATAATGTTTCACTTTTCTATGCTGTCATATATTAGGAAGTTTTTAGAAATTTTTTTACAATTATGCTGTTTTTTAAATTTACGTTAACTGTTTTTTTTTTTCAATTGTATTTTTGTTTTAATTTAATAAAGTTTTATTCGTTATTTATCGTTGGTTCGAAGTTAACCTGGATTTAGCAGCCTAGCTAGCCAATAGTTACTGCAGTATTTTGTTTCTTATCTCATTACCGAGTTTTGTGTTATGTATCCATATGGTATAAATACTGTATTAGTTGTATGGACTGTAACACGATTTTTAAAGTCTAAAACTGTTACTGTATGAAATATATAATTATGTAAAAAAACATTTTTATTGCTTTTCTCATTATATTTAATATTTTTTCATTATCCTCTTTGCAATAGTTAGTGTAGGTTAGGAGTTAAGCTTTAATGAAAAATTAAAATAGGTAAGAAGGGAAATTAAACTCTCAGTAAAAATATTAAGAGAATCTTTCTGTTTCTGTTAACACAAAACAATCAAAATAATAAAAAAAAAATATTTTGACTATTTGATAACAGTAAAAGCTTGTTTTGTTTATAAAAGAAAGAATTTAGTTGCATCTATTGTTTCTTGTATTACGAAGATATCCTTCGGTATTTGTGTCAAGATGGCCACAAAGTTCTATCCCAATGGTTACAAGCAATAACACTCTAGAAACCATAAAAATATTTCAAAAAGTGACAGATTTGAAAGGTACAATCGTAATTTCTCCTGGATGGATGGCTACATATTTTTTAAAAGTTTTTTTTTGTATGTACTTAATTTAGACATGTGTATTATTTACCAGGTTTTGTATGAACTAAATCTAGGATTTTGTCACCTTGATGATTATAGTTGGTATGAATAGGTACTATTGGGGAATAATACTCCTATTGTATTTTTTCGCGTATACAGATACTTTTTTTTTTGCTTTTGAAAAATTTCAGTTGTGACTGTATTCAATCAATCTGTGTCTCTATTAAGGTTTTTATGAATTCTTTGTAAACATACTCTTTTAGGGATTTATGTAAATTTATTTATTTCCACTATTTTTATAATATTGATTATATTCAATGTTAATCAAAACACCTTCACTAAATTCAATCATTTATAATTTACCCCCATAGTTAGTTGATAGTTTCGTTTCTTATCTCATTTCATGCAAACGCAATGTGTCCATTTCTTATAGATGTGGTATTCTTTAATTGGTTGAGTGGATTTAAACCTAATGGTTTTTAAAACCTAAGACTACAGATTAGTTTATAAAAAATTAAGACCTTATTTTTTTCCCCATTTTATTTAAAACTATATATTTTCTTTGCATTTTATTTTTCAACTCCTCAGTGCAGTAGGGTGAGTAAAATTTTAAGGATTAATTTTTTTTGTTTAAAAAAACTTGGCAAGAAGTGAAACTGAACTTATGTAAAAATACTGCAAGAATTTTTTGTTTCATTCTCTTTAACTCTTATAATACATAATAGATATAAAATATAATATTTATTCCTTTTTAATGTTGACTTCTTATTGTAATAAAAGAGCATTTATACATTTATAAAAAGACAGAAATTTTTTAAAATTTGTTGCTTGTATTTATATCTTTAGATCAGTTTTTTTTTTCTGAATATTTTATAGGTTCAATTCCACCATGACTATATCAAATCAACTTGTAGTCCCTATTGTATTATGGGGTAATAAAGCCCCAACACACTGTGTATCTGCTATTCATTTAACTCATGATCAAAGAACTTTAGTTACTGGCTGTAATGATGGTCGTATTTGTGTTTGGGATGTATCAACATCAGATAAAGGTTTGCAGGTATGTATAATGCTACAATATTTCAGACTATAAGCTTGCATTTGATATTCCATATTTGCGTAAAAAATAGCATCCAATTTAAAAAAAAATTATTCAATAAACTTTTTTGCATTTATTTTTATTCTCTGCAAATTGAGGCGATATTAATATAATTTGCGAATTCTTCTTCTCTTACATTTTCCTTCTTTATATTATTGTTTTAGATATAAGTAAATATGAAATTTTTTGTGGTGTTTATTTTTATTTAGTGTTTCTTCCTTTCAGATTTTATTTTGTAAAAGTATAAACAGTTATGTAATTTATTTTTTAATATTTTTGTGATTGAGTAAAATTAGCTCATGTTTAAATTATGTGATATCTTTTCAGTTTTGAACAAATATGTCCATTTTATTTATTTTTATGTTAAAACTTATTGTATATTGATAAAAAATTAATTTAATTTTCTTATATGATTATTATTTTGTTTATGATAAACAAATTTAAGTTTTTTATGGTATTTAAAATCTTACTTTTAATAGATTACTTGTTATTCTACTACTAAAATTTTACTAAAACAATAATTACAATAACAGTACTGATTTTGATTTATAATGTAGGTACTAAACAAAGTGAAAGATTTTTATTGGTCTGTCTATAAAATCAGTTATGAAGTTACAAAGAAAAAATGTTATTGTTTAGTTTCTCAGAATATCGCATGTACTATTTTTGGCTTATAAAAATTTATTTGTATCAATACAAAACTTTTTTGTTGTTTTAGAGATAATTAAAAATAATGACTAAAATTTAAAATGTATTCAGTTTAATAATAAAAATAGGAGAGATTCTTTATCTTAAGTAAATGATGCAATAAGTCTTTTGAAGCAATTATATTGTATACATTACCTTACTTACTATATATTTTTCTTCCTTTCAACTAGTTGTCCTTTAAATTAGTAAGATCAATAATTATTTCATTCTGCTGATTACAGTTTATTAATTAATGATTCCTTTATTTTTTTTTAATTATTGTACAGTGAAATCTCTTGTTACAAACACTCCTGCAAAATAGACGCCTCTCACTACAATTTTTTTTTTTTTTTTAAATTCCCAGTAAATCTTCTAGAAACAAACAAAGCGGATGCTCCTGTCATGTCAAAGTGGACACTCCTGTAACTAAACACTGACAGTCATTTACCTCCCAAAAACCTTATTTTCAATCTCTTTACCCCAGACACACACTTTTTTCTGAGTTTTTTAAACAAAGACAACTATTTCTGCTATATTCAAAAAAAAAAAAAAAAAAAAAAAAAAAAAAAACATCTCTTTTTTCTATTTTCAAAAGCATGTAAATATTTTGCCTTATGGACAACTAAAAATATTGGTTTGGTAAGCTATTTCAGTGCTAAACAATCATTTTCCTGTCACCTTCCTTTATCTTTGCAAAGAAAGGAGAGAAAATGATATTGCTCTTATGAAATATTTGGGGCAGCAATATCTTTTAATCTGAGAAATATATATTATCAGGGCCCACAAGTTGAATTCTCCATTCTACTTCATTGAAAATTCCTTTCTTCTTTTAATCAATTGACTCTTGATTTGTACACAGCCGGATTAAAAGAAAAAGAGAACAGAATTATAACCATAGAGATGGCCATATAAATCAGATATTTATTCAGACTCTTGACTCTTTAGGAATATCAACTCCATAGTGCCTGGTGCCTTACAAGAAGGTAGTATCTTGTCTTTTTTTCCCCCTGTGCATCACAGGAGTTTTATCTTCAAAGTGTCATTGCCGCATTTCCAATCATGGGATAGCAAGATGTAAGGAAGTATTAAATGTAATAAATTGATGTCCTACAAGCTCCTATCTGAACAATTTCCGCCTGAAAAAAATAAAATTCTCAATCATTTTAAACTGCTTCACTAAGGCAGGTTTCACAAATTATACATCAGGTATCACTCTTCTTGAAGAAGCCATAGATCACACACATTCTGATGATCTCATTTCTGAATTAATAAATTTGATTCATTTGACTTGACTATTAATGATAACAAAAATTTACAAGAATATTGAATGTTAAAAAAATGGTTTGAATATGGACAAAATAGTCGAAATGGTTGCAAATCATGATGTCATGAGTGATAATGAAGAAACTGACACTCAATTGATGTTTACTAAAAAAGAAACAAAAGTGAAAACTTGACTTGTGATCTAACTTATATTGAGGAACTGAGACATTTTTATCAATCTAAAGATTGTGAAATAGTTCTAAAAATCTTAATTGATTTAAAAATGTATCAAAATGATATGTTGCATCACAGCTGCTTAAAACAAATTTTTATCACATATTTCTTTTCAATTGAATAAATATAAAAGAAAAGCATGTACATATATCAAATTTCATATATTTTTGTGTCGTTAAAATTATGATTTTATTAAGTTTAAATTAATATCAATATAAATACTTACTGGTGATTTTATTATTTCTACATTTACATAATTTTTCTAAAAACAGTTTATGGTGTTAGCTTTCAATTTTAGTGTGCTCTTCTAATAAAAAGACTATTTTTTCATCCCAAGAGTGTCCACTGAACCGAATTTTCAATGTATATTGTATTTGTTATGATTTTTCTTGTCTTTGTAATGTTAGTTTTTCTCTATAGATTACTCCCCGTTGCTTGTTGTTTGGCCATTCGGCTGCTGTTCTTTGTCTCACTCATGGAAGCTTGTCTTCAGACAGTACACTGTTAGTTAGCTCTTCTGAAGCTGGGTAAGATAAATAATATTTCATTTATTTTGAATCTGAAATTTTTTATTTTTTCCTATACTTCTCGTAAAAAAATATATTCACGAAAAACTTCTTCTTCTTTTTATAATGGCTAATATAATAAAATAAAAAAAGGTTCTTTGTCAGAAACTGATTATTTTATCGTGATCATGCAGTCTGAAAATTATTTTGCATTTTGCTAAAGTATATAGTGCTTAAAATATTTTTTGAGTGTACTTAAAAGGTGCTTATTTTTGTTGAAAGATTTGGCTATGCGCCCTGTTGGAAATTTTTTTTTCTTTCATTACTTAACAATTTTTAATATATTTTGTGAAGTTTCACTTATTATTTATTAAAACATAATAAGGAATCTTTTTAAAGTTAGTGCCATTTGACTTAAATGTGCTTAGATGTCACAGATTACTTCTTGCAATTTAAAAGTACCATAATCTCCTATTTCTTTTTCAAAAACATAATCACCTTATGAATTCAAGTAATTTTTTAAAATCTTCATCAGCAATAAATCTTTTCAGCAATACGGTTTATAAGTGATTAAGATATCTTTCTGGCTGATAAATAAAACCCTTCTTGGATTTTTTAGAAAAATATTATGATCCATTTACATGAGGCCATCAACTGTAGTATAAAGCATGAAGTCTTTAAGTTATAGTGATTTAGAAAACTTTTTCAACTTGTCAAATTTTTGCCATTTAAGAAGGTAATAGTCTTTGGGTTTTGGGATGTTAAAGTAATCAAGTCTGTCAAATTCATGAAATATAAGACAATAATTAGTTTTATAGTTTTTTAGTAGACCAGTTTTATACAGAAGGATTTCTGAAATGTCATGTTGTTTCAAATTGTGATGTTTAGATGATAATATTGTTGAAAATTAGTGATTGATGCATGAATTATATTTACAGTGTAATTAAACTTTTTTTTATATATTTATTCGGAGTTAAAATTTTGTGCTTCATGTTTCAAGGCAAAAGTTATTTACAATTTTTTTTTTTTAACATTTACTGATTAGAATTTAATGCAAACTATTGCTACCAAAATGATATTTTTATTTAGGGAGCTATATTTTAATTTTATAGGGATATTTAACAATTTAGTTTACATGATTAACCAATTGACTTACTAATATTTTCCCCCATAGTCGACCTTATATTAACATTGAATTTTAAGAAAATAAAAATATTTTGCCTATAGTCTTTTCTCCAAATTATATAATTTTTTTTAATTCACTAAAAAAAAGTTACAGCTGCGCAGCCCGTCTCAAGCTGGCAATGTAATAACGGACTTGAAAGCTGCGACCCACTGTGGCACAACTACATAAGCCAATGGGTTAAATTATTGCTATAAGCTTGCTATGTTTGCAATCAGGGTACAATAAGAATTGCAACCACTTAGCTTTTCCAAACACAAGAAATTTTAGATGAAGATTGACTATATTAGCAACTGCCACCGTATGCAGTAGAAGGATTTATTACTTGAGGTTTATATTATTTAAAGAAGAGTTGTTGCTAAATATTGTGGACATTAGTTTTAGATACATTTAGTTTCTAGTTGTTATTTTTATAAATAGTTTTAAATTTCTAGTGGTTAATAATATGCATTTTTTTCTGATACAGACTGGGCACTCTGCATCCAAAAGGGTTAAAAAAAAATCAATTTCTACTAATGTCATATAATAACATATACTACTGTAAAAATTGTATATATCTTGTAAAAATTATTATTTTTCACTCTCGTCAAAATATCCTAAGTGTTTTATTATGGTCATTCATTGTATCGCATAGGAAACAAAATGTGATATATTGTTAGTACCATACTAAAAGTATGAACCCGTTTATTGCCAAATTAAAGATTCATGGTTTTGGCGTGATGCCGAGGAAGGTTAAAGATTCTTATTGTTATTGTAACCTTGATATATATATTTTTTTATTCATTCATTGTACTATTGCAAATATTTTTCAAAATATTTTGATATTTTTTAATCGAACATACTTTAAATTGAATTTTTTAGTATTTTATTTCAACATTATAAGCTATATATGAATTCTGATTACAAAGAGTATTAGAATTATTTATCTTCAACTCATGTTTTTAAATTTTGATTCAAGGATGAAAAAAAAAATCATTGTAAAATTATTTATAATTCCATATATTCGATTTTGTAACTTATATTTATACATTTTACTTAATTTAATATCTCTATTCTGTCTGTTTAGAGAGATGTCTTTATGGGATGTAACTGATGGACGTTGTCTTGAGAGTGTTAAGTTGCAGTACATTCACACAGCCATTCATGTATGACTCATCTTTCTATTATTATTTTAAAAAATTTATCGTATTTTAAAATGTATTTTTAATAAGATATTGTTTTCAAATCATATCTCATATTTCATAAAACTAAAATGTTGGGAAACTCTTCATTGGGAGAATGTTGGGAAACTCTTCATATGCACCTCTTTAAATCTCATGATTATTTTTGTATTTCTAAATATTGCTAAGAGATGGTGCAACTAGTCCTCCTACTTTTGTCACAATTTTTGCAGTGATATTTCCCGCCTTGAATTGAAATCAAAATAATTTTGTACTTTCTATTATTTAGTTTTCTTTAGTGATACCATTGCATGTAATATGTAATAATTATTTCAGTTTTGTGATAAATGTATTTTTAACCTCTGATCTCAAAGACTGATTGTAAGGCTGTTTTAATGGTAAGGTTGGAAAATTATTTTCCAAAATATTTTTTACCTAATTTTAGTAATTATTTTCTTATTAAAATTAGGTAACAAATATTTAGCACCTTAAAGCAATAGAGTTAAAAAAATGTTATCCCAGTGTATTTTTTAAAGATAAAACTTGGGTGCATTGCAGGGAAAACTGGAGATCAGTCGAAGGGACATCACATATTTCACCACCTCAAAGTCAAGCAAAAAATTTCTGTCTGGCAAAAATATTAAATGACATTTTTGAATTTAGGATAGAAAATATATTAATTTTCAGCAATTAAAAAAATACCTTTTTTTTGGTCGGAAATTGGAAAAAGATCTGACTAAGAAAGGGTTAAAAAGGAGTGAAAAATACTTTTATCTGTTAATGGATCATGTGTTGCACTACATGCCTAAAGAATGAACATGAACTCAGAGCTAGACTAACAATGCAATGTATGTTTATGTGTTTCATTCTATCAGAAAAAATTAAAATCATTTTACCTTAAAACCCTAAAGTATTGATTTTATTCATCAATTAGTGTTGAAAGAAATTGCCATTAAAATTGCAGTGTTAAAGAAACAAGATACATTTGTAATTTATCTTGTTTTATCCTTGTTTATTTGCTGCTTTTATTCTAAATTATTGTTTTCCCCTCAGTAGTATATGGATTTTGAGGTTATTTCAAAATATTATTAAAATAGTTGAATTTTAGCAAGCTAATGTAAAAAATAAAATAATAAATTAATTCATTTGTATATACTACTGTACTGTTATTAATTTGAAAATGTTAATATGTCTATCTATTTCTTTTTGATACAATTGTCATTTAGTTTAATTTTATTATGATATTAGAGCATATTATATTTTTAGTTTCGTTTATTGTTTTATTTCAAATCAAAGTTTCACGGGGTGTTTGATAAGAAATTTCTTTTCATTTTTATCAATATTCTCAACCAGCTGTTTTTTTATGTCTTTGTTTGGCTTTTAACTTACTATTAAAGCATTTGTAAACTTATTTAGACTATATAGGGAGTTATTTTAATTGTTAGCAGATTTGATCAAGAATAAACTGAAAAATAATGTTTATCTGTTACTCTGATAGCCATTTTTTTATAAAATTATGTGATATCATATGCAAACTTGTTAAGATTTTTTTAAATCCTAATATTTTCATACACTATTAATATTATTTAGATACAAGAAACTCAAATTTGCACATTTGGGTAATAACTTTTTGACAAGCTCAATTTTGGTTAAATCCATGTGCGTTTAAAAATTTTTTTTTTGCAATTGGTGTTGATTTTCACATGATTTTTCAAAATTCTGATATTATAATGATACGGGAAATTTAAATCGCCTGCCTGAGTATTCACTATTTCATGTGATAATTCTATCATTTTCTATGCATTTTTTTTTCTCAGTTATCATTACTAATTTTTACATATTTTTTAAAATCTTGATATTTTTGAAAATATATTATTCATTACAACACATGAATCTCGGAAAATATATTTAATTAAATCTTTTTGAAACATCCGATTCATTTGATTTATTGTAAATACACAAGATTTTATTATCAATCTTCTTTTCTTTCTTATTGCCATATGGTTCCATTTTTTTGTGATGAAATGACAACTTGCTAATTGTGAAAAAGGAGGAATATTCAATTTTTTCAATGTGTTTATATATTCTTTTATGTGTTTACAAGAAAAAATTTTTTTTGGTAAGAGTTTTTTCTCTTTAAATTTTAAAATTTTTCCATTTATGCATAAAAATGTACTTAAAAAAAAAGAAGAAACAAACACACATTGAGAAAAATTTCAGATAATTTCTTCTTTCAGCAATCACATGTCTGTTGACTGGTATGCTAGTGAACTTCAAATTTCATAGGGTTGCAATGTTTGATGTCGTTTTTTTTTTTACTTTGTGTGTAGACGTATAACTAAACAGTTGCCTGTGAAATAACATTTTATATAGATCTGCAGTTATTTATGAAATAAATTTCTTTTTTTGTATAAAATGGCTGTAATACAAATGAACTTCGAGTTTAATAAGGTGTAATATTTAAAAAAAAAAAAATTTATAACCGTCGTTGAACAGCCGACCCAATTTTTGAGTTAACGCTTACTAATATTCACCTCCGTAGCCTTGTAATTTCGTTCTCATCCTAGAAGACAAGGAAACTCCCAGATCAAGTAATGCGACAAACAAGCTTTTGTGGAGGATTTTTTAATTTAATTAACCCGTATTTACGTGACAAGGAGAGGAAAACCTCTCATGATTAGCCTGATAGCAAGGGGACTCTAACCCATGATCCGTCTACCAATGATGATATTTCACATCAGCACTGTGGTCGATGCAAGGCGAATGCGGAATTTGTATCGACCAGCCATCGCTGGATCGAATCCCGGTTCACCTCATTGGAAGGCGAACGCTCTATCCCCTGAGCCATTGCAACTCTATGGTGTAATATTTAAATATTTTGTGATATTTTTGCATATGATGAAAGCAACCATAAAATGCAACTAAAGTGGTCGGCAATAAAAAAAAAATTACATAAAACTGGGTGCAGCAACAAATCAGTTCCAGTCATTTTTATAAAAATAAATTTTATTCAAACTGTTTTTAAAGATTTTTATTATGCTGTGTTAAACTAATTATAATTTTTTGTTACAGTCTTATCATGTGTCGAAATCAAATGATGTGCGGTTGTTTTGTAATGGTTATTATGCAGAAATTCTAGTAATGGATGTTCTCACGTTAGATATTCTATTCACTTTATCGTCACGTGTTAACCCTGATTGGATGAGTGCAATACATGTTCTTCGTCCTGTGAAAAGTCATGGTAAATCTACCACTTAAACTTAATACAGAAGATAAAAACTTAATTGTTGTCCAGTTTTAAATTTAATTTCTATTCCTTATTCTAGATGACATTGTTGTTGGTTTGTCTGCTTCAGGTTATATTAAAGTATGGACAATTACTGGAAATGAAGCTAAAGTAATTATATCTTTTTTTTTTCATAAATAAAATAGTTCTCTGTAGCTAATTTGTGGGGGTATTTTCTGAATTTAAATGTTTTGTTAAATAATCTTGCACAGTTTGTCAAATATGTTGAGGTATAGAGAAAAAAAAATTGCCAAGATGCTGGTTACATTAAAAAAGTACTCAAATACTTTTTGTTAGCTTGCTGAATTGTAAAGCTTTTTCTGGAATTTGGAAGTTGTTAAACTTTTTTAGCAATATAAATATATCTCTATCCTAAGTAGTCTTTAAAATTTTTTCTATTGCTTTGCAAGGACTATTTTGAAAAATAATTTTTAAAATATATTGTTAATTTTCACTTTAAGGCATCCGACTGGGTTTGAGACAATTTTTTGAAATAGTTTTAATTAAAATTTTATATTTATAAACAGGGGTCCTGAAGTTTTAAGTTTAAATTTTTCAAATTTAAGCGTAAAAACTACAAATTTTTCATGTCAGGCAAACAGCTCTAAAAGAAATTGCAGAGCCTAAATATCAAAATTCATATTTTTTCTCGATTAATAATATTGTTACCCGTGTTTTGATTTAAAATTTTTAAAAAATTTCAACTATACAATGAAATAGAACTAAATATATTGTTTAATATTGATTTTTTCAATAGAAAAGTTCTAAACATTCTTACTTAAAAATGGATAAAAATAGTAAATTCTTACTTAGACCTAGCTTTTAGTTCAAAACATAGCTAACATTATACAACATCTGCATACAAGGTTTCTAAAATGAGTTTTTTTTGTATTGCATATTAGTGAAATTAAATTTTCTCAAATGCAACTTTTTTTCTCCAGAAGATGCATTAAAAATGCTAGAAACTTCTGACAGCAAAAAAAAATTAGTTATTCAAAAATTAATGTCCGAAAATTATATTTGTCTGGAACATATAATTTATTCTAATGAAAAAGATTAAAATTAAAAACATTATAGTTTCACTTTAAGGAGTTTACTTCCTTTTCTGTTTTGTCTGTCGACATATGATAAAACAACTATAGTTTCATTTCTAAAAATCAGAGAACAAATATTTAAAGAGTTTTGGAAAGTTAATAAACAAAAGTTTAAATAATAATAATAATAATAAAATTTTTGTCGAAACAGCTAATTTTTACCCAGACAGATATCTTAAGTGTAAAAATAATGGTCAGATGTGTTTTCCAGTTTTATGGTCTGATTTCTTATTTAATAATATGAAGAAAAGTCTGGTTTAAGTGTGAGAAAACAACATAAGATTGAAATTCAGAAAAAGTTAGAATTCCAGCATAAAGACTAATATATTATTCTGTATTTTCTTCATGTGCAGACCAAGAAAAAATATAACATTTGCTTGCTCAATTTTTCGAGTAATTTTTTTTTTGTTGTAATTATATTAACCATACTAGAGTAAGCATAATAGTTTACTAAAGTAAAGTAGAGCTAAATTGTAATTTTTGCCCTTATGGATATAAAATTGAATTTTCTTGTTGCCTGGTATTTTTTTTCTTTACAACTTATATAATAATATAAACAAATGCTTTATTAATAATATAAATAAATATCAATATTTTTTTATATATTCAATTTGTAGACTTTTAATTTAAAACACTTGTAATTACTCTAAAAAAATAATTGGAATGAGAAAAATTAAATTGCATGGTTTATTGAACTTAAATATAGGTAATTATTATTTCATGTAGAACTCTAAATTTTAATTCAATTAAATAACTTTGAGTAAGCAGTACTGTTGCAATATAGTACAATAATAATATAATGTTGTTCATGATTAATTTGTGCAGAAACCACTGATCAATCTCTTATTCCAACTCCTATTGAAAATTGGGATTGGACTTACAATTTTGACTTACCTTAACTGGCTTGTTGTCAACTATAGATTTTTTGCTGTTATTAATAGATTAGTTGGAGTACATCAAATCTAAATTAGGTGAACACATAACAATATTTAATTTATTTTTTATTTAATTTAATTTATATCTTATTTAATTTATATTTTGTTTAATTTATATTGGGAACTTTATATTGCTTTTTATATTTTGTTAGCAAATGTTTTTTAACTTATTAATTTTATGTTTAATTTAATGTTTAATTTTAATACACAAACAATACTAAATATATCCAAATTATAAGGATGAGATATTATTGGAAGTTTCAGAATTATGCTAATTAATAATTTTTAGTACTACTTTAATCTATTTTGGAATTTATATGAAATATTGTTTGAATTTTTGTCTTAATTTAAGTGTTTTTGTTTTTTTAAAATTCCATTTTAATAGAATGAACCTGTTTATGAAGATGAGTCAAAACCAATTCGATGTCTGAATGCCCTGAAATTAACCTGTTGTGCTTTTAATCAAAGAACACTTCTTATTGTTTGTACCAAATACTGGCAGGTAAATAATCAGCTTTGTTGTGTTATTGTTTCTAATGCCACTTGCCAATCCAGCTAACTGCTTGTTTGAACCAAGCATATTTAAAGCATATTTTGCATTTCTTGTTATTCAGCAGCGCCATCTATGGCCAAGAATATAACATCAGCCACACACACGTCAGAACCCAATTATATACTTTTTCATACCTTAAATAATAATTTAATTTATTTTTTTGTTAAATGCCATAAAATATTGCTTCCAGTTCATGAATGTATGTAAAAGAGATAAAGTAAAATTCAGAAGCTATTTGTCAAATGTTTTGCTATAGCGAGAAAAATATATGTATACATTCCATGTATACATTATATGTATATGTCTGAGAATAATGAAATAGTGTAATATGCAAATTCTTTAAATGATACTAATAAGATCAGGATACAAAGGTTATCTAGAAAACAAGTTACCCACAGCACATTAAAAGAGACAAATTTTATTACCTGAAAAGATATATTGCAAAGTATATTCCAATATTTCAGTAACTTCTCAACTTAAATAACACTAGAATTATGATATTTAATGGGAATGGTAAGTAACCGTTTGTAGTTCAGTGTCATAGAAGTGTGCCAGCTGGAAATGGAGTCAGCACATGACAGATTTTTTTCTGGAATTCATTATATGTGAGTGAGGGATTTTACAGAGCTAGAGCTGGACAATAGCAGCAGTAAGCATACCATGCTTCTGATTCTGAATGGCTTCTCATAAGTTTTCTAGGGTTGCTCTATAACTTTCAGCATTCACCACAGCACTCACAACAAGAAGTCAACAAGCAGAATGCCTTCGCTGTCCTATATGACCTTGCACATTAATTTTAGTGTGGATACTGTTTACCTGAATTTTGTCTGTCATGGAGGTCAACTGTGTTACCAACGCATCAAGTATTACATGATTTCAGGCCTGACACTTCAGTTCCATTCCCAAACTACAGATTTTCTATGATGCTGGACTACAAAAACATATACAGTATGACCAGTGTTACCATGCCAGTGGTTTCTTTGTTAGAAGTAGCTCAAATATTGTGTAGATCTTTCCAAGTAATTATTATGATCACATATCCTGGTGTGTAAGTTGATTTGTTATTTTTGATTAGGAAATAGCTAGTATTTGGTATACGGGTGTATAAGTCGACCACTCAAAAAACCAAAAATAAAAATTTCTAAAATTAAAGAAAAAAAACACACAAAACTTAATAAGACTACAAAATTTTGCAAATTATAAATATTTCACATTGATGTTTCTGGATATGATACAATTCTCCTCAAATAAATGCTATGAGGCATCATTAATCCTAGATGACTGAACTTAAATCAGTGTTAATCTGTAACTAATCATTCGACTAATAAACTACAAATTAAAAACAAATACTGTATTTATTTCAAGCTAATTAACTTAAAAAAAGTATTATATTATTTCAATTAAAAATAGAAATACATAAAAATTGTCATTTGCACTCATGGGAAATGTTAAAAGTGTGCTCTTCTCTAATAGCCTTCTTTCAGTATTTGCTTACATATTTTGCCATTCTGCATTTTTTAGATGGACAGAAAAAATAAATTCTGGGTTTGTTTGCAGCACTTTTAGTTGTGTAATCTGTGGGATTTTCAGTATTTGCAACGTCTTCAATGTTGATTTTGATGGAACTAAACATTTGACTGTTAGACCATGATTATTGAAAATTTCAAAAAGTAACAAATGTACAGCTGTTTTTATCTCCATTGACAAACTTATTTCACTAGTCATGAAGGTACTGTGAGTGAACTAGGATAAACGATACATAATCAACATCAACAAGAATTCTCAAAATTGGCATGAGTCGGTAGTCTATTAGACAAATGTTTAATTATATAAGGTTAAATAAACCTTTCAAGGGTATTATTCAATCAACTTGAAATAAATGATTAATGAAAGGAAAATAAACCCTTTCAAAAACAGGAAATATCTGCACTGTTCCTATAGACATGATGTGTCAAATGTTCTGTATGTTGAGCAAAATGGGAATTCAAATTTTATTGTTAAATTTTTTAAGAAGTGCATAATTTCTAATTATTTGGATGGACGTAGCAGATGAAGTAAAATCCATCACCGAGGGAGATCCGTATAACGATACTGTTAATATTACTGAATTCGACTCTTGTTGTTCTGGAATTTTAAATTTGTAGATATACAAATGATATGTTTATGATATGTTTTAATAATTTTCATTGTGTTAAATATTTTGAATTATTTTTGATTAAATTATTTTTTCTTATTCTTAATTTTTCTGAACATAATTTAAAGTATTGTTTCTAATAAAACCTTAATATTTTACGAAAATATGATGAGAAAAATTACAAAATTAATTTTATATAACATATTAATATTTTTTGAAAGGGTTAAATTCATACAGAGTTATTCATGTCTACCTCATGTCATATATGCCGTGAGAAATTTACTCTGGATGACTATCATACATTTAGTTAGTATATATTTAAACATTATGTTAGAGAGCAATAATCAGATTTGTTTCTTTTCTATTGGTGTAATTATTTAATGCTACTGAACCATCTATCAATTATGTTTTTGGCTGTAAATTATTAATGGCAGTAAATTTTTATAAAATTTAATAGTTATTTATTGTCAGAAAAATTTATTGACACATGTTTTTGTTGTGTAAATTTAAAATATTAAATAACAAATAATATTTTTTTCAAGGTTTATGATGCTGGGGATTTTTCGCTGTTATGCTCTGCAGATAATCCTCGAGATGAACGTTGGATGGGCGGTGATTTCTTAGCTACTGACAGAGTTTTAATTTTTAGTGATAGTGGAAAAGGATATATGTATAGATTACCTTCTAAGTAAATCATTTAATATATTTTTATTAATTTGCTTTTTGTGTGTTTTATTGTTCTAAATAATATTTATTTATCAGCAAGCTGCGAGGAAAGAGCATTGGGTTAGTGTATTTTTCGTCTCAATTTCAATTTCTCAATTTTGTTCTGCTGAATTTTTTTAGTTTCATTTGATAAGTATTTAAAGTAAATATTTTTATTACTGTGAGTTTTTGTTCTTTTATATTCTTATCTATCGTAATATATAAAATTTTATAGAAATCTACCATCAGACATGGTTCAAATTTAGTTTGGGATTTTTTCATTTGAGTCAAATTAAGCTTAATTTTTCTTAAACTTTCACAATTTAATTTCTACATTCTTGTTGCAGAACTATAAATTTTTTTTAAAGACTTATCAAATTTAAAATCCTGAGTAGTAATTATATGTTGGTAAAAATATTATTTTTCAGATTTCTGTCAGAAAAAAAATGCTGAAAAATGTAAAATTTTGAAAACAAGGTTTTAAGTGATGAATCATAATAAAAAGTGCAGTTAACTAATGTTTGTATCTTCTCAATAAGTGATGAATATTAAGATTTAAATGTGAAACTAATTTGATTATTTTGATTTTTCAGTTGTGATGGAGGCAGTGAAGATTTTCATTCAAAATCAAAAGCAATGGATCAACCACTTCTGTATGGAACTTTAGGCTTACCAAATGAAAAAGTAGTTATTTTCAATTTTTTTCTTCATATATTACATTTGTCATTGCATTATAAACTTGTATTCATCTTAGTCTACTTTTTCATCTATATATATTATAAGCTTGTATAATATATAATTTCATCTCAATGTATAATTTTTTCTGTTTTATATTGTTTTTGTCCAGATACAACCATAACTTGCATTTTATCTAAACACATTATACTATTGTTGCATATATAATATGTAGTTTATATAAAACTATAGTTGACTGTAGTTGAGAATTTATAAATGATTTTACTAAAGAAAATTTTTTTATATAATAATATGTCAAAAATTAAGATTCCCTTAATTGCTCTCAAACCTTATTTGAAGTCAAACTGGTGGTTAATTTTTTGTAAATTGATTAAAAATTTAAGTTGTACCTTTGTAAAGATTATTTTTTATAATTTTGGCAAAATATTCTTTTTCAAAAATTTATTATTAATTAGTTTTGGCTCTGTTTTGAATGAAAAGCTCGAAGTTTAAATTCTAAGTTTTACCTTTTTTTTTCTTATATATTTCTTATATATATGTACTAAAAACAACAATTGTCATGGCAATAAAACCAGCACTAAGTAATCTAAGTCATGTTATGAAACCAGAAAGAAATGGCAGGCTGGTTGAATGCTTTCAATGCAGTTGAAAAAACCTTCAAAGTAAAGTTTTAAATAATTAATGCATGTTAAGTTAGCTTTTAAGCCATACCCACTTTTGAAAAGCTGATGAAAGTGTTTAACGAATCTGTTTTATTTTAGAAACTCAATCTGCTATAGCTCTTCAAATATGGCAAAATTTTTTAGAGGCTGTGAAAAATAAGTTATAATCTTTTCCGTAGGACATCTATTTCTTCAATGTGAAACAAAAATACTGCACCAGCAGATTTCTTCAAGCAAAATTATAACTAAACTTTAAATCTATTTACATAAAAACAATATATTTTTTTTTCTTAATTAATAACTACAGGATAAAATTAGAGTAATTTAGAGTATCAAATTATATTATTACTTTTCTTAGATGCTTTTCTTTTAAAAAGAAGACGTGAAAATATTGAGTTAATCCTAATAGTTGAGCATTTCCTTAAGATCAAATAGTTACTCAATTTAACATGGCAATATGTCAGGGAGTTTACAATGGCAATACTGTTTGTATGATGTATGCAATACTGTTTGCAATGATGTAACATGGCAATACTGTTTGTATTGATATGTATCTCTATATTTTATTATGGACAAAGTGAATGAAGTCTATAAGAATTACTAGACAAATTTTAATGAATTTTCTCTGCATCATTTTATGAAAAGTGTATTCTATAAACAAAATCTTTTTTTCTTATTTTACTAGTTAATTGCATCCGAACAAGATGATGAAAGAATGAAATTTTTCTCTTAAAAAATTTTTTTTTGACTATTACATTGGTAAAATTTTGAATAATGACATGCTCTATCATTTTTCAAAGCTGAATGTTAGTTATCCAATTTATTTCCAATCCATTTTTAAATGTTATGATTTTTAAAATTATTTTATGTTTAATTTAGAGATTACTTTGCCCTCCTGTAATGAGTTTCACTTCAGCCCGTGGACACTCTGAGAAGATTTTGCTTCGAGGAGATTCCAATGGTCGAGTATCATTTTGGAACTTACCCACTATTGCAGATGCTGATGTTAAAAAAATAATTTCTGACAAAGTTGCACCATGTCCCGGTAAGTGTCTATTCATTGGATTATAATAGATATTATGTAATTTTTTTCAAAGATACTTAAATTAATTTAACAAATTGTGTGATAGATATGATAAACCAGTTGAAAGGTATATTATATTTATATATCACAATGTGTTTTGAAATTTTAGAAAGATTCAATTTTCTCCAACTGTTTGAACTTTACTCAAAATATCTTAAATATTTTAAATTAATGCAGTATATGAAACAGGAATACATAATATTGAGGATGTTTGTTCACTATGAGTCAATGATACAAGTATCATTGAGTTGAAACTAATTAATCTTCTAATCATTTAACTCATTATGTGAAGTCTTGTTAATATAAAATGTGTTTTTAAGCAAAACTAAGAAATAGTCTTTATTTTTAAAAAAATACCTGATTTTTTTTGTGTTTGTTTTTTTCTAAACATAGAAAATAAAAGCGATTGATGAGATTTAGGTTTATTCAATCTATTTCATATATCTTACCAAACAAATTGGGAAAGCAGGCGAATATGACAAATAATTCATTTTCTTGTTGCTTTGTGTATACAATCTCAAATTAATTATAAAATGACTTTACATTTGAGAAATTTTTAACTATTGTATAAATATATGAATGAATTGTTTTCTAATTCAATGTAAAATTGAATTGTCAAATCTTATGAAATATTTGTCTACTTTGATTATATATATTTTAATTATTTTTTTTATCTAATTCAATTGTGAGTTAAAATATACTCATGAGTATCAGAACTAGCTGTTATAGTTCTGGAAAATAGTGTTTATTGTAGAAAAATTGTAGTTTCTGCAAGTGTCTCACATTGTTCTTTGTTAAGTAAGCTAGTAAAGAAGTACAAATATTTATAAGAAACCTATTAAATAAACTGTTAAAAATTTTTTTAGTTCATTGACTTTTGTTTTATTTATAGAACATCATCCTAAATCAACTATCAGTTTACAAGAAGCATGGGAGTCAATGTCACCTACCCCAGCTGGAATACTTGACCAAATGGTAAATAAATATTTTATTATTTAAGCAGTATAAATTTAAGATGAATCAGGTTTTGATGAATCACCTAAATGACAATTATATAATTATTATTATATATTATAGATATATATATAATTATTATATTATATAATCAGAGGTTTTCCACAAATTTTGTAGTATTGCAAATTACCATACCTTATAATAACTGGACAGCAGGAGCAAAATTAAATATGTGGAAAACCTCTTATCATTATGAGCTTTCTTTTAAAAAGTACAGAAACAACTTAGAAAATTGCTTGAAACTTTTTACAATTTAAAGATCTTTAAATCAATTTTTTTCCATTTGTTGCCAAATATAATTCACTATGAAGTTCTGAAAAAATAATTTTAAATTTTTTCTGTGCATGTGCAGTACTGAAGAACTACTTTCAATACTCATATTTTGCTCATTTTTTAAACAATTTTGTTTTAAATTTTGAAACAATAATTTTGTAAAAAATTTCAAATTGCTCCAAAAACTTTGTTTAATTTTATGGAATATTTTAGCAAAATTATGGAAGTTTTAGCAAAAAAAAAACAAACAAAAAAAGTAGTTTTTTTATAAAAATATTCATATCTCCATAAATATTTAAGTTAGAATTACAAAATTTTATGCAGTTCTTGCAAGTAATAACTAAAGTAATCAATACAAATTTCAAATTTATTGCTTGATTTTCTGGCATAGGGTGTTCAAAAATGCTTGTTTTCTTTTTTAATTTCTGCTGGTCTCTCAAACGTCTGAAAGCTTTATACTTTATTGCAAAGTATTGAAAAATTGCATGAACTAAACATTACTAAAATTACAAAACAGTCCTCTAAGTATTTCTTGATAAGAAAGTCAAAAGAACATTTAAAGCTCATAGTGTATCTTCCATTATTCTAGGATAGTGTATATATATATATATATATATTTGTAACAGTATTTACATTATTATATTTACAACAGTATAATATGCTATAATATGACCTTTGATTTAACATGCTTTATATATTATAATCCAGCGTTTTCAAGAAGCTTGTCCAATTTAATATTCTATTGTTTGATTCAATATTTTATAGTTTTTAAATTTAAGAAATAGCCATCTTATCACAAACTTATAGCTATATCTATAGTACAAAAGCTTGAATTTTGTCAAAATAATTTATACATTTTTAAATAATTGCAAAAAGACTTGTAAAAGATGCTAAAAACAAATTCTGCTGCCTGTGTGGTTTTGTACAGAGAAATTTAGGGTAGCTTTTTTTCTAATCTTAATTCAATTCGTGATTTATTAAATGTTCTAAGTGTTTTTTTTTATGGTTATGATAAATTTACCTGATTATAGACAGTAACATAAATAAAAACTGTTATCAGGTTCAAGATTGAAAATTTTGCTGAAATTTGAGAATATTTTATAGTATCTTTGCTCTTACAAGTAAAAATAGGTATAGTTAACAATTATGTCTTAACATTAATATTGTTAATGAGCACAAACTAGAGTTGTAAAGCAAAACACATTCAAAACAATGCAATTTTAGACAAAAATTATTGGATTTAGAAACAAATTTGTTGTGAAAATATTATGATTACACATTAGATAATTGACTCTAAATTCAGCATTGTCACGTGTGATGAGAGCAAATTGTGTCATTTTACTTAATGCAGATGCAGTGTATATATATTATTGTAAGTTTGATAATTTTTTTTAAAGCTCACCCCTGATTACCCTAACTTCAAATTAACCGCAAGTGTTTACCTTCCACTACAAGGTCGTCTAGTTCTAGGTCGTGAAGATGGTTCCATCATCATTATATCTGCTACTCAAACTGTTCTTTTACAGTTATTGTATGGAAAACATCAAACTTATGAAGGTTGTGTAAATATTTAATCTTTTTTTTAATCTTTTTTGAATTTTATAATAAATAATTTTAAATTTTATAATAAATTTTATTATAAAATTAATTAATTTTTTAATTTAATAATAAATTATTTTAAATAACTTAAAAAAACTTTTTTTCCCTCTCTAAAATTTCTTTTTTGTTTATTTGTTTAAAAATATAGTCATGCCAGTGTTGTAAATTGAAAGCTTGAATTAAAAATTTCTGCTTTCTTGTTTGTAATTGTAAGATCTGAGTTAAAAGGAAAAAAGCAGATAATATAGGGTAAGAGAATTAAAAAATTTAGAAACTACATATGAATTGAAGAGCTTGAGTGATAAGCTAGTTCCCAAAGGTTACCATTTTAAATCAAATGGTTCATTAACATCGTTTCTAGATAGTTATTGAATAAGTTTCTGAAATTTCCCCCGGATAACAGTATAATACACAGAAATATCTTATTACCAACACAGAAATCATCGTGTTTTTTACTGAAAACTTTCTTTTAGATAATTTAAAAATGTGATTGATTTGAATTAAAAAAATATCTTCTATTAAATCGTCCCCCCCTTCTTTGTTATTAATATGTTATTGTTCTGAATAGCATCCTTTCTCTGAATTTTTTAAGAGGTAAAAAAATATTAAAACAAAATTTAACATTTATGAACACCATTTCATTAGACTTATTCTTAAGTGATACTTTTATTTCTGTAAGAGAAATGGTAATTAAAATTAATTCTGAAAGTTTACATAATATTTTTTATCTAATTTCTTTTAATAATTTTGTCTTCATTTGTAGATTGGCCACCGCACCAGCTATTACATGGCCATAATGGACGTGTAAATTGTTTACTCTACCCACATCTTATCCATAATCGATATGATATTGCACACTTGTTGTCAGGTGGGGTAGATTTTTCAGTGTGTTTGTGGGACATCTACACTGGAACTCTTCTACACCGTTTCTGTGTGCATGCTGGAGAAATAACGCAGCTTATTGTTCCACCTGTCAATTGTAATGTAAGTGCCTAGATGTATACAAAAGATAATTGCATTTTGTATAAAGTTTGTTCTGATATTGCTGCTTATTTTTTCAGTGGTCAGATTAGTCTTAAAAAATTTTAACAATAATTTAAAAATAATGGCAAAATTGCTTCATAATTTGTCTATTACATTAAGAATATACTATTACAACTATAACAAGATAAAAAATCTATCCATTATGGTTATTTTTTGGGGAAAATTTTAGTTAATATGAAACACTTAAAATTATTATTTTTTAATACCATTTTCTACTTTATATTTCAAAAACATAATTATTAGTTTCTAGGAAAAACCTACTTACCTTTAACCCTACTTTCAATAAAGCAATTAATTTTCTGCATCTGTCTTATGAGGGCTTCTGAGATCCATGAAGAAAAAAAATTCTTTTAAAATAAGCAAATAATTTTCTGAACTAAAGAGTTTTATATTAATATTATCTTTAAAAATATATATATATATTTCTAGAGTAATGTACATTTAAATAATTTGTATTATTTCAAAAGGACCTCCTTTTTTTAGTAATATTCTAGTTTCAACTATGATACAGATAGAGCATGTTAAAGAAACGTTCTATATTTGCTTTCAAGTTTGTTGTCTTAGTAATCTTCTTAATTAATAAATAAAGCATGTTTTTTGGTAACAAAATGTAACTGTCTATTTTTCCTTTGATTTCAGTAAAAAAAAATTTTTTTTTATTATACTATTATTATGTGAAATGTTCCTGATCAAATGCCCTTATTAAGAATAGTTTCTGGTTAAAAAATATTAAATCCAGTATAAAAATGAAACAGGAATATCTAATAGCCTTAAGCATATGACTTTACAGAAGGCCATCAAATACATGAATTAATAATTCATTGTTATTTATTTATTATTTTAAAGCCTTTTTTTTAAATTTCTTTCATTTATATTTTAATTTTGCTGACTATTTTAATAGTTTTAAATATATATTTATTTACTCTAAAACATATGCTTAAAGTTTATTTTGAATATTATTTCACAGAATCGAGTTCTACATTCTATTTGCTCTGTAGCAAGTGACCATTCTGTTTCTTTGTTGGCACTGAAAGACAAAAAATGCATCATGTTAGCCAGTAGGCATCTTTTCCCGATCCAAGTGATTAAATTCCGACCATTAGATGATTTTATGATCGTTGGTTGTGCAGATGGATCAGTTTATGTTTGGCAAATGGAAACAGGTAATTTTTTTTTTTTAATATTTTCTTTTTGCATTTTTTATTCTTTGTTATTTCTCAAAAGTCCACCTTGCTTTAGATGCATCGGTACTAACTTGTCAGAGAAATAAAAGAGGTCCACACAGAATGCTGACCACATTGTCAAGAGCATATTATTGATCTAAAAATCGTGGAACATTAACCACATGTCCCTCTCGCCTACAAACTAGGTGTTGCAGGAATGATTTGCTATTATATAATGTTATAATTATCTCATTTATTATTTTCTTTTACGAAGGGATGGCAAGCAATCCTGTTATTATCCGCCGTTGGGGGCTAGGGGTCATAGGGGTTAAAGGCTCAACAATTTAATAACCAACGTCATGGCTATGTGGTCAGCATTGCACACAGGCCCTTTTCACAACAGCTAGCTGGTGCTCCTCGATCAGAAGCTAAGTGGGCTTCAAGCCACCACTGGGGATCAAACCCTTGTCTATCACAATGACAGTTCAGTGCCTTAACTGAGCAATAACGGCTATTTATGATGTAGTACTTACTCATTTAATCATACTTGTAGAAGACAAGAAAAAAATTAATAAATCTAAAACAAAAGCTCCCTTAAATTCTATAGCCTAGTGTATTTTAATCTAATATTCATCGCACCTATAAAACTGCTTTTTTTTGCCTCAGCATGCTTGCTAGTAATATTTTTTATTCCCATTTTAATTTTTTGTCTTCATAAATTCTTTAAACACTGTTGCAGGTCACCTGGACAGATATGTACAAGGTCTTCCTGCAGAAGAAATTTTAAGTGCTTGTGATGAAAATATTGTCAGCTCTGGCGATCGAATGACTAATCCAGCTATTCATTTCCTACGTGGTTTAAGGCATCGGAATTTAGCAGCGATACGCCATGCCACTCAAAGAGGATTGAATCAACTCCATCACCCACAAGCTCATCCTTCCCCCCAAAGTGCAATCGATGGAACCGAAATGCAGCGTTCTAGAGCCCAGCCTCTCATGATTCAAGGCCTAAAGACCAATCCTAAAGACCAAGATAGTCATGTCCTGTTTTTTGATATTGAAGCTTTAGTTGGTATGTGTTAAGTTGTGTGGAACATACCAAAAATGGTTGATGATTTGAAAAATATGTGAAAGAAAATGGAAGGTGATAGAAATGCATGTTTTGCCTCTTTCTGTTTAAGTAACCAGCTATTTATTCTGACCAAAAAAAAAAAACCTTTTTTTAAAGTTTAACAACCTCAGTGTTGATTAAGTAATGATTATTTTATAAATAATGATTATTTAAGTAATGATTATATAATGGTTATTTAAGTAATGATTATTAATGATTATTTAAGTAATGATTATTAATGACATAGTTTTTAAACTTTTTTTAATTAGCTCTGCAATCATTAATGAATTTTAAAAATAATTCTGAAACTTGGAAAAAGGAAATTCTCTGCAGAATCTAGCAAAACATATTTACCTATCTTTTTTCATTTTTCTTTAATTGATTTTTCAAGTCATTGGTCATTTTCAAGACATTTGACACTATATTTATTAAAAATGTATATATATTTTTAATTGAAATGCATATTTCTTTTTTTTTTTAATAGTTCAACTTCTAAGTGAAGAGTATGCATCCCTTTCACCTGGGCAATTAGAAGTCCAAGGTCTAATTAACCCTTCTGAACAGCAAAAATATTTAGCTCTTTCAACGTCTCCAGAGACTCAGAAAAAATTTTCTGGTAAAGTATTTAATTGTTGAAGTTTATTCAGTTAGTATTGTAAAAATTTAGATCTTGTGTAATATATATGATTTCTATATATTCTTCAACTGTATTATTATAAATCTGAACCCAATATGAAAAGCTAAGAACCTGAGTTTTTCATGAAAAGTTTTTTTGAGTTAACTCTCATTAGCAGTATTTTAGAGGAAAAGTATGAGAGTCTACCATGGTTAGCTTTGTGACTAATTAAATGCAATTTATGTAATTTTAATTATGTTACCTGCATTTTATTTATGCCGGGGTTTAGGTTTATTCAAAATGTAAAAACATTGGTTTTATCTATGATATTTTTTTCGCAGGACTTTTAGCAAAAGTAAAAGATACAGCTGAAAATGCTGCCCAAAAAATTCAAGCCAAAGCTGAAAGTGTTGGATTCAAAACCACTTCAGGCGAAATTACTATTCGCAGAAAGGTATTTTTCTTTCTGTTTTTATTTCTTTTAGATTAGCTTTTTTTATTTTCTTCCACTCTTGCTATATATATATATATATATATATATATATATATATATATATATATATATATATATATAAATATGGGAAAGTATGGCAAGACTGTGTAGCTAAGATTTTAAGGCCTATTGGAGCTAAACTGTTTGGCCTAGAAACAGTCAAATTGAATCAAGATATTCATTGTTTAATTGTGTGCAATATTGACCGTTAATGATCATTTGAAAAACCTAAGATTTAATCTTGATGCTCGACATATGGATTACTCATGTTTTTACGGAAAGAAATATGTGCCGTTGCGTTGACGTCTGTGATTTGCTTCTTATACATCAAGAAAATTAGCTATTTTTTAAGAGCATTATCACTCTGTAAGAGAAATGGATTGTTAAGGGATTTCTACAGAATGTTTTAGATGGTAAAACCTCTACTTGAAGTAAGGTTGTCAAAAATCATCTTTATCAGTTTTTTGCCAGCAAAGATTAAATTTTATGCACATACAATCATGCTACTGCCAGAAAAAAGGCGAAATGTATTGGACCAGAGTAGACATTGTATGATTCAATAAAATATTTATTCATTATAAGAAAAGTCGCCTTTCATTTTCACAAAAAAAAACTTAATTATTTTCTGAACAGTCCAATACTGCAGTATTAAAAAGCACTATTTTTCGGATGTAAGCATGTGATTTAATGATGAGTTTATATCTTTTCATGCTTAAATTTTCTTATTTTAATAATTTTTCTTTTCTTTTTTTAAATTGTATGGTGCTATTTTTTCTTTTCTTTAAAATCCCCCCCCCCCTATTTTTATTTCTTTCCCTGTGTCTTTATGTGTTTATGGTTTAAATTAAGATCAGAAGCTTTGTATATATTTTACATCCTTTCATTTTTATTGCCATATAATTCTGGTTTATTAAATTTCTATCTATGAAAATATGTGTTAAATTTTATTTCTTTTTCAATTGAAACATAAAAGTATTTTATTTTTATCCCTATATTTCAAGAATTTTCCTTTTGCTGTGTCATACATTTCTTAAAATATTGCTTATGTCCAGAGTAGCAGTAGAAAAATATTAAAAAGGTTTATTATTGCCTATATATAGCATTAGTAGCAATGGAATTAGTTTATTTTTAATGACAAGTTAAGAAATTTAAATAACTAAGATTGGTTCAAGATTATTTTAAAATTATACATTAATTTTATTTAAAATTATATTGTCTTAAGAAAGCAATATGAGTGTAACATTCTATTTTAATCTTAGTCTTTTTTAATTTTAGTCTTAGCTTGAATTACATTAAGTGTTAAAACATATTTTGATTTTGTATGAAACAGCAAGAAAAAAAGTGTGTTTATAAGGTTAGTTAGGAAAACTATCAAAAATTTTATACAATGTCAAAAAATTATAAATGATATTTTAGAGTTTTATAATATTATTATATAAATAGGTCATTATAATAAATTAGGTCGGCAACAATTTTTGTATATTTTATTGCAGTAGTTATATTGGTATGCTGTAGTTATATTAGTTTTTAACTATACTGCTAATATATTCAAAAGCAATTTGTTAATTGTTTAGTTTTTGCTCTTTTAGGATTCTGGTGAAAGCAACTGCAGTGATGGAAAGAAAACACGTCAAATGAATCTAGCAGAAACAAACCTAACTATGGAAATTGCCCAACTGTTGTTGTCCCTTCTTCATGCTTGGGGATTAGATTCTGAACTGGATAGAGTCTGTGAGAACAAGCTAGGATTGTTAAGACCAATGAGGCCTGTTTGTTTTGGTCTGCTGTCTCGTGGCGGCCATATGGCTTTGATTTTGCCAACTTACCTTAACACTTTACAAAGTGGAGTTCAAAAGAAACCTCCGCCACCGATGTAAGTTCGAAAAACATTATCAGTTTTATTATACATTCTTCTGATTTTTATTTTATAACTATCGTTGATCAGCCAACAGAATTTTAAGTTTACAATTACCAATGCTCAAATCCATAGCTTTGTAATTTGGAATTCAATCCAGAAGATTAGGGAACTCCTGAATCAAGTATTGGGAGAAGTTTGCCTTTGTGGAGGACTTTTTGAGGGAACTTATCCGCATTTGCGTTTCATGGAGAAGAAAACCGTTAAAACCTCCCATAATTATCCTGATGGGGACTCTAACCCTTGATTCATCTACCATTGAAGATATTTTACATCAGCGCGAGCTGTATGCGGAATTTGTATTGACCAGCCATCACTGGGATACAAACCTGGTTTAGCTCATTGCGAGACTAGCACTCTATTCCCTGAGCCACCGCAGCTCACAAAACATTCTTCTGATTAAAAATGTCATTGAAAAGTGGGTTTTATGTATCAGATTTTCATTTTAAAAATCTGTTATAACTATTAGTTACTGTACTGACATATCCCATTGAAACCTATTTCATTCTGATTATTTTTATTTTTATTTTTATTTTAAAAGCAGCCTGTATTTGCTAGCTATGTTTTATAAATATTTGAAAATTTTCAATTTAATCTCATGAATTCATGTGCACAATGAATTACATATTATGATTATTTCTTATTGTACCCGTTTTAATTTTCCTTTGCCAGTTTTCTTCAAGTGAGATGCATACTTAATTCCTATAGAATCTTGAAAATTGGTCATTCTAGTTTGAGAAGCAGAATTTTGTTGTTAAAACTTTGACATAAGTTTATGAAATTTATTTATTTGTATGATCTCCCTCTTTTTCTTCCCATGTTAAAATTACTAATAATATGATAAGTTAAACCTTGATTCTCATGGTTTATCTCTCTAAATAAGAGAATAACGAAATAGAGTAATGTTCTTTTCTTACTGCTGACCGTAATATGTTTTAAAACCTAGTGTGTTTTTAAAGTAACATAAATGGAAAAACATACAATCAACGCTCACTTCAATAGCTCACTCCTAATTTTATAATATTAACAGACATTATAATATTATATTGTGAGTGCAAAAAAAATCTTAAATATTAAATCACAAAAACTATTTGTCAAATTTTAACAAAGCAATGTTTTACTTTAATAAGAGTTTGGTAACTCACAGTAAAAGGCAACTTTTATTCTAACTTAATATACATATAAAAGTATCTTATAAAACAAAACTTTATCTGTGAAAAATACATTAAAAATAATATGCTGTTTTAAGGCTACCATTTTTGATAAGCATCATGCATCAATATAACATGCAGAAACCACATGTTTTAACATGTAAGAAAACTGATATCTCACAATTAATGAAAGCAATTTACAAACAAGAAAGGGTATGAGTGGTTTATTTATTGTATCTTTTGAAAGGAATTTTCACAGATTATGAATGACCATTAATTAGGACCACCTAGGATTAAGGATAAGAATTTAGGAGGTCATGTCATTAATCCTTCAGATGAAGGGGATTCAAGTTGTTTTACATTTATTGTGTACATCAAAGATAATAATGGTTTAAATAATTTCTTTAAATTTTTTATAAATGGTCTTTATATTGGAATTTTGGTCTTTATATTGGAACGAATGGCTCAGTGGAAACACTCTTAATATATATTAAAATAACATTGTGCCTATGGAATAGCAAACAGGACCTTATGTATCGGGCGTTATAATGGAAATTACACAGTAATGTAGTTCAAACTAAAGAGTGTAGGCTGTATGTAGGAAATTTATTATAAATAGTTCTGTGTTGTGTTAGTTTTACAGTGCCTTAAACAACTTTTCAATATAATTAAATTTAAATTACGTATTGATTGTTGCTATTATATTTGCTATTATATTTTAAGTGTTAATGTTCAATTTATTTTTAATTAAAGATAAAACAAAATATAATTTCTAAGAATATATGAGTGATAATTTTTTTTTATACATTTAATATTGTTCCTATACAGGTTGGGCATGTAATAGATATGTGAAACAAAGGTGTTTTGGCAACATATTTAAAAATTAATTTTTTTAGGGAAGGAAAGCATGTCAGATTAGTGGCCCCAGCTATACCACCAGAGTTGCTTTTAGAAGAAGAAAGAGCACGTGTGTTTTCCTCTCGAGGACACTGGGAGCTGTCAACAGCCATGACCACCACTCATTTGTTAGCCATTATTGCTTTGGCAAACACTCTAATGTCTATGAATAGTGCCACATTCATTCCTGAACAAGAAAGAAGAAGAAAGCTCCACAGGTGAACTGATAACCTTTCTAAAATTTTTAATTTTCTTTTTGTGACTCTTAAAATGATCAATAAATATTGCTGAATAAAGTTATATGAATTATTAAAACCATTTATTTGAAATTTCTGCAGTCTTCAGATGGCTTTGTAAATGGTCTGAAGTTAGAATGCTTAACCTCTTTATTAAATGCAGACATCACTTTAAAAACTATAACTGCAGTCGTTTCTAAAGTTAAGAAGGTGGATATGGGTTTTAGTAAGCACCTTGTATAGAACTGCATTCAACCCGTATTTGCCTCAGAGTTCTGTGGGCAGACTTTTACGCTTACAACATAAACAAATCATCTGTATTAATAAAAGTAAATTATTTTAATCAATTTAATCTTATTATAATTCCATTTTCAACCATTATATATCGTTTTTAAAAATGTAAGGTTTGTTCTAGACTAAAATGAACAGAATATAAGTAGTATTATTCTAAATTTCTATTTTTTACGCAGGAGACTCAGTCGTGCTGATAGTAAAGCTGTGAATTCCCAACCAACGTCACCAGGTACATTTTCAGCTCATTCTCAACCTGGTACACCCAGTTCACTTCCTGATACCAATAGAAAGGAGGACGTTGTGCAAGCAATGATGGCAGCTGAAGCAGGTGCATTTAGCAGTCAGCAGGCTGCAATTAAACAGGGTTGGAGTTTGCTGGCTGCTCTTCACTGCGTTCTCTTGCCAGATTTAGTGAAGTCAGAGAAATACAAAACCCCTCAAGTGGAAATGCTTGCAAGGAGATGGCAAGATAGGTGTCTAGAGGTAAAACTTTTTTGAATTGCTAACATTTGTTTACAATAAATTCTAAGTTGTTTATATGTTTTCTATATTTGACAACTTTTCATTTTTACTAGCCCCTTAAAAATGATAATTGGACCATTAATTTTTTATTTTACCGAAAAGTTTAAAAAATTACAAGTAATTGAAAGCGGTTAATCTTAACAAAGGGTATATTACAAATCTGCACTTTCGAGAAAACCCAAAAAGACTGTGTCAATAGTAGAAAGATTGTTTTAATTGCTTCCAAATTGTTGAATTCTCTTCTTTAGGAAGTCTAGAAAATTACTTGGTATTTGATAATCTGTGGTTGATATTCAAAATCCAACAAAAGCTTTTTTTCCTAAAAATGTTTCATATCCCCTTTTAACATTGACCGCTTCAATTATACTCATATTGATATTTATCATCGCAGTAAAATAATTATATTTTGTCAATTTTCTTCCTTTAAAAAGTACATTATCTAATGTACCAAGCTTCTTAACTTATTGACTAAACTTCTTAATGTACTAAAACATACAATAAAAAATAAAGAAAAATATAATTTTTGTTTCTTTAATTTTTGCTCTAGCTACTTTTTAAAATTACAATTTTGCCATTTCAAGCATAAAATAAAGTAGAATTTTTGTACAAAACTAACCACAAGTAAAAGAAGGTATAAAAAACTTTTACTTTGAATTATGCTAATTTTTTTCTATTAATTTTGTCTTCTATGTTCTATTTTTTTCCTTTTTAAACTAAGCAAAATATTTTAGTGTTTATTTCAGTTTTTATCTACTGAATTCTTTTATTATTTAGTATACTGAATTCTTTTATTATTATTCTCTGTTTTGCGTTTTGTTATTCAATTATGTAATTTTTTTTCTTAAGGTGAGAGAGGCTGCTCAAGCATTGTTGTTAGCAGAATTAAGACGCATATCACCAAAAGGTCGTAAAAAGTTGGTTGAAGAATGGGCACCATATTTACCTAATTATGGTGAGCCTTATCCAAAGAATGCTAATACTCCTCAACAACATCCTCATGGTGTTGATAATGCAAGTTCTGTTGCTCCTGCAACAAATGTAACCACAAACAATGCAAACAATAATGAACATGCAGATCATACTAAAGAGGAGGAACATTTCTCTGAAGACGAAGAAACAGAAGAACATAGCTTAGAAGGTACTTACTAAATATACTTCAAGCCTGATAATTAAATATTTATTTGTAATTTCCAAAATTGACTTTTCAGTGTGTATGCAGTAGTGATTCTATAAGACTTTGAAAACTACAGGTCCTAAGGACCAAAGACTTTCAAATTTTGGATCCCTATTTAAAATAATGTAAATCATTTAAAGCATTCTAAATTTTTAAAAACTGCAAAAGTCTATGTGATTTAAAATAAATTTGCATTTCAAATGATGTCTCAAAATAAATAAATTAATTAAAGGAAAGGGGAGAAAAGGTGGGAAAAAACATGATCTGTGATATTGAGCATCTTGTTCCCTACCTCTTTATAGTGGGTGTAGCCCAGTGATTAGAGAATCGGACTTCAGTCCGAAGGAGCTGGGGGTTCAATTTTCGACTCCGCCAAGACCCACCGAGTACATATGATAACTTGCCCATAAAATATGCGGAATCAAAAATCCTGCAGTATTGATCAAAATATTTCAATTATTTGGTTTTTCCTTTAATTAAACAATATAAGGCAATAACAAAAATTCTTTAATTTTAAATACTTTAATAATATTTCTCTTATATGACCATGTAAATTCCTTAAGTAATGAGGTTAAGTTCTGCATCAAATCAAAACCTGTAGTAAGGTTTTGATTTGAGGCAGAATTAATGCAATATATTTTTTTTATTCAGTCTTTATTTTATAATTTAAAAAGAAAATAATAATTCAAACAAAAGTCCCCTTTAATTTTTTTTATTTTCCAGAAAGCTTAAAAAACCTTATTAAGTACAGTAATGTAACTGTAAATTTTGTATAAATATTACTTTGTAGAAACACTGTAATGAAATTCTGGTTCTGGTATGAAATTATATTAATATTCAGTAAAAAATTGAATAATGCTTTAATAATAATAATTCAATTCTCCAATAGTACCCCGTGGCAGAATTGTAGCGACATTGTCGCAGTCATTTACAGAGTTCTTGCAAAAAGATTTTTCTTTTGAGAAGTAAAACATTTTGGTTTGCTTTTTTGCAGAAATTTACTCTTACAATTTGAATCACGCATTTAAATAATCACTTTTTGAAGCACTCAATTCATGCCAATATCGTAAATCCATTTTGATTATATTTTCGGCAGTTATTGACTTTAATTTTCACGTTGCTTTTAGATATCCTGATACATTTCAGGCGATATGAGAAATTCAAATTGTGCATTTGATCATTTATTTTTTAAGGCAATAATTCTATAGATTTTTTTGTCAGAAATTGCTTTTGAAACTTGATAGCTTTTAAAACCCTTTTTTTGAAGAGTCTGATTCATATGATTTCTTCGTCGATCTATTTTTTGGTAATTACTGCTACAGTTTTCATGATATTTATTAATTTTTTTAATGTGATAATGATTTGCAAAATGCGATAAACGAAATAATTAGTATGTCACCCAACCTGACAAAAAAAATATTCAAGGATATCGCCCATAATATTAGATATTACATATCAATTAAAAAAAATATATTGTTTTTTTTTTGTTTTTGTTACCTTACATTAGTAACTTATGCCTTTGTTTTTATTGAAAGTATCTTGCAGAAAGATTTTAGTGCTAGAGAGATTTGTCGCAGAAAGTCCCAAAAAATTCTGCCACATGGCAATAGTATTCAGCTAGTGTAATTGCAAATTTAAAATTAGAAAATAAAATATTATTGTAATTTGGTCATTATTATAACTTAATGTGGTCTTGTTTAAATTAAAAGATTCTAGTCTTGCATATTTTAAAATTAAAACAAAAAGAATTTTTATTTTTCACGATATTAAATGCTAGCATAATAACTGAGGTAAACAATACTAAAAGAATACAAATAATTTTAAAACAAAATGGACAAAACTTCTTTTAAAAAAATGCGCTAAAAAGCAGCTGAAATTTCAAAAAGAGAGAGAATAAAAATAGAAATAAAAGAAGTGAAGGAAATAGAACCCCCTGAAGACGTCGGCTTCAGTGGTCATATTTTTAATTTGAGTTTTATTTCCTTCGCTTCTTTTATTTCTAATTTTATTATGAGGTAAACAATATATATTCATATTATATATACATATTCATATTATATACATTATATATTATATACATTATATATTCATATTATATATATATTCATAAAAGAAACTTATCTACATTCTGAAAAATTACTGGAAAAAGAAATTATAGTGTGATTTTTGTTGTATGGAAAATTTTTATCTTAAATATTATTCATTATTTTTTATTACACTTTAGAAAATTTAAATGGAAACTATTTATTTGGGTTTTTTTTTGTGCTTCATTTTAGTTTATTTTAATGAAAGAGTCTATTTATTTTAATGATTTTGAAAAAATTATTTTAATTAAAAATATAAATTAATAAAGTCTATCATTCAAAATTAAAAGCTTTTTCCTGTACATATATTTGTAAAACATGTCTTAAATTTCTGTATAGTAAATATATCTGTTTGATATTTATTTGTATTTTGTTAAGACTAATAACTATCCTTATTTTACTGATATCTATTAATTAGATACAAGTCATAGAAGGCCTTCTAGTGCCACAGAAGGTAAAAGGAAGCAAACAACTGCTATAGTTTTACTGGGTGTTATCGGTGCAGAATATGGTCATGAAATTGAAACTAGCAAAAAGAGCACACCCGATGATCAGAAAAGACGCAGTGTTGTTGAAGGGTTTGGACTCACAAATTACTCACTTGCTCGATATACTAGTATGTACACATGTGGTTTTCAATATTGGCAAAACTACATGCATCGATTTTTAATAATGATTTCTTTTGTCATTTTCAGGTCAGGCATTAGCATTTCTCTTGTTAGTCCCACCTTCTGCAGCCTTTCCTCAACATACTGCTTTAAGAAGAGCAGCTATTGATTTGATTGGGCGAGGATTTACTGTATGGCAACCTTATTTAGATGTTTCCAAAATTCTACTTGGTCTATTAGAGTTATGTTGCGACTCTGATAAGCTAGTTCCCAGGTCTAGTTTTTTTTTATAATTCTGAAAAAAAATTTAAACGAATTTATACTTAAGTTATGTAACATATGCATTTTTTTATTTAAAATAAAAATTTGTTATTCTTTTGATCCTGAAAAGATTAATACAGTAGAAGATTTATATAGCGCAATTCTATAAGCTGCAATATTGCATATGCCGCCTTTATTTTTTCTAAAATAATCCAAAACCGATAAATGTGTTGAATTTTATAACTAATGCTCTTCATAATTAAAGTTTTTTTCAGCAAAAAATAAATAAATAATAATGAAAACTTTATGACATATTTTTTTATTTTCAAGCGTTTATATTTCGGAATTATTTTGCTATTTATCTGTTCCAGTGATACATTGCTAATATGTAGTTGGTAAATTTAGTGATAGGTGAAATAATCTATGTAACACAAAATGCTATATAATATAAAATACAAAGCCTCATATTTGGTTGTATATATCTTTTGATATGTTAAGTTTTACCAATTTATTAAAATCATGAATAAAATCCATATTTGTGCTAAAAATTTAAAGTAATACATTTTATCATTAATGTTTTTTAATCTAGTGTTAAAGCTATGAGTATTAAAGAGTAAGTTGAAATTTGCATTTATTTGATTATTAAGAAAATGAAAATTTTCTTAATATATGGTATTGCTTATTTAAACTTTATTAACCAAATTATCTTATTCTAAACGAAGTTTATATTAAGTGAATTTAAGTACATTTCCTTTTTTTATCTTGAGTAACTTTCTTCACTGTTTGAAACAGAGTTTTGTGTTTTGAATGAGTTTAAGGGTTGAACTTAATTAAGTTGTATACAGTCATAGAGTTTGTTTTAAATTACTATACATATTAATATTTTAAAAGCCCAAAATGTTTTGATAGTTGTATAAAGATTTATCATTCTAATTTGCAACTTAAAACAACGGACCATTCTGAATAACTTTTGATCTAATGATGGGATCTTCTGATGATTTGATCTCATGATGGGGACAATCTAGGACTCTATCTGCATGGTTCGAGGGTGTGACCTCAAATATGTTAATTAATAAGTGCAGACTATATATTAAATTATGAAATCAGACACAAAACTGTGCTTTTTTTTAATAAACATATATTTTTTTGAGGGATTCGAATTTCTGACCCAAAAAATAGGAAGTAGCCACAATCTAAGAAATATGGTTCCAAAAGTTTGGTTAGGACAGCGCCCCAAAGTTTGGAACCCTTAATGTTAAGTTTATTTTTTGTGTATTTCCCTATATCTTGAGAACTTTTTAAAAGAATTGAAAAATTTTTACTCGCAATTATAAAATTTGTTTATTCTAAGATAATTCCATGAAAAAATAACTTTTAGTAAATGTTTATAATTTTATAATGGTCAAAAAATGTTTTATCGTAAGGTATGCACATTTTTGTATCATTTTAAAGAATACAATTTTACATGGCAAAATATAAAATTTGAATAATATCTGTTGACAAGTTCCTGAGAAATTAAATTTCAAGAAGTCAGATATTTAAAATTCAATTTATTAGGAATTATTCAACCGATTTTGCTCACAATTTGTATTTTGTCATGTAAAATTATATTCTTTAAAATGATGAAAATAATTTTATATCTTAAAATTCAAAATGTTTTTGACTATTATTCAATAAAATAATAAATATTTACCAAAAGTTATTTTTTGAATGGTATTACCTTTGGGCAAACAAATTTTATAATTGTGTGCAAAAATTTTTCAATTCGCTTAAAAACTTGTCGAGATATAGTAAAATATGCAAGGAGTAAAATTAACATTCCACGGGTCCAAACTTTAAAGTGCTCTCCTGACCAATATATTGGGATCATATTTCCCATATTGTGGCTACACCCTACATTTAATGGGTCAGAAATCCGAATATGTAAGAAAAAGGTATATTAATTCTGAGGAAGTATGTTTTTTTGTCTGATTTCGAAACTTCTAATATCGTCTGCTCTTCATATTTAAGATGACCCCTCAAGCTAGCTATAGATCTGATCATTAGATCAAAAGTTATTCATTTTTTATTTTGTGCACTGTTCTTTAAAATATTTGAAAGAAACTTAAATACATGTTAAGGCTATTATACAGTGAAGAAAATACAGTTGCAGCTAAAATGTGTTAATTATAGGTTATATGTACCTATTTTTGTTTATTGCAGTATGTCTTATGGGTTGCCTCTAACTCCAGCTGCTGATTCCTGCAGAACAGCTCGCCATGCTCTTTCATTGATTGCTCTTGCTCGACCTGCAACATTTATCACCACCCTTGTAAAAGAAGTGGCTCGCTACAATACTCTAGCTCAAAATGCTCAAACACTGAACATTTCTATGCACATGACTGTTCTAAATCGATCGAAACCAGAGATATTACGTGTTATTGAAATATTGATGGACAAAAAGCAAACCGATGTTTCTGATCTTCTTGTAGAGGTGAATCATTTTAAACTTTCAAGCTGTATACATTTATAATCTATTTCTATAGCCTATAATTTAGATTATGGCTCTTGTTTTAATTATGATTTTGCTGTAGGAATATGTTGAGTTGAATATAATAAACTCTTTCACCAATACTTTTGAAGACTTAAAGGGATAAAAGTTATAGCCTTTTTTTTTTTTTTTTTTTTTTTTTTTTTTTTTTTTTGTAACTGCAGATACTTTAGAGATGTGTGGCCTCTTAAGTAAATCAGTATTGTGTTGTGGTCTCTAGACACTAGACAGAGACTGCTGCTATTTAAGCAGATTCAAAGATCTTGTTCGATATATCCATTATTTATAGTAGAGAAGTGAAATTATTATAAGATATGAGTTAGCACTTTTTACCCCTAAGGTCATCATATTATTTTCATTGAGAAAATTTTTTTCGTAATGAATGGGTTCTTAAATTTCAACAGTTTTTATTCAGTAAAATTTACAACAGAATAAGAATATGAAGTAACACTTTAAGTAAAATCGTAATTTGTAGTATTTTAAATGTTTTTATCTAGTTGTATCTGATGCCACACGTTTTATGTTGTAATGGGGCACAAACAAGTATATATATATAAATTTAATTGTGATTTTGCTGTTATAATAAAGTATATTTTTTTTTGAAATTAATAACTATAGCTAAACCTTTGTTTTCAAGAGTAAAAGGCTATTCTTTGTGTATGCCTCTTTGCGTTGCCTTTTTGTTGTATTTTAAATTGTGGTTTTTGTTGATATTCTAACGTGTATAAACATTTCCTAAAATTCACACTTATTGGTATTTCAAATGTTATTTTCTAAAGTAGGAAAAAATTAAATTGAATGAATTTATGTGTATGAAATTTTCTTTTGCAAAAAATATTGTTTCTGAACATAATTTTGATTTTATTTACGTCTTTAAATAACATGGTGTGTAGCGTTTTTAAAAAGTGCTTAAAGATGCTTAATTTTGATTTTCGTTTTTTAAAAGCCTTTAAAGGTGCTTTTTTAATTGGTTGTTTTTAAAAAATACTTAATTTTTTCTTTTTACAAAAAGATATTTTTTCTTTACCATGTCGAAATTCGTCATGTGTTATGCAAAAGCCTGTGTTTCACATTGTTCTATTCAACGTTTTCACAATTTATTCAACCACAATCTTTTTCGGTGTACTGTCGGTCCATAGCGTATGAAAGCTCCAATCATTTTACAAGTTTGATGAAATACTTGGATGTCTGCATGTGCCTCTGCTGAGATGGGATTGGTGAGTTCATTACACTCTTACCTGCAACACTGCTGCATTTTGCAAGATATTCTCAATTTCAGGCTTCATTTTCCACCCTCTGATATCAAACCGATAAACCTCTTGGTTTTTTTCATAATAGCTTATATAATCAAGAAAAGAGTTCCTTGTCAGAAACTAATTATTTTATCATGATCATGTAAAGTCTTTGGAAATAATTTTGTATTTTGTTAATCTATATAGTGCTTAAAAATATTTTTTGAGTGCTTTAAAAGTACTTAAAAGGTGCTTTTTTTTTAAAGATTTGGCTATGCACCGTGAATAATAATGGTTGCTGCTTGGGCACAGGAGGGAAATTCTAGGACATTGGTGTAAACACAGAATAGAATTCAGATAAAGGATATTGTTTGTAATTTATGGGTGTAATGAATAGATTGCTAGGGGAAAACAATAGAACAATATGAATGTGAAGCTGGTTCCTACAAGATAAAGGAATGTGTTAGTGAGGGCTGAAGAAGTAGGAATATCTTAAATCTTTTTGCTTTAGTATAGAAAAGTTTTCAACTATCACCATTAAGAGGTATGCAAAATCTTACAACTTTGAACTGATATCTTCTACTCCTGTGGAACAAAAAGTTTAAAATTTGATAGAAAATGCTCACTTTTTTAAAAAAGAAAAAAAGATTTTTTTGATATTTTTGCAGTAGAACTTAAAAACTTCAATTCTTTGACAAGTTTATCTTTAAAATTTTTTGGTTTTTAACATATCTTCTGCTGCCTCTTCAGAACTGAAGTTTATATTGATCTATTGAGGCGGTAAAATTAAAACTTCTGAATCTATATCTTCATCTTTCTTAAATTAACCAGTCCAACCTTTGGCTTTTTGATTCAACAGAAAACACCAATTTAGAGTTTTAAGATTTTACATGCCTCATAGGGTTCATAGCTGACAGCTTTACCATGCTCCACTAAAAGATTTAAGATACACCCTTGAATATATGGTGAAGTTCAATGTATGATAAAATTGAATGTATAAAGAAATTCCATTTGAAGAATTGAATATGGTGCTATTTTTATAATTGAACGTGGAGCTATATTAAGAATTGAATGTGGAGCTATCTATGGAATTGAAGGCACAAGTTAGGACTGATTTTTGATTGGATACACGTCATTCTGAATATGAGGTATAAGGAAAAACCTAACTGTTACTCAAAAAAAATTGGGCTTCAGCGCACTTTTTTTTGGGGATATCATAGTTAACATGGGTTAGTAACATTGCTTAGTATTCTTTGCCTGTAACAGGATGGATTGCGATCCGTTTTGTTACTTGTATTGCATCAAAATTTTGCTAACAGCTGTTGTTTAATGTTGGGACTGAAGTGAATTTCCTGTTTCTCTATGATAACTTGAGGGTTGAAAATCAGTTAGATAACATCAGATTTCCTGAATCTCAATGCTTGCATTCTTAATTATTATTATTTTTTAATTTAGGTAATGGACATTGTTATTCACTGCCTTGATCATACTCAGTTAAAAGCAAGAGGGTTAAAGGAAACATTTCCAGCTATATGCAGGTAATTTGTTAAACATATTGTTTTATATATTTTTTTAAAAAAAAGGTTGAAAATTAAATTGTTTATTTTATAACTAAATGTAAGTTTCCTATTATGTATCAATTTTAATAATTTATTACAATATACAGTTTTGGAAAGAACCTGCTCTAGTAATAATTTTACTTTAGCCCCAGTTGGGCTCAAAATTGGCTAATATGGGCTCTATAAGAACATGCATTGAGGGACCAATATTGGAATGTCTAGATTTTTTAATATTGGTCCTAGAAGGGCTTTCAATATTGGATTTGTCGTGTATTTAGCCGTTCGAGGCTATGTTTGCGAACTATCATATCACGCATGCGCAATCAATTCTGGACTTTCCCTCTTTAAAGTTTTAGTTTAGATTCCTCTTCTGTTAGTGTTGTGTTAAGACGCATCTCTATATTTTAAATGTTGTAAATTATTAATAAATTGTGCTTGTTATATATAAGAGTGTTTATTCATAAAACCCCAAGCTATGGAACAGCACAGGAACAATATTCTTTTCTATCTAGGACCATTATTATAAAATATAGTCACCCCGATATTTACCCAACATTATGAGCCTCTAAGGGACCTGGATAGAAATGAATATTGGTCCATTATTGAAAGCCATTCTACGACCAATATTGAAAAATCCAGAGACCTCAACATTATAAGTCTATAAAGGTCCTACATAGAAAATTATATTGATCCATTATTGATTGTCCTAAATTATTTAATTATTAATGTTAAAGCACAAACAACTTGATACATTCTACATTATTCAGAATATTTTTTCTTTTTATTTTTTCTAGATTTTACAATGTTACATATTGCAGTTCAACAAGACGTATTGCTGTGGGTGCAAAAAGTGGATCGTTAGCAATATACGAATTAAGAGCTTCTAAGTGTCAAGTAAAGTGTATTTTGTGTTAAACCTAGTTTTTCATAATTGTGTTTTTTAAATTCACTAACATTAACAAAATCATATTACAAGTAAACTTAATTATATTATTTATTGTGCTTATATTATTTATTTTACTTATTGTAAACTTATCATTTATTTTACTTACTGTGAACTTATCATTTATTTTACTTACTGTAAACTTATTATTTCTGTCATCAATTTTCTTCATGGTGTAGTTAAACACTGATAAATTCTTTCAGAATATTTCTGCTCATGCAGCAGCTATCAATGCCTGTTCATTTTCACCAGATGGAAAGTATCTTGCATCTTACTCTAATCAAGAAAATAAATTATGCTTTTGGCAGGTAAGACACACATCACTCTGATTGCTTTTAAATTAAAATCATTAAATAATTTTTTTTCTTCTAAATTTTATGTATAATAATTTTTTTAATAAGGAAAAGCAAAATTAATAAATTTCAATACTTTGCACAGTGGGCCAGAAGACCATGATCTTTGGCCAAAAGTCAAAATTAAATTTTCAACTAAAATATGTGTAGGCAGTTTTAATATCGCCCAAATTAAGTATTCATAATTATTCCAAACATTATAATTTACTTTTTGGACCGACAAGAGTACAATGTAGTGAAAAATATGTTAAAATTTTTTTTTTTAAATGTAACTTTTAAATTTATATTTCAGAAATATATATAAGAATTTCACCTTACTGTTGCATTTTTATCAGAGTAATTAGTCTGAAATTATAGTATAATTTTTCAATTTGTTAAATTAGTTAATATTCTTGACAAACTTATAGTTTATATCTTATCATTTGACATTTTACAATGTTTGACTCACTTTCAAAACTTATCTCCAAAAAGTTCCTCGAGGTAATTAGCTAAACTTTTTTTGTTGTCTTCTTTGATGTTTCTTCTTTCGAAAAAACCTGCTCCATTTTGCCCATATTGCAAAGGTGGACTAAATATACCAAAAAACAAAAATTATGTTTTTTTCATGTTTTCGCGTTATTTCGTAATTAATTCCCGCTAATTTGTAATATTATTTCGCAAATATAATTTGCTTTTCATTTTTAATATAAAATTGCGAAAATTATTATATTTTCATTGTTATATTTAATTATTTAAACGTACTATATATATATTTTTTTTTTTTTTTGCTCGCCATATTTCAGCCGTCATTTTTTTTTTTTTTTTTGGAATTTTTAGTGTATTTCAAAATTCTAACTATGAATTCAATTTACCTGCACATGAAAACCCCCAAATTTTGAAACAAATTTTATCGAAATACTAATTTTGGCCACGAAACCTTGGATGCTGGCCCACTGTGCTTTGGTAAAAAAGTATTGTACATCCAAATTACAATTTATATAAACATTATTGGTTCATTTTCACTTTAGTCTTTTCCAATATCATTCAATAGATACAAATTTGGATTTCTTTTACATATTTCACTTTAATAATTTAATATAAACTGATTTTTTTTGTATACTTATTAAATGAGTAGGTTACAAATTGTTTATTCTTTTTCTGTTGATAAATTAAATTCTTGACGAAAAAATGTGCAGTTCTCTATGTAGTATGTAAAATATTTTTGTTCTTGAGTTAGTTTGTATTAAAAACAGAGATATAATTCTGTTTTTAATATATATTTATTATCTTATGCTATCAGAATAGATTTTATTTAAAATTAGAAAATTCATTTTTTGTTTAATTGATTATATTATAGTATTATAGTTAATAGATTATATATAGTTAATATAGTTATAGTATTATTATATTATAGTTAATAGATTATATTATATTTTATAGATTATAGCTTGCCTATTCAAAATTGTTGAAATAATATTATACTTAACTACAGCTACTTGAGACATTATGATTCACAATCTAACCTATATTACATCTTTGTTTTGATTCTAGCAATAAAAATGCTGTTTGTTTGCATAAATTTTCTGTGGTAAATCAAAATAAATGTGCCTTAAGGTTTATATTTTGTATTAATTTTATGTTTTGCAATCAATAGATAAATATTTCAATTATATGAACATTTGGTTCTATGTTTATTTAAATACTAGTGCTTTTAAAAATTTTCAAATATATACTAAATGTATTTAAATGATAAAGACATGTTCTACTAAAAGTAAATTTCTGAGTTCAATTTCTGATTCTTCATTTGATATTTAACTCAAAAATTGGCCTTCTGGTTTTTCAATTCTTGAGGGTGTTTAGCTTGAATAAAAATAACTGTGATTTTATTGTTACAGTTCTAGTAACTGTGATTAATTTGCTATAGTTAAACTATAATATTAAATATTATCTAACTAACAAATAAGCTTCCTGGTTTTACAATTCATTTAGATGTTGAAGTTGAATAAAATATTGTTGATTTCATTTATTCAGTGATAAATATGAAGTATTTTGGCTTTAACATAATTGTTAAATAATGTTCAGCATTATTAATGCATTTAATCAGAGCTTTGATTGATAAATATAAAAAAAATCTGGTTTATTAAAATAAAATCATGATTTTTATTAATCTTGTCACCTGGTGCATTTGTGAATTGTTTTATTGTTTTTTATTCCATATTTTTAGACTGCAACTGGCTTGTTTGGACTTGGAAACGCCCAGACACGTTGCATCCGCACGTACAACACTCCTCTCTTGAATGAAGCTGCCAAAAATAACCCTTTAAGGATGGCTAGGTTGCAATGGGGTGCTAATAAAATTGTCAGCTTAATTACAGAAGATCACCTCGAATACAAATTCAGTGTAACTTGAAAATTTAAATGAACCATATCCTTCTCCCATTTGGCATTCCAGATTTAACTTATCGGATTAATTCATGAATGTGCTCTTTAAATGTTGTATTTTAGTAGATGTAGAGTCGACTTTTCAAATCTTTCCTTTTATGAAGGATAGACTAAATTAAACCAAAAAAATTATAGCTTATTATAAATGTGTGATACAGCAGTACATAAAAATAATGATTAAGTATCCTTGAGCTTGTTTTGTTTTTGTGAAATCTTCCAAAAAAAGAAATCTTGTTAATTTGTCTTTGTGTAATTTATTAATATAGCTGTAAATGAAGGAGTCTCAATTTCTTTGTATATTTACTAGTGTGTTAGATGTATTTATTTACCAGTAGTCCTTTCTCATTGTGATATTGCAAGAATTTTCATCTTAATTTTTTGTGTATAAATTTAATGTATTTTGAAAGAAGCTTTATTTGTACTAGGTAAGTTGGAAACATTACACATCTATCCCTGCCAAGTCCACAAAAATATGATTTATCAATAGCGAGTATATATAAAAATCTCTTCTGTACCTACAACTCTATTTTTTAACGTATAGAAAAAAAGAGAATTATAGCTTTAAAACTCAATTTAATATATTTTACAAACATTATTAACATGTTATCTTAAAGGTACTAGTTGCAAGTCCAAAATATCAATAATTTTCCAGAACTTTTTCTAGCAGTCGTGTAATCTGATTATAATAATAATAATAAAAAAGGTGCTTCATGTATAGATTCTTGCCATAAATCACCTGGGAGAAAAAGTACCCTCAAGTCTGTCCCTTGTGTAAATGTCATGTGGATTTTAGAATGTCATGGATGATTTTTCATGTATGGTAAATGGAATAAGTGTCACAAAATAGCAGGTCGCTTAAGAGTGACAACATTTTTAAGAATTTCTTAGTGAAGACTTGGCAGGATTTGATATGCATTACATCAAGTTTTAATTTAATTAATAAGAAATACAGTTTTGAAATGTCTCTCTTTTAAATCACGAAATATATGAATTGTTTGTATTGTACAAGAATGATAACAACGAAATAATAAGGCATGAAATGGATATGATTAGACCTGAAATGGGTATAAGAAAAAAATGGACATTATGATTGAAATTGTCATTTTTATGAATGTAATTTTTTTGTGTCTGTCCTAGGTAATAAAATATTGAGGGTAGATTTCTTTTATAAATGTAATTTGAAATAAAATTGTCCAACCTTTTAAGTTTTTTTAAAAAAAAAAAAAACCCAGCTTAAATCTTTTGTTTTATTGCTTTATAATGAAGACATAAAAAAGAGGCACTTATATTTCTTTGAAATTTTACACAGTCATCTTTTCAAAATTTAAAATGAAAAATGTTGTTTAAATTTATAAATAATAATAAAAAATAATAAATACATGAAAAAGTGAAATTTGAGAATCAGATTTATCTATATGGGTAAAAATTTTTTGAAGAACTGTTACATTGATTAAAAAATAGGAAACTTAGATCGATCATTTTCAAAGTTCATTAATAAAATATAAAACCATTTAATAGTTTAAATTACCATATTTGTGTCTTTGAAGCATACTTTTTAGAGTTAAAATGGAGAAGTGAGATCTGCCAATCTATTGTTATGTTTATTATTATTATAAATTATATTTATTTATAGTTATTGAGTAAATAATGTTTTTTCTTTAACCTTTTCTGGTTAAAAACATCTTTAATGCTTTTGATTAAGAAATCGTTTCTCATTACAATATTTAACTGGAACTATATGCCTTAACTTTTAAAATTGGTTGAATTTCAAAAGAAAAGCATTTTGATATTTTTAAATTTTATAATGTGTTTCAAAATAAGATATTTATCACATGTTAGCTTATTGCACTTAAAATTTATTTTAGAAAAATGTTGCTAGCTTTTAAATCTATAAAAAGGTCGAAATTTTTTTTCAGATAATCCAGCAATAATTAAAGAAAACTTTTAAGAAGGAAGTGTGATAGAATTCAGTTTTATAGCTTTTCTTCTTATTTAAAAATTATGTGTAAATTAAACTTAACTCTTTATAAAAGATTGAGCACAACTTAATTTTTTTTCTTGCTGTTTCCCTGCGTTTTTATCTCTATGTATATAGTTTAAAATAATATTTATAAAATAGTGTAATTAGGGATATATATATATATATGTTTGAAACTAAGATTTTTTTAATGCATTGCTTAAATAATATAAATGCTTTATTTCTAAAAAATAATTTAAAAGTTACTTTTACACTTTAAAAATGTATGTCAAAACAGAAAAAGAATTATCAATAACTTTTTTTTTTTATCTGTGATACAATTGTATATTGGTAGAATAAATATATAATTTGAAAAAAATTTCAAATAAAATCTAATAATTTGAAATAACTTTCAATATGGTATATTAAATACCTGTATCACAATTTAAAATTAATTTTACTTCTTAAATATTTTTTAAATTCTTCAAAAGATGCTTGTCTTTTAAAAAATTATAATTTTATTAAACACTTACGTGTTTGTGATGTCTCGATGACTTATTTTTTCTGATGATGACTTGTTTTTCCTGCTAATATATATATAAATATATATATATATATATAACAGTTTTCTCTCTTGTTATTGCATAATAAAGATTAGCATTGAAAAAGAAATTCTATACAAGCATGCCCAAATGTTTATTTACGTATTATAATCTTAGAAAAAAAAAATAATTTTTACAAATTCAGAATTTTTTAAAACAATGTTATAGCATTGACTAAATATATTAAGTTGCAGTTACATGAGTATTTTTAAAAGAATTATCCACTCCAATATAATACACTATTTAATAAAAATATTTAGGTGATAAGTTTTTAACTTAATTTAAATAGTTTTAAAGATATATTTTATTATGAATATAAATAAGCACCAAATCTAATTCATTAATATTATTGTCATTAATTCAATGATTTTAAAAAATATGAAGTATATATATATATATATATATATATATATATATATATATATATATATATATATATATATATATACTAAAGTTCTTTTATTTAAATTCCAAAGTTATTTCATTTTTATAAAATAAAAAAATTCCTTTTCTTTTTTCCAATGTAAAATCACCCATCTGTTGAATTTTTACTGGACAAGATTATCACTTTTATCTAATTTAAGTAATGTTTTGTTCCATTAATAAGTTTATGTAATTCTTTAAAAACTTATTTATCATTTTTAACATATAAACTAAGATATTCTTTTAAAATGTTTTTTTTTTCTTTTTATCATTTAATAAGCCACATTATATAGATTTGTACCTGAAAATTTTCTTAATATAATATTGCACATATATGAAAAGTTTTTCTTTCATTGTGTTTACTTATGCTTTTAATTCTAGTCGAAAAACTTGACTGAAGTAATTTATTGACAGTCATTTATTTCCATAAACGTTTGTACATACTTATAGTGTATAAAAAGAAATTGATTGTCAAAGTATTTCATTTTTAATTTCTTCAGATGGCAATTCAAAATCTTGTGATGCAATACATTAAAATATTTTATGATATATCTTTGTATGTGTTAATCATATGACATTCTTTTCATTTTTAAAAAGAGTCATAGTGTTATAATCAAGCCATTCCATAAACTAGATTTATTTGTAAATATTTTATGTGTTAATGATAAATATTACTTGATTTCATTTATTTATGAGATTTTATTATCAATAAAAAGATGAAAATCACTTGAAGTCATTAATTATTGTGATGAGTGTGAATGCATGCTATCTCATCCTTTACAGTAAATTCTTTAAAACAAAATCAATTTAACAAAAGTAAAAACAGTTTAACAAAAATGATTTCTCCTGTTTTATTATTTTTTTACATAACTTGAAATATTTTTGTTGATACTTTCATGAAAAAAAAAATCTCATTATATTCATATTTTGTCTATTCTACAGCAAGGCACAAAACTATTTTCACAATAGTTTAATTAGAGAATTCTTTATATTACGGTTAACCATATTTTTCTTTGGTTATTATTATTTTATTCTAAATAACTACTGAAACATAAGTCAAGGGCACTGGGTAAAAATGTAGTTAACATAAAAATTAGTCCAACAAATATAATGCTCAAGTTATATGGGAAATCTGAACTTGCTTGGCAAAAAAATTGAAAAAGAAAATAATGCACGGTACACCATTCCTCAATTAGGTTAATACAATTGTACAGTACGTAGCTAAAAAATGTAGACTTATAAAGTCTTGCATTTTCAATGATTCTTATCACGATTTTATTTTATAATTAAAAGATGTTACTGAATGCTATTACTCATTAAATATCAACATTTTTTTGTTTAAAAATATATTTCATTTTAAAAATCTCATATAGTGAAAAATTATGTCCAGGCAAGAAAGAGATAAAAAGAAACTTGAAACTTTAATGAGTGTGGGTATTCATGTCAGCAGAAAACTGATGAAAATGACTGGAAAGGTCAGAGATACAATTTTTCATATGAATAAATAAAAAAGGGTAGTTTTGTTTAAAATATAATGAAAGGGCTTAAAAAAACAGGATCAGAAGGGGTTCTCATTTTGTAAGAAAATAAGCGTAGAGTATCGATTCTAATGCAAAAAATGATCATTGGAGCTCTGAACAATTAGAAAAAGTTTCTTCTCACTATTGAAATACTTTAATCATATGGCTTTCTGTTTCATCAAAACAATGCTAGCCCTCCCACTTCAAGACAAACCACAAAATAGCTTGATGATAATGGAATAAATATTTTAAAGTGACCTGCTTCATCCTATGATCTCAATTGAATTTGTGGAGAGTAATAAAAAAAATAAAAAAAAACCAAAAAAAAAACAGGAAAGCAGACAATTAAAGATTTGGTAAAAGTATGGCACAAAACAACTTGTGACACTCTCAATCTTTAGTTGAATCTGTGCCAAAACAGCTTCAAATGGTTATTAATGCTGAAGAAGAAAGTACTTACTTCTGATTTATCTGTTGTATAAAGTTAAGGTATCTTGAAATACATATTAATTTCTGATTCTATCTTTATTTATTTAAAATATTTTGAAAGTTTTAATTTTTTTTGCTCCCTACTGTATAGTAGCATCTTAATTTTTACCTTACCAATTGAAATAACTAATATATAACAACTATTTAATCAAGTGATGTGAAAAAGTGGACATACTGACAATTTATGGTTTGTAGCATAAATTGGAGTTCCAGTTAGTTTTTATGCTTAAAAAGGTCTCCTATTACAAGTACAGTATTAGTTTAATATCTATTGGTTTTAGTATCTAAAACCAAGAGATAAAAAAAATCTAAAAATAAACTACCAACTGAAATTATATTGAAAATTTCCTGCCTTGTAAGTCTAAAGCCTTTGTTTTATAGCAGAACACTTGACTTTCTGTCAGTTCCCATTGCTGAAAAGGTAAGCTATTGCAGGTGCAGTATTAGTTTAGTAAATTTTTAGTATTTGAAATCAAGAACCAAGAGATAAAAAGTGAATTTCTTTTAAAAGGATATGTTTTGTTCGACTTTTTAAATTTGACTCCTTAATTTTATTTCTTCTAAAGACAATAGACTACCTTTTAGTTTTTCTAAACTAAAACATATGTAATAATGTCACTACAAAAAATTCTATCTTTTAAAAAAGAGATTTTTTCTTTCGTGCTGATTGTCATTTTAAATTACAAAAAATTCATCATTTTCACAATTTTCTTTGCAATATTTATCAGAAATTAGTTATTTTATCATGATGTAAAGTTTTTGAATTTTATTGATTTTATGGTTATAAATCAAGAACTTTAAACCATAGAAAAAAAATATTTTTTATTACTGCACAGATCCTAATTACAAATTTATTCTTTGGAAAGTGATTAAAAATATTTTTTGAGTGCTTAAAAGGTGCTTATTTTTTGTTGAAAAATCTTCCTATGCACCCTGCATGATTATTATATTGATCATTATCTATTAATATTATTATTCATTATGCTAATTTGAAAATCATGGCAATTTATAATTATTTGTAAAGTGTCTAAATTAAATTTAGAGGAAAATAATCAACCTGTAAATGTCTGTAAAACTGAAATGGGATTTTTTTTAAAGATAATTATTTACCTTTTATATAGTCAATAACTGCTTACACTTTTCAGAAAATTATTTATTTTCTACAAAGTTTAAATAACCATTAAAAATTATTAAGCATCTTCTATTTTTGGTGTAATAACAGTTTCACTTACACTAGTAGTTTTCTTTCTAGGTATTTCACTGTCTTTCATTAAAAGATTATTACAAAACCACTGTGGTCGCTCTTTAGATAATTCAATGATTCTCTTGCCTTCAAAAGTCCTCTCATTTTTCGAATCATTTTCATACACCAGTTTAACTTCTTGCTCAATAGGATCTAATTTTAGTTCATTTATCACAGCATTTTGCAAGTATTCAGTTTCTTCCCTAACCTTAGAATAACAATTACCTAAAAACATACAAATTGTTTTAGTTATTTAAAACATAAAAGAAATGCATAATTAATTCTTTAGTAAGGAATAGAGAGTGGTTAATATTGTTCTTCTACAGATTACAAAAAAGTGAACATCTACCTAAAACTAGAACAAGTCAGTTAAGCATTAAGGCCATTTTCAATATTTGTCTTCAGGGAAAAAGTTAAAGAGACATCGACTATGTCTCCATTTATGTTTAGTTAATACAGTTTTGGACGATTTCATTGTAACAGATGTAACCTAAACTTTAAATGAATACACAGTCCCATTATCATCTAATAATTGGCATCTTCTCCAAGACAATTTTTTAAATATTTAAAAAAGAATACTCAACTATAATGAAGTTCAACAAAAAATACCTTTATTTAATTTTTCTATCATTATTAATAACAATACAAGATCAAGAAGGAAAAAAATAATTAACAAATTTTTGTTTTCTAACAGCCAGATTTCAAATTTGTCATTAGAACATTAATTAAATTAAATTTTGAGTTTAGGGATAAAAGGTATATAAAATCAATGGTAATATTGGCTTATATTTGTATTGGAAAAGGCTTTCATCAGTCATTTTGACATTTTAATTTTCTATTAAGAATCTTTATTTTTTTAATTCTTTTAACCAAACTGGTAAACTGAGCAAATTTAGTTCCAGAAATTATTTAACAATGAAAGATACGATAATTATAATGCAGTAATATTAATTTTCCTACAAAAAGTTTAAAAACTTATAATTAATTTATTTTTAATCAGGCAAAGTGCAGTATTACGGATAATGTGCGGTACTTTACTTTTTAACTGAGACAAAGTGATTTTTTTTCCATTAATAAAAAATTTATTTCTAATCAATTGGTCTAAAACTGAATGTATTACGGCTCCGAAGCCATTTCTTTTCTTGCAGCTCTGTTTTGAAAGAGATTATGCATTTTTGTTAAAATAGTTCTGAGTGACTCCATTTTTTTATTATTTTTCATTAAATTAAAAATTAGCTGTTACAGATGCAACACCTTATATTTTTAATTTGATAAAGTATCCAGTTTATTGGATACAATTAAAAGAAACGTTTAAAATAAGAGGGATTTCACATTAACTTTGCAAATACTAGCAATATATAGCATTTCCATACTTACCACATATAGTGTGAACTGGATGAAAATGCCCACATGCTTCACATACAATCAGATTGTTCTTGGGTATTAGAGGCTTTCCTAATCCCATTCTTCTTGTCATCCTCCTCTCTAATGAACGTCGGTGTTTTGGAACAGCCCATAAAAATCCCTCTTGAAGTATGTCCTTTAAAGTAGATTGTGTTTTATGCTCAGGCAACACACTTGGTAGGTTTAAGTTTCCAGCGATCGAAAGTTCTAAAACAGTTTAAAGAGTAAAAATTTATATAATTTTGATTACTTAGCTATCATTAGAAAGATTTTGCTAAATAGATTAATAAGTTCAATGATGAAATGATCATACATATAAAAGCAGTGTACGGAAAAACTACATTATTTTTGTAGTTTAATACAATTAGTTCGTTAAAAAATTTAATTAATTTTAATGTAGTGACTTTTTTTTAAATGTAGTGACTACAAACTACTTTGGAATTGTAGTAACTACTTCATTACTTTAAGGAGACGAACTTACATCAGTGTTCTCTCTAAGCATTTTTTTAAGGGGGGTTGCCCTGATTCCAATAAATGCACTCTATTTTTACAAATACTCCATCATTTAAAAACACTGACTTTTTATTCGCATTCCATTTTGAAAACATTTAATTTACAGTTCAAATAATAATTACACATTGGTAAAACTATCTGTGCTTATGCATTTAATTCTGATTACTATTACAAATATATACTTTGTTAGGATTATTCTCAACTGCTTAAATTTCTTTTTTCTTTCTTTTTGTACGTATCTTTTTTTAGGGGGGGGGGGTATTAATAAATTTTTTAAGTGATTTTAAATAAATACCCTTTTTAAAAATAAAAAAAAAATGAACCCTTAAATGTTTATTTTCTCATAATTTTCAGTTTAAATTATAGAAGAAAAAAAAAACTTGCAAGCTATTTTTTTTTATAAACTACAAATTTTTCTCATATTTTGATAATGAAAGAGAATTACTTTGTGAAATTTATTCAAAAAATGGTATAAGAAGGTAATTTCAAAACTGTTGAGGATAAAATTACGTTATTAGATAATATTACACATTTTGATAACTACGATGTTAAGTACCCTTACAAAACTCGAAAAGCCTTTTTCAGAGAGAAATAATAAAGGTTTTAAATAAATTAATAAATAAGGAAATAATGAAGAAATATTTATTCACATTTAAATGAGCAAGAATATTATTCCAAAATAATTTTTCCAAATATGTTCATTCGATCTTCAACTTTTTATGCCATCACCAGCGAATATATAATTTAAGAAATGCAAAATTATTAAATACTTGAAATTTTTTATTTGTTTAATGCTCCTTTATTTCCTCTAAGAAATTAAGTACATCAAAAATGCGTTACTTCCTTTTAAATTTTATCAATGTTTCACTTAACGTTTAACTGCAGTCACATGGTCATTTAAATTGCATCTATTGGGAAGTTTTTTATCCATCAAATTCAAAAAATTAGTTACGTTGGAACTGTGCTTCTTTACTAACCTACTGTTAAAAGTAGTTTCCAGGAATCGCTACAAACTACTGTTTTCTGTAACGCACCACTCAGTAAACAATGTTTTTTAAAAAGTAGCTCACTACACTACAAACTAAGAAAAACAGTAGTGACTACAGTAGTTCCACTACTTGTAGTGCACTTCTTCCTACCACTAAGCAAAAGCGAGTTTACAGTTTTATAAAAGAAAGAAAAATAAGTATATTTGAATTCAAATTATAGACTTAGCCATACTAATTTTTTGCAACATTTTTTAAGAGAAACGTTATAAAACATAATTAAAAATATATAATCAAATAAATAAGAACATCGATGTTTTAAAATCTAAGATATTTAATTCAACTAAACGATATAAAATACTGATTTAATAATTTATAGCATGTGATACGCCACATCGAATGTTGGCTAATTTTTCTTTGCACATTAAATGTTCAATAACATACATATATTAGATTTTTTTTTCTAACCTGGTGAAAAAGGATCGTGATTTCGAAGTGTCTCAGATATACGAATGATGCACATTCGAATATTTCTAGTTATTCTTAGAATAGAATTCATTACAACTTAATTAGTGTTTGTTGGGAAAACTATTCCCGTAGATTCTTGAGTTCAATATTTAAGAAAAGTTTGTTTTTTTGTTATGCTAGGTTCGTTTGTATGGATTGCATTCACGAATATGCAATAAGTATTGGGCAAAATAAAATATCAAGCTTATGGCTTTGTGCTCTTATGAAGTAGATATTGTGTCTTGTAATTAAGGAAATGTAACTTTAACTGTACTTGTTAAAATTTTATTTGTTTATTTATTTCTGGCAGCCGTGTGGGTTTCCTTGGAACAGTTTTAAATAACTTTTCTTGTTGAAAAAAAAATAAGAAAAGATTAATTAATAAAGTACTAATTTCTTTGCTTATTTTTTTAAAATTTTCATTATGGGTGTCACAGGTGATGCAGCTGCTAATGAAACTGAGTAAGATAAATTGGACTTCTCAAGCAAATTTTCATTTGAATTTTTCTAATGATTATTTTAATCCATTATGTTAGTGATTACTTAAACTCTGTGCAAAATTTACTCAATCCTTATGCATTATAAAGTATAATTTTTCGGTTGTATTTTGTTTGCTACTCTTTGATGTCTTGTTTTATCACTTTTACATCTTGAGAATTCTCACGGTTTGTTCACAACAGCGTCATCACTGTTTCCCCCTCTCTTTTTGAAAAAATGAATCTGATGAAATTTTGCCGCAACACTTTCTTTCCTCTTACCTTACAGTGTCAGGATTTTCTCTCTCTTTTATTTAAAATAGGAAATGCTTTTCTTTGTAGGAAAAATTAATTTTATTGCTGTATGATTTGATAGAAGCTTAGATTAAGCCCCTATTCTGGAAGAGATTTATTTTTTTTTTTTTAAGAAAGGAGCTATGATACATGTAAGAATTTCAAAACTGATTAAAATCTTTACCTTTTATTAAATATTTTATATGTATAATGTATCAAATTTTATTTTAAATGTATTATGTATTTTAATCCCCATAAATGGGAACGATTATCATATAGTAAATGGTTTTTTAAAAGGGAGTAAGCGATTAGGACATCTTTTGGAAACTTATAATTTATAAAGTTTGTTACTATGCTAAACTATTTGTATTTATATTTTTGTGTATTATAATTTATGGGAGAGGGCAAAATTGACAAAAACTCCTTTAAAAATATGTTGATAGTTCTTTAAGAAAATGTTGGCACATTTTTCGCTTTGTTTGTCAATTTAATAAGATTTTTTAAACTTTCATTATTTGTCTAGAATTTCTCTTCATTCAACTAAAAGTCTATTCACTAAAAAACTATTAAAAGAATACTCAAACGTGTGAGGCTTTTCATTGATAGACTATTTTGCCTTTTGTGGTTACATACTTTTCTGAGATAACAAAGAAAATCTTTATAGTTTTAACCAAATTTTGCAAAAATTTCAAATTTTAAAATATTTAAGAAATTTTTCATATTCTGATGTGTGAAAGAATAGTCATAAGGTTTTAATAATTTTCGGGCAGTGCCTCACGAGGAACAAAAATAAATAAATTACAGAAGAGAACCAATTTGATATGTCTAGCCATCCCGTGCAAGCCTCTACTTTTTTTTCTCTGAAAATTGCAGGTTTAAAATCTATTTGGCGTCTTGGAAATTCTAGAAATTGCAGCAGATCACATTTTGGAAATATCACCAATGATAATTATTTAATAATTAAAAGTGATAAATATTTTATTAATGGCTCTTGTGAAATTTTTTTTTAGAATTTTTGCTGAAATTTAATATTTAGTCAGACTTCAGGGGTCTGTCCAGATCAAATTTAATACCGTTAAGTGGTACCTTCACATATTCAACTTAAGAAAAATGGTAGTTTCACAAAATACTTCTTAAAATTTTATTTTTGTATCCCGTAAGAAACAAAAAATCCATATTTGTACCATATTTTTTTGTTGATTTTTTAATATAATTTGTAATTTTCACAAATTATGTCTAAATTTTCACAAAATAGGTCCCTACTTCTCAGTAAAACCTAAACAGACTCCTGGACTTATTTTATGAAGACTGTGAAAATAATTTTCAGATTTACAGTTAATAACAGCTTTGTTGATTTTTCTCTTAAAAATGTAATTTTTTCTGCTAAAATAAAAAATTATGTGTAAAAAATAATTTTTCTGTCTTTGTATTTTTAAACTGAGTTAAATCTTATAGAAGCCACTTGTATAATTTACATACAGGTGCAGAATTTGTGCCGCTTATATCTGCTTGAATTAAATTGTGTTTTCAAGTGAATATATTCATGTCTAAAATTATAAAGATTGATGCAAATTTGTTTAATGTTAATATCACATACAAAAGTTAATTTTTTTTCTAATATTTTTGTATGTGACGAAAAGTTTCTTTACAATTTTGCAATTCTAATATTTTACTCACTAAATTATATAATTTTGGTTATTTATCAATTCATTCATCAACTTTTTTTTTGCTATTTTATTTATTATTATTTTTTTAATACTGAAAAACAATTTTTAAATACATGTTCATAAAAAAATAATGTAAGAAAAAGAGAAAAGAAGTTGAATTACTTTGTGCCAGGCTAACCAAAAAATATTACTATGTTTAATTAGTGTTTAAGTTATAAATTTTTTCAGTTAAAAAACATGTCTAATACTTGGTTATAGGGCCAAAACAACACTGTCTAAGAAAGCTTTAAAGAAATTGGCTAAAGATGAAGAGAAAGCCTCAAAAAAGAAAGCAAGGCAAGCTGATACTGTAAGAATTCCTTTAGTACATTCTCAATAAGTTTAAATAGTAAAATATTAATTACTCAGAATACTTATTAAGAGCAAGAATCTGAGAAACTGTCACACCTAACATTATGGGGTGATTCATGCCATCTCAGATTTTCTTCAAAAAATTACCAGTTGTTATATATCTTGTCAAAAGACAAAATCTAAAATTTTTGACCCCAAAGTTGAGTTGTTCATTTTTTATGGCCCCCCAAAGTGCGGAGCTCTGCAGGAAAATTTCAGCGTTTTTGCACGACATGGAAATTACAATGACCCACTGCTCTTAGCGCACACAAAGTGCCTCCAAGTAATTTAAATATCTGAAAAGTAGGGATGTTGATCTTTGTAAAATGAGTGAAAAGTTTGTGGCAATTTGTTGCCGCAAGGTCACTGAAGGTCGTAAAAAGAAGCATTTTTGCTGTTTTTTGCAATTTTCAACGATCAACTACAGCTTGCGCCTTCTACTTGCCACGGTAAATAACATGTCATTTGAAAGATATACAAAAGCACTTTAAAAAATTATATATATATTTGAGGCACATTTAATGCGCTCTTAATTATATGAAGTTGAAACTTGAAAATTTTCAAATTTTACCAATATTTTGACTGACATAACTTTCTGCGGCATAAATATATTGAAAAAATTTTTTTACCTTTATTTTACTTCATTATTAGTCTATCCAAAAAAGTAAAATTTATTGAGGCATGTATCTTCAAAAAAATTAAAACATTTTTTTAACATACCACGTTTTAGCATTTTCTTTCTTGAAGCACCTTACTCGAACAACTATATTTTTATATACATTTCAGCATAAAAACCAATATTCTTAACATTTTATTGTATATAATCTTATTGGTTATCCATTTAAAATAATATTTTAATATCATTGGCATTTGCAATTTGTATAAAACAGAAATATATAAAGATAATGCTGTGAAACATTTGTTTTGTTGCTACAAAATGTGTGTGAATTATTTATTTAATAGTTCCTTGTGCAACAGTTGGATGTCTTTTAAGCTTGGGACAGTTAAAGGATCCACACCGGATAATTGTATAGGACCAAAGAAGATGGTGCTACGATGTACAGTGCCAATGTCATCATGTATCGGCCATTTAAAATCTTGAGCTCCTATCTGGTGTAGAAATTTCATCTCGAATGAACCATTTCCACAGTACTATGATTTCAAAATTGCAAGCAAAAATATTATAGAATACATGTGGCATATAATGAGGGGAGTTCAACGAGAAAAAGCAAAGGCAGCAGCACTGCAAGAAACAGACGAGGAAACAGCGTTTTGGCTTCAAGACTGGTCGCAAAAAATTTTGCCACAAAACTGTAGTTAAAAACAACAGGACTATTTTGGTAAAAGAGGCATGTTGATGTGTTTGTTACACAAATTAATGGAATAGTTGAGAAACCAACTTATTTTACTATTCTCGAATATTGAGATCAAGAAGCAGTGTCGACTTTGTGTGTGTCAAAGCATACATTAAAACAGTTTACAGTAGAGCTTCCAAGCATGAAGAAACTACATGTGAAGGCTGACAATGCAGGCAGTTATGATGGCAATATATGCAGCGAAAGCCGGTATCTGATGGTGAAGAACCTGGGGTTAAAAAAGACTTAGACATGACAATAATGAACCTGAGAGAGGTAAAGATCAAGCTGATCGAGAGAGTGCAATTGCTAAAATGTTTATTAGAACATATTTATGTGTAGGTCATGATGTAACATCAGCTAAAGATGTGTATGATGCCCTCATTTTTAAAGGAAGAGTGAAAAATACTAAAGTATCAGTTATAGAAATCAATAAAGAAAAATGCTCATATGAAAGTGTTAAAATACATGAAATACAGTAATACCATTCTGTGAAATTTGAATCTAATGAAAAGATATTTTGGAAATATTTTGAAATTGGTCCATGAAAAAAAGTTCCTTATAACAGCATAAAATTTAATTGTAGCAGTCAAACATCAATCCCATTCAGAACAAAACAAAAGTTAGACAAAAATCAAAATTATAAATCGATTTTTCTTAGCCGTAAGTGTGTTAACTTCATACTCCGGGAAGAATATCTTACGAATGAAGAAGTGATTTTTTATTTCAACAGAATAAAAGGAAAAGATAGATTGTGATACTGTGAAAGAAGATGAAAATGAATATGATGACCATCTTTTAGTAACTTCAACTGAAGAAAATGAGGTTTGTTATGTTTTTAATTTTATGTAATTTGCTTTATTTAATGTTTTCAACAGTTAACAATTTTTTTAAAAAAATGTAATATTACTTTCCAAAATTTTGGGATTTTCAGATAGCAGAAAGTGAGAATATTAGGCAAGAAATGAAAATTTTTGAAGAAAAGAACAGTGAACTTCATCCTGATTCATTTTATGCAGTAATGTATGACAGAAAATTTTACATAGGAAAAATTCTAGAAGTCTGGAAATGATTCATTCAAGATTAAATTTCTACACCAGAGAGGAGCTCAAGAGTTTAAATGGCCAATACGTGATGACATATATGTTCTAATAAACATTTTAGCAATTGCACTCTCTCGATCAGTTTGATCTACCTCTCTGATTTTCATTATATTCACATCTAAGTATTTTTAACCCCAGGTTCTTCGCCACCAGATTCTAGCTTTTGCTGCACATATTGCCAGCATAACAGCCTGCATTGTCAGTCTTTACACAAAGTTGACACTGCGTCTTGATCACAAAATTCGAGAATAGTAAAATAAGTTTGTTTTTCAACTATTCCATTAATTTGTGTAACAAACACATCAACATGCCCCTTTTACCAAAATATTCCTGTTGTTTTTAACGATAGTTTTGTGGCAAAATTTTTTGCAACCAGTCTTGAAGCCAAAACGCTGTTTTCTTGTCTGTTTCTTGCAGTGCTGCTGCCTTTGCTTTTTCTCGTTGAACTCCGCTCATTATATGCCACATGTATTCTATAATATTTTTGCTTGCAATTTTGAAATCATAGTACTGTGGAAATGGTTCATTCGAGATGAAATTTCTACACCAGATAGGAGCTCAAGATTTTAAATGGCCGATACATGATGACATTGGCACTGTACATCGTAGCACCATCTTCTTTGGTCCTATACAATTATCCGGTGTGGATCCTTTAACTTTCCCAAGCTTAAAAGACATCCAACTGTTGCACAAGGAACTATTAAATAAATAATTCACACACATTTTGTAGCAACAAAACAAATGTTTTACAGCATTATCTTTATATATTTCTGTTTTATACAAATTGCAAATGTCAATGATATTAAAATATTATTTTAAATGGATAACCAATAAGATTATATACAATAAAATGTTAAAAATATTGGTTTTTATGCTGAAATGTATATAAAAATATAGTTGTTCGATTAAGGTGCTTCAAGAAAGAAAATGCTAAAACGTGGTATGTTAAAAAAATGTTTTAATTTTTTTGAAGATACATGCCTCAATAAATTTTACTTTTTTGGATAGACTAATAATGAAGTAAAATAAAGGTAAAAAAAATTTTTCAATATATTTATGCCGCAGAAAGTTATGTCAGTCAAAATATTGGTAAAATTTGAAAAATTTCAAGTTTCAACTTCATATAATTAAGAGCGCATTAAATGTGCCTCAAATATATATGTAATTTTTTTAAGTGCTTTTGTATATCTTTCAAATGACACGTTATTTGCCGTGGCAACTAGAAGGCGCAAGCTGTAGTTGATCGTTCAAAATTGCAAAAAACAGCAAAAATGCTTCTTTTTATGACCTTCAGTGACCCTGCGGCAACAAATTGCCACTAACTTTTCACTCATTTTACAAAGATCAACATCCATACTTTTCAGATATTTAAATTACTTGGAGGCACTTTGTGTGCGCTAAGAGCAGTGGGTCATTGTAATTTCCATGTCGTGCAAAAACGCTGAAATTTTCCTGCAGAGCTCCGAACTTTGGGGGGCCATAAAAAATGAACAACTCAACTTTGGGGTCAAAAATTTTAGATTTTGTCTTTTGACAAGATATATAACAACTGGTAATTTTTTGAAGTAAATCTGAGACGGCATGTATTTCAGGTGTGTCACTCTCTCAGATTCTTGCTCTTAAGGTAAATTTATGGATTTTATATTGTATGTATTGAAATATCAATTTATACAATGCTTATATCAAATTTGGAAGGAAAAAAAAGTGGTTACCTATAAATAAATATTTTTATTTTATGAAGCTCATTTGTAACCATAAACTTTAAATTATACCTTCAAATATAATAGCAAATATACTTGTTTAAGTTTGTGACATCTCACTTTTTATTTCATTAAAAGTAGCAATGTTGCCAAATTTTCTAAAAAATAAAAATTTCTATTATTAACACTGATTGCAGAATTTTAATCTATGATTTTTAATGAAGTAACAATTTTTTTCCAAGAAGAGTATCTAAAAATCTTTAACGTTAATTATCTAGGAAAATTTTAACTATTCCTTTAATGAAAGTTTTTAAAAGTTTAAAATATTTATATTATTTAATCTATATCATAAACAGCTAGATTGAACAGAAGCTATAGTTTAATAGTTTTTACTTCACTATAGTTTTAATTTTTACTTCATTCATGATGTACTGTTGAAACATTGATTTCAAGTTATTTGATTTTATGTGTTTGTAGGAATCAAAACAACAAGAAGAAGAAAATGATTATTCAAAAGATTTGTATGGTAAATTGCCCATGATCCAGTCTAAAGAAAAACTCCAGCGGAAGCTCTTTTCCATTAGTTCATTAGATAAAGATTTCGGAGAGGAGTTGATATGGGTCAGGGGTCGTTTGCACACTAGCCGTGTTAAAGGTTTGTGTGTTTATTTTACATCTATAAAAATAAAAAAAAATCATTTCAATGCATGAGTTTTTTTCCCTTTAATTTTTTATGCTATGTTATTTTATTTTTATTGTAACTCAATTTCTTTTTATAGGACATTCTGAATTCTTTTCAGAAGACCTATGTTAAAAAGAGTGTTAGTATAGAATGTTTAATGCAAACCTTAGCATGTTAACTTTTATAATGAAAATATAACAATGTAAACTTTTTCTAAAAAATAATTGCCTATATAAACTAAGTAAGTTTAGTTTATCTTAGTTAAACTATTGTTACTTTTTGGCTGAAAGTTATAAATTATTCATTGTTTAAATAGAGAAGGAGGTGTATTAATTTTTTCTCTTTTTCAGGGAAACAATGTTTTTTTGTTCTTCGCCAAACACAATATACCATCCAATGCCTTCTTTCTGTTTCAGAAAAAACTAGCAAACAGATGGTGAAATTTGTTGGAAGGTTAGTACCTGATTTGTTTATTATATTACATTTAAAAGTCATGCTATAGCTTTCAAGTAATTTGCATAAAAGGATAAAAATCACTCCTATCCTTGAAAACTTTAAAGAGCAGACAATGTATTAGACATAGATGCTGATAGCAATAAAGGATGAGAAACGAAAAATATTTAAAAGGAAAAAATGTTTTTTGAAAAAGACAATTTTTAAAACAACATAATTTACTCAGCAGGGATTTTATTCAAATTTTTAATTCCATAAAGGAAATAAAAGACCCCAATTTTGTTGTTCATAAAAGCAATATAAAAAACTTGTCCCATATCTATCCCACAAAATATTTTAGCAATTTAAATTAAAAAAGTTTATCTATACTATACTTCTGTTCTTTCTTAAGTGAATGTTTGAAAAAAAAAAAAAAAAAAGGTAATGTGAGCACAAAAAAAAAGAAAGTTGAAATAGTTACTTTCTAATTTAAAAAAATGCCTGATAAAAAATAAAGAGAAGAGAGAGAAAGCAATAGTAATAAACTACACTATAAATTTTTACATAAATTATATATGGCTTGTGTTTCTGTATCAAAAATAAAGTAAATATTTACATGTTTATATTTTTTGTTACATGGGGAGGAAGAATTGGGAAAAGGCAATTCATAACTACTTGGTGATTAAAAGTAGGAAAAAGACAATTTTGATGAGTATCCTCATGCTTCCTTGTTCCAGTTTCTTTGAATAGAAAAAAAAAAATACATATAAAAAATTTATTTATTTTCACAAAATTTTTTTATTGTTGTTTGATGTATCTGGTGACTGACATAACGTCATTCAATCAGGTACACAAAACATCAAAGAGTTCCCATGTGACAATAACATGATTGCAAGTCTGTATCGATAACAAAATTACATTTCCTTGTATCACCTGGTTTGCACTGCTTTATCATGAACATCATTTGTGTGCTGAGTTGATACCTAAATCAAAATTTTAAGATGTGCTCGATTGAAACTAATCTTCTTTCTCAACTTAAATCTCTGCTCTAAAATCTCCTTTGTGTTGCTAAACAAAACTCTTAACAATGTATGCATAAAAAAGTGATATGCATAGAAGAATAAAGATCTTTCCTACCCTTAAAGATTTAAAAAGAGCAGAAACTTATGAATAAAGACAAAAAGGCAGAGAGAGAAAAAGTCAGACAGAATATTTAAAAAAAAGTAAAAACAATGGTGTGAACTAACTATTCATAAATTTATATGCAAATCAACTCAGTTGATTTGCTCAATCATATTCATTGAAAAAACACATCATTAGCTTAAATTGTATACTGACAAAATAAACATTTTTTCCAAATTAATGTCAACAATATAAATTTTACGAAGTTTTATTTTATTATTCTGCTATCATTTGTATAGCGTTGTATCTTTAAATATTTTTTATTTTTATTATAGTATAACAAAAGAATCAATAATTGATGTTGAAGGTTACATCAAAGCATCTCCTATAAAAATTGAGAGTTGTTCTCAACAGAATGTTGAAATGCATGTTTCAAAAGTAAGAGGAAATAAAATTTATCTAGTTTATAAGATTTTTACTACTTGTGTTTCATTGACTTTTAACTATAGATTTTGACTTCAGCCTGGCTTTTTTTTTTTTTTTTTTTTTTTTTTCGTAAAAAAGAAATATAGTAAGAAAAAACCAGAGATAATTGTATGTAATTATATTGATATTTTTATTCTATTTTCTGAATATTGGCATTTGATACACATGGAATTAGTTTTATTTTGATTATAAAAAAGTAACACTTTTATATTAATGGTATATAATATCTGATTTCATTTGTATCCTGCATTTATAACATATAATAAATTTTAATCTCTGATTTAATAATTCAACAAATTTTAAAATAAACTTAATGTATTGTTTTGTTCCAAATTAATTCTGTTTTAATTTTTTTAAGTTGTATATATATAGATATAACAATATTAAGTTAGATATATCAATATATAAGCGTGTTCTTAAATTTATTTTTTATGCTTAAAATGTTATTCTGTGTAATATTTTCACCTTTTTTTTTAATGTTAAGCTTTTTTTTTTATATAATTTTTCAACAAAGCGTATGAAAAGAAAATTATTTTAAAACAAAGCGTATGAAAAGAAATAATTTTTTTGCTAGTGGTGTGTGTCTAATTTTGCATAAAATATGTAAAGAAAGGAAGCATTATAGTTTGAATTTTTTGTTCTGATATGATTAAAATATTTTTTATTTATTTATTTTGAAGTTAGTATTTATTATATTGATGCTCAGTGGCTGAGTGGTAGCTCTTCGCACTCCCGTGCCACAGGTCCTGGGTTCAATCCTCAGCCTTTCATCCCTTCAGTGGGTCTATAAATGAGTACCAAGCATGCTTAGGTACTCAATGCTAGGGGTTCGTTGATCACCTGACTGAAACATCTACTCATGCACCCCAGAGCCCAAGGTCAAAAGAACTGAGGTGCGCACAGTCGGCCTTGGCCCTCAATGGGCTGCCACGCCACTGAGTTGAGTTTATTTATTATATTTCAAGTAAATAATATAAAGTATATTTACTACAATAATTTCAAACGAAGCATGTGAATAAAATATTTCTTATATTCTACAGAAATTTTTTTGAAATTTAAATAATATTTTATTTTTGTAAATTAATTGTGACTTTGCTGTGTTAAGTAGCTATAATTTCTTGTTTTTGGGAAGAAAAAAAAACAATGTATTTTTAAGTTTACAAATAAATATTGAAAATTGGAATTACTACACTTTTATACAAATATTAAAAATAATTTTTTAAACTACTAATATTAAATTTGACCTAATTTCAGTTACCATGTCTTTTTAAGCAAAATATGTTTTGTGAGATTTTTTTTTAAAATTTATTTAGAATAGATGTGTTTTGTTCTTGTATGTATTATATCTTTTTTACCAAACTAACTGGAAAAAAAAAATTCTGTCTTTTTTATTTCTGTATTCAAATTTTTCCTTACCCCTTATTACAGGTATTTGTTGTTAGTGCTGCTGAAGCTAGATTACCACTACAAATTGAAGATGCATCTCGACCTGAAATTGAAAATGTACAATATTCTCAGTAATTTCCTTTTGTTGAAAAATATTTTATCTTTGATGTTTTTTGGGCAGTTATTAATCATAATGTTTTCTAATATCATTATATTGAGGTTAAATATAAAATATTACTTTAAAAGATAATTTTATGAATTAAATCTATTTAATTTAAATTATAAAAGGAAAGGATAAAAATTCTTGTTCTTATTTTTATAATTTTTTTAAATGAGGATTTTTGAAATTTTGTTTTTTTTTTATTTATTTATATATTTTTAATTAAGATTGAATAAGATAAGATGTAAAAAGTATTAATTAATGAAAAATGTCCATTTGATTTTTTTTGAAAAGTTTTCTTTGCTTTAAATTAAAAACAATTGTTTTAGAGTTACAAAAAATACTTTATGTAGTACAAATTATTACAAATTGGAGATACAGATTTTTCCACATCATTTTTTAATAATTTGCTTTAGAATTTCCTTTTTGAAAGTTTAGTGTAAGATGAGAAGATCTATTAAAATTAGAATATAAATTATTAAAGTTCCATAGTTACATATTACATTCATTCTAGATATTAAAACTAGAGACAAATTTTAAAAATATGTAAATATCACAACTGTGCATATTAGTATTTATTTGTATAAGAATGTTTCTATGATTATAGGATCCTGATGGCTTAAACATTCATGTTAATCAAGATACTAGACTAGATAATAGAGTTTTAGATTTAAGAACTGCTGCCAACAACGCAATTTACACTGTTGAGGGTGGAATATGTGAATTATTTAGGTCATTCTTAAGTGGGAAAGGATTCAAAGAAATTCATACTCCAAAAATAATATCAGGTAAAGTTTTTCTATATTTTTATTTTATTTATAATGTTTTAACTTTTTATCTAATTTACGTTTCAGTTTACAAATTTTGGAGTAATGGTTGCAACATTATGTATATTGGCTCTTGTTAAATTAATATTTATTTTAAAGCAGACACTTTAGGTGTCATTGTTAAATAATTTTTGTTAGGTTTGCCTCCAGTAACATTCATAAAGTGCACCAACTAACTATAATTAAATAAACTCAATTTAAAATACATGAATAACATTCAGGGGAACACATTCTAAAAACCATTTCTTAATAACTTTAATTTATTCTAGTCTTGTAAATTTTATTTTTAAAAATTTTTTATGTGAGAAATCAAGTCATAAGATTTTTGTGCAGTTTATGAATTTTTTTCTAATTAACTTTTGGTTGGAAAGCAAGCAGTTACCACTAACCATTCAAGGATCACATTTGTTCCATGTGTCCTAGGTTGTGCATTTCTATCTGAATTCTACTACAGTTGAGCTGAGCTTGTTTATCTTGAACCCCTTTATCTCAAAAAGCTCTATATCTCAAAATTTCTAAAATTTCCTACATTTACTGTCTAAAATCAATATTTTCTATGTTTATGTTGAAATTTTTATTTCAAAACCTCCGTTTCTCGAATTTCTAATATTAGAGTACAAATGTCAAAACTTTCTTTATCAGTAGAACTTGCAACAGAGGTGAACCCACAGGAAGTAGGGATGAACTGGCTGGGGGTGTTTCTTGGAATTTCGATCACTCTTGGATTCGAATTCGGCACTTTCTTTAACTAGAAAAGAATACAATGATTCTGGCAGTAAGTGGGGGGTTAATGAGTAGTGACCAGACCACCAGGGGTTAGCTTTTCAACATAAATAAGAAAGCTAAGAATCGAAATTCATTTTCACCTCAAAATTGCAACCAATGGATCAATGGATAGTTAGAAGTTTTAAAGTAAACTTGTAGATGCCATTGATGAAAAAAGTTCTTCCAAAAATAAATGTGTTAGATGCTATCAGAATTACTGTTTTGTCTGGAGAAATGTGTCTGTAGAAACTATCCAAAATGGCTTTAAAACACTGGTTTTAAGAATAGCTATGAAGATGATTAACAAGAGGTTGAAGGCATTAGTAAAGAAGAACAAACGGTTGATGCCGAAAATACAGTGCCAGATTTGCCAGAAAGGAATGCTATAAAATCTGGATTTAATGTTGACATTAATTTTGAAGAATTTTACAAGTGGACAACTGTCTGGCACCATGCAGAACATTGACAGATGCGGAAATTATAGATAATGTCAAAGGAATATCAGATGATGAGGAAGAAGCTGAAGATCATATTGATGAACCAAAAGTGAATGCAATAGAGGTAGAAAAAAAGCTGTAGAATTCTAGTAAACTATTGTTGAATCCCAGTATAATGTTGGCTACGAGGGATTTGTGCTCTTTCTAACCTTTAAAAGAATAATCGAAACAAATAAAGTTATTGGTCAAAAATCTTTAAAAAAATTACTTACAGTGTTAAATGTATGTTTAAAAAAATTTTATGTAAATAGATGTATGTGGTATAATTAATTTGAAGAATTGCCTATATTTTTCTACTAAAAACAATTAAGGCACTTTTAATAGAATTTCTTAATTAAATTAAATTTTTTTTAAAGTACCTGTATAACTCGAAACCTCTTTATCTCAAATTATTTTGCCTTTCCCGTGAGATTCGAGAGGTTCGACTGTATCATGTTTTTAATCTATTACCCTAGAAGAAGAAGAAAATTGGTGTGAAATCATTAGAAAAGTAGCTGAAGTGAAATTTGTACATTTTGTTATTGTAAATTTTTCATTATTTTACATATTTAAACATCACAATAAAAAAAAAATTTTTGAGTGCTCACTCATTTTTATTTATATTTTCTAATAAAATAATCATGTGTTTACAAAACTTTTCCAAAAAAATTTTTTTACTTCTAAAAAAAATTTTCTAAACAAATTAGTGATTAGTTAATCTCATTTAAGTTTAAAGTTGACTTTATTTTTATATATTTTTCAAAAATTAATGTTAACATATGATGCTCTATTCAAAGTAATTCTTTAAGATTCAAAAATGGTGAGAAAAATGTAGACGAACTTTTACTTATTTTAGGTGCAAGCATAAAAAGTTTTTAAAATGTGGTATTATTTTCATTGAAATATGCATAAATTACTTTCATCAAGACCTAAAAAAAACTCATGTGCATGAAAATAATATTTTATTTGAGAAATAATGCTGTATATATGCACCATTAGCCAAATCAATAGACAAACCATTCAGTTAAACACTATTTTTTTTTCTTTTTATAAAATTTGTTATATTGTTATTTTATTAATAGAACTTGCAACTTTAACCCATCATGACATATGACTAATTTTAAATGGAATAATTTTACATTTTCTAAAACGTGAATTTGACCATAACTGTTTTCAAGTTAAGAAGCTAGAGTAGTTTAAAAAATTTTCAACAGAAAGTTCTTACTCCAATGGAATTACTAATATTTTATTGATTCTTCCTTACTAATATTTTATGGATAGTAATAGTAATATAGATATTTTAATATTAATTATAATTTTTTATTGATAGTATAGTGAAACCTCCAGGAAAGGCCACCTCTGTGTAGCGAGCTCCTCTATTTATGACCACTTTTGGGAGGCACGGAATCTTGACATTAACAGAGAAATAAAACTAATGAAAAATATGCATGGCAGTTTTAATAAAAAAATATTTATTGAGCTTATATAAAACTTAATTACCTTATTATAAAAAATATTTGTAACTTTGGCCAAAAATTAGTTAAAATTAAAATTTTTAGATGACTTCAATGTTGAGCCTTAAGATACAAATAACCGGCTCATTTAAATAAAATAAAAAAACTGTGTTAAATTCTGAGTATAATATAGATTATAAAGAGTTTAGTCGTAGATTCATTTGGTAATGCCTTAAAGCATTCTTATTGAGGTATTTGTGAACATGATAAAAATTTTCATCATACTTTGAAGCAGTAATATTATCTTTTCTGTAATTTTTAGCTGCATCTGAGGGTGGAGCTAATGTGTTTGAAGTGAAGTATTGTGAAGGCTTAGCATATTTAGCTCAATCTCCCCAGCTTTATAAACAGATGGCCATAACTGCTGATTTTGACAGAGTGTATACAATCGGATCAGGTATTCTTTTCCACTAGTGCCAACACACTTTGAATATAAATTTAATGTACAAAATAATTTTTTGTTAAAACCGAATTTGTTGCAGCTTTGATTATAAACAATCAGTATGCATAGGAAAATTTATTTACTGGTCAGTTTTGAAAAGTTATGGTGCAGTTAAAATTAGCAATGGATAAAAATAACGAGGAAAAAAATGACAGAAATATTCAAATACCACAAATATAACACTTTTTTTATTTCATCAGAAGTCTTTCATTGTTGATTTCATTATAAGATTTGCAATTATGAATGAGTGGGAAGAAATGTTAGAAAATTTATTGAACTAACCATTTGGTATCAGGTTACTATAGATATTAACACGTTCGCTGCCACTGACGCGCTAGCGCGTCAGAGCGGCCTCTCCTGGTATGCCGACGGCGTGCTAGTGCGTCGATCGACTATGATAAGTTATATGCTCTGTGTTTAATGTGGCTTTGGAAGTTGAACGGAAAGATTGTTTCGGCACATTAGTGAAGCATTATTTTTTTATTTTTTGTGGTTGGTTTTCAAAATTTTGGTTTAAATTTTTTTATGTGCTTATTATTTGTAAATATTTTCAGTATTGTTTCATAAATGGTACTACATATACTTGAATGGTATTCCCTTTTATTCCTTTTACGCTGCTATTTCATGCAATATTCCAGTAATTTCTGAGAATATTGATCCGACGCCCTGGCGCGCCAGTGGCACTCACGAAGACAGGTTGAGCCTGTGTGCCACCGACGCTCCAGAGCGTCGAAAAAAAAACGCTCTCTAAACAGGAAAATAATGTTTCTTCGTTTTTCTGGTTTTCCTAGTAAAATAATGGGAACATTTAAACCATGAAAACCCTGTTTTGTAATCCGGCTCCTGAGGATGGAAATATCATTTTTAGTGGCAGCGAATGTGTTTCCTTTCTTGTCTGGAACATGTGACATTTTGTTATTGCACAATAATGATCCCTGTTGATCAAATTAGATGAATATATATTTCTGAGAGAAATGGCAAATTTTGACAAATGTAAATGAGGTGTCCTGTTCTTTACTTACTTATTATTTCAAATTTTTATATATATATATATATTTTTATATAATATATATAATTTATATATATATATATTATATTAAAATAATTATATAATATATAATTATTTTAATATTAATATATATATATTATATATAATATATATATATATTATATAATATATAATTATTTTAATATAATATATATATATTATATATAATATATATATATTATATATATATATTATATATATATAATATATATATATATAATATATTATATATATATAATATATATATATAATATATTATATATATATATATATATTTATTATTATTAAATATTGAGAATTTTTTTTTCCTTTTTAGGACACAAATTTATGATTTCTAAAAATTAAGATTTCAATTCTAGCATTAAATTGGTATTTAAAACTTATATAGGTTATGTGCTGTTTATAATGCTACACAATTATATATTGAAGATCTAATAACTATATAAGTTTATGTTGTTATTGGAGTCTAAATTCTGTTTTAATACTTTCATGTGTATGTGATTTAAAAATAATAGCATAATCAGTGGTTTTCTGAAATTAGTACTTAATTTTAAAAAACATGATTCTTTGCATTCTGCTTGTCATTCTTCTTAACCAGGATTGCCACTCCACAGGGAGAACAGGGAAAACCTGGAAAATACAGGGAATTTAAAAATCACCTAAAATAACAGGGAAAATGCAGGGAATTTTGAGTTTTTCGTTAGAAACTGGGAAAATACAGGGAATTTTGTTTCTTATTTTTGTCTTTTAAAAAATGGTGACCCTTCAAAGCGTAATCTATGGGTTGTTTAACCATGATATTTCATTTACTATAGCATTATTTAAGTATGTTCAGCCGTTTTTCCAGCAATTAAAACTAATAAATATAGTTAGCGTAATATAGCTTACACTAGAGCACAGCAATTGTTGTTTCCTATTAATATATTCTGTATAATATGTACAGGGAAAACACAGGGAATTTTTTTTCCAGATTTGAGTGGCAACCCTGTTAACAAAATTTCAAAGTTGAGTGATCGTAAGACACGATCCCTAGGCAATCACCAAAGTCCAGCTTCACTGGCAGCAGTCAGTTATCAGGTGAGTGGCCACTTTGATCAGCCTGTGATGGGGCCAAGGGTGCACACTATCAGTTCTCGTTAAACTTTTCTACTATAAAATACTTGACTTCGTGTTTTGGCTATTGAGATACCAAAGTAGGGGATCAAAATTGGTGTGTCTTCAAATCAGACTCATGGCTGTTTACCAGACTGTCCCAAATAGCCCATTGTGCAGCTTTAGTGTGACGTAAACTGAATACTACTACTACTCTTCTTAATAAATAAGCTGACATGACCTAATCTATTGAATTTTAGCAAATATTTATGCTAGGATAGCTATTTTTTTATTTTTATGAAATTACTTTTCTTAAAAATGAAATCCTTTAAGGAAAAATAGTTATTTATAATTATCAGATTTAAAAAGTATGTTCATCTGCTTTAGTTTTCCGAGCTGAGAATTCAAATACCCATCGACATCTGTGTGAATTTATTGGACTGGATTTGGAAATGGCTTTCAACTATCATTACCATGAAGTGGTTGATCTCATTGGAGAAATGTTTGTTGAAATATTCAAAGGACTACGAGACAGGTTAGATGCTTTATTATTTAATAAATAAAACATTAAAAAAATTTCACCAAACAGGAGCATGTTAAAAAATCTTTCATTAGTTATTGGTAAGAAATTTTTATAAAATTTTCTATACTATTCTGTCATCTAACATTTGTAGGTGATATAACTTTTTTATTAAGCAATTTTTCTCTTTTTCAGATTTATCTTAAATTATATGTTTTAATAATAATAGTTTTGAATAAAACAACATTTTTATTTTTATCGTCTGTTTTGCTATGATACTTTTTTTAAAGAATGTTTTTTTTGTTTTTACAGATTTTCTAAAGAAATTGAAACTATTCACAAGCAATTTCCTGCTGAGCCTTTTAAGTTCCTTGAGCCAAGGTTTGTTTTTAATTTGTAACATTTATTATAGAATGTTATTTATTTTTTGTATAGTTAGCATATTGCATGCTTATTTTCCATCAAAATTTATACTAACCATGCCATTTTTTTTTTTCAAGTTATAAATTTAAATTACTAGAGCATTTATCTCTTGAAATATTACAGTAGAAATAAATTCGTGATAGATTAAACATTGGAGGCATATCTAATTTACGATTTTGAATATTTTGTAAACAGCAACTTGAATACAAATTATTTTTTGTCTGTTTTCTAATTTGTTTTGCTGTAATGTTTAAAAATGTTTTTGCTTTTTTTTTTTTTTTTCTTTTTGAAACAATTATAATTAATTTTAAATAATTATAGTTTAAGATTGGACTATTCACAAGGATTAGCCCTACTGAGAGAAGCTGGTGTTGAAATTGGTGATGAAGATGATCTTAGCACACCTGATGAAAAGTTACTTGGAAAAATTGTCAAGGCAAAGGTAAAAAATAATGTTGATGGTTTGATTAGGTATAGTGTATAGAAATTAGTGTGTAAAATAAAAATTTTGGTCTATTGTTCTTTTAAAATTTATGTAGAGTTATTTACTTTATCAAAGACCGTTTGTTATTATATGAGATATTCTTAATATTAATATTCTTTTTCCAATTTATTAAACAGATCTCATTACTTGAATGTATAGATTTAAAGAATATTCAAATTTTCTTTGTTAAGTAATTGATAATAACACTATACTTTTGAGCATTTTTCACAGTGTTCGTTAAAAGTATAAAGTATTTTTCTTTTTCTGCTTTAGATTGCTAGAAAGGTGATTTTTTTGATAAACACTCTCAAGATTTAAGTTTAAAAATCAGGAAAAAATTGTATTTATTTTTATTAAGAAAAATCAATTGATGATTCCATGATTTTGTCCCTGACTTGAAGCCCGAAATTATTTGATATATTGGACAAAAAATATTTTATTGATACACAAATATATTTTGTGAATTTTTTTTTTTTTTTTTTTTTTTAATCAGTGGACTGAATTCTGTTTTCCAACTAAAACTTATTTCCAATTTGTTTTTTAATTAAATTTTCAAAAAAATCATATTTTCCATATTTTTTCCCTAAAAAATATTACAAATCTTTTCTGTTGAAATAAAACAATAACACTACTTTTTGGTTGAAACATTGTTATTTTTCATAGTTGTTTCAAAATGATCAAGTGATGATGTCACAATACAATAAACGATCGGATTTAACTGAACTATATTATTTGCTTGTGCTTGTAAATCTGCTTGAAATATCATTTTTTCCTTGATATTTTTAAATGCTGGACTAAATTACATTAAGGTTATTTTTAAAAAGTGAAATTTATAGAGCTAGGACGAAACATTAGTAATGAAGTGAAAAGTACAGATATAAGTGATTCATAGAAAAAGTTACTGGTGTATTATTAAATTAATTGATGTTAAAAGATATACAAGGTCTGCTGTTATCTTTGTTTTGTTTGCTGGAAAAAAAAATACTTTAGAAAAATGAAAAATTTAAAATAATAATAATAACAGTCAAATCTAGTATAATATGTAGGGTATTCTCATAAGAAGTTATATATATAGCAGCCCATGAGCTATAAGTTTCTGTTAATTCCAGTTAACACTAGACAGTTTTAATAGGCCTAAAGATAAGTGCAGTCTTGAAATTTTTTAGATTGTCACCCTCTATAAAAATAATCTTATTCACATCCATAAAAAAACATGGGAAATTTTTTTATTTACATTTGTCCCACTATCATGGAATTGCGCTGGCACAGAATGAACTTTAGTTACAGAGTAAATGTGCTGAAACGAAATTAAAATTGTAAAAAAACTCCCTAAAGAATAAATTTCCCTTTCAATTAGGAAAAAATTATAAAAATAATCCTACAAAATTTTTTATAAAAAATGATGCTGTCATTTAAAAAAAGATATGGAATTGTTTTTTAATTAGAGACAAAAAAGAATTATTTTTTCAAAATTATTTACACTACTTATTCTAATTTAAAGTTTTTCCTATAATTGAGAAGAATTTAAGTTAAGGATATTTTTATAATAATTTTAAAGATGTCTTTTTTTATTATATCTTAACAATGTTATAATAAGTTAATACAAGAAGAACTTTGATATAAATTGAAGAATTTTGAAAAAGGTTCTAATTTTTTTTTCTTTTAGTATGACACAGACTTTTATATTTTGGATAAATTTCCTCTTGCAATTCGTCCTTTCTACACGATGCCTGATGCAGTCAATCCTGTAAGTATGTTTGTGCATTGTATATACAAATTAAAGTGTTAGTTCGAAACAGTTTATTTAACAAACTTGTTTTTTAAGATATTGCTGTGTAAATTTTACAACATTAAAGTTCCACATGAACACAAAGCTTTAATTTTTTAAACACTAAATATAAGATAAATGCTGTGTTAAATTTTTCTTCTCCAGAGTCCCTTGTTCATCCTTTAAAAAGATGTTGCTAAAAATATTATTTGTGTTATTTCATAGTTGCATACAGCCACATGCTCATTTGCAGGAATGGAAAGAATGTTCTTGGCACTTAGTTTTGTAACTTAATCTGTTAAAAATTAGTTTGGGTGTTGCTAATACAAATAAATTTGTAACAATATTCCAGGCTCTTTAGAAAATAGTTTTTTTTAAATATATTTTGTGAGATAAATATATTTTTAAATAAGATTTTTTCTCTCTAAAGATAATAAAAAAAAAATTAAATTTATGAGGGAAAAAGTAAATGAATAATTTTTGCATTTTTTTAAAGAATTTTAAGTAAAACAAAAGCATGTTTAAAAAGAGAGACCTATATTCTCCCAATCCTGATTCTAGTTATTAATTTTAAGGAATTTTATATATTTATTTGTTTTTTGATAATTCATGAACTTTTAAATAATTGGTATGCTTTTGATTGAAAATGGCAAAACTCTTAGTGAGGCTTGCAACTCTAATCTTTCATCAGAAAAGATGCTTACGAAAGTGGAAAATAATTGTTAAAGTTTCACAAAATATTTTGTATAATGAGGTGCTCCCATATATATTTTGAAAATTTCATTTTGAATTATAACCTTTCTAATCATTTTTGCTTAATTTTCTTTCTAGCTTAGTCTGTTACTTATTTATTCTAATGTTGATTTTTCTTATAAACTCATTTGGATATCAGTGACTTAACCTTTTTTCCCTGATAAGCTGTTTTAATTATTTATGATAGCAAATGATAAAGGATATAATTTTTCTTTCAGAAATTGTCAAATTCATATGATATGTTTATGAGAGGTGAAGAGATTATATCTGGTGCTCAACGTATTCATGACCCTGATTTTCTCTCAGAAAGAGCTGCTTCACTAGGAGTTGGTCAGTATGCAATTTATAAAAATTATTAATTATATACAGAATTTGTGTGTAAAGTAATGTTTTTTATTTTATTGTTAAACGAATCCACATCCTAACACATTTGGGATCATCATTTTGAGCATGCTTGGTCCGAGGAACACTGATAATTATTTTATAATTGTCCAAGTCAAATTTCAATGGTCTTAACCAATTGACCACTGTTAATTCCAAACCCTGATGTATACATATATGCATAGATAGATAAAATTGTCTAATGCTCATGTAAGCTATATTTTTGTCCAGTGTCCTAGATTCATAAAGCTATAGTTAAGCAATGATCTGGAAGAAGAAATGAAGTAAAATTAATGAAAACTAAAAAAGAACAATGCCCTCTTGCATTGCTCGAATTGACTGGGAATACACTTGTAATCACCCTAAGCGCCCTATTTACAGCATTGTTTATTTATTCATTTATTTAAGTGTTATTTAATGTAAATTTTATTTTATTAAATGTGATAACAGAAAGAGTTAACCGGGAGATGAATATAATTATTTCATATACGTAGTATTTTGAACTATAAAAATATTTATATTCTCTTAATTTATTATAATTTTGTTGATTAATTTTACTTAAATATTTTCCAGATTTAGAGAAAATTAAAAGCTATATTGATTCATTCCGGTATGGAGCACCACCACATGCGGGCGGAGGTATTGGTAAGTTTCAAACTCCTTTCAAATTATTAATTACACATTAAAAACTTTTATGTTCTTTAAGTTATTATCTTGAAAATAAATATGAACATTTATATTTTTATTTCATATTTAGATTGATATAATTACTAGGGGTAGATATCTTTGAAGATTAGAACATGACACAATGAATTTAGTTTATAGTCCTGGATTTGTGATTTTAAGTAAACAAACTATTAATGGTATACAAAACAAACATTAAATGTCATTATTTTTTGAGAGAATTTTTATAATTTCTACCTTTGACATAAATGGGCACTTGCTGTATGTAAAAAGACGTTTCCTTGAAAAAGACTTTCCTAAGTCAATTTCCTTGAACTTTTTTCGATGATTTTGGAGTTTCTTAGTTTTATTTATTTATTGATTTTCAAATTGTGATATTAAACTTGAACATAAAGAGCCATTGTGTGATATAACTGATAGTCAGTTTTTAATAAGTAACTGCAAAAACAAATTATTTTCTACTTTACAAATCATTGTTATTTTCTACTATGATAGTTTAAAATTATTTTTAAGTATTATAAACTATGCTTGAAATGTAAGTCACTACACATTGCATAAAAGTATATAAAGCATTCCATATATAACGCTTGTCATTACATATTTATTTCTATCAAACTGCAGAATATTGAGTTTTTATGTAAATATTACTGCATTTTTATCATTGGCTATTATTTTTTTTTATTATTATTATCTTCTTTTCAGTATTTCCTAAAATATTTATCCTAGTAATAGTATTTTCTCTAAATTTTGAATAACATCCTGATGAACTTTATTGTTTACAAATACTTTTAAAAGCAAAAAAAAAATAAATAATAAATAAATAAAGAATCTGAAATAGGTTTAGCAAAAAAAATTGTTTTGCTCAAAGATATGCCAGTATTATATTTTCTGTTGTAAATTGATTAGCATTGCTTTTACATACAATATTTTTAGTATCTATTAGTTTAATGTGAATGCATTCATTTTAATTTTCTTTATAAATAAGTATTAAATGCCATATTTGAATAATTTTTATAACTAATGTGTAAAACATGTTTCTCAAATATTAGGTTTGGAACGTGTGTGTATGCTTTATCTGGGACTAAATAATATTAGGAAGACATCTATGTTTCCAAGAGACCCAAAACGCCTCACACCTTAACTAAATAAATAGTGCAATTATTTAATGTTTTAAATAAATTTTATTGCATAAACTGATTTGTTTAATTATTTCAATTGTAATCACAATTTCAACAGGAATAAATTTATTAATATTTCTTATAAGTTAGATAGGTTTATTGGTTTCTAATAATCATTTCTGTCTAATTTTTACTATACTAGCAGATAAACATAGCTTTACTTGTGATGAAACACAATAATGATAACAGTTTTCAAAAAAGATATTAAATTTTTTAAAAAAATGACTGAAAACAAATATTTTTGACTCTACATTTTGATAAATAACAATTATTGGGATTACAAGACTATTAAAATAGTCTTAGTATAAAAATAGTATAGTGTTAAAGATTGCTGTGAGTTTAGAAAAAATCCTTTGTCTTCTCTTTAATGAATTTTTAGTCAATGATTGAAAACAACCAATATCTCATAAATGGAATTAATTGAAATTACCTGAAAAAAATGGCTGATAGATGCTGGCCACAAATAGTTCAAAATTGTCAAGGGAAATGTTTCCTGAAAAAATTAACTATAAAGAGATATTTAATTGTATTATTTCCAAGCACATAATTTCATTTTAGTCGAATAAATAAAAATATTTTATTTTGAAATTACTAATCAATTGTAATTAAAGTGAGTTTTTAATTATTAAATTATGATTATATAAGGAAAATATGTATAAAGTATTGTATTTAGTTGTCATATTTTTTATAAAAAAAATCCTATATTTTTCTAAATTCTTTCCTTTATCTCTGAATTTTGTACTTGCATTTTGCAATGTTGCACAGACAATTGAGGTAATGTTTCATGCATATTTTTTTCTCATTTAACTGAATGTGACCTAACAGCAATCAAAAGAACTAATATTTCAAAAGTAGATTTATTTATTTTTTTGCATAATAAGTACTATTTTCAAATTGCACTTATTGGGAAGAAACTCTTATTTATTATTAGTTTGAATGTCTCAGAATAGATGTCATTTAATTCAGCGTGAAAAATTACGTTAGAAAGTATACCTTACATGTTCAGATAGTTCAAAGATAGCAAGATATTACTACTTTTGTTTTGTTTGTTGTTACAAGATATTATTATTTTTGTTCATAAAAATTCTTGCAACCTATGAACTATTTCTTGACTGTTGAGTTGTGTGCAGTCTCATTTGATTTATCAAATACATAGAAACAATGTCTCGCTTGTTGTTTATGTAGCAATATCAGATGTGTAATTAGGTACAAATGCAAATTTTTACATAAATAATAACTTCTAAATTATTAGCCCGATCGTCTTGTGATTGGTCTCATTTAATTCAACATGTAAAATATTTTTCGCTAACTAGTCTAGAATAAATTCGTTTCACCCAATCAAATCATTCCTATTTCCCTCAGAAAAAGGGGAAGTGTACAAAGGGAAGTTTTCATTATCTTTAACATTAAGCTATTTGTCATAAAATATCTTGGGTGCTAATTTTTCAGCAGAAACACCTTTTTTTTTTTGGTTACTGTAATTAAGATTATAATGGATATTTAAGAAATGTTTTGTATTAATTTATAACTGAATTTATCGGTGTTTTTAAACAAAAGTTTATGCATCCCTTGTCAAAAAACTCTATCAATAAACCAAAAATTAGATATCAACAAGAAAAAAAATTGAAAGAAATATTTTTAAATATTTAATTTTAAATTAGCTGTTTTTGTAATGTTCAGCCATATGATTTTGTGATTGTTTTCTTCATTTATTGTTTTTAAGAAATTTTAAAAAAATTTAGAAAATATGGTTTTACAAGTATTTCAAAGGGAATAAAAAAAATATTAAAAAAAACTAACCTTGTGAGAATAACATAGACTATTTCTTTTTTTTTTTTTTTTTTGTTATAACTTTTTGCGAAATTTTAAGTTAATATTTTTAAAGATGCTTTTCTAAAAACTAAAAAAAATATCTGTTTAAATCTAAAAAGGACCTAAGTTTATTTCCAAACTAACAGATTCAAAGCTTGATTCTAATTCTTTTAATGAACCTAACTACCTGTTTTAGATATTCATTAGTTTAGATATAATAATAAGTAAATAGAATTTAATTTATCTACTGGAGTTTGTTAAATTTTTTAGACTTATGCTATGTTTGAAACAAAATTTATTAAGCAAATAAAACACTAAATGTTTTGTTCTAAATTTAAAAATAATAAATTTTAGGTGACAAAAATCTTTCTAACATTTAATATTTTTAAGAATGACACTGAATAATGAATCACATTTTTGCTTTGAACTCAATCTCTTTTATTAAACATGTGCAAGTAATAGGCTCAAAATATTTAAAGTTCAGTTAAATTTAATTTATAAATCAATATTAGTTGCCAAAGATCGAACTGCATTCTGTAAAAGAGTGGTTTGTCCATCTTTTAGTCGAATGAAAACATCTTCTGTCAAAACTGTCCATTTGACATCCGGCTAAAAAAGATGGGAATCAGTTAGAAAAGTTAAATTAAAAATATGTGTAGTGATGTATTAATGGTATATTTCTTATTTCTATTAGTAATATTTCTTTTAGCAGCAAATGTTTTTGAGGATTTCACACGGCAAAACTGTTGGCACAATTTGGAAGATTATGTTTGAAGCTTTTTGAAATAGTATTTTTTTAACCATGTAAAATTTACATTGACCAAAGTGATAATAAGAAGTTAAAAGCTTCTTTTCAATAACACTATAGTTTAAAAAAAAAAAAAAAAACATTCTAAGATAACTATTGCAATAATTTAGAATAATATCAGAATTGCTGGTAGTAAAGCTAGAAAGAAGTAGTTAACTTCCTCTCCTCAATTTGGTAAATTTGAATTTTGCATTGTTAAAAATAACATTACTGAAAACTGCAAGCATGATCTTTCAAATGATACCAACAAATTCACCATGATAAATGCTCCAAAACATTTGTTGCTAAAAGATCAATTGTTTAAATAGAGTTTAGTGTAGAAGTGTTTCCATAATTTTATCCAACCCCTGTATATTTAAAATTCTAGTACTCTGTAATAAAACTAAGAACTTGGGTACATTGACACACTAAAAACCGGGCTAGGTTAGACCATAAATCTTTATTAAAGCATTATTCATATTCACTATTTCATATTCTTATACAATTTTATAAACTTAATTTTTTTAATTTATTTGTATTTTTTAGAAGTAGAAAAGTTCTAAATTATTAACAATTCAAGTTTCACAGATCTGAAATGAATTTAACAACATTTCAGGAAATAAAAGCTAACAAATATTTTATATAAGTGTTTAAAAAATTACTTTAAATTCATTTAATCTACAAACATGCATTTTAATATCTTCAACAAATCTTGATAAGTAATAGTACATGAAGATGATATAATTTTTTTTCCTGAATCTCGTCCAGGAAACACCAGGCTTTTCATTGAACAGGCACAGCTTGATATGACTTTTGATTACATTAATGTGCTATAAATAATTTTAAACTTTTGTCATATTTCATTATGCAAAGTATTTAATGTCAAAAATTTGTTTTTAGCAGAATTCAATAAATGTATTCGGTAAGAATTATTATCTTTTATTTTTTTTACATTTGTAGACACACATATTATAGTCATTCTTTAATCTTTAAAAATGGATTTGAAAAGCTAAAGAATATGATGCAATTACTGCATTGGATAACATTTTTTGCTACATGGTCTAACATGCCCCATGTGAACCAACCTAACACAGCCTGGGCTACTCTTTAAGATTTTGTTTAAAATTATTATTAAAAATTTATTTTCAATTTGAGTTCTGTGCTGGATGACAATACAAGTTTCCTTCATTTCCTGTCCGCTACAAGCAAACCTTTTATTACTAAATATCATTCAACATCTATCGAAATTTCGATCGATTATTTGACATCAAATTTTTTATCATTTAATGACAATATAAAGCATTGGGTACAAATCTCAAGTAGAACTCTGTGCTCTATCCTAATACAATTTACAATTGTTTCCTGAATTTATTAATATTTGTTGCTCTTCTTAATGGCTTTATCTTATTAGATTAAGCAAAACATGTTTTTAATGAGTTGGCCCCGATTTGAATCCCAGCCATGGCTGGTTGATTCTAATTCCACACACGGCTCGCACCGACCACAATGCTGACGTAAAATATCCTCTGTGTTAGACAGATAAGGACTTAGAGTCCTGTTGCCATCAGGTTAACCGTGGAAGGTTTTCCTATCCATGTAACGCAAATGCAGGTTAGTCCCATCAAAAAATCTTCCACACAGGCAAATTTCCTTCAATACTTGATCTGGGAATTCCCTTGACTTCTGTATGGGGTTTAAAATAACAAGGCTACGGAGTTGAACATTGGTAGTCGTAAACTGACGATTGGATCGGCTGTTCTACGACATTTATAAAAAAATAAACTATTACTTACTTTGAACATTCGTGATAAGCTAGTTGCGATTTTGTAGTGCACATGCCATAATTCTACTTCTTTCCAAGCTTGATCTGTGTTAAGTTGATCGTCCATATAACCACAATAATTTTTTTCACACTTTACATGTTCCTCATTTACTTCAACTTCATCTGAGTCTGTTGCATAACGTTGAAAAAACTGCAAACAAGGAAGACACACATGTCCAAAAGTTAGAAACAAACGACATTTTTTCTGAAAACTGAAGAATTAGTGAACCGAATCCAGTAAATTTTATGAATATGGAAATATAGTATAATGAGTGGTGATAATAGATTGAAAAATGGCATGAACTCGACATCAAGATTTCCTAGTCGTGACAGCAAGATATTCCAAAAATATGCGCAAAAAAGACATGGACCGTTAAGTATGACGTATGGTATTCCCTAACGGCAATGCAAATATCATAACGCACTCTCTTGATTTTTGAGGACAAATTTTTTGGTGACTAATCTATAATCTTTGAATAATATTTCTACTCCTCTATTTAGTCAGTTTTTAACCTCGGAAACTTTCTGAGAGAGAGTGGCGAGATAAAATTGTTCTCTCAAGAGCTTCTCAGTTCTATGGGATTCAGGTCTGGAAATCTGGCTGGTCACTCCATCATCTGAATATACTTGCTTCAACATGTTCCTCGACTTGTATAGCCCTTATGTTATGTGCATAATCACAAATAAAAATAAACTGGAGACTGGCAATGTCTGTAAAAATATTTCATGGGGCAACAAAATCTGATCATAAACTTAGACCCAAGTAAAGACAGGCTGCCTGTGGGCCCGTTCAAAATCACGTCGGCCCACTTTTATGACGTTGGAGCGATGGTTCTCTCTAAGTCAAGTCGAGAATCATTGTTTAGACCAAATTGGAGCTTATTAGTAAAGAGAACATAGGCTGACTGAGACTATGCCACAGGTCCTTCTAGCTTTCACCAGTTAAAGCAGGTTTTCTTGTGATCTGAAGTGTCAAGAATGCCCTTCAGGTCTTGTCTAAGATATAGGGCTGAGATCGTAGAGCTCCGTACAGTATTGTTTTGGAGCTTTATCGGATTTCCCACAAAGCTGGACCTGTCGTGGACTGCCTGAAGGTAGAATGTATTCAGAGGATGAAGTGATCAGCCAGATGACCAAAATTGAATTCCATGAAGCATATCTGGGAGGTAGAGCAATTGCATCTCTTCCAGAAATCTCCCGGGGTTAAATAGTGCCTTAATTAAGAAATGGTATTTATTTTTCCAAAGCCTTAAATTAAAAGTCTAGACACGGGATTTTCAGTATTTTTCTGAATTCAGTATTTTTATGTGCTAATTCATTAAGATCTCAAAACATATGTTGGAACATGCCATTTCAGTATCTTTTATATTCTAGTTGGGTCATATGTCTGGTTCCATCAATTCATTTTTCCATCTTGTAAACAGCATTAAAATTCGTTAGTGAGGTCTACAGAGACGTCATACTCCATATTAAACCCTCCACAAATGCCTTATTATCTACTAAATCTTGTTGTGGCGCCCTTGATGAGTTCGCGCCATTACTTTTTCATTATTATCGTTTTTGCCATTCTTTGATATATTGTTTTTAATTAAAAAAACTTCTCTTGATTTGCTTCATTAACATTCGGGTTATCCACAAAAATGTATTTGTTACTTAACTTATGGCTCCAGAGATATAGCCCAAAATACAAAACGGGAATTTATTTAATTAAGTTTATCTTTTCTCTTAAAATTGTATCTTAGTAAGTATATAAGACTAGATAATAAGGTGTTCTGTTTATTTTTCCCACGCATTATGCAACTTTACGTTTCAAAATGAATATTCCTTTTAACATTTAGAAAAGCATATGAACAAATTAAAACATTAATAACTAAAATTAGAAATGCGGTGGCTCAGAAAATATAGCGTTCGCCTTCCAATGAGGTAAACCGGGTTCGAACATAGCATAGCCACCGAGAAATAAGGCCGTTGAAATCACCAAGATCTTTTAGTGACGTACCGAGTTGCCGCCAATTTTAACAACAGAACAGCTTTGTTTGACCGTTGATTATGTGCGATTCATTCTATGGTATTATTTTATCATTTTCAATAATGACCTATTCCTGTGCTGTACCAAGATTGATTGGTTATTATAAAAATGCCAGTTTACAAATTCTCCAAAAACTAGGAACTGAAAGAATGGCTATATTCAATTAAACGCGACTAGGAATGGATATATTCAACAGCCAATAGTCGAATAAGTGTTATTTATCTTTATTGTTTTTGTTTTTTTTTTTTGCTGACTTAATTATAAGCTTTTAAATTATATGTTGAAAGAAGTCGTATTTAAGAATATCAATGTTTCAGGTATTGTTTACTGTTCGTTAGCGAATGTTATAAAAACATTCAACAGCAAAACATTCGTACTTTCTGAAAACTTCAGGTCGAGAAATAAAACATATTCAAACATCATTTGTCTTGTGTAAATTTTGATAAATTCAGACCAAATATTAAATTATCTTCCAAATAAAAATAAGATTTAATGGAAGAGCTGAAATCTGTATTATTTTGAAAACAAGTTAAAAGAAACAACATAATTTTATTTCTGAAATAAATAAAATTAAATAACTCTGCTGATTGGCACTTGAAGTTTATTTATTCTCAATGATTTAAATTTCATAAATATTTATACTTGAATGCAGAAAAACTCCCGTTTATTAAATGATAATAATGTAAAAAAGGAATTAGAATAATTTACATTTTATGGGGTAAATTTTTTTAATTAATTTTGATTAAACTGTTGTTCATGCTACGCATGACGTGATTTTTTCTTACACAGATGAATTGTCTCTGTGTATCTTATGAGGAAGTCCTAAATAATTTTTTACTATATTAAAATTAATTAATAGATTTTGTAATTTAAAGTTGCCACATTAAACAAGTATAGACTTAAGTATCGAAAGAACAATTTATTTCTTACATTAAAGTTTCAAATAATTCCAAACACAATGAAAACAAATTATCTGGATTATTTACTAAGTTTTGAGGGTTGTTTCGCAAAAAGGCAGTGGTTTTTCCAGCAAGAGGAAATCTTTTTCAAGTGTATGCTTTTTTGGTATTTCCATGTTATTTGAATCCCTAGAAATTTTTTTCTTTTGAAGATTGAAAGTAATCAGCCTAATATACTTCATAAAATTCTACTTTGAATAAGCGTTTTAAAAATTAAGAAATTTTTTGCAACATGTAGTATTTGTGCATTCGGTATTTTTTTCTATAATAATTAATTATAAAAAATTTTCTAATTGATATATAATCAAATGAATACCCAGATTTATAGTAGCTAAAAAAAATTTTTTTTTAATTAATTTTTTTATTTTATTTATTTATTTATTTTTGAAAAATATTGCAGAAACGTGCAGTTTTAAAGATTTAAAAATTAGGAAATTTTTATACATTTTAATTTTTAAAATAATTAATCATTTTATTAATGTGTACGCGTGATGCAACTGAAAGGGTTTTTGTTTTACTTACATTAACAAAATAATAATTGTTCTGATGGTACTTTAATCCCTTAATCATTGAGGAGTTAAAGTTTGTATATTTTAGATTTGGATGAGTTCGTAAATTCTATTTGAAGAAATTTTTTTCATATTTTTATGTACAGTGTATTTCATAAATTACTCCCAAAATTGTTTTTAAACATTATCAAAATGTAGAGATTAAAAAGTGAACATATTAGCGGTCGCAAATTTATATTTCTGCAAACAAAAGCAAAAATTACCAAAATCTGGCAAATCGCAGTTGAGGGAGGTATTTGAATTAAAAATCAAAACCTGTTTGATTACGATAGAAGATGGGATGAAAGACGTTTATTAAAAAACACCTTCATATTTTAACCTGAAATCAAACAGGTTCTGATGTTATGTACGCTCTTTTTTAATGTAATTTGGCAGAAAAATTCTGCTTAGAATATTAGACTAATAATTTTAGAAGAATTACTGTTTTTTTAATTATTTTTTTTTTTTAGAAATCTGAAGGGAAAAAAAAGATAGTTATTAAAAAATTTATATGTTAATACACACTTAATATTTGAAAATATTTTACTTTTTAACAATAAACTCAAAATAAAAAAAGCTTAATTTATTTTTTAATGTAATAAATAGTATTTCAAATTTTTTCTATCTTAATGTTAAAAATATATAGATACATCATTTTGCTTCCCTATTATATTATGTGCGTTGTTTATTTATAAATAAGTATAGTGTTCTTGTTGATATTATTTCTACAAGGAAATTAAATGTTTATTATACGGTTCTGAAAGAACTCTTTAAAACCTATTTTAAAATAGCTATTTTATGAATATGCCAATCAAATTATAATTTCTTTTATTTGACTCTTTTCTTACATTATATGATTTATTTTTCTTAGTCTCGCAATTGTTTCCTTATTCAAATCTATCATTTCTTATTTTCTAATATATGAATAAATGCAATATTTCATTTTATTTTAGAAAATTATCAATGGAGCATTTGAAAGCAGTTCGTTAATTTGATATTAAAAATAGTTATGATGAATCGTGATTAAAAATTGCACCAAAAACTATTCTTATTAAATCATTTTCTATTAGTAATTTATCAAATTAGCAAATGATATTGCTTCTTAAAAACATCAAATAGTCCCACATGTTCATTTTATTTAGTTATAACGTGATAAATAACAATGATTTATTCTAATCAAAAAACTAAACACCAAAAAATATTTAAGTCCTAGTAAGTTAGCTAAAGCAAAAATATTTTACTTCTCTCAAAAATATTTGAACTATTCATTATTGTCCGCATACCCTAGCACTTCCGAGGATGACGTCAGAAGCTTGCTGAGAGGCCATGACTCTCAGTGGCTATGGTTCGAATACCCGCGAAAGCAGGTCGATTCGAATTCCCTTCTCGTTCGGCTCGCACCAACTACAGTGCTTACGTAAAATATTGCCATCAGGCTAATCATGGGAGCTTTTCGTAGTTTTCCTCTCCATGCAACGCAAATGCGGGTAAGTTCCATCAAAAAGTCCTCCACGGAAACGAAGTTCTCTCAATACTTTATCCTGGAGTTCTCTTGTCTTCTGGATTTGGTTCAAAATTACAAGGCTACGTAGTTTAACATTGGTAGTCGTAATCCCAAAGAACTGGGTCGGCTGTTTAGCGACGGTTATAAAATAAAGTAACTAAAAATAAGTTAAATAATAATTGGAAGTAAAAATTACTCGAATCATATCAGTGCTTGATTCCCAAGTTTCAGGATCATTTTCATCTTCTTTAAATAACGTTTGTATCCTCGAATATCGACTTTCAGACCCTGCAAACCCCTAAGGAAAAAAAATTGTAGTAATTGATATATAATTACAACAATTATTATAGTCACTTGTGGGGTCCATCACGAAGCTCCACAATTTCGAGACCAACGGTATGATGGTAGCAATGTGATCAGCATTGCGCATCTACCGCCTTTTTTCTAAACCAGCTGGTATTCATTAATCTGATGCTTGATGGGATTCAAATCGCTACCAAGGATTGAACCTTGGTACTACCCAACCGATAGCTCAGTACCTTAACCACTGTGCAATCACAGCTATATTAGGGTTCCCACACATGTCTTAGAAAAACTTAAAAATGTGCATGCAAGGAGATGAACCTTGATCATTTAGTATATTTTTAGAAACCACTAAATGTCATTTTTTAAAAAAGGAAATGGTATCCTTATGAAAACTCTACCATACCAGACCTCAAAACTTAAAGTAGTATCAAAAGAAAATTCCTGCGAGCATTAATGCTAATTTATCACTTTTATTAAATTTTTCTTAAGCCCTGTGTAACACGCAAATGCTACTGAGTGGATTGTTCTGAGGGTTTTTTAACGCCAGAAATTTGCGAAGTGGTGACCTAAATTCTGAAGAAAATGAGAGTTGTAGAGAGAGTAACTAATCATGATCATAGTAGATAAAATATTCAAAACAGTTTTATAATCATTTTTAAAGTTAAAAAAAATATAGATAATTTTTGCAGGAAACTGCTAATTTTTAGTGAAAAAAATTGGAAAGGATTAATGTTCTTCAACGATATAAATATTTTTTGTATTAAAACTAAATAAAATACTTTTATTTAGCCTGCACGCTTTACTATACTTCCACATTTCTTTATATTTAACGAAATGGCATAAAAATTTGACCATAACTACCGCTATTTAAAAGTATTATTTTTTAAACCGATAATTACGGGAAATAATTTTTTTTTTCAAAGTCATATTCAGATTCCTTCGTAACTATTTATATAGGTCACACCTGTAAATGCAATTGTTGTGATTCGCACAATAGAGTCACAACAATTGTTATGATAGAGTGTAATCATTTTTTTTTTCTGAGACAAGATCTTTAAAGTATACACATGACTTTAATTAAACAAATTCGCTATAGCAGATTGAAGAAATCAAAAAGTTTTAACTTATTAATTTCCTCGTATATTTTCACTAGTATTAATTTCATTGAGTAGAATAAAAATAAAATAATTTCAGAAAGAAAAAAAAGAATTTAAAAAAATAAATGTTTAAGATATCTTCAAGAATATAATAATATTGATCAATGTAAAGTGGCATTTAAGAATAGAAACTCTGTATTTCTACATTGAAAGTTGCGGTCACACCAGAGTTGCAGTCACCAAGATGGCTGCGTATCAATACTTAATCTATCTGTAAACTTACCCCAGGTAGCGAAATATCCTTCTTGTTCATGTACCATGTTTCTACAAATTCTAAAAGGTCAGGTGTTCCTAAAATAGATTGCTCAGAACCTTTTGACGTTCTTTTTTGCCATCTGAAAAGAAAAAATGGTTTGCATGAATTTTTAAAGAAAAAATAGTTTTTAAGTATACAAAAATAATACAGGGTGATTCTAAAAAGATGGGCAAAATTTTAGGAAGTGATAGTACACACCCAAGCAAACAATTTTTATCAAAGAATGCATGGAAACAAAAGGCAAAGGTGCTGGCGCGTTTGGAAAGTTGTTTGAAGCAAACGTCTTATGTATGAGACTCCCATTGAATCTGCAGAAGAACTTGTCGCCAAGCTTTCGACCGCTGCAGGGAAAGTTCGTGATATGCATGGTGTGCTTCAGAATGTTCGCCTATCTTTTCTTGGCCGTTGTACTGCATGCATAGTCGCTGCCGGCCACTGTTTTGAACACTTATTGTAATCACATGCCATTAAATTTGCTTTTATAACTTAACTTCATCGTTCTTTGTGTGTTTTTGCCTCATATAAGAACATAAACTTTGACGCCCTTTAGCAGTTTTGCGTTTTGTTTTCGACTATGCATTCTTTGATGAAAATTGTTTGCTTGGGTGTATACTATCACTTCCTAAAATTTTGCCCATCTTTTTAAGATCACCCTGTATAATGCAATATTAATCACAAATGGTTGAGTGAATAGAGGTTTTCCTGAGAACTTTTTTCACCAAAGTAATCCAGCCTTATTGTTAATTAATTTATTTCTTTAGTACTATTCTTAGCATTTCATTAATACTTTTACTTATTTGTTTACTGGAATTTGTACTCTAAGTCGAGAGAAATAATACAATATGATATTAATTATTGTTTTGATAAAAAAATATGTTTTACTTCATGCTTTTATTAATAAAAAATGGTTGAGTGAATAGAAATGCCCCTGAAAGTTTTTTACTCAACAATAAACCAATTTTATAGTAAATAAATCTACTTCTTGTTTAACACTTTCTTTGTATTTTATTAATAAGTAATAAATAATCTCCATTTACCTATTTACTTAAATTTATGCTTGATTTAAAATTAGTAGATTTTAATACGGCTAAATGTGTTTCAAACCGAAATGACCCAAATTTTATTTGAATTTTTATTAGCATTGTATTTTTAATTATATAAATAAAAAAACTTTTGCATCCAAAATATAGGTGTGCAAAAATATTTCAATTCGCTTAAAAAGTTCTCGAGATATGGCGAAATACGCAAAAAGTAAAACTAACATTAAGGGGTTCAAACTTTAGATCGCTTTCCTGACCAACTATGGTGACCCTATTTTCCAGATTGCGGCTACCCCCTATCTGTTGAAGAAAAGGTTTGTTTTTTCAGAGAAAGTACGTTTATGTGTTTGATTTCCTAACGTAAAATATAGTCAGCACTAATTAATTAGAATATTCGAGGTCAACCCTTCGAAACTTAAAGTTTGAGTCCTAAAACATGAAGATCCGATCATTAGATCAAAAGTTATTCAGGATGGTCCAGATATCGAAGGAATTGAGAATTAGCTTTTAAAAGTTATTGGCAAAGAATTTTTTCCTTATTTTTTATATTTATTTCTATTGAATAGGGGTCCGTTCCCATGTTCAATTACCCTTAGTGCCAAAGTGTGAAACCAGTGGTTTGATTATGACCAAAAAGGGATTTTTATACACTCATAGAAATTTCTCTGAAAAAATGGTTAAATTACAAGTTATTTAATTATTATTTTACCACATTAAAAGAAAAGCAGTCAAAAAATCATAAATAAGATGGCATTCAAACTGAGGAAGAAATATTTTAAATATTTTGCAAGCGGAAAAAATTTAGCTTTGTAGCAACCACATCGCTAAGCTACAACAGCGCCACCACATACAAGCCAGTGGATGCTCAGACTTCGAGCCGAATGGACCTTCCTCTTTTTTTCTCCTTTTCTTAATTAATTAAATTTATGTTTGTTTGTCCGTGCGCTATATCTTATACTATAATACGAGGAATGGTTGCCAAGTCGAAAATCGCCCCAGAATTAATAAACTCCGGTAAACTTGGGGGTCTGGGGTTTTTGGCCACGAGGAATCGATTGGCGCCGGTTTTGAAGCGCTACGGTCGAGCAGTTCGGAGTTACAGATAGGATATTTTCAAACTTTATTAGTTCTGTATTAGTCTGTTTGTAATCACAATATATCGCACCAGAAGCCTCGCCCAGGCACGAAACTCGGCACATAATTGTGTTTTGACATAATGAAGAAGTGCTTTTTTTCTTTTTCAAAAATTTGGATTAATGTTTTAGTTATCAGTCATTTTGTAAGAAAATCTATACTTTTTCGTCTTCAAAGTGGCATATTCAAAAAACTTATTAAAAAAATACATATCTCTTATAAATGTATGCTAATGCGAACCTTACAATTGAAATATTAATTTTCGACAACTTAAACCAATAATATACGAAGGAATTAATAATTTAATTGTAAGGTTCGCATTAATTTACATTTATCAAAGTGGAGAAATGTTTAACTTTTGTATTAAAAATGTGGCAACATATTAGATACGTAAATAGAACGCTTAGCTGTCGTTGTTCATAATTGTTATAATAAGTCTTTCCACGATTTAAATTCTTAAAATTTTCTTTGTCTATTGCCTAATAAGTTTCAAGCGGTAACGTGCTGCCATCTATAGCCAATATGGCGAACTAATAAAGTTTGATGACCACACGATTATTATTAAATCACAAAATTAAGGTAAAACAAATATAAAAGAAAAAAATAAGGATAACTTTGATATTTTTACTAAATTTTCTTTTGAAAAAGTAATCTTCTAATTCCACTGCTTTTTATTAAGGGAAATTTGTTAATGAAATTTTGAATTTAGCGCTCGTTCGTTAACTAAAAAGATTCGTTCTTTTTGATTCGTTCAAAATTCCAATTTCCAAATATTCGAATTTCCAAAAAAGCATTTAAGGAACTGATTTCGATTTCAAATCACCGTCAACAAAGTCCGACATTTCAACATTCATCAGATTTCAAGCTACATTTTCAACATGCAGAACGCACCTCTACATAAAATTCTTCAAGGAGCCGAAATTTTGGAACAACAAGCGATCAACTCAATTCTACCCGCAAATGGACAACTAGAAGATACCGTCATTGTCAGAATGCTTCTCCATTACGCCGAACAAGCATTACATTTTATTTCCTATGACTTTTCAAACTTTACCTTTGTATAGAATAGTTCTTTTTCCAAACTCTAACTTTGTTTAGATAGTTTACAATGGTGCACTTTAACCGGTTATCTTTTCACCAATGGTTTCACAAATTTTCTTATGGCCTGTATTGTTTTGATAAATCACAATTGAAAATTTAAATCTTCGAGTTAGCTTCGATACCTGTTTTCTCCGAGCCGAGCTCGGTAACCCGCTGGTGAATACTAATAAAATATTTGGCACTAAGCTTTCTTCCCTTATTTTAACCCCCCCCCCCCGAGATCTAGCTAGGGCCACAGCTTCAATTTTTTTTTTTTTTTTTACATAAACAAACTACATTAACATTGAAACTAATCTTTCTGTTAATGTCGGGTTACTAATCTTCTTACTGAAATTAGAAATATATTTGAATCTTAAATTAGTAATCTTATCCCTACCTCCTCTTCTGATCTTAATCATTTGCTTAGAATCTATCGCTCTTACGTTGCCGTGCGAAAGAAAATCAGTGTTCGCCTATAATTCTATTTTATGAGTTGTTTAAATACTTCTTTTTCTTCTTCTTGGGCACTACAGCCTATGACAGACCAAAGCCGTCCCAATAAGTTTTTGCCATCTTGGCCTATTCTGCGCCATGGCCTCCCAGTTAGTTATTCCTATTATCTTTAGGTCCCTCTCAACAGCGTCCAGCCACTTAGTCGTTGGGCGATCCCTTTTTCTTATACCTTCTGGTTTAGTTAAAGTTACTTTTTTTGCAGGGTTTTGGTCTTCAGATCTATAAAGGTAGCCATCGAATGAGATTGGCCTTAATAACATGAACTATGTCTGGTTGTTTATACTTTTTATATAATTCATGATTGTAAAGGGTGTGCCATTTTTTTAATCTCATAGACTGCACCGAAAATTCTTCTAAGTATCACTCTCTCAAAAATCAGTAATTTGTTCTCCTCTTTTTTTATTAACAGTCCAGCACTCCCTACGATATAAGATCACAGGCCGTAGGAGTGTTTTGTGTTTGTTAATTTTTGTCTTTTGTTTAAGAAATTTACTATTTAGTTGGCTTTTTAAGCCAAGGTAGCACTTGTTTACCATAGTTAAACGGCTATCGATTTCAGTATTCATGTCTTTTTTGCAGATTATAGTAGTCCCAAGATATTTAAATTCATCAACTGCTTCAAATTCACAATCATTCACATGCAAGGGCATTGCCTTAGCCCTCCGTTTATCTCCATAGATATTTAGTTTTGTCAGCATCAATGGTTAGTCCCATTTCACTAGCTGCTACTTCAAGAGCTTTTAAGTTCTCCACTACTGATTGTCTAGATCTTCCTATAATATCAAGATCATATGATAAGCAAGAATTTGTGTAGATCTTTTAAAAATTGTACCTCTTAGATTGATTCCAGATGCTCTGATTTCTTTTTCAAGTGCGATATTAAATAGAAGGCAGGCAAGTGCATCTCCCTGCCTCAGGTGTAGAAGGGCTCGGAGAGTTCGTTTTGCAACGTAACTCTGCACTTGACTCTTCTGAGTTTTGCCTTTGTCAAGTTAATAAGCTTCAGGGGAATACCAAATTCCTCCATTGCTTCATACGACTTATTTCTCTTGATACTCTCGTATGCTGCTTTAAAGTCAATAAAAAGATGGAAAGTCTCAATATTAAACTCTTTTGTCTTCTCAATAATTTGTCTTAAAGCTTGTATTTGATCAATTGTAGATTTTCCTCTTTAAAAACCACACTGGTAACTTCCACGTGTGGTAAAAGTCTTTTGTATAGTACATTGCAGAAAATCTTGTATGCTGTATTCAGTAAGGTGATCCCCCTATAATTTTTACAATCCATCTAGTCTCCGTTTTTGTAGATTGGGTAGATAGAATCATCATCCATTTAATGAGCATCTGTTCCAATTCCCATATCCTGCATGTAATATCTTGGATTGCCCTGATCAATGCTGGTTCCTTGATCAATACTGGTTCCCTCCTTACTGCTGTTTAAATACTAGTTAACATTTTATTTTGTGACGTAGCTAAATTAACTGTTAACTGAGCTAAAAGTCAAAACGTAAATATTTGTCTCATATCAACTCTGAATATTAACAATACTCGGACCTGAAGGATACAAAGAGGTTTCCCTCTTCCTGAAAACATACACAAAGCAAAGCTCGTTACATAATAGAACCGGTTGAACCTCTTTACTTGCTTCAAAGATCTCCTCAATCTGAGGCAAATATCTACATTAATAACGAAACAGTTAAGAGGCTCCGTCTCATTCTAGTTATGCATTTTATTTTAGTTTTCATAGCATTAGCAATAAAAATTAAATAGTTGTTTTGTTTTTTTCAATTGCAGGGCAGTTCAGGTAAGCGTTCTCTAAGTGTTAGTTGAGGTTAGAATTGGGCGAAATTGCCATTTCCAGTAAACAAATAACAGAATTGTAATTGATTATAATTATGATTACAAGAAATCAAGACTTGTAATTATAATTACAAGAAATCGTAATTTATGATTACAATACTAATTATGTTTACTAGCATTCATAATTTACGATTATAATTGTTATCATGATTACTTAAAATCACAATTATTAATCATTAAGCTTAATGTATGAATGAGTAATACAAATACATGATCGCTTAGACGCTAGTACACGAATAATACTTGAATATAGCAGAGCATTCTCAAAAATGTAAACAAAATTTTATGAATTTTCAAAATTTTTAAAAACGTTCTTTGCCAAAATAATGGTAATTTTAAAATACAGAACTGAGGTTTCCAAAGTTATGTTTCTTTATTCGTTCCAAATTTACCTCGTGATAACAATGAATATGTTATGATTGGGACCCCAGCGTGGTAGAGCTCCTTTTCCTCTTAATCCGGTTCTTCCCATTGGATTTCTAAAAAGAAAAGTTTTAGATACATAGAGAGTTTTATTCTGCTGTCTGATGTACGAAGGTTGTATCGTCTTATGTAATAACGTTCTTCAGTGATTAATATGTTATAACTATAACAGTTTTTCATGTCTGTGAGGTTTCGTTCATCTTTAGCTAGTGTCTAACTACGAAATTGGCGCAAAATGTCAATATGAAAATAAGCCACATTTTAGTGAAAATGAAAAGCATTTAGGTTCTAATTTATAATATCGCTGCTTCAAAACTAAAACGATTCATCTGCAGGCATAATGCGTTTTTGCAAGTGTGTCGTTTTAGTTTTGAACCAGCGATATATTTGTAAAGTTTCTCCAAAGGTATTACCTTCAGTAAAGCCTTTGGGTAACTTTACAAATTTATCTATTGTGCAGAGGTATATTCAGGGGGTTGCAACCATGGAAAAAATCATTAACATATCTAAAAAACAGTGTTTTTTTTTTCTAAAAAATATTTTTACATGAACGCATCAGAAATTTGCATAAATAATGTCAAGAGTTTAGTTAAAACTACTAAATCAACAATTTTTGACAAAAATTTACATTTTTAACAACATTTGAATTTTAATTTATTTGTTTTTCAAAAAATAAAGCTTTATTTAAATTAAATTTAGTATAAAAAACGAATTTTAATGATGATTTAAGATTTTTTTGTTAGATTTTCTAAAATCAATATTGCTAATATAAATTTTTCGTCCTAACGAGCAATAAAAAGAGTTTGCTACATTTCTAAGTGCAATTTTTGTGTTCAATTTATTAATCATGTTAGAATATATATGAGGGGTCAGGATAGCCTGGTTAGTAGGGTGTTGGGCCCATGTCCAAGAGGTCGCGAGTTCGATCCCCGAAGGCCGAAATGGCTCCGTGTAGTAAATGGTGACGACTGGTGCACGTTAAATCTGTCGGGTCACAAAGTCCACCACGTTCCCATAAGAAATTACACATCTGGCGGTAATGAATTGGAGATTGATCATTCACTTATTCAGGTCAAAAATTACGATCTGTGGATGAGTGAATGGATATATGAATGGGACCGCCCTATAAAAGGGCTGCGATGTGTGTGTAGCTGAAGTCATATTCTTGGCCATAGATAGTGCCACTGAAAAACATGAAACGCACCCTCTGCCTTAAATTCGCTGGGTTTCATCAAGCAGGCTTGCTGATATTGGCAAGAAGCATTAGTAACAACAACAACGTAATCTATATGAAATTTAAAGAAAACATTGTTTGTAAGAATTTTTAATAAAAAAATTTACTGCAATCAAAAGAACTATCCAAATTTGCATTTTTTTTAAATTAATAATTTTTTAAATGTGAAAGCTATAAATACGTTAAAGTTTTAAATCCTACACAATTTTTTCAACTCGATCGTATTTACTGCCTAAAATGAATGATTTGCTGTTTCCAACCCAGTTCTACGAAAAAGAGTGTTAGTTATATCATGCTTTTTTTTTTTAACTCCTTAGAGTTAACAATTGCACTAACGTGAAAATAAGCACATATTTTATGATCAGGAAATGAAATTGCAAATGTTTTGAAAATCTATTCCTACCTTGGCAAACCATATATATCTAATTTGTAAGTCAGCGGTTTTCCTTTCCTGTCAGTAATCCATGATTTTCTATTTCTGTATACACCTGATGAATCCACAGATTCCATGTTCCACAAATAATTTGGCAAATTACTTTGATCATTTTCTTCTTCGTTTATCGAACTTAAAAGAAAAAGTTAATTTATTATTATAAAATATTTATAATACATTACACATTATAATTTCAATATTACCAATTAATTTAACAATATAATTGCATATAAATTATGTAACTATATATTTGCATAATTTTATAATTTTTATTGCTTTTTAAGAGACTACGGGGATTCAACCTCTGCTCAGTTCCCAAATTATTCCATATTCCTCATTGTTATTTTTTCTTCTAAAAGTAAGTATTTTCCATAGAAACAAAAAACATTTTGTTAACAAACTATACAATTCTTGCAGTTTGATATAAGAACATTTTGTTAATCTATGTTGATCTAGCGTCTATACGTCACGCGAATTACGAGAATTCTTCTTATCTGAAACAGGACTGGTTTCACATGAAGCAAATGTTTTTTATTCATTTCAAAAATCAAATGGAGTTAACAGAAAAAAATATATTTCTTTAACTAGAACAAATAACCACTATTTTATTGAAGGATTTTGCAATTTGAAAAATAACCATCACGTCGGTAAATTTTTATTCTGAACATAGCTCAAAATGCGTGTTTTAGAAAATAGACAGTCCTCAAAATGCATGTTTAAGAAAATGAACTCCGCTCTAAATGCATGAAATTTTTCAATAATTTTAAGTTATTAGAGGGTATTTTTAGCGCGGTGCATGGCAACCCTGTTTATTCCCACCATTTGGTTAGATTCATAAAGTGCTTTAGATTCATAAAGGATTCACCTTTGCGTTCTTATTATCATAGTTTTGAAGTTAAAAGCTGAAGTATGTAACATTTATTACTGAGCAATTCTACAAATAAACGCCAATTAGGCGGCCAAAAGAAAATATTTTTTTTTTTTTGGCGGGGCACGCTATTTCTACATGAATTTTCTTCTTTTTACACCCTAAAAAAGCAAGAAAAAATCGTGAACACGAAACTTTTTCTTAGTGACATACTTTAAATGACAAAATACCAATTTTAAATTTTTCCCGAGAGCCATTTATTCAGATAAAACGATTTTTACATAAGTATAACATTATTATACTGCCTCTCTAAAATGTATTTATAGAGATTTCATACTATAAGATTATATTTTAGTATAAAAAACAAAAACATTTAATCAAAGTACGTAAACTGAAAAAATCGGGAAAAATTTAAAATTGGTATTTTGTCAAGTATGTCACATAGAAAAAATTTAATGTTCACGATTTTTTCTTGCTTTTTAGGGTGTGAAAAAGAAGAAAATTCATGTAGAAATAGAAATAGAATAGAAATAGAAATCCAAAAAAAAAAAAAATTCTTATTTTTTTTGGCCGCCTAATTGGCGTTTATTTGTAGAATTGCTCTACTGTCATTCTTCCATACATTTCTATTACATATATAAGCATTCACACAAAATAAATAATTGTCCTTTGTCCTACGAAATTAATTAGATATTTCAAAGCAACGTAACTATTTTAGAAGGAAATTATTAACAGTTTAAGGAGTAGAAAAGTGATACATTTAACAAATCGTACTAAAGATCTAATCTACAACAATTTGATGTGAGATCTAATACTTACCAGGAAATATCGTCATCCACATAAGGTTGCAGAGAGTTAGGGAATTCGCTTTTGGGCTGAGTGTATATAGCCGGCTCATAATGTAGCCACATAACTTCCCAGGGAACATACTTGTCGGGAACAGGAAAGCGCTGAACCTTAGTTTTGGGATAGGGGGAATCACGTGATAAAGAATGCAATGTAAATGGTCTATTTAACTCTGGAAATAAAAATTTAGTCAGTATTAACGATACATATCAGTTAAGATAATAATTATTTTTACTCTAATGAATGTAGTAAATGTGATAGTATTACCGTCTTCTTTTTTCTCACGATATTTCAAAGTCTCGAGATGAGCATGAGTGTAGTTTATGTCTGCTTCTAATTGGGCTATTTGACTTCTTATACGATAGATGATTTCTTCATTTCCATTAACATCATCTACAAGACTACTTATTCTGAGGAGAAAAAGTAACAAGTAAAACTAAATCAAGATAATTTCTTCATTTCGATTTACATAATCAGAAAGCTTATTCATTCTGCTGAGGAAAGAAGCAAACAAAATTAAATCCTAATAATTTCGACATTTCAATTAACATCGTCAAAAATAACTACTCATTTTATGGAAGAAAGACGAAATAAATCTGAATAATTTTCTTAGATAAACTTCACCAAAAGACTTTATATTCTGAGGGGTAAAGAAATAAGTGTAGTTAAATAAAGATGATTTTTTATTCTATTTTATAACATCATCAAAAATCCTACTTATGCCGGAAGGAGAAAGTAGATTGTGTAAGTTATAATAATTTCGTCGTTTGGCTTAACATTATCTACAAAACTACTTATTCTGAGGAAAAATTAATTGGATATTAAATAAAGATAATTTTCTTATTTTGATGGACATCATCAAAAAGACTCTGAGGGAGGGGAGTATTAAGTTTAATTAAATCAAGATAATTTTTTTCCCTTTTAGTTAACATCACCACTATGCCCCCTATAGTGAGCAGGAAAGTAGGTTGCATAATTAAATTAAATAATTTTTTCATTTGGATTTACATTATCTTTAAGACAATTAATTCTCAAAGTTTCATTTTCTCAAATACCGCAAAAATGGGGATACTTTGTGACAAGTGAGGTTAGTTAAGAACATTTACGTTTTCAGCAGTTATATAACTCCTAAAGATAGCAAGAATAAGGATATTTTTGTCAGTCTCAAGGGCAGAATTAGATTGTAAAGTAGCTAAAATCATTATTGATATGCAAAAATTATCATTTGATTGTGTTTCTTTTGCAGTCTGTGATAAACTTCGCCGAATCCCATCTAAAAGCAAAAGTTTACTGTTTACTTATCGATAAACTAAGTTAACATTCATATTCCAAGTTCAATGGCTGTATTTTTCAATTTAAAATTAAAAGCTTAATGTTTATTTTATACGTCATGTTTGATAAACAAGAACTGTACTTTAGATGGTGACTTTGTGACAATTTTTAGTTATGTATTGATAAATAATGAGCGCAGTAATCATGTCTGTGATGACACAATAGTGTCTTGGAGACAAAATACTGATGATATTATTCTGACGTCACAATACAATCGGAAGAGAGTAAAATAAATTAAATAGTCCGAGGCGAAGATGAAACACCAAGAACTAATAATATTGTACTATCATATTATTCAGTATGTTTCATAGTGTAAGATATTATACAACAAACTGCACTCTATAAGGATGCTTGAAACAGTTTTTGTCAAGGCAAAAAAGGACAATATACCTCACCAAACCACCTGATTTTGTCTTGTGCTAGGGAAATCAATTAAAAATAACCACCAAATAAAATTTCTAATTTTTTTTCATACTTATATTGAAGTTTTATTATAAATACGAGCAACATAATTCATAATACTAATGGAATTAATAATAGTAATTATAGTGATAAAAGTGAGAGAATTTATAATTACATAATATTGATAAAATGATAGTATTAATAATAATTAAATAACTTAACTGTAAAATAAAATTCAATGCTATTTTTTCGTGTTTTTTCGTTTTAATTTCACCTAAAAAAAATGTTTTTTTAGTGAAATAGATGTTGGAAGTTTTTAAAGACATTTTAAAAAAATGGTGTCGATTATTATTGTCTATTTATTATACTGTATATTGCATTCTATATTATTTAAAGCAAAGGTTTTTAAGGAATAATGTTTTAGTCGAATTCAACACAATAATTAGTTACCACAAAGTATTATAATCGAAGATGGTTATTTTGTAACCTAAAAAATATTTTCTGTCTTTAAATTTTCCTTAACGATTAGAATAAAGTTTCACTTATCACATTAGAATAGTGTTATACACCGAAGAACCATTACATTATGACCACCCTCCATCTGTAACAATGGGCTTGCCCAGGTTTTCATGATTTCTCGCCCAGGAACAATGTTTTCATGAGGCACATTAGGACCCATAATCCTCATAGAACATTCCCTGACGTCTGTAAGCTACTTGAACACAATTGCAGACCAGGTTCACCCATTCATGGCAACATCTTTTCCTGCGGGGGATGGTGTTTATCAACAGGATAATGCACCATGTCATAAGGGTCGAATTGTCATGGATTGGTTCGAGGAACATTCCAGTGACTTTTAAGTCATGTCTTGGCCCCCAAATTCACCTGACCTTAATCCAATAGAGCATTTGTGGTTCTACTTGGAAAACCAAATTCGTTCTGCCACGCTACCACCTCGCAATGTGAGGGAATTGCAGCACCAGTTGGTGAGCGCTTGGTACCAGATACCTCAGACTACCTATCAACACCTTGTGGAATCAATGCCACGGCGGGTGCTAGCAGTTTTGAGGGCTAAAGGTGGTCCTACATGTTATTAGCAGGGTGGTCATAATGTAATGGCTCTTCGCTGTATGTCAAAATATATCCAATGCAATGCACTGTAATTTAAAAGAGACGTCAAAAAAGTGTAACACCACTTTGCAGTACCTTTTAATTCAATGCAAGTATTTTAAATTAAAGTAATTAAATATCATTTATCAATTAAGCATCAAAACTTTCGAACTCTTTGGTGTAATTATTTTTTAGAGATAAAAATTTGTAACTCGGTTACTTTTTTTCGTTCAATTTATTTTGGTGAAAAAAGACATTTTTGTTCCCCAAAATATATTTAATAATAAAAGTAGTTTTATTATGACTAAAAACAATGAATTTTCAACATAATTTTAAAATAAAGTGATGGTTGCATTAGATATTAACAACTTAGCAATTTACATAACACTTTAATTTTTTTTAAATAAATACAAAGACAACGGTAGAGGAGAACTGGTTAAAGGAAAAAATAACATTGTTTTAAATATTTAAACATTAAAAATATTTTAATATAAACTAATTACAAATATTTCAAAAGAACCGCGGTGGCTCAGGGGGTAGAGCATTCGCCTCCTAATGAGGTGACCTAAGTTCGAATCCCAGAAGTGATTGGTTGATACGAATTCTGCTCCCGACTCGCACCAACGACATTGGCGTAAAATATATCCTCGGCGATAGACGTATCATGGGTTAAAATCCCCTTACCGTCAGGAAAAACCGTGTGAGGTTTTCGCGGTTTTCCTCCCCATGTAACGCAAATGCGGGTCCTCCACGAAAGCTAGTTTGTTCCAATGCTTGATCTAATAGTTCCCTTGTCTTCTGTGTTGGGTTCAAAATTACAAGGCTACGAGTTGAACATTGATAATCGTAAACTCAGAATTGCGTTGGCTGTTCAACACTAGATATAAAAGTAAAATAAACCATTTAAAACTGATTAGTAAAATAAAAAAAGATATTCATATTAATTTTTAATCCATTTATGCCCAGCATCATTTTAAAAAGTTTCGATTTTTTTTTTTTTTTTTTTTTGAAAAAAGAAAAAAATAATAGCACAAATGTATTTTAAATTTTATAGAAACAAGATAGTTTTGTCTACTATAATCAATAATGATAAAACGAAAAGCTTGTTATTTATTCATAGGTACGCTTTAAAACGTATTCCTAGAAACAAACAATAGCAAAATCCACGGTAACTGAAATGAAAAAAAAAAAAGTTTTAAACACTAATTCATTGGAAATATTGCTTAATTATATTTGAAATAGAGAAAGTTGTTAAAAATTTTGATTCAAGCGTAAATAAGGAAACCTTTAGTAATTTCACGAACTGAATAATTTTAAGGTTATTAAAAATAGCTTTAACAATTTCTTTATACATAAACTTAAATCATTACTTATACAGAGTTGCCAACTTGCTCAGCTTTGCGGAGAAATTTTTTTCTAGATGTTAATGTTTTAATATTTGTCTCTTAAAAATTTTGCGAATAGTTCCATACTGATTTTTTTTATTATTATACTATATATGGTTTTAATGAGTTTTTTTTTAAAGACTATTGCATCTTGAACTGAAAGATAACCAGATCTAACCGATGGAACGCTGAACCAAACCGAAAAATTCCAAGTCATAGTAGATAATTTTGATATGAAAATTAAAAGTTTTAAATCATGAGGGGGTTATTTTAAACGATATAAAGTTTAAATACTTTGACCAACATATCGCTTAACTAAATACCAGCTTTTTTAAGTAAGCCACCATGCGCACAGATATGACTTCAATCAAATATTTAACTTTCAACTCATTTACGAAACTACCAAGTTTAGCTATGCGATTGTATTTTCACTCTCTAACAAGACATTCGCAACATATTTTGATGGAAAGAAAAATTTCTTTTTGAATTTTTATTTCCAATATAATTTGACAAGTTTCATCACCGTTCCTTCACCCTATATAAGTTGCCAAGTTCCTTCATCCAATATAAGGTGACAAGTTCCATCACCCTATATAAGTTGCAAAGTTTCTTCACCCAATATAATTTGACAAGTTCCATCACCGTTTCTTCACCCTATATAAGTTGCCCAGTTCCTTCACCCAATATAATTTGACAAGTTCCATCACCGTTCCTTAAATTGCCAAGTTCCTTCATCCAATATAATTTGGCAAGTTCCATCACCGTTCCTTAAGTTGCCAAGTTCCTTCACCCAATATAATGTGACAAGTTCCATCATCACGAAGCTGACGTAAGTGGTGAGAGACGAGATATCTTTACTTTTTTCAAATTCCAATACTTGATTTTTAGTTCGTTTTTGCTTTAATTATCTCAGATTTGCTATCGCGCTCATCCCTGTTCCATCCTTCAAAATTTATTCATTAATTTAGATCAATGAGTGGAGTAAATATCTCTGAGAGGCAGACTTTTAATTAAATAATTTATGCAGTTATCATAATAAATTCCACAATTTGACCCTTATTATTTTGATAGAAACTTTGGTAACTAAAAATGTATTATAGATAACATTTTAGCAAGAGAAAATAGAAGTCCAATATTGCAACTTCCTTATAAAACTTTTCTCTAATATTTTGTGGCCATTTTATCCCACCTGATGTAACCTAAACTAGAACTACTACTTTTGAAAAGTATATTTAAAAAAAATTCTTACATTTCCATTTCTTTTTCGCCGTATTCTTTTACATGATTTTCATATTCTTGCTTTTCCCAATATTCTTTAGCAAATTGTCTCCAGTAGCTGGATTCATAGGATGGAAAAGACTCTTTATGACATCTTGATTTCTCTTTCTTTGAAATTCAAATGGAAAAAAAATAGTTATCATAAATCAAGAAAGAAAAAAATACATAGAGCACATTTTTGTGTGTTTAAACTCATACATTGTATATATTTGTTATTACTTTTTTCTTTCTAAGTATCAGATTTTGGGACTTTTTGATTTTAAGTCTTTTTAATTCATTGATAACAAAAAGCGGTCTAGTCACAATCGGGAAAGTTTAAAAACTGGTTACTAATGTTTCTTGTAACCGTTGGAAATTTTAGAGAATTAAATTACAATTTAAAATATAATTTGGACAGTTATAACATCCAGATACATTTCTTTTAATTTACAAATGTATCTTGGTAAATAAAAATAAGTAAAATCAATTTTTTTCTTCATTCTTTATCTAAACTTTTTAAATTTTTATAAATTCTGATCATCCTCAAAACATTGTTTAAGTCTTACTTTTTATTTAAATTTTTTAGTCACATATATTAAATACTGAATAGCATTGGCCAAATAGAAAAAATAAAATATATGTACATGTTTTTATTTTAAATTTAATAAGCAAACTTTAAAAATATATATATAGATACAATCATATAGCAATGATTCTTAAATAATTCGGTGCGTATGACGTGTATACTCGTAATACAAAATAAAAATTTCTCATTGGCTATCAAAATTTCAATAAAATACAACAAGGATGGTGGAGTGTTTCCGTTATATTACCTATAGAACTGCTAATGTTTTAAATTGAGGTGGCAAAGGCGGCTACGCGTTCTTATGCGAAATATCTTGCAACAAACAAAAATTTCGAAATTTTTTATTTAAAAACAAAGTTAGCCATGGAAATTTACGATTACGTATTTTTTTTTTTTTTTTTTTGGCTGTTTTTTGCAGAGTTAACAGTTAGTAATTAGTGGTGTCAACAGTCAGTTGTGATTATTAACTTTCGCGCAATTTTTTTATAGTAATGGTTTGTAATAAATTCAACTTATTTTGATTATTTATATAAAATATAATTTTTATCCCCAACATAGAATTTTTTTACCAAAATTTAAGAATTTTTTACCGAAAACTTTGTACCAAAAAAGAAAAGTAAATATATTTAAAAAAAAAAAAAAACACTTTCATTTTTTTATAAGTGGTACACAGCGATACGAAAAATTTAGAAAGGGTACACAAAAGTCATAAGTTTGGGAAACACTGCTCTACATTGATGAAATCGAAGCAGACTGGCGCATGCGCAAATCAAGGAAGGTCCTCGGATATGAAAAAAAATATATATATATATATATGACATTCGCCTTATGAGAATGAATTTAAAGATAAAATAAATATTATAAGCAACTCACTTCCAACTTCTTATAACCAAAATAACATGTGTTTCTAAAAATCATAAATATGCATTCGCAGAGCATCCCGATTAAGCTGAATATGTTGAGGGGAGGTGGCAAACGTAAAGAGACTGAAAACTTCGTAACTAAATTATAACGTTGAAATTTCCAAAGTGTGTCACTTTCCGCTTCAACTTTATTACCAGTATTGCTAAGGAGAAAAAAAAATCGAAAGAAAAAAAAACATTTATTTTCACAAATACACATTTGCTATTAGCTACTTCACAATTAGAGTTCCTATGTATAAGTTAACGTAGTTAGAAAGTTACGACACGCGGGTAATATTCTCTGAATAGTTGAGAGCCAACATTTACCAAAACGGAACGAAATAAACATTTCTTCGTAGAAGTCAACTGCAGAATAAATATTTTTCTGATGGAATCTAAAAAATTTTGATAAATATTCCCTTTTTTTTTTTTTTTTTTTACTTTTAAAAATATTCTTAACTATTCATAATATCTGTTACGCTCAAAAATATTGCTAAATAACCAAATATTATACAAAATGATTAAATGTCAAAAATTATGACAGCTATACTTGGCTCTTTTATCAAATTATTTATGTAATTAGATGACAAATACCCAGTAAATTGTTTGATAAATTGTTAGTTTTCTAGATAAAAAGCTATTTTTTATTGACATTTTTTCAAACGACCTAAAAAGCAAGCCACATTTTAATATTTACTGGAGCTGCAGTAGTCTCTTAAATTAATTATACATGTATAGTGCGGAAAAAAATGGACCACCCTGAATAACTTTTGATTTAATGATCGGAACTTCACCTTCTAGGACTCAAACTTAATGGCTCAAGGGGGTGACGTAAAATATACTAATTAATAAGTGCAGACGATATATTAAGTTGCGAAATCAGACGCAAAAACGTACTTTCTCTGAATAAACATACCTTTTTTCAACTTATTTGGCTTTCTGGCCCCAAAATATAGAGGATAGCCGCAATTTGGGAAATATGGTCCCATAGTTCAGTCAGGACACCTCTCCCAAATTTTGACCTCTTAATATTAATTTTAATTTTGCGTATTTCTTGAAGAATATTTATCCAAATCCAAGCGTCTTTCTGAGAACTTTTTAAGCAAATTGAAAACTTTTTACACACAATTATAAAATTCAATTATCCAAAGATAATTCCATGCAAAAAATAACTTTCAGTAAATACTTATTGTCTTTTATTATTTTACTTAAATAATATCATGTTTTCTATTATTTTACTTAATTTTTTCGACCAATGGGTCGAAAAAACTTTGAATTGCAAGGTATACAATTTTTTGCATCATTTTAAAGAATATAATTTTGCATAGCAATATACAAAGTTTGAGCAAAATCGGTTGAATTCTTGGGAAATTGAATTTCCAAAAAATCAGATATTTAAAATTCGATTTCTTATAAACTAATAGACTGATCTTGCTCAAGTTTTGTATTTTGCTTTGTAAAATAATATTCTTTGAAGTTATACAAACATTTGTATACCTTACGATTATACATTGTCTCGACTATTATTAAATAAAATGATAAATATTTACTAAAAGTTATCTTTACATGAAATTATCTTTGAATAAACGAATTTTATAGTTGAGTGCAAACATTTTTAAATTCACTTAAAAAGTTCTAGAGATATAGCGAAATACGCAAAAAGTAAAATTAACATTAAGGGGTCCAAAATATTGGGACCATATATCCCAGATTGTGGCTACCCCCCTATATTTTGGGGGTCAGAAATCCAAATCTTCAAAAAAAGCTATGTTTATTCAGAGAAAGTACGTTTTTTTACCTGATTTCGTAACTTAAAACATCGTCTGCACTGATTAATTAACATATTTGAAGTCACCCCCTTGAGCCATAAGATCCGATCATTAGATCAAAAGTTATTCAGGGTAATCCGTTTTTTTTTCCTTTGCGCACTGTACATAAATTGAATGAAATGTATCTCATTTTCTTAAAAAAGATGGCATTAAACTTTCTAATAACCTTAATAATTTGATAACTCAAACGCATGGATTTGGTGAAAATTTATAGCATTTAAATGATAGCTGAATCGAAAGAATTTCAACTACTTTGATGATAAATTAACTACCATCACAACAATTTTGAGGGACCTCTAAGCCAGGGCTAAAGAGAATAGAAGGGCTAGTTCATTCCGCTGAAGATACGATTTCCCTCCCCATGACGTCACTGTGAACACAGATCTCGGAGATCGCAAGCAAAGATATTATGAAAACTTAGTATCATTCTCTCTGTAAAAATAAGTTCTACTTTTTCTTGATATTAGCTTTCAAATTTTATGCAATTAACATATTTCCTTTCAAAAACATTAGATTTAAAAAATTTTCTTGGCCAAAATATTAAATTAAATACTATCTTAAACTAGTAAAAATATTTTACTAGTTGTCGTAAATAACTCTATAAATACTTTATTTTAAAATTTTCAGTATTAACTTTTATTATTTAAAAAAAAAAAAAATTATGTATATATAGACACTTTTTTAGCTACATATTGCTCGATAGCAATAACTTGTAAAGTTAGGTTAAATTTAGAATCCTGATTTTAAAATATGCTTTTAATGGCGATTTGTTTATACCTAATCATTAGGAAACAACAACCTTAAACGCTAATTATTCTAACAAAATAATAATTTAGGTTCATAAAAATATTAGAAATTTTACAATTGTTTATAGATATTTAAATTTAAAAGAATATAATTATATGAAAAAATATTTATATTATAATTTTAAAAAATAATAAATATTTAGAATAACTTCATTAAAAACTACGTTATGAAAATAGGAGAATTGTAACTATTAAATATCTATACTTTCTATTTAAGTTTTTATTTTCTTTGACTTAATCATATTTTAATTTTTTCGTCTGCCTTTTTTTAAGTAGCTGGGCAGCTTTAATTTAGATGATGAAATCCTATAAAGTTCTGAAATGCAAAATAAGAGTATTACTGTTTCATTCACTCCGGATATCGTCCCTCTAATTCAATTATAAATTTTTTGATGACACTTTTTGATTTTCTGCCCTATGCACACTTTGAAAAATGTTCTCAAATTCCTGACATACTTCCATCCGTGCTGCTGACGGAACAATTAGTCTTCCCTTAGGTAAGAAAGCACTTGGTAGAGTTAGAGCAGGGTTGTCCAACTGGCGGGCCGTTTACTTCCCGCCAACTCATTTTGTGCGGCCCCCCTATTGGAAAAAAATCGTAAAACCAGTATCAAAAACCAGTAAAAATGATACCAGAACCAGTATGACCATACTGGAAATTTAAAACCTGGTATAATACCATACTGGAAATTTTAAAACCAGTATGGCACCATACTGGAAATTTCAGAACCAGTATAGCACCATACTGGAAATTTTAAAACCAGTATAACACCATACGGAAAATTTTAAAACCAGTATAGTGCCATACTGGAAAATGTAAAACCAGTATGGCACTATATCAGAAATTTAACCAGTATGGATCATACTGGAAATTTTGTTACTAGATATAAAATCGCACTGGAAATTTTGATACCAGTTTTCAAACATACTGGGAGTTTTAAAGTAGTTTTAAAATATAGCTTCATTCTTAGTAAGTACATATTGTTCTGAAAATCTAACGGTTTTGACATTTTCAAACTTCGTTTATTTTATTTATTTATTTAAATTATATACTTCTTTCAAATAATTAATTTCTTAGATTTGTATAAGAATTCTTAACGTATATATCAAAGGCGGTTATAGCGTACATTTTCTATGTACATTAATTAAAAAAATACATATTTAAAAATATTAAAATCATTTTATAATTTTGAAGAAAAGGAAGTTTTTGAGTAAGATTTTTACACATTTTAATTATTTTAAATTCTGCTTAAAATCATTTAAATGTAAGTAATTTTCAAATAAAAGTAATTTAATACTAATAGATTGTGTTTTTATACGTTTATTATTTATTTACTTATTTATTTTTTGATTTACAAAATTTATTTTATTCAAAGTCATGATGACATATTATTTAATTGTATCACTTTAAATTTTATTATAAATTGTTTTTATTTATTTATTATATTTGAATTTATTCTAGAACAATGTTACTCCCAACCGAAACTAATTTATCAATTCGCGAAATAAATTAATTAGTTTAGGTTTCAAACAACTTCGTAGCAAAAGAAATATGTTTACATAAATTAAAAATTGATATAAAATCTCAAATTTTTTCCTTCAAACATAAACCTCTCCTTCATAAATTTATAAATTTCAGACCGTTTTAGAAATTTGAAATTAATAAATTTAAATCATAAAAAAAATAAACTATTTTTGAATGAAATAAATAAATTTGTTTTATAACTATATAGTTAATAAGGGAAAATAAGGGAATATAAAAGGGAATGGGAACCACGCAAAAGACGAGAATCGACTTTTAGTAGTTCGTAAATTCTATATCAAGCTACCGCGAATCGATGAATTAGTTCGTTAAATCCATATCACGCTACCTGAGCTATATAGCACAGTTTTTCTAGTTCTTTCCGTTACTCTGTCTGAACTTCACAGCCAATCACACTTGTTTACATCCGGTCCGGACATCGAGCATCGTGAAAAGAATGGCGGTATATTTTAGTAAGTGCATTTTTCTCTTTATTTCCTGCTTTTATTTGCATCTTTGTTAGTTACAGAAATGTTAAAACGTACGCTTGAGTATGAATAGTGTTTATATTTTAAGTTATCAAGACATATATTACGTTCTTGAATTATTACTGCTTTGCTTGTGCATGCACAGGTTAGGGTAACGATATATAGACTTCATTGCATGAGAAGAAAGTATTTTTAATGTTTTTTTTCCTGGGTTTCTTAATGAAACTTTGATTGAATCGCTTTGTCCACATGTTTTTTACATAAATTCTCACTAATATCACCGTTATTAACAAATTAATTATTTATTTAGTTATATATAATATTTGTAAACTTCGCGTTATATATTAAAGTGTTAATCTCAAATTCTTTTGTTATTTTTAATGTTTAATTTTATTTTAAAAATTTTAAAGCATTTAGTTTTAATGATATTTTATTAACTGTTGGTACCCTGAAGTTTCAGTAAAACTAAAATATCATTTTAAAAACAAAGCAGTTGATACTTAAAAGTTTGATATCTACCTAGTTAATAGCGTACATATATTTTGTAGTTGTATAATTTCTAAATAAATTTTTTTTTTCAGAAATGATTTGGAAAACAGCATATTTCATTTTTATTTCAATAGAGGTATGTTTTTCTAGTTCTTGACACATTCAACATGCAAACTATTATAGAATTTTTTTTTAAAAATTCGATAGTTATTTTATCTTTTATAAATCTACATTTAGGGATATTTCAGTGTCAGGATCCATTGCACCAGCTACAACTGTCAAGATGCCTAAAAGATTTTAAGCTTACAAAATTTATTTATTATTTAAAAAAGAAAAACTAGTAGAGATTTGCCTGGGATGGCTACAAGTTATACTCTTTAAATTGGTCCTGTTCTTTCATGTTTTTGTTTTAATTTCTCCAGGAGGTGGGCCGACCCGAAAGTGGCGGTGATGTTTTTAAGATGTTTGCAAAACTCCCAGAATTCTGAAAGTTTTAGTTATCTATATCAATAAAACACTTTGCAAAAAACATAGTAGTTTGCAGTCCCGAATTCATTATATTCTTATCTTAAAAGTGATACGGTGTATATAAAGATATTCAGTTTGTTAATAAATTGAATTAGTGAAACCTTTTTGTAAGTTTTCATATTGTAGTTACAAATTAATTATAAAATAGAACTGAATGCTTCTTAGATTTCAATGAATATAAAAAGTATATGCAAATTTAAATGTTTCAATATTTTTACTTCTGAGTTCAGCCACTGAATAGTTCAATTTTTAGCTTTACGTTCAAATTTTATTTGTTTAAAGACTTAAATATGCTTTGCATGATTATGAATTTAAGTGTTAACCTTTTGACGAGGTTATAAGCTGAACTGTTTAAAAATTATTTTACTGAAGCTAAAATGGTCAAAAGTTACTTCAGATCATCCATACTTAAATTTTTGCATTGAATCACTCTAAAAAGTTGGTTGGTAATGTGCTTTCATGATGTGGGCGTTTGTGAATTCCTTTGTGTTGTCAACAAGAAGTGGGTTAGTATGAGCCTATGATACCTATGTTAGACATTAACTTCCCTTTATTAGAAATCTCTTTCAAATTACAAAAATAATAAAATTTTGGTGGACCATCATTTTTTCTTACTATTGTTGTGTTGATCTAAGTTTCAATTAGCCAGTTGAAATATTGAGTATATTTATAATTGATTGGTATACTAGTTGAAAAATAAGTAGTAATTGCAATTGTATTTCTCATACTTAATAGTTATTCTGAAAAATTTTTTTACTTCATAAATTAGACTATATAATTTGGATAATTGTTTATTCTTAATTATAAATAATTTATTTTAATCTTTTATTTATTTACAGTCTGTGTATTACAATAGCTGATCTGTAGATTAACATCATACATTGTATGAAATTTTAGATCATATTTAACTGTAACTGTATATACTTATTTTGAACCAAAGTAAGGTTTAATTTAATCTTATTAAAATAGTATCAAATTTCTATGGTATTATGTTTCAAGATCTTAATAATAAGATTAAATATTGAGTCTAACTTTTTGTATGTGTTGCATATGTTACTGTAGACAATGGATTTTTTAAAAAAATGTATGATTGAACAGTTCCCTGAATATTCGTAATCTTATTAATATGCATACATATTTCATTTTAATTTTGTAAGAATTGAATATATGAAATCTGTTTTTTTGGCATTCTGGGTCTTTGTCTAAGTTATTTACTTCTCTAACAGCTAGTTTCTGAGTTTTTAAAATGCATAAAAGTTAATTAAAAATTGGAGTAAATGTAGTACCCTATTGATATAAATATTATTATTAAAAAGAAATAATAAGCATAATGCTTTACCAATTTTAATCAAGTCATATGAGCTGAAAAATCTATGCATCCTATTTGTGTCATGGTAAAATTTATCATAATCATATGAAAAATTTAACATAATTAAGCTTTTAGTTAATATAACCTTAATTAACTGTCATTTATAGCATTTTTCATTGTCTATTTATTTATTAATATGATGTGAAAACAGTTGAAAGCTTTTAAAAATTCTTTACTATTTTTATTCATTTAATAATTTTTTTTGTCAATTTAATAGTTAGGAGAGTATACAAATGTCTAATGGAATTAACACTGCAATCTGAAATATTGACTTAATCAACATTGTTATCTAAAATTTAGCATAAACAGATAAAGCATAATATTAAAAGATAAGGCATACAATGTTAAAAATGAGATTTTTTGAAATTGTTGTTTAGTCTACACATTCTGTTAATTCAAATTTTGTTTATATTAGGAGCTCTAAATGGAAACATTGTTGCTGGCTCTTATTTGGAGAAGTTAGAAAGATAATTCTAAGAGATAGACATTAAAGAAAAGTCTGAGGGATCCTGCACAACCAAACAACCTCCAAATAGATGGTTAGGTGACGTCAAAGAGACTTGAAAATTGACTGTTAGAAAGTGCATGTTTGACACAGCTAAGGCCTGCAAGCGACGGATCTGTTTGTGGAAAATAAAAGTGAATCACAACAAGGGAGAGATATCATATTTAAACTATGCGAATCAATCAGCTTTTTGAAAGCTATATTTTTGAATTTGCACACAAGTGTAGTAAAAGTGCTTTTCAGTCGCTTCACGTCATAGGAACTACTGTAATATGACAAATTTGATTTCATTTGATTATAAAAAGATTAATATTTTTTAGGCTGTTATGGTAATGTTTATACCAATTTAGTAATTGTGTAATTCTTATATCTTATTGAAGACAGAGTTTAAATTATGTCATATTCAATGTTTAAAAGTTTTAATATTGTGTTGTGTGTTTTTATTCAGTATATATGTTTATTATTATATTAATTATATCTTGTTGAGTTCACACCAATTGTGAAATAAGAAAAGCCTTTGAAAATTTATGCTTTATGAACTTGTGTCGCTATATAAATAATTCGCTCTTGAGTGAATATATATAGTAGTGAAATTCGATAGAAGCTTTGCCAAGTGTGGTTCATATTTCTCTTTTGCAACATTTTTAAAAATGTTTGATGTTAGTTACAGGGACTGTATTCACTAATAACAACATGAAATGTATTTATTTTTAAATAATTTTTAATGTTGGTAAATTAATTTTTCCGTATTCGAAATAAGCGCATTTAAACATGTTTTGAAATCAATTCATTTGTATCTAATGTATATCTACTAACTATTATTCATTTCACGTATAATATTTACATGTGGTAGTAAAAAAAATTTCCACAAGAAAAATCATTTTCTGTAACTATCATAAACTTCCTAGTATTTAAAGGTTATGGCTGAAAATATAAATATCATTAATATATTATATCAAACAGAAATGGTATCGCGTCATTTAAATGGCCACAAATAAAATATTTATTTAACTTTTGTTTTGTTTTGGTAATACTTTTTTTTAAATCGAAATCGCAAGAAATTGTACTCACAACGAATTGTCACTAGGGCGAGTTGTGCCTACGACAATTCGTGCTTTCGACAAATTATGTGTAGAGACGAATTGTGCCCACGATGAACTGTCGGTGCAAATTGTACTTACGTCGAATTGTCCCAATACAAATTGTGCGCGACGAATTGTGCTTCTGCCAAAATCCTAAGATAAAACACTTTACTACGTCTTTTTAATTTTTGAAAATGGATAGTTATCTTTTCAAAAGAATGCTTAGCACAATTGGGTTTCTAGTGAATTTTTCATAAAGAAATAAAATGGTTTTGTCATTATTCTATTTTTTTAAATGTACTGTAATGTCTATTTTTTTAAATGTCTTTTTTAATGTACTTTTTTTAATGTAATATACTATGGTGTAAGATAATGTCCTTTTTCATCAAAATCAAGAAGTCATGAGTTTTCAATAATTTTAGAACTTAAGTGATAGTTTAAAAATTATCATTTGAGCTTTAGAGCTTATTTCCTACCACTTCTTTTGGAAAGATACTCGTTATACCACTGAAAGTTGCGCAAACACATCGTCATCGGAGAATGAGTTAAAATAGTAGGTATGAAACATCTGAATCTCCTTAAATAATAATAAAAAAAAATTATCTTTCAAAGTCATTTGAAGTATTATTCAATAAATATACCTAAAGAGAGCAAATAACACAGGCAGAAGAATCAGCTTCAGAAGAACCATGTATTGAAAAACAATTAGGTAGGAAGGAAAGTTTAAACCAGTAGAACACTTGGAGTCAGGATCTGAAATTGAAAGAAAAAAATCACCAAGTAATATGAAATTGCAAAAATTATTTATTCTATTCCTTTCAGTGACATTTTGGTATTTTTAACAGAACAAAAAAATCTTTTTTTTGGTAGGACAAGTTATGGGGAATAAGTAGTTACATCAGCACTTCCCTTATTGCACCGATGAACTTTTTTTTGTTACTGAAACTGGAATTGAAGTTCAAACTAAGGCAAACAACGTTAAAGAGCACAAAAATATATATAAAATACAGACAGCTGTTTCGAATGCTCAAAGGGCAACCTTCATAAGTGCAACAGGAAACTTCAACCTTTATCAGTCCTGTTGCACTGATGAAGGTTGCCCTTTGAGCATCCGAAACGGCTGTCTGTATTTTATATATATTTTTGTGTTCTTTAACGTTGTTTGCCTTAGCTTGTATTTTAGCACAATGGTCGCCCACTTGTGTATTTTGGAAGTGCAGTTACTTAGATATTCTAAGCAATGACGAAAAGAAATTTTGGACGTTGTTCAGAAACTTTCAGCGCTTTGGATGAAAAAGAACCACTTGACAATGGCGCTTTATATTTATTTATTTTTTCAATTATTTATTTATTTTTTAAAATTATTTGTTTTAGCTATTTATTTTATTTATTTATATTTCTTTTGCAAAGGTGTAATAACTTCGTCATTGCTCAATTTATTTCACCTTGTGTAAAACTTCGTTTCGTAACCTTGGTTTAATAATAGTGGTAACAAGCATAGCAACTACAACAATAATTAAACAGTGGCGAAAAATAACACACCCGCAACCCCTGTGGTGAGAGATAGGGGAGTATGAGGTTTGAGGGCACATGATCTGAAAATAATATCCTTTATGATAGGGATCGTGCACAACCTGCGGCACGCTGTATATATATAGCACCTGGACATAATAATTATTGTAAACTAATATATATTTTTGGGGAAATGAAAATAAAATTAGAAATTTTGTATTGCGCATTTAAGTTTTTGACGCGTCAAATCTTAATCAATGTAGTTTTTCGATTGCTATGCTTTTCAGTGATTATCGCTACGAAATTCGATGGTTAAGAAATTTCAAAGAATTCAAATATTTTTAATACGATAAAATTATGGTATGTGAATTTCGAATATTAGTAATTACTTTGTTAATCCAAATGAAGAATCCAAATAGTTAATCCAAGTGACTTTTCGATCGTGTTTTCGGAGGTTATTGTCGAATTTCCACGATCTTCTTAAAATCCCGATCTTTTTAATAAGATATTATAACGACTGGCGAGTTTCGAATCTTGCAAATAGTAATCACTTTTGACTACCATTTGTGTAGTTTATTTGAGTAAATTTTATCATAAATTCAAGATATTTTGAATAGTTTTTCAGCATATTTGAAAATCCCGATATTTTTAATACGACACTTAAATCGTACTTAAATGTGCACTTTATTTGTGTCAATTTCATCGTAGATCTAAGATTTTTTTAATCATTCTTTTAACAGTCATTGTTAAACTTTTCCTGATATTTTTAATCCGGTGTTATAACAACTTGTAGTTTCGGAATCAAGCATTTTAATCCTCACCTTTGACGTACTTTATTCGTGGGAATAATTCGTCGGGATGTTTTTGACGTCTCTTTTAAATTACAGTGCATTGCATTGGATATTTTTTGACATACACCGAAGAGCCATTACATTATGACCACCCTTCTAATAGCATGTAGGACCACCTTTAGCCTTCAAAACTGCTAGCACCCGCTGTGGCATTGATTCCACAAGGTGTTGATAGGTAGTCTGAGGTATCTGGTACCAAGCGCTCACCAACTGGTCCTGCAATTCCCTAACATTGCGAGGGGGTAGCGTGGCAGCACGAATTTGGTTTTCCAAGTAGGACCACAAATGCTCTATTGGATTAAGGTCAGGTGAATTTGGGGGCCAAGACATGACTTAAAAGTCACTGGAATGTTCCTCGAACCAATCCATGACGATTCGACCCTTATGACATGGTGCATTATCCTGTTGATAAACACCATCCCCCGCAGGAAAAACTGTTGCCATGAATGGGGGGCAACCTGCGGCTCTTTAAAGGATTATTTGTGGTGGCTCTCGATAAATGTAACCGAGTTCCCTTTTCATTTTTGTGCTATTATATTTCAAAAAATTATTAGCTTTCCATATGCGTTTCAAAATGTTTTTTTTAAATTACTGACAACAAATATGAAATACTAAGTGCAACTTTGTAACAAATTTCATTTCCGTCCAAGTTAAGAATGATATAACTCATCGGAACAAAAATATTCGGAACAACGTACTTATGTGAATAATTTTATTCCACATTAAAATTCGTGAAATCCAAACACCGATCAGAATTAACTAACAAGCATCTCGAAGAATTACTGAAAAGTGCTGTCACCAATTATTCACCAAATTTTAAAGAATTATCAAGAGAAGTAAAATAAATTTGTTTAATATTTAAATTCAATACACATATTTTGTACTTTTATTTATATGTTTTCAATAAATATAATTTCTGTAAAAAAAATTTAATACCTTTTTTGCATACCTTTTAAATACGTATTTAATTGCGGCTCGCGAAAAATTTCAAAATTTTGAAAAATGGCTCGAAAAATGGCCATCCCTGCAATATAATTACAAAACGCGAAATTTTAAAGTGGGTTTTAAAACTGTTTATTGTATTTGAACCTGTTTTCTAATTTTTTTTATAGCCTAAAAAAGTAAGTAAAAAGATGCTGATAATTAAAAGCCAATTTCTTTAAAAATCCCCCAAATCAGTCAAGTTTGGATAAAGACAGTTTTGATTTTCCTTGAAATTTTCAGGAGATGTTCTCTATGTAAAATTATTAGACACGTGTGTTTATATTTTTGCGAAAATATATTTTTATTTTTGAGGGGTCAAAACTAAAAATCTGCGAAAATTTTGAGAAGAATATGGATGTACTATTTGTGAAACTAGTGAACTCATGGCACCGATCATTATTTTAAGTTCTACTACGTTCACACTAATTATTACGATATAAATACTTTCAGTGAACCTTTGCATTAAAAGTAGAGGGTCATTTAAAAATCTTCAAAAAACGGCAATTTATTTAGGTTTTGACCTGCGAATTCAGTATTAACAGTGAATCACAATGGTTATTTCTATGATTACATACTAATGAGTAGTACCTAAGAAAATAAACATATATAGGGTAAAACCATACCCATGTCGATACATAACTTTTAGATCAAAAGTTTTTATGTAGTGCAGTACATTGTTATGCCAAGTCTTAGATCCAATGGATTTTAAAGGATTCATGAAAGGAAATAAAACCAAGTCAAGTAAAATCAAAACCTATTTATTATTAATAATTTCATAAATATTTAATACCGTATGTTGAGCTGTTATATTTCCGATGTACTACTTTACGCTGAATTGAATTAATATTTCGGCCGATACGGCGAATAGTTTATAAGTAATTTAAATTTTATTTTTAAGCAGCATGAATTTTAACTCATAACTATTTACATTTTTGATATTGTAATATAAGCACTCAAAGTATTGGATCCCGTGTATTATTTGGATGCAAATTATTGTTGAAATGTTTTTTTATTTGTAACAAACAATTTGCAAAATAATCGAAAGGATGTAATTTAGTTATTTATTAAAAGTCAATTTGTTAAAGAATATATTTGATAGCCACGTAATCTTTTTTTTTTTTTTAAATTGGTGTAAGTCAAAAATTTTACTTTTTTATAAATTAAATCATATTAATTTTTATAACTTCAAAATTATTAGTTCTATTATTTTGGTTTCGATCTCCTTCGATTCAGACTAAATAAATACGTAGGATCAAACCCTTTTTTTTTTTTTTGTCTATAACCAATTCAGTTTTCCTCCAAAAAAAGATCAAAAATCAAATAAATGTCTTTATATTAATTAATTATAAATCAAATAAAATTAATTAATTTCTTCTTATAAATCGATCTCAACGGCAAGAATATTTTAAAATAACATTAGAAAAAAAAATGATCCTATAAAGAGATAATAAAGCACTTTTGGTTGATATCACTACAAAATATTGCGTAGTACTAAATAGGTTAAGAAACAGTAAGAAGTTTCTCTATTGTTAAAATGGATGGCTATCTTAACTCTCCAGCTGATTTTCCCAAATGATCTTAGTGGACCAACTATAAATTTTATGGGGTGTTAACCTAATGACGAAGTAGAATACAGAAAATCTTTTGCAAAATAATGTTGATATAAGAATTTTATATAATAATTTAGCAACGAACATTCGTTTAACAAAACGTGGTAGAATAATGGGGATAGTTTTTTTTCTCTCTAATTAGTTCTAAATCACATTATTTTAAAAGTTACAAAACAATTGTAATTGTAGAGCGCTTGATGATACTCACAATTACTTGCCAGACACGTTTCAACTAATTCAGAACTTGGCTCCAATAGACTGCAGTGTTGTTCCGTCCCTATTAAAGGAAAAGAAAATCAGATGATCAGGGCTTTAATCCTTTATGAATATCAACAGCAAAACATCGCCTATGACATAGTCTATATTTTAATAGTCTATATTTTAATTTTTCGTGTTTTAATCAACAACAAAAAGAACACAATTTTTTCTTATAGCAACGAATTTTAAGTTATAAGTTCAAAATTCTGTACGACACATAATAATTTTACCAGCAGTGATTTGAAGCCCGCCCGGCATCATCTCGAAGGGGACCAGGCTTATATGAGAAGTAAAGGCAGTAGGTGAGCAGAGCCAACATCATGACGTTGATCACAAAATTATGAAGATAAAACTTCCATTACCTCCCAGCTAACAATTGGCTGTTGTGTGAATGCTTCATTTTTCATTCATCGAAGCTATTCTGATCGAGAATTTGTCTTAACACATGAAATTTATTTGTGAAAAATTTCATTACCAAGGAAACTATAAACGCACCTTTGGAGTTTCTTCGTTGGAATGTAAAAGGGGAAAAATTAATTACTAGTAAACAAAAATCTACCCCACCTTCAGGTTAGCATATCCGAGAGTAAACAGGCCTGTCCTTTATCTTTTTGCTTTTATGTCATTAATTAATAAACAAATTTACAAATTAAATTAATGACTATATTTCTCAATTGATTCGAGTTCTTGAAAAATTTGTAGGAGCATGGAATTTAACCGGAGTATCACAAACTCAAAATAAAATTTCACAATTCTGAAAATGGTTCCTTCAATTTCTCCAGATCGGGTTTCTTTCATCATTAAAAAAAAACTCAATATTTTCACACTTACCATACAATTAACTGGTGGCCACTAATTAAAGTGGCTAAGGTGTAAAAATTCAGCATTTAAAGTGGTAGCAGTGGTGACCAAGAAGTACCTCTCGAGTGCAAATGATTAAGCAAGGGAGACAAATAAAATAAATTAGAAAAATGCTAAAAAAAGATATTAAAATACCGAATTCAAGATTTTAAAAAAATAGTTAGATAAATCAAAACTAATCTAATAGTTTTTTAAAAAAAATTTCAATTAATGTCTGCAGAAACTTTCTCCGGTGTTTATATCTTTATCTTTTTCATTTTTCTACAATAATATTTCTAAAAACTGGATCACATGATATATTATTTTTTCTTGCCAACATTGCCCTGAACTGACAGAAATAATTAATTTCCCACTCTCCCTGAAAAACTGACAATAATTAATCGCAATATTGTTTCCGTTTGTAGTAAAATATTTGTAACTACCATGACATCTATTAGTTTTAACAGTTTATATACCTGATATTTTTAGATCTCAAGTGAAAGCTAAAATTAAAAAGCTTTTATTAGAATCTATTCACCACTGTTTACTTTTTTTCAGATATGAAACAGTCCCGTATATTGTATTTTATATCGATTCATGGAAGGTACTCATGATTTAGTCGTGGTATTCATGTATGTTTTTATCCTCTACTTTGAAAACAAGGTAGGAAACCAATAGTTTTTACAACCAAGTTTCTTCTCATTTCCTAATAAGACTCACAGCGGGAGTTTTTTCCAGCAATAAGTAAGTTAAGCTTTCAGTAAGTTAATAAGTGAGAAATATGTCTTACCTCTAAGTTCCTCAACTGGTGTCACAAAAAAACTAATAAATGCTTTATGAAAAGATTTTCTGAACATTTCAAAATCCAAAGGATAATCAGGGTATAATATAGCTTGCATTGCAATAGCATTTGCTATTATTATTAAAGCTGATAGTTTCATAAAGTTGATAAAGTCAATTGTGATCTGCATTAAAAGAAATTTGATTGTTGTATGTTATTTTGCAAAAGATTAGATTCGCCATTTTTATACCGCCTGATATAAAAATGGCGAATTATTTATACGCAAAAAAAGTCTCAGATATGTGAAGAATGAGATTTTTATGTTTATATATATATTTTTTTTACAAGTTTTATGTTTTTACTTTTCAAGAATTATCAACCTTTTTCGTTTTCTGACCTTTTTCCTATGGTAACTCGAATAAGTTGCAGGTAATGTACAATTCTTTGTTTAAAAAAATTCGGCTTAAAGGAATTTAGTCCTCCACTATATTTGAATAACACTAGGAAACAAATTTTTTTTGCATTTATAGATTTGATCTTGCCTGATTCAAATGTGGGAATTTTGAATTTGAAAATAACTTTGCCCGAAGCTACAGATTTTTTATTTTTAAAAATGATATTTTTAGTTTATATTTAGTTGAAATGTACAAGTTTAAAAACGTTATAGATATCAGGGGGCCTCGTAAATGTTGCAATAAACTTCAAGGAGAAATATGGCACATCATCAGAATTAAAATTGCATATGAATTTATGCACGGAAATCTGGTCGTACGTGGCGAGGGGCGCTTCCCCACTGTAACTTGTTCATAAGCGCACGAATAACAGTTTATAATAGAGAAGCGCGCCTAGCGGTGTATGTCAATATTTTAAGGCAAGGGTTTCTATAAATTTTTAATCCTGAAAATATGCCCCAACTCCCCTAGAAGTCTGAGAAGGCGACATTTATGTAACGCCCGATTAAATATAATGTTTTTAACTTGTAAATTTTAATAAAAAAATAGACTAAAAATGTCATTAAAAAAAAGAAAAAGATGTAGCATGGAAAGAGAAACATATTGCAGATTTGAAACCAACGTTACGAAAGTATTTAAGATTCGTGAAAAAATTTCAAGCAGAATAAAAGCTGTTCCCCAGTGTAATTTAAACGTAATTATAAAATATGTATGCCACTTTGATATAGTTAACTTGGAAAAATAGAACAAACAAAATAGTTGGCAAAATAGAACAATATTATGCCATTTGTATTTCTACTGTCTTTAAAATCATCACTTTATAACATAATTTGCACAAAGGGGAGCAGTTGACAAATCAGAACATTTATAATGGAAAAAAGGTACAGAGTATTTTGGAGATCGTTTTTCTTAAACCACTCATAATTTTCCCCCTTTTTCTTTAAAAAAAAATAAGTAAAAATTGAGGAAAAATCTGAATGAGCCTTTGCTTTAACAAGTTATTTTTATAATTTTTATAAAAAAAGTTTTTTTTTCATTTCCTTGTTTTTTCTTTCTCCTTTTTTTCTTACAATATGCAACATGACACGTCATAATAAATATTTTTTGTACGTAAAAAGAAAATGAAATGATTAATAGGAAAAAAATTTCACAAACGTAGTTTCTAATATGCACAATTAAACTTGAAAGTTTTTATTTTTTAAAAAAATGTGATTGATACGCAAGTGAATTACAAAAGACAAGAAAATCACTAAATGGTTTAGTCATTATCTTAGTAAACCAGGGACATTTTATCTGTATTATAAAAAAGATGCTTTGTACGCGTTTGTAAGTGTGAAAAGTGTTGTCGTAAAGTAAGTGTGTTTCATTATTACATAACTGAGAGAGAAGAATTTTTACCATATATTTGACTCTATAAAGCAAAGGTCCCAATGTTGAAGATATGGGGAGATAGATGAAAATCATTCGATAGAAAAACCATATCAATCCTATACATATAAGAACTTTTCCAATGTAAGGATCTTTCCAAGGTGTTATCCGAAGTGTGGCATAAAATATTACAAACAATATCATATACAATATCTCAAGACAGCCGTAGAATAGTTTAGTATTCGGAAAAGCCTGAAAAATAAATCTGCAATCAAAACAATTAGACTAACAACTAAAATCCTTTCAAGTATTATCTACTTTTAACACTAGGAAAGATATGTATGTAATTCAAGTACCTATGAAGACATTAAACGGTGATTCCATGCGTAATTTTATTCCCAAATTGCAAAATGATTATACAAAAATAGTCCTACCAAAATTAATATTACTATTACAATCAAACCAAATTTGAAAACTGTTTTATCTTTGATGATTTTTCCTTAACCCTTTACCAAATTATTAACAAAAATATTGAAAATGAGTAAAATCTTTTTCCTTATTAAGTAATGGTTATTTTAGACTTTAATTAAAACTAAATGAGCAAAAAGGACATTTTCATCACTTAGTTTCAATTACAGTGATTTCAGTACATTTAGAATTAGGAATTTGAAACAAAAATATTTTTCAAATGAATGAACACAAACCCTGGTGACTCAGGGAATACTGCCCTTGCGTCCCAAAGAGGTGAGCCAGGTTCAAATCCCAGCGTTGGTTGAATACGAATTCTGTTCCCAGATAACACCGCTGACATAAAATATCCTCAGTAGTGGACGTATTAAAAATCCCCTCGGATGGGTTGAAATCCCCTCACCGTTGGGATAGTCAATGATGGTTTTCATGATTTTCCTCCACATAGCGCAAATGCGAGGGATAGTTTCATTAAAAAGTTCCAAATAAAGGCTAGTTTGTCCTAATGATTGATCCAACATTTCCCTTGTCATCAGGCTTGAGTTCAAAATGACAAAGGTATGGAGTTGAGCATTGGCAGTCATAAGCTCAGAAATTGGTCGGCTGTTCAACACCAGTAAAAAAGTAAAATAAAATTAATGAGCACAGTCTGGGAGTGATCATCGTTAGGAATATATTGAAAACTAACTTATAAATCACCAAACGGTACCTTATCTATCACATGTATTATTGTGTATAGAAATTAGAATCGAAATAAGGCATGACTATCTCTGAAAAAAGAAATAAGAACAATAGTTAAAGGATGTTTACATTTTGATAACAAGAAAAATTTTTATTTTATTTATTTTACTTTTAGTTATGAATAACTTTAAATAAAACTGCGCCTACATTAAATGCACTTCCTTAAACTAAAATTGTATCGGCACATTAAAACGAATCTGCGTAAACTGAAAATATATCTGTATTAAAATACCTCTGCATATTAAAAACGTGTCTGCACAATTAAATGAATTTGCTTTAAACTAACCTTTTGCAACGCATATAGTCTATGCATTGAATCAAAGGCTATTAAACTTGTCCAAATACAAACTGCCAAATCTAGTGTCGCATTACCACAAGATGGCCAAATGACAGCCAAACTAAAAACTATCAGGTATAGAATGTAGAAAATCTAAAAATAATTATGAAAGAATTAAAGGAACATTGGGGATATGAAACTATAATATGAACATTAAGAAAAGTTACAAACCCGAAAAAATAATAATCCTTTGTGTGAATAACGTAATTTTTACTTTACTAAATTTTTCAGCTGTCTACATTTTCGAAGATTTTCAAAAAAAAAAAAAAAATTTTTAGTCCAAATTTAATTAGTGTTACAATGCAGGATATCCAGTTACAACCACCCTTAATCAGCATTTTTAATGAAGTAAAAGTGAAGTTAAAGTAAACTATGCATGTTAAGAATCAGAAATGAAAGAATAAGAAATAATAAAAACGTTTTATAACTTTAAAAAATTATTATTGAGATCGGAAAGAGCAAAGGGTGAAATAAAATCCTAAAAAAGCGTTGCTTATTCGCACAGTGGGACAAGAATGCATTTGCCAGAAACCGCTTAAAAGTGTTCTCCTCAAATAAATTGGGTTTTGGTGATATTAAAAGCTCTCTTGCTCTTATTCAAAGCAATAATGTTTGGTCATAGTCACTTTTATTTCCTCACACCTAAATACTGATTTGTAAATCTTAATATGCTTTTTTTTACATAATTTTTACAAGAATTATAAAAATTTATTCTAAGGGTGGTCATTACAGAGCACCCTTTACTTTAGCATTTTAATTTTTAAGCATTTATGTATATGAAAGAAGCATAAAATTAAGTTTCTGTCTAAACGTTATCGCAAGTTTTAACATTTTTTAAACACTGTTAAATGTCTCTATTCTACTTTCTCCATGTTAGCCAACCTCGCAGTGAATTGTATGAAAACAATTTTTTGATTTATTAAGTAACTAACAAATATTTTGTAATATTTTTCGTTTCATTTTATTCATTGAACGTAGTTAAATTCCTGTAAACGTGAAATATAGTTAACCTAGCTATGAATTTTTATATTTTATCCCTTTGACGAAAATTTTTAATTTAACATATTTTCCAATCTTTTTTCATTGTTTTGTGTTAGTAGTTTAGGTCAAAATAAGTGAAAAATATTAAATTTAGTGTTTTAATAATTTATTGTTATAAAATGTAGCATAAAATATTGGTGTATTTTACTGCATTATTCCAAAAACGGCTCACTTCCAAACAAAAAATTTTCAAATTCGCACTTATTTGCAGAAATTTAGATCTAAGAGAAACAGCTATTCATTATTGAAATTGATTTTGTAGAGGAAATTTATGAAATCAATTATATTAAAATTTTTGAATATGAATTTTTAAAAAAAATTAAACTACGTTTTTCGGATTTTTTAGTTTCAGTACAGATATAATTCCGATAATCTAGATTTTTCTTGATAAGTAATAGTCTGTTTTTTATAGTTAAAAAATTCTAAAATACGCTTTTGCTTGTAATAAGAGTGTTAGTACAAATATATAAAAGAGCACCAGTGTCTCATTTGCGTCTAAGGGTAAAGGTTAAAAGTAGTTTCAAGATTTAAATATTGAAAAGTTCAAAAAAATTTTAAAAATAGTTACAACCATAAAATTTGAAACTTGTCAACTAGACTCAATAATACATATTTCAGAACATAAAACAAAAAATATTTGAAAACATTAATTAGTCATTGAATAGATAACGAAATTGCGTTTAAGTAATTCTCTGTTGGTTAACAATGAGGAAGTAGAATATGCCTTTCTTTTCTTCACTTATACAATATTTTCAATGATCAGTTTAAGTTTAAAGTCACCTCAGAATTAGTAAAATTTTTCCATGTTACAAACCAATACAGATAAATGCATATTAATTACATGAGAGACCCAAAACTTAGTAATCGGAGCACTCCACATCCAATAAATCATTTTCCAAGGCGGTGGATAACCATATCTCATGAGGCGCATACGATCTCTTTCTTTTTGGGTAGCACTAAAAATAAAGAAATATTCTCAGTGGTTTGAAGTTTGGCTACGCACAAAGAATAAATAACATCATAAGCAGTTTCAAGTTAGATAAATTTTCCAGCATTATTTTTCTGACCAAATTCGAAAATTTCACTGCATTTTCAATGTATCTCTATAACCTGTTCCGTTAATAATTCTAAAATAATACATAAAATGAAATTAGCTATTAATAAGAGACATTTCAATTTCCACATGGCAGTAAATTTATTCGAATAAAACATTTTATGTAAATTTTTATTAAAGAATTCTTCAAAATTTTAAATTATATGTTTCAAATGTGGTATACCACATTAGCATTTTTAGTAACTTCTAGCAATGCATTTTAAATCTAATTTTAATAACAATATAATAAAAAAATTATAATATAATAATTACAATAACGACAAATAATAGTAATGCAGTAGTAATAATAGTAATAACAAAATAATCAATAATAGCAGTTATAGTCAGGTTTAACTATCCTAATTTTTCCTTTTGCCAACGAAAATAATCGACAATAAAGCAACAAAACTTAATAGAAAATATTGATTATAATAATAGTAATGAGGAATTTAAAACATGGACTTTACAGCAGTGACACTCAATTTTTTGATCCTCACGGACCACCAAGCATCCAAAACTACCATCTTAAAATTTGTACTAATTTAAAATTCATTAAAGATGACAAATTTTCTTTAAACACAATGTATATTGTAAATAAAATTTTTATTTAACATGACAATCGAGGAGAAGAAAAAAAATGTAGGCGTTGATGACGTTTAGTTAAAGTTTACGTAAAAAGTATAATAAAATTAATAATATTCACTATGTGTGACTTCACGCTAGTGGGAAGCAAGAAATTTAACTGAATCCAAAGCAAAAAACCTCGTTCGTTAACAATTCTTTCACGGACCACCAAAATACCACGAAACACTGTTTGGTTACCACTACTCTACGGGAGAGAACTTTGGACAATATCAAAAGCATACACTATAATGGATTGAAGATTTTTTCTTCTTCATAAATATTATTTAAGTCTTTTTAAGCGTATTCCCATTTAGCATATTTTTAAAAAAAAAAAATAGCCTTTCTAAGGTTGTTGGCTTTATGTCGATGTACCTTCTTTCAACCTCGAAAACACTTGAAGACTGTAGTTTCGTACATCCATCCACGGAGATATGTCCACTTCTTCCACGAAACTGTTCTTTAATTTTTATTGTATGCTGTTATTACATAGCTGCCATTATTACATTGCTGAAGAAGAAATACGTGCCATAAATGTCACTTATTTCTTCTTCCACAAAACTGTTCTTCAATTTTCAGAGTATATTATTACATAGCTGCCAACTTTTACGCTTTTCGAAAAATAAAGCTTTCCCGTGGCAGTGAAATAAAGCTTAGAGTCTAGTTAATGTTAACAGAATAATTTTTTAATTTCGTAACCTGCAAAAGCACTACTTAAGTATTATATTTTTTCATGCTAATGAAAGTAATTTACAAGTATTTATTTATAAATTTTTCTGTTTTATCACAAAAGATTTAAGAAACTTTGATTTTTACTATAAACCCTAGCACCTTAGGGAAAAATTAACGGCCTCCGCCAGCTACAGAGCGACTAAATATAACAACTGCAGATTAAAAAATTATCAGCCAGTTGCCTATATCGATAGCCTCTTTTCGGGACGAAATTCCACCCCTTGAGCGTTTTCTTACTTTTTTTTAATAAGTAGTAAATTATTATAAATATTTTATAATATTCTAAATATTATTTTCTTCTTAAAATTTTTCTTCATTTTAGAAATAAACCTTGTAATGTTTACCCTATTTTTAAAAATACTTCTAAAGATTACCTTACATTAGATTACAACATTACCTTAATTTACATTACAAGATTATCTAAAAAACCTAATTAATATTAACGATTTTCTTAATCGTTTAAAATTTTCAAATTTTGAAAAAGTGGTAAGATCTTTTTAAAACACAGCCATTATTAAAAATGCTACAATTGGCCATTTTCAGACAAAAATTTCCTAATTTTGCCCTATACCTAGCACACAATTCACATAATTGAAAAATTGTGACACTTAAACTTCAGTAATATGAAGTTAAATTTAAAGTTAAGAAACTTTTTAATTATGTCCCGCCAGAGCTAAAATTTTTGTATGCCAAACAACATAAAATGACTTAATAAAATACAGGACAGCTACATTAATGTCTTTTTTAATTCTTATTTAAGATGTGTCTCACTTCTTTTAGGTCTATATCTATTATAACTTTATTTAAATGGAAAATAATTTTAAAATGATAAATTTTTTACTTTATATCTATGTTTTAGGTTAACTTAAACTTATAAAATGATACAATTTACTTCTTTCTGTCTTCTTGCCATTCTGATGCACCAAAGTAAGGACTTTGTATTTCATTTTCTAATAAATAAAAAAAGGATATACAATAATTGAAAAATACGATCAGAAATAAAAAAACTTGTGGCAATATAATGATAAGCCGCATTTTCAAATTGTTTAGGAAAGATTAATTAATTTTTTTTTTAGTATAGTACCGTTGTCTGGGAGAAATTCCGGAAACTCGTAAAATACTTGGCCTGCAACCTAACTGAAGAGCTGTTGTGTCTAAAGAAATAAAGTTCGGTTTTCTTTATATTGCACAAAAGCCTTCAAATGAAACCACATCATTTTTCAAAAGACGTTAGATGCTGATTGTCGGTGGTGATAAAGTTATTTACGAAAGAAGTTTTTCAAAGAGATCGAAATTTTCATTCAAGACAAATTTTGCCTGTATCATTCTTAATATGAATAAGTTATCATCGTATATAAAGCTCCAGTTGAAATTTAAGCACTCTAGCTAATCGGAAAGTGGTAAAAATACTTATTGGCTATAAATTTTATTGGACTATGCCAGTAGAAGTCAAGAAATTATCAATACTAGCATTACCATCCTACACAGTTTGCTTTTAAATACTTTAACTACTTGGAAAGAGGTCAAAAGATGGATTGTCGATAGTTTCTTTTTAGCATTAATAAAATATTAATTTTGTCAAGAAATGGCTAGTTCATTTGGCTCCGAGCTCTAGATGAAGTTTGAATACTCGGAAAATGGTCGATATTTTTACCAGTGATCAATTATGGTGATAAAATTGTGATTATAATAATCAAGAAATGTTTGACACTTGAATTGTCACCATGCACTGAGGTACTCTTATAATGCGAGCACTCCAGTAAATTAGAGTGGTTGGATGTTTGTGAGTCGTGCTCTGCCGGTAGCACTCAGGAAAAGATTACAAATAGCTTTGGTTTAAATTTGAGTGCCTTAGCTAGCTTTAATCTGGTTAAAAATTTTGGTTGACAATAAATTCTTTTTGATGGTTATATCGTAATACTGCTAGTAGGGACTGGAAAATAATTAAATCGGGCATAGGATTGACATGGGGCCAAAGCTTTAGTACGGTTTTGAATGTTCCAGTCAGCCGTCGGAAAGAAGTCTAACTTTTGACTTGCAAGATTCCACCAATGTAATAAAAATCTAGTAAAATAAAAAGAGTATTTTTTAAGTAAAAATATTTATTTAAGTGATAAAAAGTATGTTAATAAAAATAACTTTTACCTACCTAGTTTTTTCTAAAGTTATATCAATAACGGACTTATTTAATTAAAATGCTATTTATTTTAGTTTTCTTATTAACATATGTTCAACTCAAACATTGCATGATACTATATACATATATGTAATAAAAAATAAAAAAATAAAAAAAAAGAATAAGGAAATACCAATAAAAATAGTTTTGTAAGCTAAAAGTTCCCAACACTTTGGTAGTATAAGAAAGTCAGATTGGAAAGAAAAGTCGCCAAGTGTGGTAACCCAATCCACTATCCTTTCTTTCGCAACCCTAATGTTAAAGACTATTTTAAAGCTACTCTTTTGCAAATTTTGTACATGTAAGTTATTTTAAACAGAATTAAGGCAATAATAAGGCTTTGTTTGACTGAGTTGAGGTCGCAGACAATTAGGAATTATGCAGATAGTGCTGAGGGAAAACTGTTACCATGTTTTTATTTCTCCAAATACTCACCATCAGTGTCTAGAAATTCGTGTTCTGATGTTTCTTTAAATCTCACCCAGAAGTACATGGGGAAAATGAGAAATGCGCACAACACAACCTAAAAGACAATCAGTTTTAAGAAACAATCTTTGTTCATTTTAAAATTATTAATGGGTAATAAGTTATGAACTTCTGAACTAAATAAAGATAAATTCATTGCAATCAGAAATAACAAGGGATATATGTGCTGTGAACATTCGCCTTTTAAGTATGTTTATTATTTCAGTTTTCTTTCTTATTTTTATACATAAAACAGCACAAACATCTTGTTCTATTACAGATGTCTGTTATTTTGATATGAAAGTAAATTTTTACAACTGTTTTATTCCTTTGAAAGGAAGGGGTTTAGAAATAACGGGGGAAATATATCCTTTTTCTTAATATTATAAAAGCCTACATAGATTTAAAAACTTGATTTATTTTTCAAGAAACGGGTAAAGGTAAAACTGGATAATATTTTTAAAACTGCATCCCATCTAATAAATAATTACCTCTTAGATATTAAATCTGGCAATTTCTCGATGCTTTTTCACCAATTATAATAAAAAAGTCATAGTGTGAGTATCTTAATCTCGAAGCAGAGCTTAAATTTTAAAGTATATACTGTCTTTCAATTTTTATTTTATAACCGGAGTTGAACAGCCGCTGCAATTCTGAGTTTTCGACTATCAATGTTCAACGCCGTTGCCTTGTAATTTCGATCTCATCCCAGAAGACAAAGAAACTCCCGGATCAAGTAAGGCGACAAATAAGTTTTCATGGAGGGTTCATTAATGGAACTAACCAAAATATACGTGACATGGAAGGGAAAACCACGAAAACCTCCCATGATTAACCCTACGACAAGGAGATTCTAACCCATGACCTGCCAATCACTGAGGATATTTCACGTCAACACTTTGGTCGGTGAGAGCTGGGAGAAAAGTCAGCCAGCCATAGCGGGGATTCGAATGATTCTCTATTTTTGCAAATACTATGTGTTAGCCCAGATAATATAGGATTGGAGTAACTTTTTAATTATTAAAAAAATTAGATCACAAATGTCTTTTCTTCATATTGGCATTTCGTACCATTTTAAATTAGCATAAAGAACCCCGTCTGAAGATCTGTTTTCAATACTCACCAAGTCAGTTTTTTATAAATAAATTTTTAAGTGTCTTTTTTTTCAAAATGTATTGCAAAAGAACACTTACCTTAATATACTTGGGAACTGAAAATAATCCCCAAGTAAGATCTCTCAATTTTATTTTATCCATGAATGTTTTGGTTAACCACTTTTGGCAACAAGGATGAGCAACGAATCCTTTGTTTTGGGAAAGAGCAGCCATGTCTACGACAGAATGATTTCCCCATTCTTGTATTTTGACGCTGAGAGAGTCATATGCCTTTGATGGCATATCATTATACACCAAGTCAAAAACGTTTAAAGCCATATTGGAAAACTGCCTGCAATAAAACAAAATTCAATTTACCATAATTAAACAGGGTGTTTTGCATGCAAAATTATAAATCAATAAGCGTGCAACGCTAACTTTCAATTCTAGGCATGAACTGTTCCTTATTCTTTTAACAGATGGAAGAAGGTAGGGGATGCATGTCAGCATTTTTCCTGAAACACATACAGCTGACAGAATTTATTTTAGATTACAAAATTTGAAAATCGAAGATGAAATATTGCTTTCAAATAACAAAAAGCATTTAAAAGCATTTTGTGACGCTTAACACATTTTGCATTAATTTTTATTTCACATTATTATATTAATTTATTTTACTTCGGTAGTTGAAATAACTTAGTTGCCCGGAGGTGGGATACGAATTTTACATTATTTAGATTAGAAAAAACGTTGATGTATTATATACCAAAAACTAACCTTTATATTTGAAAGTCAATGTAGGGTATACCGATCCAGAGCATACCAGACAATAATCCTTAAACTTAAAAAACATCAAAGTAAAAAATACCGGGCCATACCTTGATGCTTTAAAAAAAAATCTATTAATGTAGGGAATATTAAACAATGGCAGTTAAACTTATAAAATAAATCAATGAAAGAATACTGGGCAATAGAGCTTTACCTTAAAAAAATCAGTGATGAGAATGCGATGCATTTTCTGCCTAGTTAAACTTGCAAAAGAAAGACAACAATCCACTCATCTTAGGGAGGTAGATTAGGATTGTAGATATATCGTTGCACACTTATTGTTTTGTAATCTTGCGTCCTGCATCAACCATCCTTAATGAATGCTCTTAGCATTTTTGTTAGAATTTGTTTGAATACTCTTAGAATTTTTGTTAAAAATTAAGTCAAAATTATATACCAATTAAAGGTCTCAAAACAATACTTAAATCCTGTTAATTAGATAAAAACTTACTGACAAAAGTTGATGAAATAGAGTGTTGAGGAGGTAGGGTGAACAATAAATCAAAACCTGTTCAGTTACCGAAAGAAAAAAGGAGAATTTAAAAGACGAATATCAGAACCTGTTCAAGTTTCAAAAGGCAACAAAACAGGCTTCGATAGTACACTCTCCTTACCTTGCATAGGTTTTATTAAAATTGGATAGAAATTTTGTATTTTTCTTATCAAATTGTTATCGTATATCGACGAATCTATTTTTTGTCAACATATTAGGAATTTTATTTTTCTATTTTTCAATAATTGATTTTTCATACCATCGCTCATTTTCGACACACCTGGTATAATGCAATTACATTGGTGTATATGCAATATCGAAAGAATTTCAGCAAAGATGGAAATTAGTTTTTATAACAATCTTCTTTAAATTCGATTTTATTAAAAAGATTTTCCACTTGAAACTGAATTATCTAATTGAAACCGCCATATTGTTTCAAAAAAATATTAAGTTTAAAAAAAAATTTAAGTTATAATAAATAATTCTGATAAAACATTAGTACGAAAAACTTAACTTACTCATTCAATGCTTTAAACTCTTCTTGCTGTTTACTGTCCCTGATGTATGCTTGTAGTCGATCTAGGATAACGCAGCAAACGAGGGCCATCATGACTGGCTGATCAATATGCTTCCACAAATGTATGGCGAGTTTTCCTCTATTCGATACTAAACACCATATAATCAATACTATGAGTGATTTACGTTCAGCTTCCACGGCTGTTTTGGAATAATGCGTATTGTAAATTCCCCTGGCACACTCATTCATTTGTAATGAACTGATGTAAATGGGTATTCCAATTAAGCTCTCAACGATCCAGTTTAAATCCCAATCAATGAAGTAGCCATCCAGCCTTGTAAACTATAAAAAAAAAAAGAAAGAAAAAGTGCATCTTATATTATATATTTTGTGTTTTAGTATGCGAGGTATACCAAGGCTGTTTGTTCTCCTCAAAAGATGAAAAGCCTGGTGGCAAAACTATTTGTTGTCTAACTTGTTTTAGGGAACAGTGTAAGAAACCTGTGGTCTAGTTACCATTTCAAACTTACACTTATATCTCTTACTTGTTTTTGTAAATAATACTTGTAAATATATTTTTATTCAGGGAAATTTATTCCTTCCGAAACTAGATAAAAAATAGTTTTCCGAAATCTAACCAAAAAATAGTTTTACTACCAGTTATTTCTATTTTCCAGCATACAAATGGTACTGGGTTCAACAAAATAAATTCATCAACACAAATGGTTTCGACAAAACAAATTCATCAAAACAAATGACTCGTTGAACATTACATGTAAAAAAAAAGCATCATAAGTTGCCACCTAACAATCAGAATCTAAAGTCTTATATTTTAAATTGTAAATTATTTGTTTTTACCATTAATGATAATTATTTTAGTAAATTTCACTTAGAGGCCACAGTAAATAAAAATTTAAAAAGCGGTGATAAAATATGCTTTATTGAGCATATCGTAAATTTTAGAGTTCGTAATTTTCCGTCAGTTTTAGGAAGTCTATCGGTACACAAATAGTTAGTACATTTTACAAATACTTTTGGTCGATACTAATTGTTTAAAACATTTTATCTTCTCGATTCAACCAGTTTTTATATTTTTCAGGAATGTGGCTACCCTGATATATTGGTAAACACACCATGCCAGTCAACTTTCATTCTTTTCGAGGATCGCATTCCTCAGAGGTAAAAGAAAAATTGAATTATAAGTAGAAAAATAAACTTCGTATTTCCTAAGATCGTATCCGTTTGATACAGAATTTTTATTAAACATATTTTTCATTATTTTTATTCATTTAGGTCGAAATAAGTTTAAAATGTTATATTTAGCACTTTAATAATTTCTGGTTGTAAAACACTTGTGTTTTGTGTCTTTTTTTTTTCTTTTGGTAAAGGTAAAATTTTTCAAACACGACTTACTTCTAAACAATAATTTGCTTGTATTGATAAAATTTACAAAGTTAATTATTGATAAATTTTTATTATGAATGAAAAAAAAAAAATTCAAAACTACCTTTTTTAGATTTTAAATTTTTTGTACAAATATAATTTCGATAATCTAACTGATTTTTATAGTAGCTATTAGACTAAAACTATTAGACTATAATTAAAAATTAGTAACTGTATTAGTAATTATTATACTATAGTTAAAAAATACTAAAATATATTTTTACTCGTAATTAGAGCCTTAGAAAAATATATGAAAAGAACACCGGTGTTCCATCTACGTAAATGGTTAAGCACAAAATGATATAATGATCATGCCTTTTATATGTAGGTTTAATTCATTTATAATTAGCGGTGACATCAAAATCAATTTAAAATAAATTTATAAACCCAAGAAATAAATAGAAAACATAAATTTTACTACTACTTTAAATAAAAAAAATATGCAAAATGCGTTAAAGTTGGTAATTATGACATACTAATGCTGCACTCTATGTCTATGAACAATATCATTTCTTTGCTTACGTATGTTTAATATAAAGTAGAGGAATTTTTTTTCAACTAAGATGACATCAATAATTTATTAAATTACGTTTACAAATAAGCAGGAAAAAAATAACTCTGAATAAATTAAAATTCAACCTTATCGATTGATCACAAGCTTTATATTTTCACCATAGAGCAATACCCAAAAATATAATAAAAATGACTCTTTGTTTAAGAAAGTATTTACTCTTAATTCAATACCCTTTTTTATGTACCTGAAATTTCAAAGATGGGTAGATTAAATGGAAATATTTATAAATTAAATAATAAAAATAGAAGTTTTTTTTCTCCATCTTTTAACATACATTTTACTATTAATAAACTCTGGAATCAGTGATAGCTTGATTTATATGCCACATTTCATTTCAACTAGTAGTTCCGCAAATTATATGCAGCTATTAAAACTGTTACGTGCTTAGTAGCTTGAAATGATTTGATGAATTTTATAATGTAAAAAGAAATATAGAAAATCACATTTTTGCCATCGGTACAAAATGAGAGATTCATACAAAACATTTAAAGTACAGAAGGAATAAAGTTCAGTGCTATTTTGATGGTATTTCAAAATAAGGAAAGGTACAAAGTTTGATGCTTTTTAGCGAACGTAGACTAGAGACCGTTGATTGAATGATTTATTGAATTTCAAAATAAAGTTATAAGGTTTCGGGATCTTTAAAGAACGAAATAAAGCAAGAAATCTTTTAAATCGATGATTTAATGAGTTTAAAAATACAGAAATGATTAAAGTTTGATGCGCATTAAAGCACAAAATAAAGGCTGAAGATCTTTTTACTGAATGATTGATTAAATTTACAAATACATAACAGTACAAAGTTTGGTGATCTTTGGTGAGGACAGAAAAATTATACATAAAAAGGACACTAGTGTCACATCTGCGTCATTTGATTAAAGAACGAAATAAAAGATTGAGATTTTTTAAATGAAGGATTTAGCGAATTTCAAAATACAGAAAAGAATACATTTTAATAATCTTTAACTGAATGATTTAAAATATAGGAAAGAATAACGAAAAAAAAATATTTGGTTTATTTACTTAAATGACACATGGCATAATAATTTCATGCATGATTAGAATCGAAAAGAAAAATATTTTGATTAAACGGTAGTAAATTTTCCTTCTTTTTTTTCTAAGCATTATTATTGCTTGGTAATTGCACTTTTCGTGCAATTAAGTAATTTCTTTACTTATATCGAGTCTTGTTTTGTTATTTTAAAGTAAACAATATTCTAAATCAGTAAAACGAAAGTAAAAACCATGGTATATAAAACCGTCATTAGGTCTGCGCTCACATATAGTTTAGATAAACTTGGGCAATGACAAAATCACATGAAAATAAAATCAGCTTGCTATCTTGCAGGTTTCTTAGATTCTTGGAAGATTCTTAGAGCAAAATGGAAAAGGATTCTAAAGGCATTCGTTGAAATAAAACTGTCAAGACAATAAAGAAGAGGAAAAAATTCGTGGTATGATCGTAAAATTTCTTGAAAAAAATAAATCTGCCAAAACTCGTAGAGCATCCAAAAAAGCAAACATTAATTTTCTAAGTAATGGATTTTTCCTAGATAAAAGGAAGAATTTTATTTGGGAAACATCAATGAATAAAAATTAAAAAATTTCTAATGAATGGTTGAAATTTTTAAATTTATTTTATAGATTTTATGGTGTATAAGTTAAAAGAATTAAAAAGAATATAAAAGAAAACTATATAAAGAAAAATGATAATAATATAATGAAAAGAATGATAAATGAAAATAATGAAAAGAATATGATGAGGTACAAAGTTAGTTTCACTTACTTTCCTATAACCTAAAAGTTTCACCCAACAAACTTCGTGAAAAAACTCTTCTTTCAGTACGTGTTCGAAAAGTCGAATAAGTCGAGTAGAGTTCAAATATTTGTGGACTTGAAAGTCATTTTCAAGGAACATCGAAATAAATTCCTCCCGGTCTTCCCTCAATAAAGTTTGTTCGAACATGTCATGGTCAACCTAAAATTGCAGGTTAGCCCATTAAGGCTAGACATTTTATGTAGCAATGTCGGAAAAAGTTCTATTTGGAAATGAGTTACAATGAACTAATGTTTAAAACTAGTAGCTATTTTATTATCTTATAAAAAAATCTTAGTTCCATGATTAAAAAACAAAATTGGAAATTTTTAATTACTAATTTATTACAGTAGATAGGGTTATCTTGTTTATACTATACAAAAATTAAGAGTACAATAAATGTACGAGTTTTTTTTATCTTATAGAAGAAAAAAAAATTAAATTTTGTTTATTTTACAACTTTTGCAGCTAAAATCACTTGATAAAGAATGGAAAGTTTATTAAATAGAGTATAAATAAAGGAATGTTAATAAATGATGCAGATTTTTTTTTAACTTTCAATTAAATTTTACAATTAAATTTTACAATGAAACTGACTTTAAGACAAATCATTATCTAACTTAAGATATCCAATCAATTTCGATGCATTTTTTTCTGAAAATAACGTTAGTTAAAATTTTAATTTTATTTTTGGTAAGAAGTGGTCCAAAAATTATAAATGTAAAGTAAACTTAAAAAATTAATTCTTCAACATAAAAGTAAATGTTAGCTTAAAACTAGATATTTTTCATGCAGCTCTTCAGCAAATTGTACTGCAAAAATATCTAAATAAGTTTTCTTTTATAGATCAATAATGCGATAACCTGTGTTTTAAATTAAAATCTTTCCAAAAATGAAAAATTCCAAAAAGACACTTAATATAGTATTGTTTAATATTGAATCGTTCACGGAAAATTCTAAATGTTCTTATTTAAAGCTTGATAAAAATAAAAACATTGCATTTAGACTTGAGTTTTTAATTGAAAACGTAGCTAACATTATACGAAATTTACAGACCAAGTCGCAAAGAATTCTGTTTAAAACATTGTTTTGCACTGAGTGTTAGGTTAAAAAAAAATTTCAAAATAAACATTTTTCAGAAAATGCACTTAATAGTGAATTATAATAAAATTCTGACAACAAAAATAATTAATTCTTAAAAAATTAGTTTCTGAAAGTGAATCACATTTGTTTTGAAAATATAATTTATTCAAATTAAAATATAGAAATTCTCAAAGCATAACAAAAAAAATTTATAGCTTTGTTTTCGGGTGTTAGCTTCCGTTTTAAGTTTTGTTTGTCACCAAACAAACAAACAAAAAAAAAAAAAAAAAAAAAAAAAAAAAAAAACTGTAACTTTACTTCTAAAAATGGGAAAACAAAAATATAACGGGCTGTAAAATTCCATTTAACCAATGAAATAATTAATAATAACTAATTAATAGCCAATAACTAATAAAAAAATAATATAAATAATAAAAAAAATTCTTAATTTTCTTCGAAATTACCGATTTTCACCCAGTCGTATATTTTAAATTACTATACATAAATTTTTAGTTTTAACTTTTTAGACTTCATATATTTTAGATAAGTATTACTTGATTTTTTTTTAAGTGATTGCTGCATACACACATAAAATGATGACCAATAAAAAAGCAGTAATTAATCAAAGGGGATTAAAATTAGAGAAATTATCTAATTAAATGCTTTGCTTTTATTATTAAAAATAAACAATAACTTGCATTCTAAGCATGTAACCCTCATTAGTTTTTTTTTTTTTATTCTCTCCCTGAGTTTTGATATTTAGGAGTATCTTTCATCCTTTTCTTTAAAAAAAAAATAATAATTCTAATTAGTATTTTACGTTAATGTTTTAGTTACTTTTCATGACACTAGGTCCTATGAAGCTGAGTTCGGATTGAACTGACACAGCATTCAACTTATATCTATGGTGTATCCCTCATGATGATAATATATGATTGTGGTATTTGTGAATGACATATATAAATGGAAAAATCGATATTATTAAAGAGTATTTCTGACAATATTTTGTTTTCTTGGTCCGTATGTTCATTCCTATTTGAAGTATGAATATCTGCTAAAATATTATTCAATTAAATCAGAAATGCTGATACTCGCTCAGCTTGGTGAGAAAATGTTTTAATATTTAATTCATGGTTTACAAAGTTTAAGGCTAACTGATTTTGCCTACCACAACCAACAAAAACATCTTGAATATACATATAAAATATTTTTAGTTCCAATAATCTTCAGGGAAGGCCTTCAAAATGTTTTCAGAACTGAATTTGGAACAGAATTTGAAACTTAATTTTGAAAATTTTAGCGTTTGATACTTCATCGCTTTATAAAATATTATTCAGAAAGTGAAACAATTAGAATCCCAGTTATATTGGTGTAATTTTTGCTTATAGTCACAAATAGATAACGATTTTTAATTTAAAAGTTTTTTTTTTTATTTCTGTCAAACAGTTATGAAAGCAGTAAAAATTGAATAATAACAGAATTGGATTTTTTTTATAGAAATAGAATTCTTTTTTGTGCTAATAGTCAGACGTCACGATGAATAATCTGAATGTTTTTAATTTAAATGCGCCTGAACTTAGATGTTTAGTTCTATTATGTAAGAAAACCAGGAACTTTTAAAGTAATTAAATAATTTGTATAAATCACACTTTAATCTTTATTAAGTTTTCCAATCACAAAAGTGATTCTTACTTTGAAGTTAGGGTCTTTATAAAATACTTGTGTAGAAGCAAGCTCAGGGCAGTTCCAATCAATCGTAAACTGCAGGTCTATTTTTAGATGATCGGCATAATTTGAAACATCGGTTTTTCGAACTACAAATAAATAAATGAATAAATTATATTCCAAAGCCATCAGCACTATAAAAATTTCAATATATATAATGGACAATTGCAGTCATTTTTTTTAAAACTTTCAATGCCTTCAGAATCTCTCAAAACTTACAGAAAACATTTTATTACTTTCCTAAGAAGGCTATTTATTTAGTTATTTTTAATCAAAAAACGCTTGCTTTCGTTTTCACCTGAAACGGGGAGTCACGTGATTATTCACAAATTGACGTCACACTTGTCCATCACTTACAGTCGCTGTACTGTGAAGACCAATACGTTCTTGCTTTCGTTTCAATTTTCGTAATTAAATCCAACTAGTTTAGATATGGCCAATAACTATCTGTGTAAAAAAGTGTGCTCTAATATCGCTTAATAAAAATGTGGGTCTAATATAACGTATTTTTAAAATGTTAAATTTCAATGGTACCCATTGAAACATTGTTAATAGTTGACGAAATTTTCAAGCTCTGAATATTTAAGATTTTTTAGTTCAATAAAAAAAAGCGAATGATATTGTTTGTTAAATGATGCGTTATAAATACAAAAAAAATTCCTTTATTTTAACCATATTAATCTTAATTTTAATGCATACTTCAAATTCATTTCGAAGACTTATTTTCATCTTAAGTGAAAGAAATGTTGGATAAATTTTTTATGTAGAATAAATAGTTTTAAATTTTAAAATGAAGGAAATCTTAAGTTATTGATAATTTTTATGTATTTATTTTAACGTGAATTCAAAACATGTCTTCAGCATAGCAGTAGCCTTTTAAAAAACTTGTGATCCCAGCAAAATTTTAAATTCCTTCTCTCAAAAAAAAAAAAAAAAAAACTTTTTTAAGTTAAAAGAAATTTTTTTTATATATTCCAGTACATTTTATTAACTTTATCTTAATTGCTTCAATCTATGTTATAAGAGTATTTGAAATTAAGCATATGCATTTATTTAGTTCTTTATTGTAGAAACAGGAATTAAATTTTATAAATGCATATAAAAATAATTTTTTGCCATAGCAAAATTCCTATTTACTCAAAGAATAAAAATATTGAGAAAAAATATCAACTTTAATGCTTATTTTTTAATTATTTGATAAATAATAAAGAATGTGGAATATATAGAATTTCTTTCCATTTTGTATACGTTAATTTTTTATTATAGTGCTTTAACTTTAGTGAAACAAAAACTTCTAGCTTAATGATATTCGCTGAAATTTTGTGGATAAATGAGTTAATAAGATGTGAATAAATGAAAAATTAAGTGAAATAGTAAGTATAACTACATTATGATGATGATGATGATCAGATATATTTCAATGGACTAGATTCTTGAAAGTGTTGATACGTTTTCGGCTATACCGAATGCTTAACCTGAGATTTTTTTCAACTATTTTAATAAAAATTTTTTTAATTAAAAATGCGTAATGTATTAATTTTACTATTTTAGAGTTCTTCATTGCAAGCCCTGACAAATAATTTGCAAAGGAGAGAAATAACAATAACCATACTTTGTTAATACTATATTGCAGAAAAAGAAATTAAAATTTATTTAAAAATGAAAATAATTTCGAACTGTAACAAAATTCCTATTTACGCAAGGAATAATAAATATAAGCGTTAATGAGTATTTAAATATTTAATACATAGTAAAAAAAAGGTGACATAAACTGCATTAGTAAATATTTACTTAAAATAAAAAGAACATCCTTCAACTCTAGTAATAAATAAATAAAAGAAGCAACATTAAATTAACATTAGCACATAGATTGTAACGATGATGGACTGATATTTTTTAATGGACTAGATTTATGAAAATACTGATTTGTTTTAATGCAATAACGAGTGATAAAATCATCCATCCTATATCTAAATGTATCAGGGTTTGAAAAAACCCAACCCGCATGGGTTTTATTGAAAAAACCCGGGGGAAATTGGGTTTTATTCGAAAAAACCCGGGGAAAATTGGGTTTTTTCATTTAGTAAACATGAACTTAAAAAGTTTTACTGCGTAAATATTTTTAATTATTAAATAGTATTGTATAAGCTTAAAAATAGAAATAAATCCAAAAAGTTAATTTTAAATACATATAACAAAATTAAAATAAGTTTAAAGAACGCATTGTCACTAATACATATTTGAATCTTCTTTTTTGTTAAAGACATAACGTTTCACAATTTTTACCTCAAACATAATAAAATATAAATGCAGCAGTAATATAAAAGGAACAAGTTTATTAATCTTTTTGTTTTCGCATACATTTATTTACTATATTTAATAAGCATATAAAAAATATTACCTATTATAAATTTATAATCAGTAAATATTTATAATCAGTAAAAACTAAAATTTCATCATACTTTTAACTTAAATAAAACAGAAATAAATATTTGACGGTCTTCCATGTATTTATAATAAGATTAATAGAAAGTGAAGTTACAATGACGTATAATTATAAAGAGTATTAGTAGTTTGTCCAATTTTTTTTTCAAATATTTAACCTTAGGAAAAAGGCTTCATTTTTAGATAAATAACTTTAACTTTATATTTTTAATTTCAAAAAACATATTAATATATAAAATTATAAAAAAAAAGCATATACAAAACTTTCTCCAAATAGTTAAAAATTGTCAGCAGAAGTTAAGAGTTAATTTAAAAAAAGGTTACATTTTATTAATTTATTAATATTATACACCAGATTCAAAGTGTCCACATTTCTCCCTTAGATGGCGATGCACTTTTACTAGTTTTGTAGCTTTATCTATTCCTAATCTGTTTCGTAGTTTGCTCCACACCAAACCGAAGGTTGAAAAGTGTCTTTCGATGGAGGCAGAGGATGCTGGTGCTGCGTGTAAAGAAAAAAAGAATTTGCAGAAGTTTTGTGGAAGCTTCGAATTTTTGCCATAATTTTCCACTATTTTTGAGATGAAAACTGTTGAATAACAGTGTCATGCATCATTGATTTTGGAAAGTACTCGGGATCAGAAATTTTGAATGCCAGAAATTCTGGGTGATGCTTAGAAAGCCAGTCTTCTGCTAATTGTTCTTGATCATGATTTAAAAGTTGTCCTCTTGTTTTCGGATCCATAATATAAGCTAATAAATGAGGTGGCAGAACAGCCTGATGAAATCTTTTTACAAAATGTTGTTTATGGGGTTCTAATTCCTCACACGATATTAAGTTTATCCATATTTCAACAGCTTCTGAAATTGAGGTATTTTCTGATTGAAGCTTATTTAAAGCTTCAGAAACAATTGACAACTGCTTTTCCAAATTAATAGCTTCTTGGTAAAGTCCAACATTATTTAATATTTTTGATAAATTTTTATTGAATTCATTTTGATGTTCAAAAGCAATCTCATGATATTTATGGTAATTATTGACAAAAGTTTTTACGCAATCACAATATGAACTCCACCTAGTATCATTTGGAAATTGGGTCATTAAGCAGTTTTTTTCATTTGCCCATCCATGTGCTTGATGCACATTTTTAAAATATTTGTTAACTTCCACGATGTGTCCAATAACAGTATTAGGAGATACTTCTTTTTCAACCAAATTTAAAAGATGGGCAGAACATCCATAGGTTATAAGTTTTGGGTGTTTTTCTTTTAAAATTTCCCACATCTCACCCATTTTTATTTCATTGTCAGTTACTATAGCAAATACTGTGCTGTTTAATTTCTCTTGACATTCTTTAATAGCAGCTTTCACAACTGATGCGCATTGATGAGATGTCTTCTTTACCGAGCCTGCATCATATACTTTCAAAAGATGGCTGCTGGTTCCTGTATGAATGATAACTGCTTGAATAGGATCATTTTTCACACTAGACCAACCGTCAAATGTTAGTGTTAAACTACAGTTTTGAACCATTTCTATAAGTTGTTGATCGACTTCCATTGCAGCCTCATTTAAAAGATTTCCTCCAATATCTTTAGCAGATGGTGGTTTATAGCCTGGCCTTAATTTTTCAATCATTTGCTTAAAATAATCAAGTTCAGCAACATTGAAAGGTATATTTCCTGCATAAAAAAAAGTTGATACAGCTTTGTCTAGTTCTTTCTTTTGCACAGCTGTTGTTCGGCAAAGAAAATCAGAAATATCACTTTGGTAGGTATTGCAAGAAGAAGTGCTTGGTACTGAGCTAGTTACAGAAGAAATTTCACTACTTGTTAAGGAATCTTGCATTAAAGCAATTTCAGATTGGTTGGATTTATCATTTTCTCCTTGCTTAGCTTTTCTAGCTGTACATTTTAGCAAATGAGCTTTGATTCTTTCAATTTTACAGCTCAAAAATGATTTACAATGTTTGCATTGACATTTTGAATCTCCATCAATTTTTATTATCTCATTCCATTCACATGCAGATTTTCTTCCACTTCCTATTACTTTCAGCATTTTTTAAAAATAAAAAGCTTTAAAATCAATCCTAAACTATATTCAAATTCACTATGAAAGAAGACTCACTAATATCAGTTATTTTGATTTGGACTGTAAGCAGACCACTATGTCAGCATCAAAACCAAAACTATACTTTAACTGCCTAGACATGACCAAACTTGATTTAAGTAAAGCAAGGGGGAGCCCCCTTTCTCGAAATAGTTTCATACTATTTTTGTTTTGCCTTATTTTGTTACTTTTCTTTTTAGGGGTGTGTCAGTGACAATCCTTTTACTTATACAATACATATTTTTATGCTTAAAAAAATATTTTTATTAAAAATGCTTACATGAATTAAAAATGATATCCATTGGTTGCAATTGTGAAAAAAAAATTATTCATATTTAATGAAGTTAATTTTAAGTTCTAATCTTAGTCTGATTAAAGTTTAAGTAAGAAAAAAGAGCAATTATACAAAAAAGTCACAAGATTTCAGTATCTCTTTATATCTATAAAAATTTGTTTTCTGTTTAAATTTGTAATGCATGTATAACAATGCAACTGTATTTTTAAAATTTATGCCTACATCTTAAATTATTTAAAGTGTTATAATATTTTTTTATTAAAAATATTCCTTGAAAAAACCTGTTTAGTGCTATAATGGGTGGAAAATGATATCTTCAACTTCATTTATTATAAACCTGTTTATTAATCATATAAAGCATGCAACTACATTTGAAAAATTGATCTTTACTGACTATATCATTTGAATTTCTATCTGATTTAATTTCATTAAAATATTACTTTTTGAAAAAACCCACTTTAAGTTTACAATAGTATTATGAAATTATAGATTAAAGTTTCTTTAACTTTACAAATATTAAAAACTTAATCATATAAATCATGCAACTCTATTTGACAAATTTATACTTCACAATAAATTATATAAAATTAAATGCTTATCAATAAGTTTTAATAAAAAAAAAAAAAAATTTGAAAAAACCCACTTATCGTTCCTAGTGGGTTTTTTCAAGGTGGGCCCACCCAATAAAACCCGGGCGGGTTTTTTCAAAGTGGGCCCACTTGGCGAACCCTGAAATGTATACTATTTCTATCCTATCTGCGACTTATTTTAATTAAGTAATTAGGCTGTAATGGAACATTATTTTAATTTAAAAGTAAGTGGAATAAAATAGTATTTTCTATGAACATTAACGCCACTGATTTCAGCCGAAAAGAGATGTTGATATGCTGTAAAGAGCTGCATAATCATTTCTTCCGATATTTTGGTTGATAAATAACAACGTTTCAAGTTTTTAAATCTTTCTTTCATTTTGCATACACTCTGTAAATTTAATTCAAAAAATTTTTACTAATAATTTACAAAAGATGTCCATACGATATACGTGATATCAAAACTAAAAAGAGCATTGAAATAGCCTTAGCGGATGGAGACAGCACGTTTCCATTCGGCACAAGAGACGTCATAGCCAATCAGGGATCGTTTTTTATTGCATCACTTACGGAGGCCTTTTGGGGCAATTTAAATGTTTAATAACTAAATAAATTAACATTTGCCGGGGAAAAAAAACAATCAGATTTTCGGTTTCAGGAGATAATTTCCAATAAGTTAGGTATGAAAATAAAAGAATTTATGGTATGCTGTAATTGTCCATTTTTATATACAGATATAGTAGTTTGATTTTAAATTATTCTTTATTGGTTCACGAAAAAATTTTACTCAGCGAATTCAATAAAAGAAAGCTTTTGTGTTGATACCATCGGATTGGACCACACGAATACGCAAAGTATTCTTTAATATTCTTTATAGAAAATGAAGCACTGCCATTTATGGTCACCTCGATAAACGAAACATCGATTTTAATCACCATTTCCCAAAATTAATAACGAATACATATTTTTAAATTATTTAAGTGTTTTTTAAACACCTTTGAATTCAAAAAACTGCTAGTCTCCTTTGTCACAGAGAGAAATATGTTATTTTTACAAGTATTTTTAATCGATAGAAAACTGATAAGAATTAAGATACTTCTTTAATTTAATTCATCATCGACAATGTTCAAATTTTAAAACAGCATCATAAGTTTTAAACGTTGCTGATGACGAAAATGTTACAAAGATCAAAAGAAAATAAAACCTATTTACTTTTAAATATAGTTTCAAGTAAATATCTTGGAAGATCTTCGTGGCTTGTCAAATCTTCTATATCAAACACAGTTATATACTTCAGTTCGGGCTATAATAATAAATTATTTTCATTAATCTATTGAAAATCATTCCTTAAATATAATATGCTACAATTAGTGTGATCCAGGTATGAATAAATATGTTTGTTATAGGCATTCTCAGTGAATGTAGGTTAATCAAATATTTTATAGATTAACCAAAATTGCTCATAATACTTTAAATAATTATAAGTCACATAAAACATATTTTTCTTTCAAAATTTGAGCTTAGAACAATTTGATTCTAAACGGTTTAGGCAGTTTGATTGTAAGCAAGTTTTTAAATTCTATTCAATTCAACTACGTCTTTTGACTGCAAAAAAAATTTCAAGTTTTGATTGAACATATCTTTAAAAAAAAATTGAAAATAATTTATACAACAGTGGTATATAAGAGTTGTTTATAATCGCAGCACTGAACATAATTTTTTGATAGTTGCAATTTGATAGTTCCTACTAATATAAGACACAATTTCTCATCAAAGATATAGATTGTAATGATAGAAGAGTATAAAGCCCACAAGATTTAAGAATTTTGAAATATGGGCTTGTTCGGAAAGTAATTTCAATTTTTTCTTTCTGGGAAAATGAAAGACAATTTTCGTATAGTGAATAAATATTTTATTAAATTATATATTGGCCATTCTGGCCCAACACCTTTTGCCATATTTCTGGTAGTAGCATGATTCCACGCTCATAAAAGTTTTGGACTTTGCTGACAAAAAACTGATCCAGGTGATTTTTGACTTCTTCATTTGAAGTAAAGGTTTTACAGTTCAAAAAAAAAAAAAAAAAAAAAAAAAAAAAAAAAAAAATTCGCAGTGACAGGAACAAATAAAAATCCGTAGGCACCAGATCTGGAGAATATGGTTGTGGCAGTGTATCCCATTCAAGCTGTAAAAGCTTTTAGCGAGTGACCAAACTTGTATGAGGTCTCGCATTATATTGGTGGAACACTATACCTTTTCTGTTGATTAATTCTGGGCTTTTCTGTTGAAGTGCATCATTCAGTTGTCCAGCTGACGACAGTAGACTTCCGAATTAATTATTGCGTTATCCGGTAAAAACTTTAAAAAAATTTTTTCCTTTAAAATCCCATCAAACAGACAGGCAGCATCACCTTTTTTTGATGGTTATTGGCTTTCGAAATGGTTTGAGCCTGTTCATCTTTTTTGCTGCATGATCTCGCTTGACATTGTTATAGACGACCGATTATTCGTCCCCAGTAATGATGCGCTTCAAAAATAGATCATTTTCGTGATGTTTAAGAAGCGAATCACAGACGTAAGCGCGACGACACAAATTTCTCACCGTGAGAACATGGGGAACCCATATATGAAGCTTCGAGGTTAAACCCAGGCCTTTCAAGTGATCATAAACAGTTGAATCTGATAAATTTAACCTCTCACCGATCTCACGTGTTGTTATTCGCTGATTTGCTTCAACTAATGCCTTTATCAGCTTCAACCGGCATTCCAGAACGTGGTGCATCATCGACATCAAAATTGCCGGATCGATATTTTACGAACCAGTTCTGGCAACACTTCTTCTCCATACACATCGGTTAATTTATTTCTGGCATGAACAGCATTTTTATCTTATCTATAGTAAAAAAGCAAAATACGACGAAAATGCTGCTTATTGCTTTCCATATTTAAAAGGGCACCAACCAAAAACTACTGCGTAGAATTAATTGAACTTTTTCACACAAGTCTTGCTATATCAGTTCTCAAAACATATAATGATAATGCTACTTAAATGTGAAGTTAGTTTGAAAAAATATAATTAAATCCTCTGTCGGAAAAACGAAATTACTTTCCGAACAACCCGATAAAAATAAATAAATGCTTACTGGTTCAATGCAATCCAATATTCTAGTGCAAAGTGAATTATGAGCTATTTTATTGTCTTTAAGCGATGGAAAAACAGATGTAATTTTATTGCTCAAGTTCTCTTTCAAAATATTTTCCACATATTCTGTGTCTTTCATCTTTTGAAAACTAAAAATCAATAAATAAATAAATATTAGGGCATTATGTTCTCAATACAAAATCAAAACATTCTTAAAATAAAAATAGTTCCAATTAAAGTATGTTTAAAAATCCGCCTATCTCGATTATTCGAAGACCGAACCAACTTTGGGTTATCGAAGTGTAGGGATAATCTAGATTAGAACGTTTTTTAATCTATTTCATCAATACATTCTTAAATTGATTTTTGTCAATACTAGTGCTATAAGTATACTAATAGTGCTACATATGTATACTGTTTAAATTTAATTTTATTATAATAATTTAATAAGTGTTTTTTCATTTTTTTTTTTTTTTTTGTCAAATAGGTATGGTGTGTTTTAATTATAAATTTACTTGCGCTATTGCTCCAGTTAACGGTACTTCTTTGCTACTTTTTGAATAAACCATTTGTACGAAGCAGCATCTAATTGATAATTTTTTAACAGATTTCATTGATTTTCGAGGTTGTTTCTAGAACCAATTAATAATTCCTAGCAGGACTTGTAAGGCTATCTTCCGATTTTATGCATACTACAATATTCTATTCTTTTTACACAGATATTAAAAAAGGCTTCTTTCAGAAAAAATAGTAACCAGAACGGCCAAACGAAACTGCATTGCAGTAACATTGAAAAAATAAGTAAAACAATATAAATGATATCTTCCAAATGTCTTCGATACCAAAGCAACACACTTAAGCAACTGTAAAACGTTCACCATCAGCAGGAGTTATTTTCCCTAGTTCCAAAATTCTAGTACAAGTTTAGTGTACTCCTTCATTGCACATTCCAGTAAAAATAAAACAGCCTTTATTGTGTACCGTAACTTTTCACGATGCAAACCAATGAGAACGAAACACATATATTAAGAAAGTTTATCTACAAGTTCATATAACTTACTTTCTATCTCACAAAGGCAGGGGAAGAATCAAATATATGAAAAAGTAAGATTAAAGAGTCCTGTCGAAATAAAGCCATCATTGTTAATAGCCAATATAGCAGCAATGTTTTTATTTGACTTGGATTATACCAGTGTTTCCCAAACTTATAACTGTTGCGTACCCCTTCTAAATTTTTAGTAACGCTGTGTACCACTGATAAAAAAATGAATGTATTTTTTACTATAAGATTGTATTTGAATGTATTTTTTACTATTACCCAAAAGTTAAACATCACAACTGACTGTTGACACCACTAAATATTAACTGTCATTTCTGCAAAAAGTAGCAAATAGAAAAATACGTAATAGTAAATTTTCATGGCTAGCTTTGTTTTTGAATAAAAATTTTTAAACTTTTCGTTTGTTGCAAGATATTTCGCATAAGAACGCGTACCCCCTTCTAAACTGTTCCCGTATCCCTGAGGGTACGCGTACCACACTTTGGGAAACACTGGATTATACGATATTGTATACCATTTACCTATCTCTTAAAGACAGAAGCATACATATTTCCCCAATTTTTAATAATTTAGCCTTCAGTTCAGGTACCCACTAAAAAATAATTTCCATTGGCATATGCAGTTCTACTGACTTTTGTTTTTTGGGAGATTTGAGATTAGGGGAAAGAACAGGTCTTTTCATAACATACAACCCATTATGTAAAACCCACTCCCAGGAAGTTTTGCAGCTTGAATGAAGGCATTATCTTGCTAAAAAATCCAACTTGTATCAGGAATTTTCTGCGCGAATGGCAAATATGTTTCTAAAATTTCTTGGTACCTGGTAGCTTTCACGCAGCCTTGGAGAAAAGCTAAGTTAAGTTTGCCACAATAGTTGAATCTTTTCAATATCATGAATGAGCTTCTACCCTGCAGTACATTGGGTAAGTAATCTTTTTCCTTAATATTATACTAATTACATATGCTAATAATTATGCTAAAAATTAGTAATTATTAGCATAATATTATGCTAATAATTAGTAATCTTATGCTAATTAAATGCAAAGTTGTCTAGGTCAACTAAATTCTTTTTCTTACTACTCTCTGAACTAATTACAACATGGGATACTATCTCATTCTTTTATGTCAATTCCCTTATACAATAAAAAAGAAAAATAGTAAAGGAGATAAGAAGAGAAAATTTTCTGCAAATAGAAAGCACGGTGGAGTGTCATGAATGGTGTTCTAAAGCTTTAAATGTGGTGGTCAAGTTTTAGAAAATAGGAGCAGAAAATAAGCTTTTAGAAAAAAGGATGCATGTCAATTGACAATGAAGAAAAGACTCAATTATGGCAATTTAAAATAAAAGAGTATGTTTTTGAAAAAAATCGATAAGTTTAAATTCTTGGAAAAATTTTTAAGCAATAATAATAACATTTAAACAGAATTTAACAAGAGAATAAATATATCTAATAGATGCTATTTCGGATTTAGAGGACAGTTCAAATCAAATAACTTATCAAGTCAAATTAATCAAATTAGCTAACAAAACAATTACAACTATGCAAGACATTAGAGAGACCAATAATTTTACATGAAAGTTAATTCTGGACTATGAATAAATAAAACAGGAATAAAATGGATTAAATATATTTAAACGGAAGATCTTTATCAGACTTTTTAATGCAGTAAATGAGAATTATGTGAGGAGAATATGATACAACTTTGAGTTATGCTACAAATTCAGAGAACCAAAACAGTTCATTAAAAATTCAACAAATGAAATGGTTTGATTATGTCTATAGATATGTCAATGATAACCAAGTAAAACATGTTCATTGTTCATTAAACTATGGGTCACATTGTTCAACTAAAACATTACATGAAAAGTAAAGCATAAAAATTCCATAATCATATACCTCTAATGTTTATTATATGTAACGCATATCGAAATAATATGAAAGACTTACCATTTATTGCTTTGGACTTCACACATCAAAGTCTCTGAGGTATTAAAATTAGTTGCACAACAGTCTCTTGACAAATTAATTATCTTTACCTTAATAAACTGTGACGAAAATAAAACACTTATCCCTCAAATTTTTCACCAGCTAACAGTCCGATTTTTATGAAATTCTTAAACGCCAATAAGCAAACTGCTTTTGCAACAACAACAAAAAAAATCGAGATAGGGTTAAGTTACTAGAGTTGACCGTATTTGTTACACACATAAAAAAAATTGATTCTACTTAGTCTCATGCAGTACAAAGAATGGTTTTTATTTTGAAAAACTCGTGTTTAAGTCAGAATGTTAATAATTGAAATTGAGAGAAGAAGCAACAAAAACGATTTTGGAATCGACTACAGTTAGCAAAGATATTCGGATGATAGAGGTATGGAACAATGCTTTACCTTTCAAAGAGATCCTTAATTACCCCACAAATTTATCCTCAAGGTGGTATAATGGTTTGGCTAACCACCGTGTTTAATGGTCGTATACACTCTTCAAGTCTATAAAAGATGAACTAGTGTGAGTCATTCACGCATTATATATCATACACGGAAAGGTCATTTTTCTCGCATTTAATATTGACTAATGTAAAGTGAGCCTTATGATCGCCTGTTCAAAGATGTTTGGCCAATCTTTATTTTATTGGGTGACAACCTTCAATCACATATTGCTCATTTGGTAGACGACTTTCTGAAGTAAAGAAGATATTCGCCTAATGACTTGGCCAGCAAGATGCCCAGATCTCAACCTTGTAAAACATGCTTTGGACGCTCTAGGAAGGACAATACACTTTCGAAAAACTCTTAATGCTCAGTTTTCTAAGTAAACATTGTCTCAATCTTCAAAGCGAAGAAATAAAATCGTCCGGTTCTATTACATAACGAGCTTTGTTTGTTCCTGTAAGGAAGAAAATCTCACTTTCTTATCAGTTCTAGAAATGAGCTCTTTTTGAAGTTAAACATACATCAAAAGAATCCGTTCAATACGTTGTTTTTTACCTACCCAACCTTTGTGAGAAAGAAAACATCACTTCCTTACACGCGTATAGAAAGCAATCGGCTTCTTTTGATACAGAACGAGAGTGGCGCAAATATTTCCATTATGGCTGTAAGGTTGGTTAACAGTTAACTTTGCTACGTCATATTAGAACTATCGTCCTTCAACCATCCAGGGTCTAAAAACGGGGTTGTTGAAAGAGTGGAATCAATTGTCCCATGATCTCTTAAACCATTTCATTTATTCCATTATTAAATTACTTTATGAGTTTTCACAACTCTATTGTGGCATATCTATATAATCTTTTTTGTTCCTCTATAAATAATCACCGTTTTAAGCCCTCTAGCCCAGATGACTCTTACGACGATCATACGAGTGTAGTACAGTTCTTGAATACTGTAATAATTAATATTACTATTTGTACAATTTAAAACTATGTAAAAAACCAAATTTCATAACAATATTACTTGTAATTTAGGAGTTAATCAACCAAATCTGAAGTTTTTTTTAATTTTGAGCAATAGTGTAAACATATTTCTAGTAATAAGAATAGAAAGATCAAGACAATCATTATACAAACAATTCTTGGCTGTTAGTTTTAGATATTAATCAAAAGCACACGCTTATAATATATGCAAAAATATATACCTTCGACGGACTTCATAATAAGTATAAGCTAAAACATCTGCTAAGCCTCCACTTCCACCAATTATCAAAAGGGGCAGCTTGCGACGCAAATGGGATAATACGTAATGAATGCTCTGCAAATCTCCCTGGACAAGAACAGCAAGAATGGGAACAGGGGAAATAGTCTCATAGCAATCTATATATATATATAAAAAAGAAACTACCATCAATAATACATCATTACTTACAGACTTACTTATATCATCATTACTTATAGTAGGACACAAATAATATGGAAACACTTTTGTCCTAACTTTATGTAAACAATCTTTCTTTTCGCAAAAGGAAGGACTATTTTGGAAGGCTTTTTGTTGCAAAACTGCTGGCACATTTTGAAAAATCATACTTGAAGCTTTTAGAAATGGTGTTCATTTTATCCAGGCAAAAGTTTAAACTGCCATGATACGGAGAGGAAGTTCGTAACTTTTTTTTAAATTTTTATAATACCAGAAATTTTAAAATCATAATATAGAATTATGATGTTATAATAATAATGCTTTTAAAAGTATAGTGGTATTGAAAGGGGAAAAAATCTCTTATCTTCTTACGCTTATTTTGATGGATGCAAATTTTGCACATGTATAAGGACACCATTTCTAAAAGCTTCAAGCATGATCTTTCAAGTTGGGTCAATAGTTTTGCAACGAAAAACCTTCCGGAACATTTGCTTGCTAAAGAAAAAATATTTTACATACAGTTAGTATAGAAGTCTTTCCATATTTTTGTCTAACTCCTGTATAAGGTAGTTATAATTAGAGTTACCCTATTTATATCAATATATAATCCTTTGTGTTTGACAGATGTTTATAAAACTTGTCACATTACACGGAAAAAACTAATTTACCTAATAAAATTAGTTTAAATTCCAGCCGCTAGGCAAAAAGAACTTTATAAAGAACAAAAACATAAAATATATGAAGTTTTCATGAATATATGAATATTTCGTATACACAAAGCTCAAATTTTAGTCTTTCTATCGAATCTTTAATTTTTCTATTCAATGCACATTTTGTTATCGTTAATCAGATGATCACAACGCGTTATAGCATATTTAACAGTATAGAGTAAAATGTATTTTAATCTATTACATGTACATTGACATGTTACGATCGTTTTTAATTTAATATTTTTTTCCCTTGAAAATTGCCTCCCGCCTTTTTCTTACAGTACACTTAACTTCCCAGTTTCTTCAAATTTAAGTTATAATCTTTGTCAAAACCATTCTCGACATTCAAAATCATTTCTTATCTTCAGAAGGTCGATATTCTTGAAATGCAATTGACAAGTTATTGTACATCTGAAGGGAGGGGAAATAGTTGTTTTAACTGCTAGACTTGCTTTTTATAAATTTTAGCATCCTGCAAAACGAGTTAATATTTTCTGACTGCTGAGACCACTGACTTTTTAAACTGTTCTATATTGTATAAGATCCTTTCTCGTACATGAAAAACGACTTCGTTAAGTCCAGTTGTAGACTACATTTTATTACAGATTTCATTTTTACTCATGTTCCATAAAACTATTATACCAAATTTTGTTTACATCCATCACCCCCCCCCCCCCGAAAAAAATGGTAGTTTAACAGGCGGATACTCAAGCAAAATTGATCAAATATTTATTTACAGAGTGCATCATGCTAATTGAATAGCATGGAAAAAACCGTTGAAATATTTAACATAAAAAAGCGGTAAAATTAATCACTCATATGTTTAAAATAATAGATTCTTGTGATTCGTCGATCATGAATAAATTTATACAATAATAATGAGGTGATGATATAATAAATTTACCCGTGTATTTCAAAATTAATTACCTATCTGTATAATTTTATAAATTTTGGTGCTTATAAATTTTTTATTGCGAAAAAGTTCATATCTCATTTATAGCATTAAAATAACTTAAATAATCTCCACCGACCAGCTTTACCTCCCAAGTGAACTGAATGAACTTCAAGTCACCACCAAGTATCAAATTCCTGTTCTTCACAATAACAGTCCAGCCATCGAGGCTTGATTTTGATATTTCGATATTCATAATTGCTTAAGGAACATAAACAACTAGTTTTAAAACAAAAACAAAAAAAAACAACAACAAAAAAAAAATTTTTTTTGTTGAAATTAACTTTTTGACGCAGAAATTTTATTAAACACATTTTTCGTTCTCTTTTCATTATTTTGTATTAATTTTGATTAAAATAAGGAAAAATATAATACTTAGCATTTTAATAATTTGTGATTATAAAATAAAATTGTCTTTTTTACATTAAAGGTAAAATCTTCTATACACGGCTCACTGCCAAACACAAATTTTTCAAATTTGCACTTATTTACTGCTATTTAAATCTAAGAGAAACAGTTATTCATCATTAAAATTTTGTTAATTTAGAAAATTGATTAAATTTTGAATATGAATGGAAAAAAACTTTTAAACTACTTTCTTTGGATTTTATATTTTTGTATAAATATTAAACCGATGTTTCTAACAGATTTTTCAGTAAGACAGACTTTATAAGACAGTTTTTTATTAATTAAAAAATACCAAAATATATTTCTGCTTGCGTCAGAAAGAAAATACATAAAAGGGTCAAACGATAAGAGCAACCGCTTACTTCTAAAACCTTGAAAAATGTGGCCCCGTGACATACCCCTCTCAAAATATATTGTACAGGCGAAACAACATTGCTGAATTTCGATAGAAAATTATTAGTGTTTCTGATAGTAGATCGAACAAGAATAATATATTAGCAATTCCTTATTTTGCTTTAGCCAGGAAATTTGAGTTTTAAACTTAATATTCCATAAGGCGCCAAAACTTCCAATTTACAATATAAATATTATTACCTGCTACTTCAGCATTCGTTGAATGAAGTCCCTTGAAAGCATCTTCCAACTTCAGTAAAAAGCGATGAACAACGCTTTTATGAGGTGTTTTGTCTCGAATAACAAGAAAATGTGTATGAAAAGCATTGAGGTCAAATTTATTTTCTTCAGGTTTATTTCCAGAATTTTCAACTTCAATGAATTTTTCCTGTTAACAAAAATACTGTATATTCGTGAAAAATGTCAGAATTTGTGATGGATAACTAGTCAAATTTTAATTTTGAGAACAATTAACTGTTAACCTAAAGCCAAAAGTAAATATTTTCCTCATAAAAGCTTCATCTTTGCTTCCAATATAAACAAAAACCGGTTCTGAAGCTTGCGAAGAGGCTTTTTCCTGTCTTAAACATACACAAAGCAGAGCTTGTTACGTAACTGAACCAGCTGAAACTCCTTCATTGTTTTGGAGATCATCTTACTTATGAGGCAAACATAAACATTTAAATCTAAACAGCAGAATCGGACGCCATTTTCTTAGCAGCAAATAAGAAGCGAAATTTCCCTAAGGAAAAGGCCGAAAAACTTGGATAAAAACTCTCCAGAGTTGATAAATCTTTCAGAAACAGAACACACCAATCATTTGAAGAAAAATTCCTAAATAATTTTTTACTTCTATTATCAACAAACTTGCAACTGATAACTTCCGATTTCACTATCGCATACTGTTACAGTGTATATTGCGGTAAAATGCATTTCTTCTGTCTTCAATTCATTATAAATTAAAGTGCAGTCAACATTGCTTTCTTCATTCCAATGAATAAATGTTAATTCAGAATGTTCAGAACTGTAATAGTTATAGAATATTCCTCTTCTTTGTAGTATAGTATATATTTCTGTATCTATATAATTCGGAAAACAACAGTAAAGAATCCTCCGAATTACTTGAAATAGTATCATTTGTGCTGATTATTAATAAATATTTATCGTTTTCTTGGTAAGTGTGTTTTAGTTTTGAAAGAATAATTTCAACTAGAATTCAGCTAATCTGTTTTTAAGCTACATATTCAAATTCATATCAAGATTTTACAATTATAAAATTCTGTTGTGTGGTATGTTATCTAAAATTAATGAAGGGATAAACTATGTATATATTATTTGAGAATAAAGTTTTCAAACAAAGAACATATCATTTTGGAATTCTCCATATTTGTAAATCAGGTAAGTGTTATGATTTTTATAATAAAAAATTTATTTATTTTTTCTTATTTGATGATAGTTCTCTACAGAATGGTTTTATGCGTCTCATTAAGAACTATAAGAATTAAAAAAAAGAAATAATATAAAAGTTTTTTATTTCAATATGAGGAATTTTTAAAATCGTTTTTTTATCCTAAGAATTCTTTATTTTACGTTTCTTAGTTTATAATTTATTGATAAAAATTGTTGTTAAAATAATTGTTCTGAAAAATTAAATGGCATAACATTATGTGTTTATGTATACTTCTTGCATATTCTAATGTTTGAAGTAATATGATTCAGAAAAGTATGGAATAAAAATTCGGTACTTATGTATTAACGCCACTGCAGCAACAGATTTGGCAGTTTTGAAGTGCCGCCAATCTACACCTAAAATTTTTGCGACAAATCATAAAATAAAACACTTTATTTAAAATCTAAGTAGTCAATCAGATTTCGGTGAGAAATGGGCCGATATAAAGTTTAACATAGATTCAAAACAAATTCATATTTTCGTTCAGCTGATGATGTCGCCATGATAATTCTAATGAATAGGATTCCAAATGAGATAACATTTCCAAAACGTACGTTTACCAAGATAAAGTTTCATGTCATTGGAATTGGTACATTTTCGTTTTTTTGGTAAAAAATTTCGCTCCTGAAAAAAGAAAATTGCATCTTGTTTTGTTTTTGACAAATCCCAAAGACGACTTTTCGTAGCACTAAAAAATGGCGACAAAAAAGAACTGTTTTTTTTTTATTTTTTTTTTTTACGTTATTTAGCTTCTAAATAATGATTTTTATTGAAACTTTAAATATTTTGATAAAAATTGTTGTCAAAAAAGCTTTTTTTACAAAATTAAATTACATAAAATTATGAAGCTTATGTATACTTTTTACTTATTTTAATGTTTGAAGTAATGATTCTTAAAACTATAGAATGTAAAATTTAAATCGGCCTTTCATGTTATATCATTAAATTTAGTAAAACTATTTCTCAGGCATTAAGTTTTAACTCTAATAAGAAGATACACATTTTTTTCTGTTTATATGAAAATATTTTTCCGATGTGTTTTGAATGTTCCTTCTTTTAAAAAAAGGAAATACCATTTTGTTTTCGTTTGCATAAGAAAGGATATCAAGCATTTTTCTCTTTTAAATTTAATAAGCCACAATAAAGAAGGAACGTTACAATGTTACACACTACATTAAAGAAGTCTCCAGAGTAACTGAATGAATGTTCATATAGAAATCGCAGGTATTCGTCTCATACAACAACGCCCCCTATAGTTCGTTGCGATCGCGAATTACCTTTTCAGTAAAGTAATCAATGTAAAACTAATGCGCTTTAAGTTGAATAAATAAACACTAGGAGGCTTCGCCCCCTGCTCGCTGGCGCTTGCCAACCACCGGAACTGCTTTCGCAGTTCATTTTCGCAGTTTCGCAGCTTGCCATCCAATGCTCGCTTTGCTCGCTCATTGGATACGTTCTTAACGTCTAGCGTTTGTAAACTTTTTTCAAAACTGTAATTTCCAAACATTATCAACAGCATCATCGAACTTCCACTTAGCGAGCCAACCAGCAAAATAATAAGGTAAGGAGTGTATACGGTATGCACCTCGTACCATGTATTTTGCAGTATAGTTCATAAGAATCCAAAGGAATTCAATCCAGTATTGCATCCGAAACAATGCTAGTGATATGAATTTTATTTCCCAACTGTAAATATCAAAATTGCACTTAACATCAGTTTCCATTCAGGTAAAAAAGTTCAAAATTTATGCAAACAGGCTACAAAAATCATTAAAAAAATTTTTTTTATTAGAAGATTTAGAATAGAATCAATAAACCTAAAAAGTTTAAGTGTTATGTCTTCACAAATAGTATATATATCAGCAAATAAAGGCTAACTGACAGTAAAACTTTGAAGTTATAGACAATGTGTAATTCTTCCGTTTTCAATTTAAACATTTACTTCATTCTTCATAGGCACGAAAGATTCTTTCTATTTCGTTATAAATTCTGCCTCATCTTATCTGAGAAAGATAATCTTAGCCCCTATCCAGATGTGGAAATTGGCTTGGATGAGAAGAGGAAAATATTTATGTTTTGGGTGTAAGGCCAATTAACGTTTAGCAATTAAAACGTCACGAAATAAAAAATTACGCTTTCTTTATTTATTCCAAGCCACTAAAATGTAACTTAAAACCTTTTTCTACTAAATTCACTAGTTTATAGAGTTTCATTAGAAATCAGGGAATAATGCGCCAATTTAATTGGTCCATCATCTAGCTAAACTCAGTTTAGTGCAAGATTTAGATGGTTTCTTATTAATTCTTGAAGAGTATTTTATAAACTCTCGGATTGAGCTGTCGTGGCGGTTCAGGGTATACAGACACTTGTCCCCCAACGAGGTGACATGGATTTGAATCCCAGTGATGGCTGGTCTATGCGCGTTTCGAACCTGGCTCGCACCGACCACAGTGCAGACGTAAAATATCCTCATTAGTAGACGGATCATGGATTATAGTCCCCATGTCGTCAGGTTAACCATGGGAAATTTACGAGGTTTTCCTCTCCATACAACACAGATACGGGTTAGTTCAATAAAATAGTCCTCAAAGAAGGCAAACTTTTCCCCAATACTTGATTCAGGAGTTCCCATGCCTTCTGGATGGGGTTCAAAATTACAAGGCTATGGAATTGAACATTAGTAGTAGTAAACTCAAAATAGGGTCAGACGACGGTTATAAAATATAAAATAAAAGTCTGGGATTTGATTTTTGTTGCAAACCGTTTTCTTTCATTACGTTTCATTGTAAAAATGAATATAATTTTACGAAATTTCTCAAAATGTTCCAAATTTATAAGGTACTTGGATTATTATTTAGGAGCTAATTTATTATCAGGTATCTAATTTATTATAGTTTGTAATAAAGGAAAACAACTTTTGAAGTTAAAAAAAAAAAGGCATCTTACCAAATCGTCTAACTTCTCCTGATATGTTAGAAGGCTGGAACGGCAAACTCCTATGAGAGCAGTTTTCTTAACAACATTCTTCTGCTTGAAGCAAATTTCTGCGCATCGCTTCTGGTAGTCAGCCTGATATTTTTCACCAATTAGTTTTGTAATTCCAATGTTCAGCCCGTTAGTCAAAATCCACATTGAAGTCGCATTTGAAGCCTTTAAAAAAGGTTTTAAACCCTTAAAGCTAAATTTAAATTGTAGTAACATTACTTTTCAAAAGACTACAAACGTTGGGGGAAAAGTCCCATTATCAGGGATGCTAGAGAAAGTTTCTTTTATCTACATCACCAAAATTCGAAGGAAAAATAGTCGTTTAGGGGAGTGCTAGTGGATACCTTATGCATACTCTCATCCTTATCAATTGCCAAAACAAAAATTCAAGGAAGATTTTTCTTGTCTATTTGGAGCGGTAGTAACTTTCATGTGGTTCCGATGATGATATTTTGAGTATAGAAGAAGAGTTGCTTTATTTGTCATTATTAATATGTTTGATGTATAATTATGTGGTGATTAACATAGAACTAAGAAAAAACAATTTCATTTTTAATTATGTAGATTTTTAATATATTTACTAACAATTTCTTGTTTTTACCTACTTCCCAATAAAACGATTTCACCCTTTTAGTGGTCAACTGGTTTACTCTTTTAGCGGTATGTTACAGTACCTTAAAGAAACTAAGCGGAGGCTTTAAGTTATAGGAGGTGACAGCGAAATATGGGAGAATTTCGAGGTTTTCTACTCCATGTAACTCATACGGGAAGTCTTCAACTTGATTATAATGCTTGATTCAAACGTTTTCTTCTATTCTTTATCGGGTTCTAAACAGTGACAAAATTCAAATTATTTAAAAACCCGTAAGATTAAAAAGTTTTCGAGAAAAAAAGTTGTTAATAAGGAAATATGTAAAAAAAAAATATTTGTTCAGAAGTTACAAATTTGTTTTTTTTTTTTTTTTTTTTCAAGATTGAAATTTATCAGGGACTTAAATTTCCGAGATTATGAAGTACTCATTTAAATGTTTTACACATTTTTAATTATTTATTATTTAATTTTAAAATTTGTTTTAAACACATTTTTATGTTTTAACTTTAATAATTGTTGCACATACGCCTGTTAAATCCTATTATTTGTTCAAAACTAACTAGCAATAAATGATAACAATGATTTTTTTAAAAAAAGAGACATCGCAAAATTAAATTTAGCTAAATGTCACCGAATTCACTTTGCTGAACACTATTTACAAAATTTTTAGCTAGCATTTAATGATTAAAAAACAAAATTAAAACAATAATGGAGAATACAAGTTTCTTTTTTTGGTGATAAATTCTTGTTAAAAGTTATAATGAACAAAAAGTTCTTACCTTTATTAAGCCTTTAATAAAAATCTCTTGTTTTTCTTCTGGCCAACAGTTAACAGAACTGTTATCAGACACTATTGTAATGACTATTTTTGGTAATTCAAGATTCCAACTTTTTAATGCTGTCTCAAACACCAAATTTATCGGACAATTGTGAATGAAATGGGCGTATGGTATGGCCTAAAAGGAACCACAAAAATAATTCCTTGGAGACTTCATCTAATGCATGTTGTCAAGAGATATCGTTTCACTCAGTTTTTAAATCATAAGCATACAATTATTATTGTCTGATACACTTTTTAAAGTATTCTTAAAGAAATTTCAGCAATTTATTTAAAAAGTATTCTAATATATAGATAGCATTTTTTGCTTCAAACATCATATGAACCAGTATTTTTTCTTAAATATATTCATTGTATTTAATGGAAATGTATCTACGTAACGTATACTATCAGCAAAGTTCTAAAGATGTGAAATAACAAAACATACCTGATCTTGAATATTTAAGATTCCAGTAAACACATCTGGATTCTCCCGAGTAGAACTTTCTAGATTCATCAAAATAAAAGAACGAAAGATAAAAAGGGTTAGAAAAATTAGAATAAATTTTAACCAGAAAGTAAAGTATTGATATGAAGAAATTATTAAATTCTAAGTTTCCATAGAAACCAAGTTTGATAAAAGCACTTTAATGCTAGTGCTTATAAAAAGCCAGCAATTTTTTTCCTAGGTTCAGCCAAATGGATATAGTGTCTGAACAAATAGTTTCAGCTTCCAGCTATTGTTAAACAACTTCTAGTTTTAAATGATGAGTTTATCGTCCTTTTATTCTTATCAATTGAATTTGTAAAAATTTATTTTTAATCGTTTGGTTATTTCCTTTTTTAAAAATCATAAACAATAAAACTTGACGATTCACTCTGACGTCATCACGCTTTCCTTTCAAACAAATGGGACGCTATAACCTCTAGCTACACTAAAAAGGAAACATTTGGTTGCAATGGTGAACGCAAGAAAAAAAAAAAAAACGTTTAGGGTTCAATTTATCTCTTTTTAAGCCTTCAGTTTCTTGCAACAATTGAATACTTGTAGTTCAAAAAGAAGAATACCGCTGAAATCAAATAATCGTGCATGTCGTGTTAACGCATCTGCTATTAGGATTTGTATATCGTTATACTTTAATGAATATTTCGAATAAAATGTAATTGAATAGTTGCAAGCGGAATCACTCGTGTGAGTTGAACCTTATTGGCTGCTGAATCATGGCATAAACAAATTTCATGATTTATATAGGCGTGACGTCACTTGCAGGTATCCAATTGGATGCTTACAAGTGAAGCCACGTGTGGGTCAGCCAATCAGGTTCAAACCACACGCATGATGTCACTTGCAGGTATCTAATTACATATGTTCCAAATATTGATTTAGCGTGATGATAAACCCAAGCTTTAAACTTCCACGTCATGCACAGCCAAGTGATTAGACTCAAACATGTGATTAGTTGCAAGTACAAAATTAGGAAGTTAGAAACTATTATGTTCGAAGAAAAATTATCATTGTTTGTTTTATTTCCCAAACATTATATATTTTTTATTGTGAGATTTAAAAAGTTAGTAAATAAAAACGAATTGCATAAAAAAGTGTTAAGAGAAATTAACTAATTACTTCTGCTATCCTTTTGGCTATGTTTCAAACAAGCAATAAATGTTCTTCATAGAAAGTTTATTTTAACCCCCCCCCCCACCCCACCTACAGAGCACAATCTGTTCCCTTAAAAAATAGTAGTCCACTTTACACTATGGAAAACTGTTTTTGCTTTTTAAATTGTCTCGATTTTATCTTTATGCCCCGGTGCTCGGGTTCGATTAAACCACATTTTTTGTCCAATTTCAAGTCATAAACTACCTTAGAAAGAGTTGTGTAGAATTACTAGGGCTTACATATATTATACTTTTAGGACATACACAGGGGCAGATCAGTTTTGTTGGAATTTTTCCTGAGGACAGAAAATTTCGTCTAAAAACCTTTTTTAGGACGCTCATCTTTAAAAGTGTTCTCGCAGTTCAATACATTTTCTTTTTACTTTATTCCAAACATTTAAATACTTTTATTTTATGTGTAGTTATGAATTACTTTATTGACCGTTTTACAATTTATGTGCGATACTAAGAATATTTTATTACTGTATTAGTTTCATCATTCTTCAAATAAATTTTGTGCGATTTTCAAAATCGAAATATTCGTCGAATATTCTTAAAACTCTTAATTTCGTTCATTTGAAGATAAGCAAATGTTTGTATTAAACCAATTTAAGATTGTGTATTAGTGTAATAAGTTCGGTTATTATATTTCGTACATCAAGGTAATTTATTTAGCAAATTAAATTTTTGATATTATTTTTCATGCATAGATTTATTTTTAACTCATGGATTTTGCTCTCATTTTATAGTTATAAAATTAATAGGTCTCTTAAATTTTTAAAATAGCAAAGGGAAATTTTGAAATTGTTTAAGAAACTTGAACAACATTGTTTTCTTTAAAAAATAAAATATTTATAACTATTTCACAAAAAATAATAATAATAATAAAGTTCAGTTGTCGATAGATAGGGATGAGCCATCATTTAAAATACTTTTCCTCGATATTGAAAATTTTAAGGACCATTACCGCTGTTTTCAGTGTCCAAATTAACGTTATATTTCGCTTTGCTGCGCAAAAACAAAAAAACAATAAATAATTAGTAATTATAAAGACAATTTTGCTTATATTAAACGCTAAACATACATTTATAATATCTACTAGAGAGAAATGAAAGTAATTAAAAAAACATAGTTACAAAATCAAGTGAAAAATATTTAATCTAAATATATACTTATGGAACTTGTAGAAAAAAGCTATTTCTTACTGCAAAGTTCGTTTAAAAAAATACTAAAAATGTCTTATAACTTAACTGAAAGTAACAACTGAAACTGCAGTCAATATGTGAACACAATTATTTACACTGCAACTAAAATGAATAAAATTGTATTTACGCATTTACTAAATTGTACAACGAATTTACCACACCGAGAGCATTTCGCAAACTTTTATTATTCTGGCAAAAACACATTAACCGCTTCTAAGTTTCCTTGAAATAAAAAAGAATATATTTTACTGAAAAAATAAAATGAACCCTTCTTTTAGATGATTTCCAAATTATGGACTCTTATAGTTTTTAAAGAAGGATCATAGGCGTAGCGTGACGAAAATTTTTTGCGGGGGAGGAAGGGGAGCACGAAAATTTATTTTTAGGATCTTCTATATTTTTTTTTGAAAAATAAAAGCTGTTATCAATAATTCGCCTCTTGATTTCCCTAACATTTTTATTTTACAATGATAAGTTTATGAGAAAAAACTTCAGAAATAAAATAAAGTTCGAAAGTTTTCCAATTTTTATCGAAATTTTATTAAGAATTAAATAATGAATCAGAAAATATGATAATTAAACAAATATTCATCACATCCTATTTTTTTCATATAATGAAGGTAATATACCCATTATATTATTACATTTATAATACTCACTTGAAAGAAATGACAGCTTTTCTAAACTTCGAAACATACTTACAAATTCGATAATTTGATACATTTAAACTAAATTAACTTTTAGAGCAAAACTATTTCTTACTGTAAATCTAGTTTAAAAAAAACTACTAATTTATTATAAATGAAAGTAACAACTAAAATTGAAGTCAATATATGTACACAATCATTTACACTGAAACCAAAATGCATAAAATTCCTAAGCATATAAAAATACGAACCCTTTGAATAAAGTATGTAAAAAAGAAATAAAGGGAGTTATTTTAGTTTACATTCGAAAAAAATAGCTAGATTTTAAAGGAATTATAAAGCCAATTTTGCCTATATTAAATGCTAAACATACACTTATAATACCTACTGGTAAGAAATGACAATTAAAAAAGATATTTAGAAAATTAAACGAAAAACATTTAATCTAAATATGCAGTGCGCCAAAAAAATATGAACCACCCTGAATAACTTTTGATCTAATGCTCGAATCTTCATGTTCCAGGAGTTTTAATGGTTCGAGAGGGTGACCTCAAATATGCTAATTGATAAGCACAGACGATATTTTAAGTTACGAAATCAGACACAAAAACATACTTTCCTTGAATAAATATGCCTTCCTTTTGACGAATACGGATTTCTGACCCCAAAATATATGGGGTAGCCGCAATCTGGGAAATAAGGTCCCAATCATTTAAAAGAATATAATTTTATTTGATGAAAACAAAATTTGAACAAAAACAGTAGAATAGTTCCTAAGAAATCAAATTTCAAAAAGTCAGACATTTAAAATTCAGTTTCTCAGGAAATATTTAACTAATTTTGCACAAATTTTCTTTTTAACCGTGTAAAATTATGCTCTTTAAAATGATGCAAAAATTTCTATACTATACAGTTCAAACATTTTTTGACCATTATTAAATAAAACAATAAATATTTACTAAAAGTTAATTTTTGCATGAAAAAGTTAATCTTTGGATAAACGAATTGTAGAATTGTGTGCAATAATTATTCAATTCGCTTAAAAAGTTCTCGAGACATGGCGAAATACGCAAAAAGATAAATTGACATTGCCCAAACTTGGGATCGCTTTTCTAAGGAAACAATGATGTACTTTGATGTCTTATAGTGTGTTTTTATGTATTATAATTTTTAAGGAAAAAAAAAGACATAAGAAAACTGAATTTTAAAAAAAAAAGATAGCAATTTTTATATCATTTTCATGGATACTAAGGAGTAAAGGAATTAATGTAAGTGACATAAAGTTATACAATTCAAATATAAAATATTCTAAATCAAGAAGAAAGGTATGTTAAAACCATAAGTATTTATTTAAAAATAAATATAAAAAAGAAGACAATTATTTACTCTGATTTTTAGACAATTATGATAACTGATTTTTATGCGCATAAGAATCAAATAATTCAAAAAATTGTCAAATACTTAAACACAAGGCATTAAATGTGTGCGTTTGAAATAACTATAAACTTATTTTTAATTTAAACAAGCATTACTAGGGAAATAAAAAAAAATTAAAACTTTGTTTAATAAATTCTTATTTAGATAATTAATTCAAAAATATTTAAGTCTTATGAAATGTAATCGATTTTATTTTTTAATTTCCTTCTGTGTCCTTGATTCGAAGCTTCCAAGAATTTCTTCAAAATTTGAAGGGAGATTAATCGGTATTTTTACGATATCACTGAATATTTACATGAGTGGCCGGGTAAGTGTAAAAAATGCATGTCACGCTCATGTCGGGCAATTTAATTTTCAAGCCGTGCTATTAACAGAATTTCCCAAACACAATTTTAGTTTTACGTTTTCATATTTAATGTGTGCATCACATTGAGAAATATAAACTTTAAAAGACGAAAAATAAAAAACCAAAGGGAAAAAAGAATGTCGAATAAACAAAACCCTTATCACTAAATAAAAGGTCGAAATTGAAATTATGAAGAACAAAGATATTTTTCGCTCCATTCTTTATTTCAATTCAAGCATTGGGCTAGATTAGTGGCAGTTTAGATTGAATTATGAATATTCATAGTTAATTATTCCTTTTTATTTCTCCTTAAAGTATGAAAGAGTTTGAATGAGTTTCTCTCATAAAAGCTGAAACTTTTAAAGAGTTTAATAAAAATAATTTATTTTTTATGGCAATATTTATTAAATTGAAAGGAAAGGAATTTATTTTTTCTCTAACATCTGCAGGGTTATTCCTTCTGCAATTACTATTATTATTTATGCCTTGTTTTATTTTGATTCAACTTCTATATTAAAAACATCTATCAATTAATTTATTATTTTTGTAAAATAAAATTACGTTTTATTGCTAGACATTAATGCAGTTAATTCAATTTAAATATAAAAAATTTCTGTAATCTTAAAATAAAATTATTTCACTTACCTTAAGAGAAATACAATTTTTTTTAAAAAAATGGAAAAAAAGCACATTTTTAAAGGAACTTTTTTTTTCCCTTTCGAGTGTTAAAATTCAAATTTTAAATGAAACATACGATCTTGTTTTGAAGAACCAAACTTAGGGACAAGTACATTCCTGACAATGGGCGCATTACCAAAGTCTTAATTAGTAATCAACAATATCTTTTACCCTTTTTAAAAAAAATAGACCCAAATTCACTTCAGCTGCTTTTACCTGCACCCACGATTCGTTCGTTGTTTGAGAACTGGGCATCTGAGGAGGCCCTTTCCCCATTCATCATGGAGTGATGGAAACATACATGAAAACTGGATAAAATGAGGGGGAGGAGTACCAGCACCTACGAGTTAGTACGTGGAACAAAAATATCCAAAAAGCTTCTTGAAGCAGACGATTATTAAGTCAATAATTTAAAATCTATTTTTCAATCAAAGACAAAAGTTACCTTTTGTCTTTGATCCAACTAATGAACTTTGAATCCAAACTAAGTTAAAATAATAATAATAAGACAATTTCGAAAACGAATCAGTTACGAGGCTCCGCACCATCCACGTTGTGTGTTCAGGCAGAACACTTTCGATATCAACCAATAGCGGGGAAAAAAAAGAAGAAAAAAACATTATCTAATTTTTTTGATGGAAATCAGAGAATCTGGTTTTGAATTCCACTGTCAGATTTAAAATGTATTTGACATAGTCCTCTAAGGAGGAAAAAAACTTAAAGAGCATCGAATTAAACTGTCGCTTGATACAGGTGTTTGAGCCTTGTATTTTGCACGAACTCTTTTTTTAGAGTGGAAAGTCAATGCTTGAAAGTGGATAGAGTTTTTGTTCTTCAAAGAAGGTTAATTTTGTTTCAAAACATTGACATTATATTCTTTGCACACAGCCACAACTTGCATACAAATCAAGTACTGAAACTTCGGGGATCTCGGATTGACCAAGAATGGTAGTCTCGGATGCTTCTTGATACCATACAATTTCGATTTTTTTATTTATTTTGAATAAGAAGTTGGCGGGCCGTACGCGGCCCGCCAGTTGGACAGCCCTGAGATAGTGTATAGATTAATCTTCCCCCAATTAGCTACAGTTTAGAACAGCAAGTTAATAGCTAGTTCTAAAAGTAAAAAGTTCAAAGGTTTTGTGTGGAAGTATTTTTTCAACTATTTTCACACAAAAAATATAAATAATTTTTAAAATTTTAACATGAATACTAGAAAAAACTTTTTGACAACCAAAGTCATAAAAATAAGAAAAATACTTGAAAGTTTCCTGTACTGTACTTTCAGGATTGCATACTTCGCTGCCTTTCAGCTCGATGATATCATTTGTCAGTTGCGAAACTGAGGAAGTCATCCAGTGTTTTAGTCTTCAAAGAGTACGGCCTTCGGTCTTTTATGTCAGCTGAAACTCCTCGCACAGAAAGCTGTTTACTGATAGAATAGCAAAAAAAATGCTATAACACAAGACAAGTCTATTTTATAACACAAGTCTATTTTTTTTATTGGTTTATTCTAGGAGTATCGAGGAAAATTTTTGTATCTAAATTTTATGTGGCTTTATTTTTTTCATTGTTATTTATCGTTAATTTTTTTCTCCATAACTTGGAATCACAGAATATGTTGTATAAATGTTCACGTGCATCTTGTTGTTGTTATCATCTTTTCTTTTTCAGAGTCCCGATTATCATAGTTAATGTAGATCACGATTAACTCGGATAACCGAAAATTTCGGTGAAAGCGAAGAGTATAAAAAACGGAAAGAATTGGTATAAAAGTAATATATTTAACAAATACAAAATTTATACGAGTACACCACATACAATTCATATTGCAATTAAAAAGCTTACTTAAAAACACTTAAAAAGCATACGTTACGAGAATGAAAGATGTTTTTACTTAAAAAAGTGCTTAATCGTTTTTTGTTTTACATTACTTTGGCGCTTTTCTGCAGCAATGTTTCGCCATTTTCTTTAGGGATAACAGGGAGGCTGTTATCTCCTTTTGTTGTTCTATATATTTAATAGCACTTTTGATAACTTTTAGTCCATTTGTATGAGAGATTTTTATATGTTGATTTTCATTGTCACTGCCTTCATCTTCACCAGATTCATTTTCATAATTGATGATATTAACGATCATTTCATCGGATCAAGTTGTTGGATTTCGTTTTCTTGAGAGTTTGGAAGATTCAGAAATTCAGATTTTTTTTTCGGCGGTAGTTTTAAAAATAAAAAATAAGCTGGAACAAAAATATTTGATAGTTAGGGTAATCAGGGCTCGGATAATCGAGACTCTACTGTTTCATAACTAATTATTTAATAAGTTTTAATTTTTTTCATCATCATCATACCCAATGAAACCGTCGAAGTACATCAGATCACTCACGTTGCAGTCAAACCAACCCCGTTTTGGAAATCAAATCTTATTTAGTGGTTTGTCAACCTAGAAGCACAATTCACTTTAGCAAAATTCTCCGATAATGACACAAAATTTAATCATTCTTGCAGGCTGTGACTCCGGAGTTAGGGGCTCAGGGGGTAACTTGAATTCGGGTCCCCTTGAAAGAATGAAATATCCTTAATTTTTTGGAAATGCTAATAAAACGTTATTGATTTCGCTTAGTAACTCGATTTTCAAAATTTATAAGAAATTTTAAACATTCTTTTAGTCGACACAATTTATTTTAGAACTTATTATAAAAAAATTTAAAAAGTGGTTTTGTTATACCTTAATTTAATTGTTATCAATGAAATATATGACAGAGAACTAGTTTGTTCTGCTTTCAAAAATATTTTTATTTTATTTATACTCAACGACCATAGACTGTCGAAACAGTTTCATACCTCGTTTAAACTAATGCAACACAAAAAATTTCTTAACGCATTTTTTTTTTTTTTTTCTCAATCAATATTTAAATTCCCTGAAACAAAAATGTTTGTCATAAATGTTTCACTGAGAGCTGCATTCAACTTTGAAGGACTAATATATCAAAACAATTTTTTGTTAAAAAGTATAGACAATAAGACCAATGATCACTCAAATCAGTATTGTTATAAGTGTTATGAGCATTTCCGTAATTACTTTTCATTACATAACCAATTGGAAACCAGCAAAAATAAGTTGATTTAGCTCAACTTATTTCATTATTTCGAGATGTTGCAGATTTGAAATTAATATGAAATCAAAGGATATGTGTCAAAATTTCTAAAAGCATATTCATATGCTAAAAAATATTTATAAATCATTTTTAAAAAACTTTTAGTTGTCCTTGTCCTCTATATAGTTAGCACAGGTGTGGCTAAAATCGATGATGATGTATGTATATTAGGTGGGTTAAAAAATTCTGTGTAGATTTAATGTATACTATTATCTATTTCGGTTATAGGCTTTTTTCTCTTTCGTTTTCTAATTATTATTAAAAGCTGCGTTTGAGGGGGTCATTTGTTGGACACTTTATTATTTTTTTTATGATTGTTTGGTTCAAAAGTGAACTTTGATATACATTTCAAGTCAAAAGATAGGTGATAAAAATTTCTAAAAACATATACATACGCTAAAAAATATTTATTCAAATTTTTTATTTGTGTTTGTCTCTATGTATAGTTAGCACAGGAGTCGCAAAAAATCGATGATGATGCAAATATGATATTAGGCGGGTAATAAAATACTGCGTAGCTTACATTTAATGAATACTATTGTCTATTTCTTTTATATATATTGTTCCGACTTGTTTCCTATAATTATTATTAATAGCTGCGTTTGAGTGGGCCATTTGACGGACACTTAAAGGATTTTCTGTAATTTTTGGTTCAAAAGAGAACTTTGATATTAACATCAAATCAAAAGATAGATGTCAAAATATCTATAAACACGTTACACGGCACGTTACAAACGATGAAATTAACAACTATGCTATAAAATATATATAAAACAATTTTAAATTTTTTTTTATTTTGTCCTTGTCACTCCTATAGTTAGCACAGTTGTCGCTAAAATCGATGATGATGCGAATAAGATATGAGGCTGGGTTAAAAAATTCCGTGTAGTCCAGATTAAATGTATATACTATTGTCTATTTCGGATATAGGCATTGGTCTCCGTTGTTTTCTAATTATTATTAATAATTGCAGGGCGCGTAGCCAAATTTTTCAACAAAAAATAAGCACCTTTTAGGCACTTTTCAAGCACTCAAAAAGTATCTTTAAACACTTTGAAAAATATCATAATTAGAAAGGGTTGGCAAGTTTTTGACAATTGATGGTTTTTTTTAAAGTGACGAAGACGATGGCACGTTACAAACGATGAAATTAACAAGAGAAATGAAATTTTCTATCGCTAATAAAGAATAAAAATTGACAATGTTCAATTGGTCTCCGTAATCAGCAAAAATTTGAGAGATTTTTCGTTTCTATTACAGAGAGCGGAAAATGAAGTCTGAAATTGAGAATCTCTTGCAAAATTCAGCAGGGCTGCACATGAGAGACAAAAATCCATATCACTGAATCCAGCTCAGTATACGCAAATATTTAATAAACATGCAAAAAAAAAAAAAAATAAAAAAAAAAAAATGGTGTTTGCTTACACTACAGACCGACGGTACGCCGCAATAGATTGGGGTTGAATAGGACAATGTCTTCGTGCATTACTTGTGGCGAAAATCAACATGGTAAAGAAAAATATTACATTTCGGAAAAGGGAAAATCAAGCACTTTTTAAAAACACCCATGGAAAAAAGCACCTTTACGGGCATTTAAAAAACGATAATAAAAAATAAGCACCTTAAAGCACTTTTTAAAAACGCTCCACAACCTGAACTGTGTTTCAGGATGTTATTTGACGGACACTTAATTTTTTATAATTTTACGGTTCAAAAGAGAGCGTTGATATTATCAAGTCAGAGGATATGTGTCAAAATAACTTAATTAAATGTATGTTTTTAAAATAATAATTTTTAAAAACATACATAAACTCTAAAAAAATACTTACTATACATTTTTAAATTTTTTTTACTTGTCACTCTATATAGTCAACGTAGGTCACACCAAAATCGATGATGTTACAAATATGACATGAGTCAGGTTAAACATTTCTGTGTAGTGTACATTTAATGTATAATATTGTCTTTTGCTTTGATAGGTATTGTTCTCCTTTGTTTTCTAATAATAATTAACAGCTGTGTTAGAGGGCATCATTTGGCAGACATTTTAATTTTTTGTTTATAATCTTTCTGTGCAAAAGAAAAATTTGATATTAATAAAGTCAAAAAATAGGTGTATAAAATTTCAATATTTCTAAAATACTTTTAAAGTTTTTTGTATTTTTTTTTTCACTCTATAATGTTAGCACAGGTGTTGCTAAAATTTATTATATGAGGCTGGTTAAAAAATTTTGTATAGCGTAAATTTGATAAGTAATATTGTATATTTTGGGTATAGGCATTCAGGGCTAAAGAGAAGAAAAAGGGCTGGTTCACTCCTTTGAAGAAACATAACTCCGCGCCAAACCTCCGATTTTCTCCAGTGACGTCACGGTGGCGCGAAACTTGCACTTTTACTTCAAGAACGGAGCGTTCGGTCTAACTAGCTCTAACTAATAATGAAGCATTCCTTTTTGTGACATATTCTAAGACATTTGTTGTTCTCTATAATGACTTTCCTCAGTTTTTTGCAGTGAATTTACAAAAATTTAAAACTATTAACAAAATGCCAGTTTGCGCGATTGCAACTTGCAAAAACTCTGATAGAAACGCAAAAGGAAAAAAAATATAATTTTCCGCGTGTTCCCTAAAGTAAATGAACAACTGTGTAAAGAATGGATTCCGAAATGACACAGTTAATATAAAACAGCAATGCGTTTTTTCCATAGTTAAGAACTTTTATAAAAATTCGTTATCTAAATAGAAACCGCCTCGTTACTTTAAAAAGAAAGGCAGGCGAAAAAATGGATTAAATCAAAGAAAATTAAAGCGTAAATAAAAAGTATAAATAAAATATATAGTATATAGTTAAAATTCTCCTCATTTCATAACATATTTTTTAATGTAGTTAATCTAAATATTTATGATTTTTTTAAAATTTTATTAAATTTAAATATCTATAAATTATATTATCTTAAATTTAAATATCTATAAACAATTGTAAAATTTCTAATATCATTATGAACCTAAATTATTATTTTGTTTCAGTAACTTGCGTTTCAGGTTGATGTTTCCTAATGATTAAAGTTAAAACTGAACTTTTTAAAATAAAGTATTTATAGTGTCATTTTCGCCAACTAGTAAAATATTTTTAGAAGTTGAAAATGGTATTTTTTTAATATAATGACCAAGTTTTTTTGAACTATATTTTTGAACGGAAATAATGTGTTAATCATGTAAAGTTTGAAGGCTAATAACCAGAAAAAGCCTTACTTATTTTTACAGAGAGAAAGATGCAAAGTTATCATATCTTTTCTAGCGATCTCCGAGATCTGTGTACACAGTGATGTCATGAGGAGGGAAATCGTAGCTTCAGCTCTAAGAGAGGAATGAACTAGCCCTTCTCTTCTCTTTAGCCCTGATAGGCATTGCTCTCCTTTGTTTTTTAATTATTGTCAACAGCTGCATTTGAGGGGTTTATTTGGAGGTCGTTTTAAAGATTTTAAAATAATTTTTAGGTAAAAAAGAGACCTCTTTAAATTATTATCAAGTCAAAGTGTAGGTGCCAAAATTTCTAAAATCATATACATATGGTAAAAAACATTAATTTTTAAAATTTTTTTTTTTTTTTTATCCTTGTCAATTGGCGAAGTCACAGAATTTGCTAAAATTGATTATAATATGAGGGAGGTAAAAAAATTCCATGTAGCATAAATTTTACGTATATTATTTTTCATTTCGGTAATAGGCATTGCTCTCCATTGTTTTCTAAATACTATAAATAAATGCGTTAGAAGGCATCATTTGGCAGACATTTTAATCATTTGTTTATAATTTTTTGGTTCAAAAGAAAAATTTGATATAAATAAAGTCAAAAAATAAGTGTATAAAATTTCTAAAAACATATCTTTTGGTTTAAAATAGAACTTTGATACTAATATCAAATCAAAGGATATGGGTTGAAATTTCTAAAACATATGCATATGCTAAAAATTATTAAAATAACCCTTAAAAAAAACTATTTTGTCCTTGTCACTATATGTAGTCACCGCAGGTGTCACTAAAATCGATGATGATACAAATAAGACATGAGGCAGGTTGAAAAATACTGTATAGCTTAGATTTGATGTATACTATTGTCTATTTCGGTTTAAGTCATTGCTCTTCTTTGCTTTAAATTTATTTTTAATAACTGCATTTGTGGGGGTCATTTGGTGGACATTTTAATTATTTTTTATAACTTTTTGTTTCAAAACAGACTGTTGATAATAATATCAAGTCAAAGACTAGGTGTCAAAATTTCTAAAAACACATACAATATATATATATATATGCTAAAACATATTTATTAAAATTTGTTAAAAATTTTTATTTTTTCTTGTAACTCTAGATAATAAGCACAGGTGTCGCAAAAACTAGTGGTAATGCAAATATATGAAGCATGTTAACATATTTGTATTGTCTACATTTAATGTATATCATTGACTATTTCTTTAATAGGCATTGCTCCCCTGTGTTTTCTAATTGTTATTAATAGCTAATTTTTAGGGGGTCATTTTAATTATTTTTTAGCTCACAAGAGATTTTTGATATTAATATTAAATCAAAGGATAGAAACATAGACTAAAAATAATTATAAAAATATTTTTATTTCGTTTTTGGCACTATATATTTAACACAAGTGTTGCTAAAATTAATGAAGATGCAATTTCCTCAATTCTGTCAACTCTTCCGCATTTGGCGAAAGATTTTATTTCTACATTTTGAGTGGCAGTAAAATGTATTGCTTTCTATGTATTCCTTGCATTTATAAACCTAATTTATAATCTTTTTGACCACCACTATTTTTAAAAAAATTAAGCATATATATAACTATGTAATACCATCGTGGTAGTCCACATAAGCTTTCTCAAAATACAGCACATGTTTCTGCCTAAAATTGTAATTTAAATTCCATTTTACTACCACTGGGGAAAATTATCCTCGAAAGGATTAAAAGTTGGCAGGTATGCAATTATGACATGACACGGATGAAAAAATTCTGTGTATCCTGCATTTAATGTATAATATTTTATAGTTTGTTTATGGACATTGTTCTCCTTAGTTTTCAAATTATTATTAGTAGCTGCGTTTGAAGGGGCCATTTGGAGGACACTTTACATAGACAATACTAAAAATATTTATAAAACGTTTCTTAAAAAAAAATTCATTGCCCTTGTCATTATATAAATAGCATAGGCGTCACCAAAATCGAGGATGATGTAAATATGGCACAAGGAGAGTTGAAAAATACTGTGTAGCCAAGATATGATCTATACTATTGTCTATTTCAGTTAAAGGAATTGCTTTCAAATTATATTTAACTGCTACAATTGGGAGGGGGGTTATTTCGCGAACACTTTATTGTACATAGCTTTATTCACAAATGCTGACATAGATGGCAGCAGTGTTGTCCTCAATATAACCTCTTTTTATAATAAAATATTAGTCTAGTTTCAGCCTTTATCCAGGTATGTTGAATTATTTCTTGTGACCTTCCATTCTTAAATTATTGGGTTAAGTCTTTAGGTTATGGGCCCAGAATGGTTCAAGAAATTTATAGCTAACATTTATTAAGTTTAATATATTTATTTTTAAATTCTTTGTTAAATTTTAGAATTAAAGATAGATAAATTATGATAGCATGTGTTAACACACGGTTAGGCTTAAATGCTTAACACTTAAATAAATGTTTTCTTTTTAACTTTGTAATTAATTTAATTTAACTATGTTTTAATAGAAAATTTATTATTTTATAGTTATATATATATTTTTTTTTGATAGTTAAATTTAAAGTTAACAAAGAAAAAATAATCATGCCAGGCGGAGAAGGTTCTTTTAGCCATAAGAAATTAACTGGGAGGGCAAATTATGCTGATTGGAAGTTTGCAATGAAAATGCACTTAATTAAAAGAGATTTATGGGATTATGTTGAAGGAAAAAAGGAAGATGCAGCTTTAGATGCCAAAGCCTTGTCATACATAGTTGAAGGAGTTAGTGAAACAATTTTTAATGATTTGAGGGACTTATCTAGTGGCAAAGAAGCCTGGGAAGTATTATCAAAAACTTATGATGATAAAGGAATAACTGGAAAAGTGTCTGTAATTAAAGAATTGGTTAACACTAAATACACAGATTGTAAAGACATGTGTGCGACTACCTTCATAAAGTAATTTCAGCATATCAGCAATTAAAATCAACAGGAGTTAAAGCAGATGAGGAATTAATAGCTGGAATAATTTTAGCTAACTTACCTGATAGATTTGAACCCCTTATTATGGCTTTGAAAAATTGTGGGGAAGAGATAACTGTTGATAACGTTAAAACTAGATTAATGGCTGAGGATGATAAACCTAATTCTGATGGGAATTTAGATCAAGCTTTCCTTAATGAGAAGTTTAAAGGCAGGAATAAGTTTAAGGGGAAATGCTTCAAATGTAATTTGTTTGGGCATAAAAGTATAGATTGTCAAAGATCTCCAGGCCAGAAAAGTAGGTATGATAAATTTAACAAAAAGGGTAATGTAAAGCCTACTTCCAATAAGACTTCTATGAAGGAAGAAGCTTATGTAGCAGGTATCTATGTTGCAAATTCTAATCCAAATCCTAATGTTTGGTACATTGATTCTTGTGCTTCATTCCATATGACCCCATATAAAGAATTGATAACAGATTACAAAACTGCAAGTATTAGTCAAACAGGCAGCTCTGTCGTAGAAGTTGAAGGGGAAGGGAGTGTTAGTTTTCTTTTATCTAGATATGGGCAGAAAGCCAAAGTAACTTTTAATAATGTATTGCATGTTCCAAAGCTAACTGCTAACTTGCTATCTATTAAGTATTTAAACAAAACTTTTGGGATGGTTACTACCTTTACAGGGGTAGGATGTTTTGTTTATAAGGGTGATAATTTGGTTGCTAGTGGAACAGGTGTAAGCGATAGATTATATTCTTTAGATATTCATAATGATATGGCTTTAATTACCGCTCAAAACTTATCAAATGAAATATTGCATAAGAAAATAGGTCATTTAAGTGAAGGAAGGATGGTTAGATTGCAAGGTATGGTTGAGGGTTTCTCTTTCAATGGGAAAATTAATGATTGTATACCGTGCATTAAAGGTAAAATGCATAAACAACCATTTCCCAAGGTTTAGGCTAAACGAGCAAAAGAATTGTTAGGCTTAGTACATAGTGACCTCTGTGGACCCACGAGTGTTTCATCAATAGGGGGTTCTCGGTACTTTATAAGTTTCATAGATGATTTGTCACGAATGACTTTTGTTTATTTTATAAAGAATAAATTTAAAATTCTTGGAAAATTCAAAGACTTTCAGGCATATGTAGAAAGACAAACTGGCAAACCTATTAAGGTTTTACGTTCTGATAATGGGACGGAGTATGTTAATAATGAAATGAATAGTTTTCTAGCTTCCAAAGGGATTCAGCATCAAAAGTCTATCCTTTATACACCGGAGCAAATGGGGGTTGCAGAACGCAACAACAAAACACTCGTTGAGCGAGCTCGGTCAATGTTGGTGGATGCCCACCTTGACCAGGAATATTGGGCTGAAGCAGATGAAACAGCAGCTCATTGTAAAAATATATCTCCAACCATTGCAGTTCTAGACATAACACCTTTTGAGAAATGGAGTGGCGAAAAGCCAAACTTGAAATACCTAAGGGTGTTTGGGTGTCGGGCATTTATTTATATTCCCAAACAGAAGCGTTTAAAATGGGATGTGAAAGCTAGAGAGTTAATTTTTGTTGGGTATTGTAAGGACAGAAAGGGCTATCGTCTAATTGATCCAACTAATTGTAATATTGTTGTAGCCCGAGATGTACATTTTTTGGAACATGATATGTATCATGACAATAACAGTGACAAAAGCTCACCAGAGTTCAGCGATGACTCTTTATTCAGTGGGAGCATTGTTGATTTTGTCCAAAATCATGATGTTAGCAGGGGTGATAATGAATTAAATTTCCAAAATGATATTAACACAGGTCAGGTTAACATTAATGGCTTAAATAGAGGCGATTTTGTAAATAATGATGAGAGTAATAATATAACTGTTGATAATGACATGCCTAAATTGACACCTATAGAAAGAACAGTTAAACTTCCAGTTCGTTATCAAAATTTTGATACCAACGGTATGCCAGATTTGCAAATGCCAAATTTAGAGCCTATTTCCTTTGCCGATGCTTTAGTGGCAATAAATGAACTTCTTTTTGAACCTAATGCTATTGATGAGGCACTCAATGGTAGTAATGCCAGGCATTGGAGAGAATTTTTATGTGAAACAATAGCGGGTCACATTAAAAACAAAACTTGGGACATAGTAAATAAGCCTAAAAATAAAAACATTGTTGATTGGAAATGGGTATTCAAAATAAAACATAATGTTAATGGAGATATTGAAAGGTACAAAATCCGTTTAGTAGCTAAAGGTTTCTCCCAGATCGAAGGAATAGATTATACAGAAACGTTTTCCCCAGTAGTTCGTTATGTAACATTAAGAGTTTTGTTGGTTTATGCAGCAATTTATGATTGGAAAATCGATCAAATGGATGCTGTTATGGCTTTTGTTCAAGGGACAGGGACACTAAATGAAGAAATATACATGAAAATTCCAGATGGGTTTAGTGAATATTACGAACAAAACTTAACTGGGAAAGTTCTTAAACTTAATAAAGCTCTAAATGGCTTAAAGCAAAATGGCGGGCTTTGGTATCTGACATTAGAAGAAGGCTTAATTGAAATGGGATTTAGACAAAGTTCTTTTGATAGTTGTGTGTATATTAAACTAAATGAGAGTAAAGAACTTGTAATTGTAGCTATTTATGTAGATGACTTATTAATTTTTAGCAACTCAGTTAGGCTTAAAAATTTAGTTAAGAAACAAGAAAGTAAAAGATTTGAAATTAAAGATTTAGGTGAAGCCAATTATTGTTTAGTTATTAAAATAAAATATATAAGATCAAAAGGGTCCATTAACCTAAATCTAACCCAATCTGACAATAAAGGTGGTTCAAATAAGACACAATCAGATAAAGAAGCAAAGGCTTCAGGCTCTGGCAGAGAAGACGTGTGCCACGAGATGACCGTGAAACTGATGATGTAGGAGGAGAAGAAGGTGGTAAAAGACGAAAAACGTAAAAAAGATAGAGAATCCAAGCAAATGAGCAGAATCCATTTTTAAAGCAACTATTTCATCAAGTGAGGAGTCTGACAGTGAAAAAGAAAAGCCTAAAAGAAAAAGGAAAGCAAGTGCTAGCGATATTAGTCAAAGTGATGAAGACAGTGGGCCTAAAAAGAGGAAAATTGCTTCTGATAGTGGAAGTGAAGATTTTGACAGTGGTAATGCAAAATCAAAAAAAAGAAAAGGTGCAAGTTTTGACAGTCAGAGTGATGAAGACAGGCCAACGAAGAACAGAAAAATTGTTTCAGGTAGTGAACCTAAAAGGATGAGAATTGCATCTGACAATAGTCAAAGTGAAGAAGAAAACGCACCAAAAGGAGAGGGATTGCTTCGGACAGTGGGAGTGAATCAGATAAAAACGATTATGGACTATTTAACAAACACTGTTAATAGAACTGAGCATGAAGATTGTGCAAAAATCAATGGGACTAAAATGATTTATCTTTATTATTTTTTTTTTGCACATTTGTGAATTTCTTTTAGCATTCCCAAAACTGTAAACTAAAGTGGGAGTGTTTAAAGAGTTAGTTTACATTATTGTACATAGATGGCAGCAGTGTTGTCCTCAATATAACCTTTTTTTATAATAAAATATTAGTCTAGTTTCAGCCTTTATCCAGGTATGTTGAATTATTTCTTGTGACCTTCCATGCTTAAATTATTGGGTTAAGTCTAACTTTAATGATATTTTGGTTCAAAAGAGAATTTTGATAATTATATCCAGTCAAAGAATGGGCGTCGAAATTTCTAAAAACTTTATATGCAAAAAAAATGTTTATAATTTTTTTAAAAAAATCTTTTATTTTGCCCTTGTCACTCTATCTTTAGCAAAGGTGTAGCTAAAATTGAGGATGAAAATATGATAGTAAGGGATTAAAAATTCTGCTTAGTATCCATTTAATGCATATAATTGTCTATTTTTTTAATAGACATTGCTCTCCTTTGTTTTCTCATTAGTAATAGCTGCGTTTTAAGGGTTCTTTGGCGGACAGTTTAATTTAATTAATTTATTTTCTTGGTTCAAAAGAAAAATTTGATATTAATACTAAGTCAAAAGATAAGTATCCAAATTTCACAGAACAAATATTTATGCAATAAAATGTTTATAAAACGTTATTAATTTTTTTTTTATTTCCTCCTTGAACATATGAGAACAAGACTTCAAACTCTTCTATATATTGCCATGTCACAATCAGAAGTTCTTTTTAAAAAAGCTAGATATAAAAACAGAGGCATTTTTCTCATTTTAGAGAAAAATTTAATGCTAAAAATCATTGCTGTATTTTGAGAACAGAACAAAATAAAATTTATTAGCAATGCTTTTAATAAAATTGTGCAGCACAAAACACTGATAAAAAGAAAAGCCAAAAATTAGTTCTTTATGTTACCAGGGGTCTGTCTAGGTCTCTCTGAGAGGTACCTATTTTGTGAATAATTAAAAATTATATTTAAAAATCAACACAAAACTACCGTTTTTCCAAAAATTTAATTTGTGAAGGTACCGCTAAACGGTAGTAAATTCGGCCTGGGCAGACCCCTTGTTACGGACAACTATATTAGCGTACAGAAATTTTTTTTTTAATAAAGTATATCAGAAACACTAAATTAAAATATGATTCTATAATGAAAACAGCAAAACCGTAAAAAAGAAAAACTAACTAACTCTTGATTCAGTAAAAAGTATATTTTCAATTTCTGTTTATCCTCCACAACATTTATTTGCAAGCACCTGAATTTTAGAACTTAAATATGAGTAGAACTACATTAAATATAAAGTTAAAAATAAGATTTTAGATCAATTTTTATCTGTTGCCCTACCACCAAGATGCCAATGGACTTTAGACTGGCTAAGTGTTAAAAATTGTTTTTATTTTTACTTTTGAATAGATCTGATAAATGATCTAAAATCTTATTTTGAAATTTATATTACATGTAGTTTTTACTCATATTTAAGTTCTAAAAATTAATTGGTTGAATTTCCCTATGACAGACTGGAGAGATTTCCGCATCGTGAACAGCAGCAGCATATTTGCCAAGTCTTGGGAACTTCCAGGCTATGGCCTGTGAGAAACTAAAAAAAAAAAGTCCCAGAAAGGGACCAAGTTGAAAAGTATAACTCATAGCCACCTCCCAGGAAACACCCACATTTGTAAAAAAAAAATGCAAGTTTTGGTACTTCGGCAATCATAGTTGGTGCGCCAGATCACGATACGGAAATATGCCCGAAAAATGTTTAGTTTCGGTGCCATCCTCAAGTATATATCTACATTTTTTTAAAAATAAAACTTGCAGGTTGAAATCAATTTGGTTCACTCGGTGTTTTCACTCTAGAAAAAAAATGGGTGAGAATTCCTCACCCTTTCTCAAAAACAGGGTGAGAACACATATAGATTTGAAAAAAAAAAAATCTTTTCTTTAATTATAATAAATTTTTAATGTCTTCTATTTTTTAAATCATTGAATATTTTTGCTGCATCATCATTATAGAAGATGGTTGCCTTCACAAGGTATTTGTCCATCTTACTTTGTGCATAAAAAATTTTAACGTCTTACATGAATAAAGAAACCTTGCCTACTGAGAACACTAGGTTGCAGAGAAATGTGTTCTGAAAGGGGTTCCTTGGTTCAGAGGGGGGATGGTAGTTAAGGGGGCAGATGTTGAAAATAATGAAAGAAAAGTGAAACAGATTTTATTAAATGGCGTAACGTGAAGCTTTTTCCAAAATGCGAGAAATTCACGAATTTTGAAATTGATTTATAGAATGCACAAATTTCTCGCAGTGACAATTTTTTTAAGCGAGAAAAGAAAAAAAAATGAGATTCTCGCGTAGTAAAAACAGTCTCTTCACAATTATCCCTGTGGAAGAATTTTTTGGGGCTTTCTTTTTGCTACAAACTGCCCCCCGAAACAAATATTTTGCTTTAAGATACTTTTAATTATAACAATTACCTACTAATTTAAAGAAACAGAAACATTGTGTTTACAGAAATATAGAATAATTTTTAATTCTAACATAACAGGAGATATTCTTGCATTTTGCAGTCTGAAAAATGCACAAATTATTTCCTTTCAAATTTTGTAAATCATTAGCCAAAATACTGATCAATTATCATATCACGCGAATAGAACTCTAAAAAGAGATAGTCAAATAAGTGTATGTAAAACATGTTCTTTTAAAATAAAAAATGCAAGAAAGAACATAATTTCTAGATCTTTAAAACTTCTGAAATTTTCGACTTTTTTTTTATATTATTAATTCTAACTGATTAATTATTACAGATTTTTTTAAAATCTCAGAGAATAGAAAAATCATGATTATTTCTTTCCCCTCTGATGTGCAAAAAAGACACCTCTGAAAAAGAAAATTTTTTCATAACTTATGCATAAAGGAAAACCAAAATGTTTCACTTTCCAAATGAAAAATCCTTCTGCAAAAATTAGCGTTCTGCGACACTGTTGCTGTAATTCTGCCACAAGGGCAGATAGCCAGAGTGACAGGTCACAATACGGAAATATCCCCATCCTGCTAACCAAAAGAAGGCTTGTGGTCTTCATAGGATACTTAAAAACTATGCCATTTGAATTAGTTCATTGCTGCAATTTTTTTTCTCCACATAGGGTGTCCTCTGGAAGTTGCCTTTTCTTTTGCAGATGACAATGAAATAAATTCCCCACCCTACAAGTATATAAAATAAAAGTAGAAGCTCTATCTCATGTAAGGCTTAGAAAAATTGCATTGTTAATAATAATAATCACAAAGACAAACATTCTTAAATTTTAAGGCCTCAATTTTTAAAGAAATTTAAATAATTACCAGCCGAGTGAATATTGGAACTGAAAATATGGTTAAATATTTGAAGACATCTATGATTTCAAAAATTTAAAGCTTAATTATTTCACAAGAAATGGTAATTATAAGCACAATTTAATTACTTTAAACACCATTGGTTACTGTAATTTCGAAGATTTCCAAAATTGGACTAAAAATGCACTTTCCAGATTTCACCATGTTCATATTCAGACACATGGAACATATATTTAAAAACTTATGCTTTTTGATTTTAAACAAATGCTAAAGAGTATTTTTATTTAATAAAAATCAAGATTAGAATTTGTGTTTAAAAAAAAAAAAATTTAATTTTTTTCAAAAAATGACCAACTTACCAAAATGAAAAAGAACAAAACTGAATTCAGCAGAACTAGCTAATTCGCAACGTTCCTGTAGAGACGAGCTTCTGAATTGTTAAACACACAGTAGCCCGATTCTACAGGTCCCATTTCGAATTACCAAATATTCCTAATTCCACCAATAACACTAAGATCGCAGACCAAGAAAAGAGCTGAAAGAGAAATTATTACGTTTTAGGAACATAAATAATAACATTGGAAGAAATAAATTTAACCAACAGAAAAAGCTGTTAAAAAATACGATTTCAACAATACTTGAAGTTGCCTATCGAACTATAGAAAAAAATGGATGCCAAAGAACTCCGTCATTCCGCTACGCTTGCCGTCAGCCATTTTATGAAAGCGGGTTACCATAGCTATTAACGTTCTTGTTAACCGATCGATTTCTCCGTTGGCGAAAATGGCATCCATTAGCAGAAATATACGAAAAATTAAAAAAATTACTGGTAAAACTTGATAAAATTCACAGAATAACTATTCCAAGAAATATAGAAGAAATTCAGCAATTTATAAATATAAAACCATTTTTTTAATAATAGAATTAAAATTTAAAAAAAAATTGAAATTATATAGAAATTCACGAAACAGAAAATTTAATACATAAGATTTCCAAGTAAATTAAGAACTAAACGATTTAAAAATTAAATGTAGTTATTTAAGTATAGAATCAATGAGGAAACTATCTTACCTTATTCCAGAAGGAACCCCTGCAAGAAGTTCAATAAACTCGAAATCCCAATTTAGGCCTAGTAATGAAAGAATTCTTCCAAAATATTGTTTACTAATATGAATAGCATCAAATAGTAAGTAAAGGTTACATCACACGCAATTAAAAGAAAGTGATAATGCATAAAGAAAGCTAATAAGGAAAACTCGAATCAAGCAACGCTGATCTATCGATCGTCACTACGGCACTTCATCATCCACCAACCCCGTCCATCGCATTTTAGCCGTTTTGCGAAAAGTACAAAAAAAATTGAAATTTGCATATTCTCCTTTTCGTGGTTGCAGTGAAAAATCATAGCAGTGCAACGATTTTTTGCTTAGTTTATATTTTGTTTTCATTGCTTGATAGTTCTGTTGATTGCATTTTTTATATGAATTAAGTAATTTTAAATCGGCAGAATTTTCATACAGCAGTTTTTATACCACTTATTAAAATATTGATCATCATCGATTAACCACCAGTTTTGTAAGGCGAACTTAGGAGTAATTCATTCGGTTTAAACCGTACGCGATCTTTTACGTTACTCTAATACCTCTCATTACTGTATAAATTGAAAATTAAACATATCGTTCCGTTGCAAAAGTTTTAATTTTTGAACATTGTCTACTTGTTTACATTTCAAATCGAAAAGCGAAGAAAAGACTGTTTTTCCAATGAATAATGTGTTAAAAAAATTTTAAACTTGCAATCAAAAGATATATTGCCTATTGAATTTAAACTTCCAACATATTATAATGAGCAATACAAAGAAAGTACTTTTTTCAAAACGCTGTGCTATCTGGTGCTTAGTTTTAGGATTCTGTTTAATATTGTATCCTGTATTATTATTGAATTTGTATAATTACTCTCTAATTTATCTTAGTATTTTAACTACTATATCGGCATTTAATATTGTGAATATGAATCGTAAAACGATTTACTTTCCTGTTCCAATTTTTTTCTCTATAGTAGACGATGTTAATACTAAAGAGAAAATGAATAAAAGATCTGAAAATCGGGTTAGTCCATGAATTATTTTTAAAACTATTGTTTCATTTTTATAAAATTTTATATGTCAGAGTTGCCAAATTTTCAAAACGTGGCAAAAAGCCACAGTAAAAACCAACCTGGCAAAAATAGTTTTTGCTACCTGCAATAATGAATATTACTTACTAATTTAAAATATAAATCTAAGATCGGTATTATTAAAAGATTTCAAGATATATGTATATTAAGTACTTAAAAGAATCTAATGGTAATATTTTCTCATCTCATTATTTGAAATTCTTTATAATTGAATTAAAAAATTTTTTATAGATCCAAATAAAAATAATAGTGTTACTGCTAATAATTATGATATAAATTATATTGTCTTATAATTAATAATATATATATATACAATATATACCTAGTAGCAGAAACCTTTCCAGAAGGATACAGATTATTGCACAGTTTGCAAATTATTTTTCATTTTAGTTTGCTTTTTAATTTAAAAAAAATCAAACAAGCAAATTATGGGGGGATTGCTGAGACTCTTTTTTGAAACACCTATAAACTTTTTCTGATATAAATTAAAAAGCTGAATTGAAAAAATACAGCAAGGAATAAAAAATATAGATTCTTTTATCTTTTGCTTGATTACAAGCTTAATTGTCAGGGATTTATTTCACTTTTGTATTTAAATTCAATTATTATTGCATAACATTTGACTTTAATTTCAACATTAAAGTTTTTATATGAAAGGACCCTATATTTGCAAATTTTGCTACACATATGTTAAATTAAGCTGAATTTATAAAATTATAACTTCTGTTTGAGTAGGTTGAGATTAGGGATGTCACAAATATTCAGCATTTTTGCTGAGCATTTGGTTAGCCGAATATTTGACCGAATATTCTGCAAAGTATTATTTGGAAAATTATTTTTCGACTAACTGTTTTGGGGGGAAATTTTAATAGATTTAATAAAGAATAAACTAAAATTGTATTTTTTACTATATATTATTTAAGGTACTTTTTAAAAATATTTGTTAAATTTCAAAACTTGTTAATTTAAGTTCTGAAAGACACACAGAAGAGTAAAGTTTGATGAATTGAAATTTTTTATTCAATATAATGAAAATAAAATTTCCATGTAATATAGTAAATACTTATACAATGACTGCAATATCAAATTTAATGGTTGTTTTTAAGATTGTGTTTTATAGTTAGGATTTAATAAAATTTCCCTTGCCATCATATGTTATGTGTGAAACAATCCATTACCAGTGTCTTCTTTTTACACATGTAGAAATATATATTTAAAAAAGGTATTAATTTTTTGTTTTGTTCTTATTTGCATTCTAAAAAAATCCAAAAGTATTTTTAGATTTTTAAAATTATTTTTCAAATGTTTTCTTATTTATTACACTCCAAGTGCAAGTGTACTTTTACAAATTGAAATATATTAATGCATCAATTAACATAATAATGAATTTAAAACTTCTGAAATAAAATTTTTAAATAATCTTATATTAAAATGCTTTATAAACAAAAATTAAATAATCAATGGGTTCTTAAAAAAATTATTAGTTTTATATCAATATTTAAAATCTAGCTCATTTTAATACAAAAGCATAGCATTGCAATACAAAAAGTGTTTATAAAAATATACTTTGAGCTGTAATGTTTAAAAATTTCTTGAATGATTTCTATACATTAGATAATACTATTATTTTATTAAGATAAAACTACTTACTAAAAATATAAGAATTAGTCAGTTTTGATGCATTAAAGTTATAAAAATGTTAAAATAATACTTATTGATAGAAAAGCACAATATTTGTAAAAAAATTTTTTATATTACCTATGAGCTGCACAATCAGTCTTCTTGATGAGCAGACCTAGTGCGTTCTCCAGAAGTGGTATCCACTCTTTCAGGACCACCACAATGGGTGAGATACCGTTGGCCATGTTAATTTGGACGTCTAGTTTCTGTCACACTAGATGGCAGCACCAAGACTCTATTTGGATGCTAAAGTGCACTAGGAATTTAATTATGCCGGAAATGCCAAGAGCCAATAAGGCACTCCAGGGATCTTTTACATGCCGCATAATATGACATGGTGCTGAGGATTTTCTGCATCCCGAAAATCCGGTGTCTGGGCCGGTGATCGAACAGACTTGGGCTCAGAAGGCCGACGACAAACCAACTGCGCCACCCAGCCATATAATTTTAACAGCAAATGAATCATTTCGACACTACAATAAACTTTTCAACTTCAACAGCTCTCAGCAAATATAGTACGAGTACAAACATGGCATATCATGGTCACTTGTTGCACATATGCAAAAAAAAAAAAAAAAAATGGTTGCAGAAATATTTTTGTGAGTACCTGTTTTGAAATATTTCAAATAAGAAGTCATTGAAATGCAAAGCACTTTTTTTTTATAATATAACAAAAGTAATGTTTTAAAACTTTTTTGTGATCACTTGAAAAATTGTGTTATGAGTCTTCCTAATTATTACATATTTGTTACATTTCTGAGACTTTGTGTACTGTACGGATATATATATATTTATAAAATTGGTTTAAAATCAATATTTCACAAATTAATTTAAATTGGTATTATGTATTACTTACAAAAATTAAATATATACTTTAAAACCTTCATTTAAATATGTGTGTTTTTTTATTAGGAATTTTCTGTGTGGGGTGCATTGGTTGCTTTATTATGCAGTATTTGTGTTTATGCAGTGATTTCCATTCTCTTAGGAGCACCAATATATAAGTATGTGAAACAATTTATTTAAAATAAAATAAATATTTAACATTTTTAAAAAATCTTGCTATAAAATTTTTTTTAAGTACATTTATATTATAACTAAAGCTTGCTATTACCTTACTATCTAGTTAGTAGAAGTTTTAAATAATATTAAAATATACTTCACTGTTTTTTATAGAGCTTTTAAAAATGATATCTTAAGAAGATATCATTTTTCAAATTTTCTGTACAATTATTGCTTTAATTATAAAAATAATCTCTGATAGGCTTATTTTGAAAAAAATTGAACCAATAAGTACAGAACCTAATAAACTAACAGCTTATTAACAGAGCAGCATAGTTTATTAGCAGAAAATAATATTAAACTATTTACTTAATGTATAATTTAAACAATCGAGCTTCAAAATTCTATTTTTAACAAATAAATAAATAAATTTTTGTTTTGTTTATTTATTGTTCAATTGTTAATGAAATTAAAAGTACTCTTATCAAGTGTAGGCTGTAAATTAAGGTTCTGCAAAAGTTGGAAAGATTCCCTAAAATCGTGTAACAAGCAGTATAAAGCAATAAACTATCTATCTATATTTACTGAATTCTGATGGGAAAAGAAAAGCCAACAATAAAATCCTGAATTCTTATCTATAGAGAAATTATAGTAAAAAAAAGCTTAGTTATTTAGCATTATGACAACATACAGTATTTGATTATTGTTAAAAAATGTTTTTGGTGTAAGTGCCCATGAGGAGTCAGAAATGGCAAGTTCCTATCACAGGGGAAAAAAGATACTTTTTATATAAAAAAAAACTCTTATTTGTAATTATAACTAATACAGTAGAGGATCTTTATAGCAAAAACCTTCAAACCTGAGGCTTTCGTTTTATAGAATTTTGTTATATAAATCATTATACAGTGAAACCTCCGTTAAGCGGACATTCTTGGGACCGAAAAAATTGTCCGTTTATGAGAGTTGTCCATTTAAGGGAAGGTAACCCTAATAACAAAGTTTAACACCGTAAATTGTTTTTAGAATATTTTTAAAGATGTAGAAATAATTAACTAATTTACAATAACTATCTACAAGGATATTTATTTAAAATTTCAGAAAATTAAAAAAAAAAAAAAGAATATATAAAAAAGTTTGATATGAATATATAATTTTAGATGTAGATACAGATAAATGAATATAATTTTCCTATCAGCATAGATACTCAAGTTAGACATATGATACGAAATAGGAGTTTTCACTCCTCAGTCAGTTTCCATTATTAGGTTTACTCCCCTTACACCTACCTATCATTTGATTAGGGAACATGGTTAATATCTTCTTGAAAGTAAACCTCCCAGGATTCACAGAAAAAAAAAGAATTGCCTACCTGTAAGTCATGAGGACCAATGGAGTTGATTATTCACAATTGATCAGCTATCAAGTGTCTGAATAAATGTTTCATTTATATGAACCTCAAAGATTATACTTCTGTTCTCTTTTTTACCCCAGCTGCATTAAATACAGTCTTCAAATTGATAAGAAATTTTCAATGGGGAAGAAGTGTTGTGAGCATTTAAAATGTCTTCAACTTGTGGGGTCTTATAACCTGTATGGTCCAGATGAAAAGATCAAAAGATGCCGCTGTTCAAATTATTTCACAAGAGCAGTATCGTTTTCTCTCTTTGCTTTACAAAGATAAGGCAAGGTGACAGGAGAAAGATTGATTCTTCAGCAGGGAAATAGCTTAACAATACTTTTAGTTATGGATAAGGCAAAAAATTTACATGCTTTAAAAATGGTTAAAAGTTGCATTTTTTCCCTTGCAATTTAGAGCAGAAATAGTTATTTTTTTAAATTTAGAAAAAATAGTGTCCGGTTTGAAGAGATAGAAAACAACATTTCAGGGCCAAAATGACTGTCCGCGTCCGGTTACGGGAGTGTCCGATTTGCGGAGAATGTACATAGTGGTTTACTCATAGAAGATTCCCGGGTAATTAAAAATATGTCCGTAATAAGAGGCATCCGTTTTGAAGGAGTGTCCACAACAGGAGGTTTCACTGTACTTATCTTTTAACTTACCTTCTGAATATGGCAATATTAGTCAGGAATAGATCAAATCTTAAAATGCTTTAAAAATTTTTTTAGATACAAATACTTAAAAACGCAAAATATGCATTTAAGTATTTAACATTTACAGAAATTTTTTTTCTGCATCATTAGAACTAGTAAGAAATAAATTAATCAAGTTTGGTTTGCTTAGCTTTTGAAATGTTCACCTTTTAGCATATATAATTAAGCAAATAATGTAAAAATTTAACAATTCTTGCTGAGTTATAGATATTTCTTAACTGCAAATTTCAATATTTACATTCCCAAAGCTTTCGTAGTTTATGGATAATTGCAGTTTGTAGAATTGGGTTATATAGATTTTCTGCTGTAGAAATAAGTTATTTATTTTTGTGAAATATTAGTTAATGTTATTTTATTACACCAGATGTTAAAAATGAAATTAATTTAAAATCTCTAAAAAAATTTTATATGCAGAAATATAAATTGTAAGGATAATTTTACTATTTAGAAATTTTTTTTCGAAGTACTTTTTTTATTTAAAAAAAAATAATTTTAATTGTATCAATATTTGTAAATCGGAATTGAACATGAAAACACAAAATTCTATGTATCTGTAATACCATTTAAATTTTACAAATAACCATAATTTTTTTTCTCTTTCACTACAAAATTTTCTAGGTGTTAGTGTCTACATTTCATCTGAGCTAAACAAGTGTCTTGCAAGCATTTCCTGGAACAAATACTTGAGGGTGCTTAGTTTCTTTACTGTCCAGATGGTTCCCATAAGTTAGATTGAAGAGCTTCTTCATTTGTCTCTTTTTTCCGTTTTTTCATCTTTTTTGGTCTGTGGCCATTTTTTCCAAACAAATTTCTTCTCAAATGCCGGCTTATAATAATAAGCCTTTAAAGGCTAGACAATTGAAGAGACTTAGGCTAATACATTTAAAAAGGCATTTTATTAATGGATCTTAAGTTATTTAAAACAGTGTTCGTTGGCTATATACAATGATGGTTTCCCTATTTTGCAGGGATGTTTGGATTTGGCCCAGATTTATCTAGCCATGAAAAATATGAAAAATACACGCATTTTTGGCTGTCCCGATATTTTATAGGGGGGTTCTGAAAGGGAGGGAGTTGCAAGAATATTCTTATCTTAATGAAACGTCATTTAATTGATAAAATTTAGAGATTTTGATTCGCTAAAAGGATAGCGCCACTCAGCCTCTGGGAAGTTTTTGGGACTATCTTAATATGCACTTCATCGTCGAATTATTGCCATTAACTTCAGAAAATAATCTTTTATCTGGTTTATCTTGACTTTTTATGGCTCTTTGTGACAGACCGATTTCTATATCTTAAAGTTGATTAGAAACATCTGTTTTACGCTTATCATTTAATATAGAATGACTCGTATAAGGCATTCTATATTACACACACACACATATATATATATTAAAGAATCACATGAGGAAAGGATTTGAAAGTCTTTCATTATATTGAATTTACGTTTAAACATATCGCGGCCGCTAAACAGTTCTATTAATTATTTTTAGAATTTTCAATTTTTTTAGTATTCTGAAAGAAATAAGTTTCTTATGCATTAAGTTTAAATCCTTTAATGATCAGATTTGATCTGTAGGAAGTCTTTACAATATCTCCTTAATTAGGTTTCATGCAAGTTTTTAAATATAAATCCTTGAAATGTTCTTTAGATTCAAATATTCAATTCTTTTTCTTATTTTCAGGATAAGAAATATTTCTAAAATTAACCATTAACTCTCTAAGAATTCATGAATTTGAAAGGCAATAAGAAATGCCGAATTAATATATATATATATATATATATATATATATATATATATATATATATATATATATATATATATATTATATTTGTCATTATCAAAATAATAAGTGTTCAAAAAATGCAGGTTTCTTATGAGGATATTGAGGTTTGGCTGTTTATTTTATTTTGATATTTTCTTACAGTGTTATTTAAATATGTTGTGTTTCATTTTATAATTTTATTTATTTTTCTTTGTAGAGATTGGGGTGCTACTCTCTATTTTAGCTCTCTAATGACTTTACTCACTGCCTATCCTCTGATTTGCTATTATTTCTTCAGTGATAGTATCAGTTCAGTTTTAAAAGTAATAACTGATACCAAGTGAGTTATAAGAGTTAAAAAGTTCATTCTTTTCTTTTTTATATTGTACTTTTTTGAATGAATGTCATTTTTTCACTAAAATTATTAAATAAGGTATATTTTAAACTTTTTTTAATGAATTTATTGTATTATAATTAGAGTACAAAGCTGGATGCCCAGTTTACAGGAGATGTTCTTTTTTCAGACTCTTTTTAACAATAATAATATTAAAAAAATCAAATTATTTTTCTCATATTGTGTTTAAAAAAAAGCCTTAATAAATAAATTTTTTATTTATTTATTCTTGCTGCTTTTCTAATTGCTAAACATTTAATTTACTTTAATAAGCACACTAAAAGAGGTGTTGAAAATTCAAGATGAATTATAGAAAAAGAAACTTCGGTGAGAAGACTAAACTTTAATATTTATTAAGCTGTACATTAATAGTGTTTAAAAAAGAACAGAAAAGTTTTGTTTCCCTTTAAATTATAAATTTTTACATTTAAAAAAAAATCTTCTCATTCTTGTTTAATATTTAAAAAAAATCCAAATCAGATAAATTTACTTTTGAAATTTGAGAGTGGTTGTTTAATGTTATTTTTATCTGCTTATTTGCATTGTTAATTTTTCTCATCAAATGGGGAAAAAAAGAGAGGGAGAAAGTGCCTGAATTCTTTGAAAGAAAAAGTTCAAATTGTAGTCTGCTCACTTTTATTTATATTTAATCATGCTAAACACTCTTTTGTCAATTAAAGGTCATTCGATCTATCAGAAAATATTGTAGGAAATTGATATAAATCATCATCCAGTTCTTATTTTTTTATTGAATAATGCATATTTTGATGTTCATCTTAAATACTGTTTATAGGAAAAAATCTATTTTCTGTGCTTGCTGAATTGCAATAATTTTGAATATTGCACTTTCCATTGTGTTTTGATTAAAATGAGAACCAGTATTTTGTCTTTTATTCAGCTAATATTTCTTCAAACATTATATTACTTCAAATGTTTTATTTATATATCAGAAATTATTAATTTGTGTTATAAATTTCATAAAAATTTAGTTTTTAGGAATCAATATCTTAGAACACATGTATGAGAAATTATTTCAACAAAAAAAATTTTTATGTTAGAAATCTGTGTTTATCTGATATCTTAAAGCGTGAGGAAGATGAATGTGTGACCATTTGTCTCCCATGGCAGGAAAAGTACAACATAGTAACATATTCTGTTTGCCGAAAAGTTTTCTCTTGGATGACACTAAATTTTTCTGCAAGGATTCTTAGCACAAAACTTTATTTAGGGTTTAAAATTTGCATATATCAGACATAAGAGTATTCTTTCTATGATTACCCACCTTTCTGCCATTTCTCTCCCTTTTTTCATTGTTGTAGTTGTCATTTGAAAATTTTTATTGTTTTGTTAAAGAAAAAGAACTTTAACTTCAGTTGCAAGGTAAAAAACTTAAGAATGTTTTGAAAAAGAAAAGTTGAAAGACAAATTTGATGCAGACAGTTGTTATAGTAAACTGTGTTTGCTTCATTGCAAACACAGATTACTACGTTTTATTTTCGTATTTCCCTTTGTTCTTTCTAATATTCCTTTTAAGGACAGGTAGTTGTATTTATTTATGAGAATAAATTTTTAAGACTCAAATTATTTTTTATGTAATCAAATAATAATTTTCTCACTTAGTCAATTTTTTTTTTTTATTGTGTTGGAAGAAAATATTTAATGTAAAAAAATTCTTTAAAGATAAACTTTTCTTTTGTCCCAGTGAAAAATTTTCAATTTTTTTTTTAATAAACTCAAGTACTCAAATACAGAAGGTAGTGATTATTAAGTGGTTAGAAACAGGCATTAATAAAGAAGTTCTTTTTTTTTTTGCCAAATTGATTTTTATATTTTGAACCCTTTTTGAAATTTTTTAACCCTTTCATACAGCAAAGAAATCTCTTTATGAACTTGAAACCTTCTTTTAAAAAGAAAAAATATGATTTTAATTAATATAGATAAATGCAAAAAATGGTATAAATTGTACTTTAATATTAACTTTTTAATGGATCATATTCTTTTACTTTTAAAATTTCTATTTCTTGAATTTTTAAAATAATTTATGCTGCAATTTTTTTTATATTGCTGTATTTTATTATCTTTTTTTTGTATAAAATAATTCTGAATATTTTTTAATAGCTAATTTTTTTTTCAGATTTGATAACATGATGGAAAATCACTTACAGTCAATTTTAATATGGACAATTATGGGTGCATGGGTTGGTGCATTCCCCATACCTTTAGATTGGGATAGGCCATGGCAAAAATGGCCCATTACATGTTGCACTGGAGCATGTCTTGGAAATAGTGCCATGCACTTTATCACAGGATATAAACTTTTACAATCGTATGTGAAAGATAAGAAAAAAGTTTTATTTAATAGAACTGTATGATTATTTTAATAATGATGTGCAATGTGAGCAGTGATAATAATAGCTTTATTGGTCTCAGTCTGTCTTTATGAGTTTTATAAAATTATGTATTTATTTTTCTGTTAAAGCTCATTGTAAATAGATATTTAGTTCACTATACTGTTAAACATAAAAAATTTGAGTATTGTTATATAGTGTTTTTTAAACTCATTTCTAGTTTTTACATCATTAAACGTGCTTTTCATTTAAAGTAATGTATAATTGTTTTTTTTTATGTTAGTTTGTAAGCTATGTCCTCTAAATATACAATTTGTGGCTCTGTTTTTCAATCAATCAAACTGGGACTTGAAAATAATGGTGGTCTGAGACATCTAAAATTCAACTCAGACCACTATGAAATAATAATCAGTGTTTTAACGGACCAGCAATCAATCAATCGAGTATAAAGGGTATCGAGTATAATCTGCCAATTGGGATTTTTGGTTTGATGATTTGGTGTTCCTATAACATAATCTTTGGTGCATGTTTCTTCATCCTAATTTTAAATATAACACATTCTCTGTAAATTTTCATTTTAATGATTAGTTTTTATATTATAGTAATGTTCTTCTTATAGTAATTATGTAACATAAAATCTGTTCTCTATAATACAATAAAATTTGAATTTATATGAAGCTTAGTTTTAAAATTTTTCAACTAGTTTACTAAAATTTCAATATTGTACTTGTGAAATTTATATTGTTTCATAATTTTTTGAATATGTACTAAAAATCTAATTGGAACATGTAAAAAGACCAGTGAAAATGTGTATAAACTAGTGATATCTTTTAGTTATTGGTCTTTTGGACTAATAACTAAATTGTCTTAATTTCTACCTTTTGTCGACTATGCTGATTAAATTTTTAAAACTGTTGAAATAGTTACATTTAAATTCTAAACAGTAGAAGCGTTAATTCTTGATGTCAAAAGATTTAAATCTTTTGACATTTTGATTTTGATAAGGAAAATTTTCTTTGATAGTGGTTTTTGAAGTCCTATCACTGAAAAAGCCACTGTTAAGGTGCCTTGTACTTAAGACAAAGCTATAGTTTAAATATATACTATTTCGCCGTAAAAAATAACCTGAGCTTCAAAACAGACTAATAACTTTTAATATTTTAGAATTTTTTAAAATTGCCCATTTGGCAAAGTTTTTCCATTATGATAAATTTCAAAATCAAAAAATAATTCATATAACGTATTTTGTAGTAAATTTCAAACGAGTTTAATCTAATGCCAATTAATTTTTATTAAATACTCTTGTACAAAATATGAGTTATTTAATTTATATTGTTTAATTTAGGAAAAATACAATATAAAAAACTTTTTACTCACAAGATTGTTTTAGAAATTTACTTGTGTATATATATTTTTAAATGCAATATTATTAGTAAAAACTCTTTTTTTTTTTAAAAAAATATAGTGAAGTATCATTTATACGTTTCTCATTTCTGCATTGTTTTATGGCACCTGTACATTCTTAATTTTTGCAATGTCAAAATAATTTCTATACAAATGTAAAATGCTGATGTCAATGCAAAAATGATATCTATTTTCAAAATACATTTGAGTATTAATTTTTGTTAAAATGTAAGTGAAAAATTAAAAAAAAAAAAAATCTTGCAAATTATATATATTTGAAGATTTCAGAAAAAAATATTAGTCGAAATTTGCTGAGCAACAAACTTGCGACCCCTCCTTTTTTAGTTATCTTTATTTGTTTGAGAGAAACAGACATTTAATAATCTTAAATTTATTACTGTATATATATATATATATATATATATATATATATATATATATATATATATATATATACCACTTTTTATTTACTATAGATCATCTTTGTTTGTAATTTTGAATTTAACTACATAAACTTTAACAGTTTATGGGTATTTAAAGTTTAATTTATACTATGTCTAAGCTTTTTTTCATACGAAAAAAAACTATGGCATTTTTATATTAAGTTTAGAAAAGATATATATGTTAGAGAATATTTTTATTATTTTAATAATTGTAATATTCATTACATAATTGCTTCAAATAATATAATTAATTGTACATTTGACAAAAATAAGAATGTGAAAAACAATAAAATGATTTTTGTCACCATATACACAGCTTAGGACCTTGTAAGTAAAAGTGCCATGCTGCTTACAGAGCAGCATTAGCTCGAAAAGTTATAACTATTGATGAATAAAAAAATAGTCTTCAGAATTACTTTCTGAGTAAAATTAGTGAGTCATTCAGTTAACAGTGAGGTATGGTAAATACATTTTATATACCTTATTGATTATAACAAATTAGTGAACAAATCTATTCTTTGAGAGAGGTAAAAATATAATCATGAACAGACATAAAAATATTTTATTATTCAAGTAATCATTATTTACAAGGCATAATATAGTTATCTATAATAGCAATAACATTTCAGATTTTTTCAACTTACTTAATTTTAACTACTTCAATAATGCTAAATTTGGATTTTTCAAAATATTCATATGACATAAGTATCGGAAAAATTTTACGTTCATGCTATATGTTAAATTTCAATTTATAACAGAAAAAACATGTGTTTAAATAAGAATAAATCAGATCCAAGTAATTATTATTATTTATTTAGGGTATTACTTATTCTTTTCTAGATCACTAATAAACTTATTCTGAAATCAAACTCAGTTACTCACTAGCTCTAAATATTCAATCACAAATGGGAGTGGAAATTTTGCTCCCTGAATTAAATAATAGATTATTTTTTTAAAATATTTTTTATAAAAGATTAAATACATAGCCACAACTATACACTATTAGTGAAATTTTAATTTTTCCAATGATATATAATGCATTTAAATGGTGCTAAAAAATTATAATGAAGTGAAAGATTACCAACATTTGAAAATAATCAACTGCACTTAAAAAAAATTTAAAAATTAGGATTCCAAAATATGTAAACATAATACAAAGAAAATGATTAAAAATTTTGTTTAAATAAATAAATATTATTATTACATTAAATTTTTTTTTTCATATATAGTTCTTGATTTAAGTGTTTTTTAAAAACTCTAATATACAAAAAATTTAAGGTTCATAGATGGCAACAGGTTCTCTTTTTTGTACTTTTGATATCAACTTAAGCATAAGCTTATAACTTTTACTGCAACAATGAATAAATAGTCATCATTTAAGACAAAATGTGAAAAAAAATTGCAAAAAAAAAAAAATAAATAAATCATTACATGTAAAAATTTTAAACTTTTGAAAGACATTCTTTGTGAAATCCACCAATAAAACTTGGCCTTTTAGCTCATCTTATATTTCAATTCTGCAGTTTCATTTTTCTGTGCTGCAACTATAGTGTAACTTAATGATTTTTTTAAAATAAAAATATTATGAGTTACCGAGTTGAATAAACATGACTATAAGCAGTTAGAATGCATCTCAAATAAAAACTCTTTATTATTTTTTTTTATAGTACATACAAGAATATTTTTGATCATTAACATGAATGCCAGACTTAGATAAAATGAAAAACTTTCTGCAGACACAAAATTTTAATTAAAAAAATTTCAAGCAATTTATTTACTCTTGTAACTAGTTTCAACCCTTTGACATCCCCTAATTTTCACAAAATTTGTTTGAAAATCAAAAATTTTTTTAAAAAGTATTTTTAATTTTATAAAATACCAGTATAAATTTCTTTAGATATAGCAGTTTTTTGAAGAAATAAAACTAATTATTGGCTTGTTAAATTTCCTGTTTTTATTTACTAATCTGACCGTTCTTTTTCTTTTATTGATAATTCGTAATATTAAAAAATTTTCCGCAATGGTGATAAATTTTCTGTATATGGTTTTCGTGCATTTGTATAAATTATGCATATTTGTTGAGTGCATCTGTGAACATTTAGATTACTTTTATTTGGAAAACTTTTATTACATCTGCCACAAAAATGAAGTTTTTCACAAGCATGAACTTCATTATGTTTAGTTAGATTACCCTTATAAAAAAAACTCTTACCACAGGTATTACAAGAAAAAGGTTTATTTACAGTATGAATTAAGTTGTGATTAGTTAAAGCACTCCTCTGTGAAAAACTCTTATTACAAATTCTACAAGAGTAAGGTTTTTCATCAGTATGAATATAACTGTGTTCAGTCAGATCACTCGGTTGTAAAAAACTTTTATGACAAATACCACAAAAAAAGCGTTTTTCATTAGTATGACGAAGAGTGTGATAATTTAAACGCTTTTTGTGAGAAAATTTTTTACTACATATATTACAAGAATAGGGTTTTTCACTGGTATGAGTTCGATTATGAACAGTTAGCTGACTCTTCTTTGGATAACTCTTGTTGCAAATACTACAAAAATAAGGTTTTTCACGAGTATGAACTTTATTATGTTTAGTTAGATCAGTCTTAAAAAAAAAACTTTTACCACAGGTACAACAAGTAAAAGGTTTTTCAACAGTATGGACTAAATTGTGATTAGTTAAAGCACTCCTCTGTGAAAAACTCTTACTACAAATACTACAAGAATAAGGTTTTTCACCAGTATGAATATAACTGTGTTCAGTCAGATCACTCGGTTGTAAAAAACTCTTGTGACATATATCACAAAAGAAACGTTTTTCATTAGTATGAAGAAGATGGTGATAATTTAAACCCTTTTTGTGAGAAAAATGCTTATTACATATATTACAAGAATAGGGTTTTTCTCCAGTATGAGTCCGACTATGAACAGTTAGCTGACCCTTCTTTGGATAACTTTTATGACAAATACTACAAGAATAAGGTTTTTCACCAGTATGAAGAAGATAGTTACTTGTTAAACTTTGTTTGGTAGCGAAGCTTTTATTACATATACTACAAGCAAAGGGTTTTTCTCCAGTGTGAGTGCGATTGTGATTAGTCAAATATCTACTCCTTGAAAAACTTTTATTGCATATACTACAAGAAAAAGGTTTTTCACCAGTGTGAAGAAGATTGTGATCATTTATGCTAGTTTTGGTAGAAAAACTTTTGTTACATATACCGCAAAAATAGGGTTTCACGCCAGCATGAACCCGTCCATGGTTAGCTAAGTATTTCTTCTTTAAAAAACTTTTAAAACATATACTACAAGAATAAGGTTTTTCATCATCATGAACAATATTATTTTCAGGTAGGTCACTGTTTGATAAGCTCATATTTTATATACTACCACCCTGTTCTTTGTTGTCAGTAGCTAAATTATCTTTTTACATAAAATGAAAGAGTAAAGTTTTTGAAAGATGGACATTACTATGAATAGATAAAATTAATGTTTAGTAAAGCTCTAATTACTATGATACAAAATGAAATAAATAGTTTGTGGAGAGTATTAATATTACTATATCATATGTAACAAAGGCAACAGAAATATGTAAATTAGTATGAATATATCAAAATCAGCATACAATGGAATCAATACATGGAGATCAATGAAATATTAATATTAAATGCCTATTAGTTAATGAAAATGATAAGCCTAGTTTCAGTTATTCAATGTACAAAGAACAGATTATAAGGGCATCCTTTCTTTTGGCTATTCATCTAAGCTATCTTCAAGAACCATGAACAGTGTTTTCAATTTTAAAAAGGCAATCCTGAAAAAATAACGAATATACATTTTTATAATATTGCATATTAAACAAATATCTTTTATAACTAGTAAAAATCCAAATAGAAATAATGTATCTTGGCAATAGTTTCCCTCACATAGTTCAACTATTTAAAGAAACTTTAAATTCATAAATCATGAAAGTAAGTTAAGGTATAAACTCAGTTTCATAACTCTTTGGTAAAAATAAAATTTTAAATTTAAGTTTCTTGTTGTTAAGTTTAAAAAAGTAAGTTATAATACTTACTGTAATTAAATGAGCTTTTTCAAGTAATTATAAATGAAAAAGGTGTTAAAATCAAAGCTGGAGTCTGTAGTTGAATTCTCAAACTCTAATTTTGGACTTTTCCAAGTCAAAAGAGATTAATATCTTACATAAATGTCTTAGAGCAAGAAAATTATTAGTCAATGCTCATGAACTAGATAATTATCAAAAATAATACATTAATTCATTTACATAATTTTTTTCAACTAATTCTGCAAATTAGTTAAATACACTAGGTTTTAAATTTTTTAAATAGTTTCAAGAATTTTCTTTGTTCTTTTTAAATTGTTTAATAAATATAACGCAAAAAATGCCAAATTTGTTAGATTAAGTTTACGTTAAGTTGACAGTTGATTTTGCAATAATTGTTATATTTTTTTTACAGTTAATTATGAATGTCAACACATAATTGACTTAAGAAACTTATTTGAATATATGACTTCTTTTAAGTAATTTGACTTAAACTTTAATTAGTTGGAGTCAGATTTAGATAATACTTTCTGCAAACACAAAATCCCAATTAAAAAACTTTCTGCTAGCATTTTATTAACACTTTACAGCTAGTTTCAACTTGTTTGTCACAGCTTAATTTAATTTTTGTTTCTCTTTTATTAAAAGTGTTTTAATTTTTAAAAAAGCTTTATACTGATTATTGTATAAATCAGCATATATTTCTTTAAATTACACAGTTTTTTTAGAGCGAGTTATTGATTTAACGAATTTTGTGTTATTATATCCCAATATTCGATAATTTACTGTGGAGTAGGTTGTGGGAATTTTAACCAATTTTATTTTCATAATGAGCAACATTAAAATTTTTTCCACAAACAGCATTTGCACCTTCATGTATATTATGCATATCTGGTTGGAATTTAGCAAATTCACTAGCTTCAACGAAATTTTCTTCAACTCTGCTTTCATAGTCCCGGTGAAAATTGCAATTTACTGCAATTGTTTTATAATTAATAAGATTTGTTATAAATTGTTGCTATGGTGAAAGCTTTGACTAGAACTATAATAAGCATTTATATTTATTCGCGAACAAAAAAACTAAGTTTATTTTTTATACATACAAGACAACACTAAATTAATCAACTTTTATTTTTCATATTTTGCGTCACAAACATTAAAGAATAACATTTCGATTTAGTATAAATATGGTCAAAGGTGTAAAAGATAGGTCCACCAAGAGAAAGTATACCGTCATTGGTTTCTTTTAAATTTTTTTTGTTACTGTAAAGTTTTTATTTCTATATTTTTTTATGTACAGTAAAAATTAGTTTGTTCTTTTAAATTAGGAGATAGTTAAATCTAACATAATTTGTTTTGTAGCTTACATACTTGAAACAAATTCGCAAAGCTATTAGCCAAGAATTTGCATCCTCAATCATCACGCATTTTTAATTCAGACAATAGTGTAAATTCAAAAGAACCAATACAAGACAATTTAAGTCAACTGCGCTAATTATTTAAGTAATTTACAAACAAATTTTTTTACAACACTTATAAAATGTTAACATTAAATGTTGGAATTTGTAGCATTCCCACCACTGAAAAATTTGCCATGACAACACTGAATAAGATTAAGTTAATTTCAATTGGATTTACACTTGAGAGTAATTTAAACGGGATAATATTAAATTAAATTGATTTGGTTTTCAACAGGTTTACACTGCACATTACAAAAATAATGCTCTGTATTAACGGAAGGAAGTTCAAAATTTTCATCTAAAAATGTTTAAAAAATATATTTATGTGCAGGTCTTTTACTTAAGAATAATACACACTTTAATAAAAACTTAATTTTATTTAATACAAAAAGGGTTTTATCAAAAATACAAATAATATTAATATACTCTATTCCTACCAACTTCAGATATAAAATATTCTACGTAATAAGAATTTGGGAATATTTCCAAATCGATACCTCTTTTTGAAAACTAATTGTATTCAGAATGATTTTAAAAAAATCTGTTAACTGGCCTTAAATCTTACCGTTAGTTTGAAGAAGAAAGGTCATAAGAATAAAACACTTCAGCAGACTAAATAAATAACTTATACTAATAATTTGTTTATCAGTTTTTTTTTAATATTATGGTAAAAGAAATTAACTCTCACTATTTAATAATTTTAGACATTCATCGTTCGTAGATTCCAGTGAAAAAAATATGTTTTAACTGCACCTACACTTTTACAAAGTTTGCTCATTTAATTTATGTCTAAATCAAGAGTATTTGTTTACTTTTTCAAGAAGAGTTGTTTCGGTTTATGTGACAGGAGTAAAGTTGAGATGAGAGATAAGCATATTCTGACAAAAATCCTCTAATGAAACTAACTCGCATATGGTTGTGCCTTCCAGGATATGAAATCGATAAAGTTTCTGGATGTAATATATCCTTAAAATATAGAAATAATCAGATTTTTAATTTTGTGGTGAGCTTTCCAGAGTGCAGAGTTCCGTAGCCTAAAACTGAAACAAATTTGTTCACACTGCATTTATCAGATTCTAAATGCAGTTGCGTTTGATGATCTGATTCGTTTGAAGTGGACGCATGTTTAGAAGCAATGATAAAATGTTTTTTTTTTTTTTTTTTTGGATGACTACCGATGAAACTCGAATCTCGATCCTAAATCGCTTTTTGTAAACAAAACATGCCCTTTTTTCCCTGATAGATTTTTCGTCAGCTTTACTATGTGAAATATATTATCTGGTGTTTGGTGTCGAATGTAAAATAAACTTTTCCAAGAAATTGAAAGTTTCTCTTTCTTAAGTTAAAAAAAAAAAAAAAGAACTACGTGAAATCATGGGTTGTAAAGGAAATTGTTGTCAAGCTATCTATTAAATAAAACTATTTCTCTGGTTGGTTAAACTAATGTTTTCATGGGTTTCCATCCTTTTTTTTCTTCTTTAGTTTAAGTTTCTCGAATGATTTTAAAAGCATATTACATTGGTTTTTTATGCAAATAAATATTTGAAGAAAGTTTTTTTTTTCTGTCTGAAATCTTCATAATTAAAGCCATAAATTTATGAGAAAAATTTCAATTGAATCTCCATTATTGCTAAAAGATTGGCAGTCTTCAATTAATTTTTAAAAAAAATTAAAAATTTCTATATGCTGCCACTTTCAGTGTAAGATTTACTTTCTACAGTTTGTTTTAACTTGTAATATTATGTTAACTTAGAATATAAGAAAATTAATCTTTAAGAAATTGATAATGTCTTGTTTGTCATTTGATAATGTCTTGCCAAAGTTTTTGGATATCAGTTAAGTTAAACTCTCTTTACAGCACCTACTTATACAGAATGGCTTTAAATCAATAAGTTTATCAAGCAAACCAAATAGCAAATTGAAAATTGCCTAATTGATTCAAGGCCAACCGTAGGAAGATCAGGGTGATGGAGAGGAAAATATCACAGAAAAGGACCGACTTGAAGTTTTACCACCTCTAACCTAAAGTGACCACACGTCCCGATTTTGGCGGGACAGTCCCGCTTTTTGGTGGACTGTCCCGCATCCCGCCGATTTTTAAAAATGTCCCGCTTTTTAGAAAATATCTGCATTTCTTATTTTAAATGTACTGTAAAAATATATTACCTATTATTTATCAAGTATTATGGTGAATATAAAGAAATAAAAAATACATAAAAAAACACAAAAAATGCATGAAGAGTAAACTAAATTAGGCAATGTACCGAGTTAGATTTACTCGGTGGTGTTCGATCATTGTCGTTACGTCTCGGCTTAATTCAGATAAGTGCAGACAGACGGAGTGCCGATAGACAGTGCGGTTTGTTATTTTCAATTTGACTTTCAGTTTGACTCATTACTTGATTGACGAAGGTATTGGCAGAGTCGCTACAACGTAACGTCCAATAAGGTAAAATTTAATACTTTTTTTTAGCCTTTGTAGTAAATTTTTTATTTATTTCTAGTATTTACCCACAGAATAAAAGATTAGTAAAAAAAGAGAATGCAAATTTAATGAAGAGCTAAGCAGAGAATTTCCATTTATTAAAAAAACTAAAATAGACTATATGGTACGGTGTGATAAATGCAATGCTGAATTTTTGGTCTCACATGATGGAAAAAACGATATTACTAAACATCTAGCGACAAAGAGGCACAAAAGATTTTTGAATAATGCCGCTTCTTCGTCTAAAATGGAACAGTTTTTTCGCAGTGCTAGCTTTGGCAACACGGAAAAACAGCTAGCATTAGCGGAAGGGCTATTTGCTTTCCACACCATAAACCACAATCAAAGTTTCAGATCAATGGATTGTTCGTCGTAAATGATCAAAACATTATACGACAAAAAATTTTCATGTGCAAGGACAAAAACCGAAGCAATTATTTGTAATGTTTTTTCACCATATTCGTTTTCACAATTGCAGAAAGAATTAGAAAAATGCGCATTTATATCCATATATTCTGATGCTTCCAACCACAAAGATTTAAAATTATTTCCCACAATTGTTAGATTTTTTGATCCAGAAACAGGAATTAAAATTAGAATATTAGATTTTGTTTCATTGCCGGGTGAAACTTCACAAATAATTTTTGATTCAATAAGTACTATTTTGAAAGAGAATAATTTGAAAGATAAAATTATTGCCTATTGTGCGGATAACACTAATGCAAATTTTGGTGGAAAAGCTAGAAGAGGCATCAATAACGTTTTTACGAAACTTAACGAACATTTGAACCAAAAAATTATTGGAGTAGGTTGTGCAGCTCACATTCTACATAATACTATTCAAACAGCATCTGACTTACTTCCAAAATTTATTCGTATTTTTATATATATACTGTGCGTGTTGAAAGTTAAAAGGATTTTTGTGAAAGCGCAGAAATCGAATATAAAAGAATTCTTGGTTACAGCAAAACACGATGGCTAGCTCTTTTACCAGCTGTAGAAAATATTTTTAAAATATACGAACCATTAAAATCATACTTTTTATCACAAGATAAATGTCCAAGAATATTGCAGCTCTTTTTTGAAAATGACTCATCACAAATTTGGCTTCAGTTCATTCACAACCAAGCTACATTATTTCACAATGCTGTGAAAAATATTGAAGGGGACAAAATTTCAATTACAAAGACATCACTAGGTTGGAAGAACGAGGTGCCATTAAACAACCTGATTTTCTGAAACATGTCAAATTTTTTTATAATAACTGCTTGGAATATCTTGAAGAATGTACAGTTCAATTCGAAGATATTAAAAATTTTCATTGGGTGACATTAAAAAAGGAGATTTTATGGGAATATGTGGAAAAATCTTTTGAATATATTAGTAACCATTTTCCGAAAAATAATATTTGCGAAAATGATCTTTTTGATGAGGTGTCATTGGTAAAAAGATATGTTACAGATGAAAAAATTAAATGTTGGTTGTCTGAAAATGTGGAAACAGACAAAAAATGGTCTGAGTTATTCCTTCATTTTAAACAGAATAATATTCCTTATAAAAATATTTTGAAAATTGTAGAATTCGCGCTCACCCTTTCGGGAACAAATGCAGCAACAGAACGTGTTTTTTCCAGTATCAATAAAATATGGACAACTGAAAAAACGCAGTTGAACATTAAAACTTTAAAATCTATATTAAGTGTAAAATATAATTTGACCAATTCATGTGAAATATTTCACGACATTTTAATAAATGATTCGAATCTATTGCAAAGTATTCACTCGGATCAAAAATATATGACCGTAAAAGAAAATCATAATTTTTTTTAAATAAAAAATTTAATTTGATTAAAAATCATGATGTTCAAATTATTATTTTTTACAAATATTTTTATAGTCACCAATAATTAATAATAAATACATTTTTGTACAAGTATATGAATGTATACAATAAAATATATATAACTAAATTGTAATTTTCATTTCAACCCATTTGTCCCGCTTTGTCTCAATGAAAATGTGGTCACTTTACTCTAACCACCATCCTTCGGCCAACATCTTCAAATATATTTTCTAAAATGTTTTTGGTGTCTTGAGCATTGTAGTTTATGTGAACACGTACCAATATGTAAATATCCTTCAACAATTAGTCTTTATTAAAAAAAGGTCTACATGTATAGAATAAAACTGTCTATAAAGTTTTTTTAATTGTTTAACTTAGGTCTAACTTTATATAGAAAGTTATCTTATTACTGTAAAATGAATTGACTTATCTTTTATAAATCAATAATCTATTTTAAAATAGTTTAAAGTGAATAAAAAAATTAAATTTGTTTAGCCTTAGTTTCCAATATTAATATAATTTAAAGCATCTTTCATTTGGTTTTTTCATTGATCTTTACTTTAAAACCGCAGTTACATGTAGTTACTTAATAACTGAACCAAACATTTGTTTGAAAGTTGTAGAAAAGTTTCTGTTATTGTTAGGAATATTAGCTCAAAACTTTTTTTTACATATAATGAGCCCACATAGGTCTTGGACTGAGCCTGTCTCATTTTTAATGGTTAGATGGGTTTTTTTTCAAATGAAAAAATTTTTTCTTGCTGTCCTGGTTTTTTTAATGCAAAATTTTTTTTCATGGATTATTATTTTTATTAAATTAAAAAGAAAAGTATAAAATAATAAACAATTGTTTTTAAACACAAAAATAAAGGAATGAGAAAATTTTTTATCACTATTTTATTTTTTTCCTTTTATTTATGTTTGTATATACAGTACAAAGTCTCATGTCTGTTTACCGGAAAAGTCTCTTTCCCAGACATTTTTTACAATCAAAATAAACAATATTTTTGCCCCTTTTCAAAATAAATTATTATTATTATTATTTTTTTTTTTTACCCTTGCAATCTGCAAAATATATGCAGGGATAAGAATTCTTTCTTTTTTCCACCATAATATGAAGGAAAAAAAAGTAGATAATAGAGAAATTAAATCCAGCCTTTCACTACAGTGTGATGAAAATCTTGCATTTTTTTTCTCAAGTCTCGCATTTAAAAGGATTATCACCAACTCTTAATTTCAGGGTGCTCAAAAATATCACATTTTGGAAAAAACTGCAGATTTGAGATGAAATTATCATGACTAAAGCGAGTCATTAAGTGATTATTCAAAAACACAATTCAGAGTTTCCAGATTGTAATAATATTCTATTAAAAATTAAATCAAAATTTTAAAAACTTTGTGGAAATCCCAAACTGTTGAAAATGTGATTGACAAAACCATGTAGTCAATAAAATTGTCATAAACCAAGTGCATAAAAAATCTTCAATAATTGAATTTGCAATTCAAAGTTCACCAAACGATTAATATTGTATAAAAACATTGATATTTTAAAAACCAAGTGAAAGTCCGTTTTAATAACTATGAAGAAAAAAAATGATCATCAAAACAAAGCGTATTCACTGTAGAATCATCGTTAATCTAGTGGATCACGAAATGATTACAGGGGTCTGTCCAGGCCAAATTTACTACCGTTTAGTGGTACCTTCACAAATTCATTTTTAGGAAAAATGGTAGTTTCACAAATTCAACTTTAAGAAAAACGGTAGTTTCACACAATACTTTTTCTTAAAAGAAACGATAAATCGATATTTTTACCATATTTTTGTGTTGATTTTTTAATATAATTTTTAATTTTTCACAAATTATGTCTAAATATTCACAAAATAGGTACCTCTCAGAAAAACCTAGACAGATCACTGGATTACTAACTAAAATTCGTGACTTAGAATTTGCGGTATGTTATAATGGCATATTAAAATATCGAGATTTTAAAAACCATGTGGAGATATGTAATAAAAGCTGCAAAAATAGTGCAACCATGCAAAACACATGGGTTTTTATTTATTCTTTATTTAAATTGACGTTAATTGTCGTCTATTTCTAATTTTTTATTGAATAAGGACATTTTGATGTTTAATTTATAGACTTATACAGAAAACTCTAATTTCCAGATTTGGTGAAGCTCCGACAATTCTGGATATGGGATTTTCCTCTATATGTGTGTATATATGAGAAAAAAAGCACTGTATAGCGAATACATATTCTATTATTATCCGCAATATTCTCATGTCTTAAAAAAAAAATCCTGCATTCTACCTTTTGCAAGTCATAATTATGTAAAAAAAAAAAAAACTAACATAAAAAAATGCATTTTTGAAATCATGTAATCCATGACAATATAACTGCTGAAAAAGGGATTAATAACTAAAGCATGTTGATTTAGAATGAATTTGCATATTGAAATAAAAAAAATATTTTAAAAAATAGCTGGATTTTAATACTCTTGTGAAAATTACTAACAATGACTTTCTATAAATTAATTAAGAAAAAAGAGTAATCCTTGCATCAAAAATAAAGCGATTCTGACTCTGGGTATATTTATATATTATTGCATAATATATTTAGTCACATGAGTGTTTTATGTTCAATAATTGCATACAGTTCAATCATTATCAAAGCTCACATCTTTCAGTTTAAATATAAAACTAAAGAGACTAAAAAGAGCAGATTGCTTCAGTCCTTGCAATCTTTCTATAAACGAATTTAACTGTTCATTTTTTAATTTCTAGAGCATATTTCCGTATCGTATTGGTACTTCATCATGCCAACTACAATCGCCAAGGCGCCAAAGGGATTTTAAACATGCACAAATTTTAACAAAAAGTATTTAGAAGTTTGCTCAGTTATTGCTATAAGTTACTTCTTTCGAGTTGGTCCCCTTCTTTAATAATTTTTAGTCTGAGTTCTATTTAAAAAAAATTAAATCGTCAAAATTAGACCTAAATAGAATCAGACTTCAACAATTGTTGAGAGTTTCATGTTTTTAAGATGCTTGCTATTTTTGTCTAGTTGTGTCTAATTCTTAATTTAGTTATGTAATAATTTAGATTTAATACTCCTAATCTGTTTTAATTTTATTTCAGGTTACAGGAACTCTGAAATAACTTCAATTGCCTATGTATTGAAGTATATGGTGGCCTCTATTTAGAAATTTTTTAATGGCTTTTCGTGATTTTCCTACTGTTTGGGTTCCAAACAGTCCAGATACATTGCTCGATATTTCTTTGTTTAATTGTTGTAAAAATCCTCTCTCATTTTGCACTTTTCATCCAAGCTTAGGCTATAGACTGCGTGAGGGATTAGCATTACCTCAAGAAATATGTGAACGCATGCTAGAAGTATGCAGGACACAGATGTGTGATGATGATTTTTATAAATTTATCAGAATATTTGCTGACAGTCCAACTCGCCTTCGTCATGTCGACCTGCGAGACACACCTGTGAGAGACAGTGACCTTGTTGTTTTTCTATACCACCCTATTACTGAGCTCAACCTAAAAGGTTGTACGAAATTAAATCGTGGTGCCTTGAAATGCTTGTCTAAATTTAGTGGAAGTTTGCAAACTTTGATTTTAGGATCAAATCCTGATCTATTTAATGATGATGATATTCCTGCTGGAAGTTTTGAAGGTACTGCTAAAGAAGACACCTCATCAAAAACTAGAAGAGAAGATGTTCCTTCTGGCAGTTTAGATGGTTCATTTAGATCATCTCAGCTAGCTCAAAAATTAGCCCATCATCCCCAAATAGCTCTGCACCCTCAGTTAGGCTCTTTTTTCAATGTAAGGAATCCAAAGTTAACTGAAGAAGACTTTTTTAGAGACTGCATGAGGATTTGGCTGACAAAAGATGAACCAAAAAAAGATGAAACTTTAAAACTTCTGGATAGTCTTCCAAAGTTGACTTCTTTGCCAATGCTGCGTAAACTAGTGATACATGAACTGACCAAAACTGGGAAGAGTGTAGAATTTATGCAAGTTATTAAGACAACCAGTCGGTTAACTCATCTTGATTTGTCTCATAGCAAAGTGTGGGGTTTTGAGTCTTTCGTTAATCATCCTTTGCTGTCTTTGGTTTTGTATAATGTTAAAGATTGTATTAAAGATTGCTTGCCATCAATTTATCTTATAAAAACTATTAGGTAAGTTTATTCTATCTGCTTTTTTTAAATTATTGAAATTTTTTTAGCTAATCTATAAAATAGGACACAGCTTTTACAAGCTTAGTAACAAAAATATTAAGTTTTCTTTTTCTTTATGGTTTTAACTGTAAATCTTTTTCTGGAGTTTGGACTTAAGTTCAGTACTCTTTTCTTTTTAATGTTGTATCCAGTCTAGAAAATTCGTTTTAATAATATTCAATAATTCTTTACACCTAATGTTCCAATTTTTTTTCCGGCTATGGAACCTATCACCTTTCAGGCAAAATCCCTACTTCAGTTTATATAATAATTTGTCTAAAAATATCAATTTCATAAGTTTTCATTATGCAACATAGTTCACATTAATTCACAAATCAACTAATTGACTTTCGAAACAATTTTCTTCACCGCATCTTATCTGAGTGCAAGTACACGACCAAATATTTCTATCATACATAGTCTAATTAGATTACATGCAATGGTGTATGGTTTTACAACTCCATTAAACCTATAATTTAGCAGGAAGGATGTTCGTGTTGCATTTTTATTATAGGCTAAACTCTTGTAAACCCTGTATCCCTTCACAAAGCCCTAGGGCTCTGCTGATCACCATTTAGGAACTGCTACATTAAACTGCCAATTCTCTATCGTTCTCTCATTTGACTCTATTGATTTTTGCATAAGCATAATTAAAATGAATGCTTATGACTTAAACTTCCAAAAAAATTTATATTATTAAGTAATTGGTTAAATTCAATATTTTTATGTGATTATGTTTTAGGCATTTGGATATCTCCAGTACAGAAGCTCACACAGTGAAATATGAAAATCCCAATCAGGTTTTAAAAACAATTGTTGACAATTTAGTGAATTTAACATCACTTGATATATCTGGTACGAATTTGGCTGGGAAAGGAACTATTGAAAGATTTCTGGATCCTAAAAGGTAAAATTTTTTTAATTTTATTTTTGTAAGTTTCTTTAAACATTTATTTCTGTTTTAATAGTTATAAAGTTAGATAATTTCTAATTGTGGGGTGAACAGTGCATGTTGCAGCTAATAATTTTTATACATTCTGTCAGAAGATTTTTTTAGTGGTAATAAATTTTTAGCAAAACTTCAAGTTCATCCAACAAGACAGAATTATGGTTGAACAGAACAAAGGTAATCTTTCAGTAATTCATATGCTCGCAACTGTTGGTCACTGCAACTAATTAACAGGTTAGAATAGAACAGTATGGGAAACAGGCACCCAGTCGTATTTATCCTGTGATCATAACATTGATACCAACAACTAAACTTTTAATATTAACTATTAAGAATTACTTGAAAAAGTAAATGTTTGCTAATTATTTACAAGTACAGAAAAATATATGTTAATTCCTTACTTATGGCATACTTTGCGACCGCTCTGCTACCTGATGAACCGCCACACACCTATTGAAAGAGGTATTAAACAAAGACCTCTATAGTAAACATATCCTGAATTTTGATTGTAACGTCTGAATTTGCCAATCAATGGGATGTTACTTTCATGTCTGGGTAATGGATCTGGTTATCACTGTAATATTTTGTATGTATACATTTTGTGGTTATCACTGTAACTCTGTATGTAAAATTTTAATGTCAAATAATTTGGTTACTTTTAACTCATAATGCCCCAGAACTCTCTTTTATTTGCCACAGAATAATGCAATTGTTATTTTTATGGGTCATTTTACTTAGCACCAGATATGTTAAATTTGTTTTGATAAAAACCTCTATGTAAAAATATAAAGAGAAAGGTTGAAAGAATAATAGATGCAAATCTAGAAGGATCAAGATCTTAAAAAAAGACTAAAACAAAATGGAATGAGTAGATTGAAGAGAATTTGAAATTGTTAAGAACTACCAATTAGAAAAAGAATCCAACAGAGAATGATGCTTCAAAATCTTGAAGTTGGACAGAACTCTAAAAGGGTTGTAATGCTAGGATGGTGATAAAAATCCAAAATATTGAATTAGTTACTTCTTGCTCTTGCTCACAATGGACATCTCTATTCATGGATTGTTTTAGACTCTTCTTTTTTAGTTTATCTGTTAATGTCTATTTAGGGTTTATTACCTATTAATTTTTCCTTTCTTACTCACTAAAACCAAAATTTTCAACAAAAAAAAGTGTTTTTGCAAAAGGTGCATAAAAATACATGATTATGAAATCCATTTAATACTCTCATCAAAATTTTCTACGATATTGCAATGACTGCATACTGCAGTTACTCCTTTACAATGTTTTGGTCTGTAACATTTAAGACTGTCTTTTTAGTTAAATATTCGTCACGCTTATTGGAACATGATTTTAATTGTATTTTTTTTTTATAGCAAAGTCAATGAAGAAGACGAAGAGGAAACATCTTTAACTGATGTTCCTGGTCTTGCAAGTAGAGTGCATAGACCCCTTGAATTTTTAGGATTATTAAATTGCTCCCATCAAGCATGCTATCGACATCATATACCAGCTATCAGGGTAGGTATCATTTATAGTTTTTTTATATTGTATGTGACAGTATAATTAATTAAGAATTTTATATGTTCTGTTTATATACATATTTTAAATATCACTTAATTTTTGTGATTTAGGCATTGCATTACTGAATTAAGAAATTCTTATTTAATACTCATTTACTCAATGTTCAGTTGCTTACTTGTTCTGTGTTATGAGCAAAATAAGAACACTATTTCTCTCAGTGTCTAAAAAAGTAAACACTTAAAATATAATGCATTTATTTATTTTTTTGCAACATACTTAGAATTTATCAGGAATGTGATTCTTCCGCTAATTTGTGGAATTCCGCACATTACTAGATTGTTGATTCACGAATTTCCGTGAATCAATAATATATATTCAGACAAAATTTTCTCAGCAATATCTACAAATTTTATATTCCGTTACTAATGCAAAATCTTGTAAATGAAACGTTTATTTCCTGCTTATCAGCATTATCTTTTTTCTGCCCTCATGCACATCGGGTTAAATTATTATTTTTTTACGAATATTCTTTAGGTAAAAACTCAACAGACAATTAAATGATCGTTTGCTAGAAAAAAAGGTATTTTTCTTATTTTTTTAACAAATTTATTATATTTTAATGAATAGCAATATTGTTGTAATATTGGATTTGTAACAGAAGAATTATTTAATCAATGTGATTTATCTGTTTCGTTTTTTATTTGGTTACAATTATAGCTATTAATTTTTAATATATTACAAAATGGAAATTTCGTATTGCACATTTCGGTAATCATTTTTCAACACGCTCGATGTCATTGTAAATCCGTATTTAGGACTCCCCCCTTTTGCATTTAAGGCAGTTGATTTCCTCATAAAGAATTATTTTAATATTGAATATTAAAAACTATTCACATTTTAATTCAAAATTTGATTTGCACTTTTGAGTAACTTTTTGATGTGCTCGATTTGTGCCGATACCATCTTAAATTCATGAGGTATTTTGAATGTTATAAAGGTTATTGTTGCTACAAATTTTCTCAATGTTTTTTTTTTTTTAAATCCCTATATTTTTTATGCATTATTATTACGATATGCAAAATTCAGATTGTGCATTTATTAGTCACTTTTTGACACAACAATAGCACTGTTTTTTCGATCAATTTTTTCACAGTTATTGCTACTGATATTTATGTGGTTTTTTTAAATCCCGGTATTTTCATGCAATATTATTAAAAGACAAAAAATTTGAATTGCAAATTTAAGTAATTACTTTCTGACAGGCTTGATTTGCGCTAAATCTATGTGACGTTTCATTTCCCCCCCGTAGTTATTGCTGTTGATTTTCATTTGAATTTTTGAAATTCCAATACAGTGGAAAGTCGCGTATCCGGAATCGGCGGGACTTCCCCAAGTCCGTATATTCGATTTTTCCGTATAATAGACCCCCAAGGTAAACAAAACTTAAAATGATCTGAATCTAAGAAGCAAGAAATTAAACATTATTTTTCGGGCAATAATGTTTTAGTATTAGAATGATATTTAATCATTCAAAAACAAAATATTAGAAAATAAATAATTATTGCTATTATAAAAATAAATATAGAAAACGAAAAATATTAATTGCTCTCTCCGCCATTTTGAACTAGAAGGATTCAAGCAAGAAGGGGAAATTCCCATCATTCTCTAAGGTAGGTGGAGAAGAAAATTCATTTCCTCCTTATTTCTCATTCAAGTTGAGGGCGGGGCAGTGACAAATTCTTATTTTCTCTCCCATCAGTGGCTATCTATCAAGCATAAAGGCGTGGCATGCTGATTGGGTTCTCTTTATTTTTTCTTGTGTAACTAAAGGGGATTCCCCTTCCACTTTAAAGTTTGTTGTGTTTACACTTTTTCACAGTACTTTTTCTTTCCCTAACACTCTAATAAAAAGGTTCCAGGAAATGCCTCTTTTACTAGCCAGCTGCATAGGAAAGAAGAGGTGGAGGGGACTCAGTTGTTCTTATTTAAAAACAAATCTCCCCCCCCCCTTTCCTGCATTCCAAAGGAGGAGCGTCACTAATGGTATGGTCTTGGTAGATCTTCTGTTCCCCTTTCTGTTGATTTATGGGTTCAATGCATAAATCACTAGAAGCTAAGAAAGGAAAAAACCTGTCAAAAGACCTCTTTTTTCCCCCCTTTTAGGAGAGGGGAAGGTGAAGAAATGTTTGTTTATTTTGATTGTTAAAAAGTGTCTAGGAAATTGACTCTTCCAGAAAAGGGACGTCCGGATATGAGACGTTACACTGTATTATTATAATACAAAAAAAAGTCGCGTGCCTGAGTATTCACTATTTGACTTGAAAATTCTATCATTTTTTTTCAATTTATTTTTCGGCAGTTATCACTACTAATTTTCTCATATATTTTTAAAATCTAGGACATTACAATACAACGTGTGAACTTCAAAACTTACATTTAATTTACCTTTTTGAATTTTTTTATGAATTGTTAAATTTTTTTATGCAATGACAGCTTTCTAATTTTGAAAAAAAGAGAAATATTTAATTGTTTTTCAATCTATATATTTTTTTATAAGAAGAAAAAAAAATTTTTAGAATTTTTTTTCTCTTTATATTTTATAAATGTCACTTTTATATATAAAAATTATAGTATTTTATTTATCTTCTACGCACTTAGAAAAATTATATAAATAAATAAAAACTAGTTACCAAGAAAAATAATTCAAATAATTTCTATTTCCAGCAATCACATATCTGATTTCTGTATTTAAAATTTCACTATAATATTCAAAATGTCTATTCTCGGGCAACAATAGTGAAAATTGAGGAAAAAATATGAAAAATGTTAAGTTATTTGATAAATTTTAAAATTCAGATAATGTAACTCTATTTTGAAATGTTACTTTTATTGCATTTGTATCAAAGTAAATTTTTTAAATTATTTTTGCAGATTGCTGGAGATAATGGCGAGGAACAGATTCTAACAGCTGGTCAAGCATATTGCACAAGAGAATCAGCAATTCAAAAAGTATTAAACGATCTGTTCTCATTATTTCGTTTTTCTGAATGTAAAAACATCCCATTGGCACTTGACATCATCATGGAAGCTATGCGTATACACTTAAGAAAAAAGAGCATTCAAGTAGCTGGCAGGTATATTTAAGATTCCATTATGTTATTGGTTCCTAAATTTTTTTCAAGTCATGACCTCTTATATCAAACAGTCAGGGTTGGGGTTTTGGACGTCCTAAACTTGTTTTGGACAGGACACGTGGGTTTTACTGTCCTATACTGGGTTAAACTGTCCTAAACTGGGTAAAACTGTCCTAAACTGGGTAAAACTGTCTTAAAGTGTCCAAAACCTTGAACTTTGGCGAAAGATAAAAATTCTATAGGTGTAACCATTGTACACATAATAATTACATGTATCAATAAATATTTGATATTTTTCATACAATTTACTTTAACTTATTAAAGGAAAATAATACAATATAATGGGAAAAGGTTTATAATTTTTGAAGCTCCACAATTCATTGAACAACAAAAGTGAGCACCTAATCCTTTAAATATAAATATGCTTTTAATACTGATAAATAATGTTTTTGCATAAGGATAAATAATGCAATATTAAAAAATAATAATGATGATTTTAAAAAAATACTAAATTTTTTAAAAATTAACCTTTTATTTTTCACAATATTTTTTTTAAAAATTTTTATAATTTCTGCATGATAAAAAAAAACATCTATTTAAAAAAAAAGGTGTTTTAAATATAAATATACATTAGTTTAAATTGGAAATACAAAATAACTGATAAATGTATTACAGTTTTGAAGGGCATAACAACAGTTTCAGTTACTGACACTGGCGATGTATCACTACTACGCAAAAAGAATTGAACACGAATGAAATAAAAGTATTATTCTTAAATAGTACCTACTATAGATAAATAAGCCTGTTTATGACTAACCAAACACTTAGTTCCTAATAGCTTAACCTGTATGGCAAGGTCAAACTTCAGTTATGTACTATTGAATGAGAGGATCAATTGAACTTGATTACTGATTAATCTTCCTTTGTTTAATGTTTAAATTGAAGAGTCAAACAATATTAATAAAACATTATACTTTTAAAAACAAATATTTTCTAGTAGATTTAATTTTTAATATGTTATTAGTTCTATGTTTATTTTACCTTTTAAATATTGTTCAGATAAAATTGTGACATAATTTGAGTAAAAGGGTTTTGGACAGTTTAAGATAGTTTTGGACAAAGGGGTTTTGGACGGTTTAAACCAGGGTTTAAACCGTGGATTAATCCATTCTGTCCTAAACCTTGCCAACCCTGCAAACAGTGGTTCCGCTTATGCGTTATAGCACGTCAAATATGCAAAAATACAATAATGACACATTTCCAGAACACGTAATTTTCCATCCAATTATTGAAAAAATTGGAAAAAGAATTATCACCTGTTAATTTTGCTATTGTAAGCTAAATTAAACCAAACTATTTTTTTAGAAAAATAAATAAAACATTTTTATTTCCTTTTCTTCTATTAACATCAGAGGAAGAGAATCAAATTGCATGAGTGTCCTCACTAGGTGCAGGTAATTTGATGAATTGAAATTAATAGATTTAATTCCTCAAAATATAATTTATTTCTTGTTTAACCCACTGACGGTTCTGTACGTAAAAAGTCGTATTTTAACCTGTAGTCTTCACTGCATAGCAAAACCGGTTTTCCCATGTTAATGGATAGGGGAACTGTGTGTAGGGGAGAAATGTTCTCCCAATTTCGCTCATTTCCTTAACCGCCAGTGGGTTAAAATATCCTTACTTAGTCTATCAATAAAAAAAAGTTATAAATGTGCATAAATTATAGATGAATGAAGTGTGAAGTTTATCGTCTGTTAAATATCAAGGATCGTTTTATTTTCTTGTTTTTCATCTTGGATACTTCTTTCTTTCTTCCCTTCTCTAAGTTTTGTTTTAATTTTTTATGTATTTTTGGAAATGAGAGTTAATTTTATTTCATGCAGAATTTTGTAACTTCTTAAAATTTTATATTACCCAGTATTTAGTTAATTTTTTAAAATTTCACTATAAAGGTTCAGTTATTTTAAAAAGCTAAACACAATTAAAATAATGGTTTTAATATTTTTACTATTATAGAATTGTTTTTTCAGAAAATCATTTTTTAATTAATTGATTTCATTTAATTTCACATAAATAATTTTTAATTTTAAATTATGCTGGCTTATAAGATAAAAGTTATTTTCTAATAAATATAACTTAAAATTGAATGAATATAAGAGATAAAACAGATGCCACAATTTTCATCAAGAAATCTGTTGCAATTCGCTTAATATATTTTTTGTTAGAAATAAATCATAATAATCTTTTATTACGTGAAAATTTCCAAAAGTTAGTGATTTGTGCTGGTTAGCGATTTAAACTTTTTTTTTTTTTAATGTTTTTTTATGGACATACAGATTTTTCATAATATTTGCTTTTTGTCTAAAATTGTGCCAAAGCTGCCTTATGTTATTTGTTCTTAAAGATTTTTTATGCACTTGCAACATACTATTCAATTCACATTGATAATTGTTTTATCCTTCGCTTATCAAAGTGTTATTTTATACAGAGTTGAAAAAAAAAAGTTTTATTTCTTCAAAAAATCAGTTTTTTTGGTTTATTTAAAGCAAAATGTTAAATAAGATGTAAAGCCTCAAAATAATAAAACCATTAAAAAATATTTCAGAGAAACTACTGATTAATATTCTGACAAAAAATACCAAAAAGAAAATTAATTTCTGTTCATAGGGAATATGATTAACTTTAATAACTTAAGATCTTGAATATGCATACTTTTATTACAACTCTACTTAAGCAAGTAAACATTAAATATTTAAATATTTTTTTAGTAGTGTATATATATTAAATAAAGTTAGTGTTATTATATATATATATATATATATATATATATATATATATATATATATATATATATATATATATATATATATATATATATATAAATATCATAATTCAACATTATTTGCAATAATGTCATTATTTAGCAGTATACATAATTGTATCATTCATAATTGCTCTAAAATAAACATCTCATGCTTTTTATTTATTGAATCAGTGTAAATTTTAATATAAAGGAGCATGAAATATTCAAATCAAAATATATTTTATTTAAATTTTATTTAAAATTCATAAAATGATGAAAATAAATTAAAAAGTGAAATGGACTACTTAAATATAAACATATAAAATTGTAAAGGTATGTTTTTATACTAACTGTTTGAAAAATAAAGAACAAAGAATTGTATGTTGTATTTTAACTTTTTTTGTAGTTTGAGTTTTAACATGATGAAGCTTTAAATTTAATAATATTCTTATCAATGTATTGCAACATTAAATATGTATATATATATATATATAAACTGAATAAATTTAAGATTTAAATGAAATTAAGATTTGTTTAAAAGTTTTTTTTTATCTTATAAGAAAAAGAAATTGGAAATTACAATAATGAATTACAATTTAAATTTAACAATATTCTTATCAATGTATTGCAACATTAAATAAGTATATATATATAAAAAAAAAACTGAATGAATTTAAGAATATTTTTAAAGTTTTTTTTATGTAATAAGATAAAGAAATTGGAAATTACAATAATGAATATAATCACACTGCATATATGCAATAAAAATTTATTTACATTGATAGCAGAAACTAAATCAAAAATTAAACTGAAAGCATTAAATTTCAAAATGCACCTCATTTCCTTTTATACTTTTGATTGTAGCAAGCAATGTATTTAACAAGACAATAAAAATAAGCTGTGAGGAACTTGAACCCTTTCAATAATTACATTACCTAATATGAAAAACCACAGAACATGGGTCGTTTATTTTTATTATTATTTTAAAACTTTTTAAAAGACATGACTTAATTTGCTCATTTTATTTAACAATAAGGGATGGCAAGTTTCTTCCACTATGAAAAAAAAGCTGCTGAAAAAAACGTTATTAAAAAACTGGCCTGGAAAAAATAAGCTTCATCCAACCCAATTGGAAGAAACTCTTTTTTGCAAGGAAATATCAAATATCTAGACAGTTTTCTTTAAAATAGTTTATAATTGCAATCTAGTTTAAATATCTGTATTAATTTTTTAGCTTTTTAAATATCTTCTATCAGGGCGCGCAGCGTTTTTACAAAGTGCTTATTTTCGATTTTCATTTTTTAAAAGCCCTTAAAGGTGCTTTTCTCATTCGGTGTTTTTAAAAAGTGTTTAATTTTCCCTTTTACAAATTGAGATTTTTCGTTTACCATGTTGATATTTGCTTCGAATTATGCAGAAAGACACTGTTCACATTGTTTTATTCAACGTTTTCACAATTAATTTAACTCCAATCGTCAGTCTGTAGCGTATGAAAACGCTATTCAATTTACATGATTCAAAATTTTAACAATTGTCAAAAACAATGCAAAAATGTTTTTATTTTTTTTTTATTTTTTTATTTTTACATGATGGCTAAAACCAGATAAAACCGCCAATTGTCAAAAACTTTCCAACCCTACCTAATTATGACATTTTTTTTAAAGTGCTTAAAAGTATTATTTGAGTGTTTGAAAAGGCTTAAAATTTGCTTATTTTTTGTTCTATAATTTGGCTATGCACACTGTCTATGCTTGACCGTCTTTTAAATATCTTCTATGTACAAGAGAAAAAAGAAATTAAGTACTAAAAAAGGAAGAAAACTAACATAGAAAAGAAAATTTCAAATAATTTCTTCCAGCAATTACATGTTTGCATGTGGTTTTAAATGTCATGCTACAGCAGTTGCTCTGTCTTTGGACCTATCTTTCTTCAGCTTAACTTAGCATTCACTTTAAATGCTCCTTTTTTTACTTTAGGCAGCTATTAAACTTATTAATGGGATTATTTAAATGAATTCTCTGTTTTTATTTTTATATTTTTATAGTAAATTTAACTTTCATTATTATATTTTTTATAATGTTAAAAATCAGTTGGCTTGTAAAACTGATATAGAGACTATCTATTTAGTTTACCATAAGGACCACTTACGTTTTCATTCAGTGGTCCAAAAGTCATTTATTGGCATGAATCCAACAGATAAATCATGTTGTAAAAGTATAATTATGTTGTAATAGTGCTTGTCTGAAAACAATTGCCACTTTTAGTAGTGACTTATTTTATAAATTTTTGCATCTTTTTTACTAATTTTTACTTTTATATTTTTCAGTGCTTCTCTTTTCTATATTGTGAAATCTGAACATAAAGAAACATTTAATGTAAAGATAAGAAGGTGGGTATACTTGTATTCAAAATCTTTGGTAACATATATTTCTGTCATATGCTGTTTACATATATACTAAATTAAAGATGTCCAAATTTACAAGAATTTTTTAAAAAGCTTCATAAGGACTGGACAGTAGTGCTCATGTAGTGGTCCAAATTATTGAATAATCATCTCTAAATACAATTACTTATAAAAGACTATATGTAAATGTTTATTGCTTTGTTAGCATCTAACACACAAAATTTAATAGAAGGCAATGAAATGTAGTCTTAATAATATTACTATTTCAAACAAGCAAAATTCTCTAGCTCTGCTCATTAAGAAGAAGAGGAGAAGCAGTTTTGTAGGAACAAAGCGTTATGAAACACTTACTCTTCATTTAAAATGTAAAATTAAACAAGGTTTTTAAAAACAAACAAAAAGTTCAAGCGAGGAACTTTTTTTTTTGATTATTAAACCAGAAGATAAATGAAAATGAATTCTTGCAAAAGGTGATTATTGCAAAATTAAAAGTAACAAACATTGTACAAATTCGCTCATAGATTGTAAGCATCTTTTAAAAACATCTGCCACTCTTTTTTCTTTCTTTGTTTTACTAAGTTGGTAAAACAATGAAGAACGATGGTTTAGTCACTCGAGAAAGCAGGTTACTTGATGTAGAAAAAGACAAGTAAAGTTACAATTAAAAGACTTAGAATTTTTTTATTAACTTATGGGGGTTTACACATAAAAATTTAATTTTATCCCAAGCGAATTCATTTAAAACTGATTAAATATTCTGAGTTTTTAATCAACTTTTCTTATTACTTTAGTTGACACTCCATTTAATGAATCCTTTTATCCAAATTAAAAAGATATTATAATGGTGGGTCATTATGTGTGTGCACAAATATATCATAAATGTACAAAGTACAATGTTTTACTTTGATAAGAATTAACTAACAGAATAATTTATATAAACACATCTTTTTTTGTATAAATGCATAAGAAGTTTTTTTGTTAAATAATGCATTGTTGATTAAAAATACATTTAAAAATAATGCACTGGTTTGAGAAGCTATTATTTTTAAACATCATTTGTCCAGATAACTGCAACATGCAAATGAGTTGTGAAGACAATATGCTTTAACTCCAAAAGAAATCTTCCAACGGAACTAAAATTTTACAAAATGAGTGAGTAAGAATCTATGATCGTTGAATTTATTATTTCTTTTAAAAAGAAATTTACGAAGACTATAAATGCATTGTTGTGACTGTGATGGAATTCATATCAATTTCTGCAAAGCAGTGCTTTCATTTCACCTTTGATTACCAATGTGAAGTAATGTATAATTCAGTAACTTTTTAACTAAAGATCATGACCAACCTACTATAAGAATCTAGAAGGTCTTGTCCCTCTTTCCTATTCAAAGAGAATTCTATGTGTTTCACGTGCAATGAGGCATGATTTTATTTTTTAAATTTTAGTAGCAAAGTTAACTAGTGCAAAAAAAAAAAAAAAAAAAGTTGCAAAACTCTGGTTTACTATCATTTTTTAAATTAAGATTTGAATATTAAGATTTGAATATTAAGATTTAAGAACAATGTTTGTAAAAATCCCTTAAGAAACGATAAATAGCTGTAATAGCTGCAAAAATAAATCAAAAGATGACATGGATTTACAATAGAATCTTTATGAATCAAGGGTATCAAAAGTGATAATTTAAATTTGCTAGTTGTAAGAACATCGTATTAAAAATGATGGAAAATTGAAAGATTATGTGAAAATGGTAGAATACAATAACTGTAGAAAAAAATGATGTGAATTTACAACGGAATCAAAGTAAACTGAACAGGTAAAAAATTTATTACTTAAATTCAAAATTCACACATCGTAACTGCATTGTTTTGAAGGATTGAAATCAGAATAATGATGCGGAAATAGCTAGAAAAGCAATAAATAGGGGCTGAAAAAAACAAACGAAAAATGAGGCATGGGTATAGTTGAAGGCATTCCAAATTGAGCTCATTAACAACTAGAATTAGCGCATTAACAATTAGAATTAGCGCATTAACAATTAGAAATCCGTAATAACACATATTAAACACATTGGAATTTGAAAACCTTACTGAAATGAATTTCAAGCAAAAAATAAAAAATTAATTTACAAGGGAATCTGCTCAAATAAACCCTTAAGTCTCTGAGACCATAGCAATTTTTACTTCTGCATTTTTCTGGAACTAGTATATAAAATTCTTTTTTTTTTTTTTTTTTTTTTTAACAATCATTTTGCTCGTTGATGAATTTGGGCTCATGGCAATAGCAGAAAAAAATAGTAATTTAAATTATTTTCTCAAATCTTTTGCTAAATGAAATGACTTTTTGTCTCTAGAAACATTTTCTTTTGGAAATGCAAAAATATTTAGCTTTATTTTTTAAATTATTTTCAGAGGAATACTAAATATTTTATCTAAATTTTGCACCCAACATTTCAAAATATCAGTGTTGTAATTCTCAATTTAACAACTCTTTTTGTCCAAGCCTAAATGGGCATTAAGATGCAAAATTGTTATGATGTGAGAGCACAAAAATACCATAATTATTTTTTCATAACTAAAAATTCTAAATTTGACCAACTAACAAAAAATATCAGAGGGTTGTTACTGTTCTTTCATTCAATGAGCTTTAAAGATTTACTCTAGGAAATGAAGACTCTGCATTGTCTTTTTTTCTTGTTCATAAGCTTCCAATTGCAAATTCAATAAATACATAAGACTAATTTTTTTTTTTTTTTTGGTCAAGACATTCACATTCTTTGCGTTTAAACTTGCTGCTAAAGGACAGATTTACTAAGGTTATTCGTTGACTGTTTATTGCCAAATACACTTCAATTCTTCATTCACTGAAATTTTTGAAATTGAAGGACTTAGCAACATAAATTAATGTTGTTAAGCGAGACTAAAATGGAAATTTTTCCACCAATAAATCTTAATATTTTTTTCTTCAATAGTTTCACCTATACATTTCATCCACTCAGTTTTTTATTTTATTATCACTCTTATCAAGTGTATATGTATCGTACATTTGCATAATAATTCTTTGTTCTGATATACCTAATGTTACATAGACTGATGATACCTAGATATAATATTGTTTATGAGTTGTTAAATTTATGCGCTAAATTATTAAGTTTTTTATTATTGTTATCATTCAATGTTATTGTTTAAATTTTTTTCAGGAAAATTATTAAAACTTTGCTGGACGCTATGTTTGCTCATTATTCAGATACAACGGTGAGTGATATGTGATTTTTTAAACAATAATTTGTCCTTATGGCTAAATAATAATAAGTATATGATTTCTTTACAAATTTATTTCATTTGTCAGTAATTCTTTTTGTTTTATCTTCTCAACTGCTATGTAAAAAACTTAAGTATTATATAATAAGAAAATTTTGTACTGTACAGATTTATCTGAGCTAAGTATAACTAAAAGAAAATGTAAGGGAAGAGATAGTTGTTCCAATTGTATTCTTTGTAAAAAATAGAAAAAATTGCTCTCAGTGTGAATTTTAAGAAAGCCTGCTCTATCCCCCCCCCCTGAAGTACATAAGGCGTGTCTTGTCTTTATCTTAGTAATTGTAGTCTATAGGTATTTTAAATCCTAATGCTTAAAACGGCTTGATAACTATGATATTGAGCATAATAAATAAGTATATATATACAGCCAGGACTCGATATATTAATCCCTCTAGTTCAAAGGAAAATTAATATTATAATGTGATGTTGTTACATCGCAGGTACACAAAAACATATAAAATATTTACTCATAACTCATAAATACTGAACTAATTTCGGCAAACACGTTCTTTCTCCAAAGTTTTTAGTTTCTATTCTAAAGCATATGGCGTGAGTTTGGTGTGTATTCTGGCTATTACCACTAAATAACATGCTTAGAGATCTCTAAAGTCTATGTAAAAATAAAATCGAAAAGAATTTGAATACATGGTGTTTTATCTCCTACATAAACCATCTATTACAATTCTTCAAAAGACAAGTGAGTACAATTTTCACACAATGAAAGAAAAATAGGATTGATAAATTTGTTGAACTCTTTGTAAGAAAATTTACAAAGTTTGTAAATTCATACAGGAGACTCTGATTTTTACAAGAGGACATTATACACGCTTCTAATACTCAGTAATAAATACTAATTGATATTTCACCAACTTTTATATAGATTACACCTAAGAAAAAGAATAGGTGTTCCTGTTGTTTCTTCATTTATAGAGAATTCAAAATGTGTCACATTTATCTAGCGCTAACATCAAAGGAAATAGTGGTTTGTACGAAACAAATACAAAAAAAAATAGTGACTCATCGATTTATTTTCAATTAAAAAATATTTGTTTTTAAAACTTAAAAGAAAAATAGACAAAATTTCAGTTGCTTCATTGGAGTGAGCTGTTCACATTGAACATTCTTATAGGCGTTAAAATAACGTGTCTATGGAATGCAAACGGACTTGAGTAGATGTTGGTTGCTATAATTGAAAAGTTGCAGTAAAAGGAGGATGTACTCTAAAGCATAGATTGTATTAAGATATTCTATATTACTCAATTAACTATTCATATTCCCTATAGATAAATTTTTTTAAATGATTGCTCAGTCTTTTGTAGATGGAAAAATAAAAAAAAATATATATATTAACCACTATCAAGGAACTAACACTTTCTCACCTGTTCTCTTGTAATCTATGCAGAATAGATTTAATTAGTCAAAACAAGTTGAGTCACTGTGCGAAGGAAAGAGTTAACACCTATATACCTTATATTTGAGGTATATTTAAATTTTTTTTAAATTATTCATAAAAAAAGTACAAAATTTTTTCAGAAGAAGATTTATATTTCTGAACTATATCTTTGTATTTGATTTTTTTAATTTTTTTTTTTAATAGATGCTTAGAAATGGTTGCCTGGCTCTTATTCATTTCAAAATACCTGAAGATATGGTATGTTTATATCAAGTTTAATCTTTACAAAACCTTAATAACTTAATAAATTTGAAAAATTTGTCATCAATATGTATTCTGTTTCTATAAATATTTTAAGCTCTAAAAACTGTTGTGGTAAATAAGGTGGTCATATATTTCAATTTGTAATATGGATACATAACCTGCAAAATTTAAATGGTTGCTCAGTAGTTCCCAGCCTTTGAACCAAAACATAGCTAGCAAATAAAAAAATTTAAATGTTTTTCAAACTTATTTTGCAATTTATAAAGTATGAAATTGTAGCATTAATGTTACAAAATGTAGATGTACTAGTTCATAGTGTCACAAAGGCTTCTTATACTTTGTGATTTCTTTTTAGGAATTTTTTTTTATAACATGTTTAAATGTAGTTTCAAAATAAAAATGCAAGTTATACATCTACAGTTAAAAATAATAATTTAAAAAAATCATATAGAAGAGGAGGTTTAAACCTCATTATGATTTAATAATGTGGAATAATTCAAAAAGTTATTTATTTATTTATTTTTTTTTTTTTTGATTTTTGAGACAAATTCCTATTCTGATTACTCTAAGAAAAATGATTAAGTTGTTATCAAGTTTTATAAAAACTAAGATAAATTTGGCTCTCAAAAGCAATTTTTCTTTCTTTGTAACCCTCTTCAAAAAAAGAGGGAGTTATCTCTAAACCATAACTTTTAGACCATTTTTTCATTCAATAGTAAAAGAGAGCAGACAGTAGAGTATTGTACATAAAATGAGATAGATGTTTAATTGCGGAATGTTTTTATTAGTTCTTTATTTGTCTATAATTTGGTTTTTGAATCATTTTTATAATATTTAAAAGTTTTTAAGTAGTTATGTAAAATTAGTTATATTCAGTTTAGTTATCATAAAATAATGTAATACTCTCTTTTTTTACCAATTCAAAGTATTTTTCTGTAATTTAATTAAAACTTTTATAGCCATTATTATCAGAATATTACTCTTTAAAAAATTTTATAGAGTATTTATTTTATTTAAGCTTAGGGATATTAAGGAAAATCTTTAGTAATTTAGTGTCTTATAAACTTTATTTCAGTTCTTTTGTTGATGTATGTAATATTTTATAGTGCTTTCACAACAGATATGAATTATTTATTTATACTTTTCGATTGCAGTTTTTTGATTATGAACGTTTTGCAAGGTTGCTTCTATTGATTGTCTCTCAAGTTGATCAGGATGATTTTGTTCAGCGCATTGGCGTCTATTTATTAAACAGCTTGGCTTGTCAAGTTGATGGAATCGAAAAGAAGCTTGTTGGAGATCAAGGCGCTATAACAGTATGTTAAAAAATGTTAATGTACAATTATTTTACTTTTAAATTTTTTATATTTCTGTATTGGTATATCAATTGAAATATTAAGTCTATGCGATTTTATATTTTTAATATGAAATGCTTAAGTCGTTATTGACATACGACTAAATTGTTTTAAGTCTTGGGAATTTTGAATGATGTTTTTGAAGAAATTCAAATTGTTAGAGTCTTAAGAAGACATTTCAATCCTGACGTAAGTCCAATTGTCAATTTTTTTTTTTGGGGGGGGGGATCTAATTTTGAAATATCCTTTACCTTATAGTTGTTCAATATTAAAAACATGTGTGTCATTAATGTGCAGATATCAAATGTCAAATTTTATATCACAAATTATTACTCAACATTTTATGAATCATAAATTTTATTTTTGTTGTCTACATATCTTTTTTATTTCTACTGCAAAGTCTACAACAATGAGTAAAATATGAATAGATAGAAATTTTTACTGATTGTTGATGCAGTATTTTGAAAATTACTTAAAGTAGTTTTTAAATGTAGCCAGTAATTAAAATAGTTTTAAAAATGCTACTTTAAAATACTTTAATTTTTTTAACTTTTTGCAAATTAAGGCAAATTGAAAAAAATCTACAAACATTCTGCAAATTGAAAAACTTCTGCATTAAAAAATGAATTTATCTAAATATAATTCTGTGAAAAAAAATTATTTTAATGATTATTTGTTTTTCCTTATTTATTTAATAATAGGGTTCCTTCCACACTATTTGTTGTCTGGCACGCTTAAAAAATTTTTTCATTAAATTTATGAATCACATAAAAAATTAAAGGTCATTAAATGCATTTTATAAATATTAAATTAGTTTTTTTTAAATAATGATGCAAATTTTCTTTAATTTGCATGAAATGATAAAATTGAGTTTAAAAGCTGCAGATATGACAAAGAGAAATATTTCTTTTGCCATTACAACATTTATTATTTATAATTGAACATGTTATTTTAAGAGATATATTATATTTGCATAATTAATGACTGAAAAAAACTGCATTTTTACTTATAGTATTTAAATATGGGGTGCTTATAAGAGCATGAGTTTGCATTTTAATGATTTTAAGTTTTATTAAAACAAAGCTGTTAAAAGATTTATTTTCTTAATAATTGGATTTCTTTTGACTATTTGCTGTGTTGTATCATGTTTTTTAAAAAGTTGTAATTATTTTATTTAATATTTTTTAAATGTCCGCAACATTGCGGACATGACAAGTTGCAAAATAAAATTTCATTAACTTTTAATAAGCATTTAAGCTTGATAAGAAAAACCCTTTCAAATAAACCTGTATCACAAACTATATAACTTATTAAAATTTTCATTTTTGCCATTTATTTTCCTATTGTTTAAAATATGTCTAAATTCAGTTATTAAAAACTAAATATATACTTTAAATTTAAACAACATTTGCATTTATGGACAACATATGTATTTGTTCTAAATTATGTTAAGAATAATGGAAACAAAACAGTTAATAGAGCATTGCTTGACACTATTTAGAGTGATTAGTTAATGCACATATTTATTTGCATATCTTTTTCTATGAAATTGAATTTTTCTTAGAAATCTGAAAGGATCTAATCTTTGCTAATTGATTTACTTAATTATTATATTCTTAATTAAAGTTTATAGAATTTCATACAGTTTGTAGAATTCTAAGCTAAGTTTGTAAAACTATAAAATTCCTCATGACATTAACAAGTACAGAAATTGAAAGCAGATGCAATGAAATATGAATCTAAAAAAACTGAAGAAAGAAACGTAAAAAAACAAGGAATAGAGACATTCTAAGGCTCTTGCTGAAGAACAGTAGGAGTACATGAGAACAAAAAATAATGAAGCACAAAGGAAATGCAAGAAGAAAAAAGCAGAAATTGAAAAAAACCAAGCAAGATTTTATCTGGCTACCCCAAGAGACAATCTTTGGGAAAAGTTGAAAGGAAAATTAATAAATCTCCTCAGAAGAAACTTCATGTTTTAATAGATGTGTTATCAAAAATAAATTTATATTTGTAAATTTAGCTTTTCACAAAGAATTCAGCATTGATGCTGACTGGTCATTCTTTGAAACAGCTCATGGGAAAAGTGCCGTTGATGGAGTAGGGAGCATCATCAAAAACATAGTTTAAAGAGCTGCATCAAGCTCTTTAACTATGTTTTTGATGATGTTTTTCAACAAGCAAGACAGATATGATACTTAAACACCACTTCAGGCCCTGCAGCTTAAAGCAAGTTTAAATGTTTGAAAAAACCACTATTTGAACCAATTTCATTTGACTCATACTTATGCTCTTTACCACATGCTTCTTCACCTGATTATTCTGCAAGTTTTTTTCTTTATTTCTTTCTTCATACAATTCAGAACTTGCTTTTAAGATAAACAATATCATAAATAAATTGTAATGTTATTCTTTACACATATTTTGCCTGAAATCTAATATAAAAGTAATTTAAAATAATTTATTTTATAATAAAATTTTAAGTTTAAGAAGTTAAAATGAAAAATGATTAAACAGTCATAATTTACTCAATATTTTATGTATCAAAAGAAATCTGTAATGTTCTAAGGACATATGACCATCTAAGAAGGTTATTTATAAAGAGAAGCTTTTTGCTATATCTGCAACATACACACTATTTCTAATTAAGTTAATTTTATTTCTTTAAAAGTCTTTTTCTTTTATACAAATACACACTGAAATCTTACCTCAAAAAAGTTATAATTTATTTCATAAAAATCAGAGATTTTAGTGAATGAAGAACAACATTCTAAAAGCCATGTTTTTCTGTGCCTGCGACACTTTAAAATTTTTTGTTTTAATTGTGTTTAAATTCATTTTAAAGAATGTAATTTTATATGGCAAAATACAAAAGTTGAATAAAAGCGGTCATATAGTTCCAAAATTCGATTTCTCAGGAACTAATCAACCAATTTTGTTCAAATTAAGATTAATATATGTTGTGTTTTTCCCTTATATAATTACGTTCTTTAAAATTATGTGAAAATTTGAACATTTTGCAATTTAAAAAAATTTCAACTAATATTAAATGAAATAAAAAAAAATAATAAATATTTATTAAAAAAGACTTTTTGTTAGAAATTATTTTAGGGTAAACAAATTTTACAATTAAATTTTTTTCAATTAGTTTAAATAGCTCTCAATATATGTTGAAATGCACAAAACGAAAAATTAACATTAAGAGTTCCTAACTTTCGACTGCTCTCCTGACCAATTATCCTAACCTTTTTTTCCAGATAATGCTGCAGTTAATTGAGAAGCGTTTGGAGAGGCGTATATGTGATGAAGTTATGGAAACAGCTTGGAGTACTATGTGGAATGTAACAGGTAAATATAATCTTGTTATTATATTTTTTGAACTGGTTTTATGGTTTGGAGTTTTATAATAATGTGTTAAAATTTAAAATGTTTTGAAAAAAAGTCATACGAAGAAATTTAAATAAAACAATACACGTTTTTAATTACTAGGATTTAACAATTAATTTTAAAATTTATCTTTCCTAATGTGTTAGAGTCTATATAAAAGTATAAATCAATATAGATTAATTTAAGTAAATAATCTATTTATATCTGTCTAATGTAACCAGAAGAAAAGAGCTGAATTCATTTCTTTCTGTTGACAGTGACAACATGTCAATTGCATTAGAAAAGGAAAATTTAAATTATTCATAAAATACAGGGTTATTCATAATTCCCTCCGGGGTTTCGTAGCGTTATAGTAAAAAAACGAAGACGAATATTGCAAAAAAGAACATATGAAATTATTCCGAAAGTATTCAAGTTTTAACCCTTTCGAGCCGACTGTCACATATATGTGCCAGTAAGAAACGCGCTTACTTCCCGGCCGACACACCCGTGTGTCAGAGAGTTTTCTCGTTCACCCCCGGCCGTCACTCATTTGTGCCAGCGTTTCGGAACGTTTTAAAAAATAAAATTTCTTCCAAAAGATGGCATTGTATGTCCATATGGTTTCAGATACATGTAGATTTGACCTTCTACTCAAGATGAGAGTACATTTACATGGTTTTTAGGGGAAGGAGTGGAGGGGGAGGAATGTTTTATGAGGGCTCTTTAAATTCGCACGTGGTATTTGTTTACAATAAGCAGGGGAGTTTGTTTTTTTTTCTCGCTACTTTCGATTTTCAGTTTAGTTTTTAGTGGATAATTAGATCTTGTAGGCTTAAATTTTTTCTCTTTTCAACGTTAAAATGTCGAAGCGTCGAAAATTTTTAACTGAGCTAGAAATAGAGGAAATTATGCAAAATATTTCAGATATTGATTCTTTTCAACAAAAAAGTAAGAAAAATCTCCCTCTCCTTGATTATCGCCTTAATTTAGTTAATCAAATTATTGCTCAGTATTCCTCTAAACTCACCAAAGTCAATATCACTCCAAAATCAGCAGAATCATTAAATCCACTCAGATTAACCGAAAGACATTTCCCAAAATTTTGTTTAAAAGAAACGGGTGAGAAAGTGAGACGACGATGCTTCGTTTGTGCACGTTCCCGGAAAAATCCTCCAAAACGGAAAATGAGTAATTATGAGTGCAAGGACTGTAACGTAGGACTGTGTATAGATCCCTGTTTCAAAATTTTTCATACGAAAAAAGAACTTTAAGTCATATATTTAGTTCTCAGATATGTAATGTTAAATGTTTTAAAATGATTAGTACATAATGAAAATAAAATGTGTAAAATATATATTTAAACAAGAAATAACTTAAATAAATAAAGTATCCATAGAAATATATATAAAGCATATGTCATTTAAATACTCTACAGAACAATATTAGACAACGCGCTGATATTTCGGTTATTTCATGGAATTAGGCTTAACATCAAAAAACCCTCCGGCCCTGGGGAGACACACGCGAGAGAGACTGCCGGCCTCAGCGGTAAGCGCGCTTTCGCGCTTCCCATCTCGAAAGGGTTAATTTAAGCAGTTGCCGGTAGAGATGGCAGTAACATGTACCACTGAAGCCAGTTGTAGGAAATATAAGGTTGTAGTAAACAGAGGGAATTATGAATGACCCTGTATTAGTTGTATCCAGATCTAGAACCAGGTCATCAGGTGAAAGCATGATCTAGTTTTTGTCATCATTTCTTTCCGTTGACAATTGATAGAAGTGTAAATTTTTCAAGTTTAATTGATCATAGAGTTATAGTCAAACAATGACCAATCAAAATACAGGGGATTAAAATCAGAAGATTACAAATTTTTAAATCTTGGAATACTCATTTTGAAACATATACTGGATATTTTAGTTAAATATATTAAAAACATGTATAAAAATTATTGCCCAGTTAAAAATCTGTAATTTTTTATAAATTCAACGTTTTTACATTTATAAAAAAAAAAAAAAAAAAAAAAAAAGAAGAAGAAGAAAAAGGCTGTGACAGAAGTATTAAGAGCAAATCACCAGTGTCAAATAGTTCATTTTATTTTTCTTATTTACAAACAAATATTTAAAAAATGTGTTTAAATTTTGTATACTATGTGCCACTAGTAAGTGGCATACAAAAACATGATATTAAGAGTAAAATATCTTAATCTATGCTCAATAATAAAAATAAAATAAAAAAGCAGTTTTATTTTATTTGGTAGGTTGAATTTTTTTTAATATATATAACAGAAAATATTGATACTTATTTTACCATAGGTAAATTTTTCTTAACACTAGTCTGATTTGTGATATTAGGATATTTTTGTAAATTAAGAAACAGGCTGCATAAAAATTAATTATGTGTTTTTGTTCTTTTTTTAATTTTCAAAATTTTATATTAAGTTTTTTAGCTGCTTAATTAGTGGCTCAAATAACTCGAATAATATTTTTGCATAGTTCATATTTGGTAACTTCTGCTGCATTTTTCTTACTGTAAAATGTATCTTTTCTTCCCCTTTTTATCCAGTTAATTGCTACATAAAATTTATGTATTTTTAAATTTTCATATAGCCTGGTTTTATTTATTACCAAGCTATTACCAATGTCCAAAAAAATGTGTAAAACTATAGCAATTTTATAAGGTTTTTACGTGCATGGATATATTTTTTCCTTAAATTGAATATAATGCTTTAATTTTATTTCTATTTTTTTTATTTATTTGGTCATTACACTCCTTTTCATTAATTTTTACCTATTGAAACTTTCCAATTAATTATGTATGAAATATATAAAAAATTTATTAAAACTTTTTTTCGACGATCATTGGTCTTTTTTTAATGCAATGAAGTGTTTAATATGATAATATATTTTTAAAATAAATATTTAGTTGAGAAATAATTTAAAAATATTTTTAGATGAAACTCCTATTAATTGTGAAAGGTTTCTGGAAGGAAATGGAATGGATTTATTCTTACGATGCTTAGAAGTGAGTGCCAAAGTATTCTTTCAAATTACCACATTTCCAATTTTGGGAATCATGATTATTTTAAGATAATTTATTTTTAGTACAGTATATGTTTTCAGATAGTTAAATAATATATTTACTTCCTTAGAAAATAATATTACTATGAGTTTCTTTTATCACTTGCAGTTTTTTTTTCTTTCAAAATTATAGTATCTCATTTAGTTTATAATTGTTAAAGTTTTTTTTATCTCTAATTCCTAGTCTCTGAATATTTGCGATTTATGAAGTTTGAACTTTAGAAACTAAAATGACTCCATACCATGGGAGAAACCCTTTGTGGCAAATTCTATTTAAGCTATATAATTAATTTAAAGTATAGAAAAATTAAGTTAAGGTATATATGTAGTAAATCAGGAAATTTCAATTGTCGAAACTTTTTGTTACATCAAAAGGCATGTAAATTAACACAGGATTATGCAATGGCAGAGTTAAGTAATAATTTTTAAAAAAAAATTTTTTTGAAAGCATTTTTGCCGGCATCTTAAACTTCATGGTTCAATTTAGGTTTACATGAATTCACTTTTCTTGACTCCACCCCAATTTGGGTGGAGTAGAATTCATCATGAATAGTTTCTTCCGTCTAGTTTCCTTTGTATAGTCTTTTTTTTTTTCCTTATCAAATTTATTGTAGTTTTCAAATGATTGCATTTTTTTCAATGATTAAAATAATTTTTTGAAAATTTTATAGTATGTGAATGATTTTTTAAGTGCATGTAATGGAATGTCTCTTCCGCATTTTTTATCGTGACTAAATTGCATTGTTTTTATGCTACAGAATAGTAACTAACTAATAGTTTTCTAACTCCTATCGAATCTGTTATGTTTTTTACTGGTTGTTTAGTTAAAATTTCTTTTTTTAAAATTTAACTTACAAAACTCTTTTACTTCTCTTAGGCGTATATGATAAAAACATTACACAATAAATGGTAAGGAAAATACATAATTATAATGATGTTAAAATGACTATCATATTTTGCTTACTATTCACTCAGACTTACTTTTGACTATCATAGTAAAAATCAGCTTAAAAATTACATTTGCATATGTTATTTTATTTAATTTTGTGAAAATTAAAAGTAATAATTAAATGTTACTTACAAATTTACATGTATCACTAAATGTTGCTTTCATTGTATATATTGCGTAATGTGTGTTACTCACTAACTGATGCATGATAATTGGTATACTTAATAAAAATTTAATTATTAAAATTGTCAATTTTTTCTCATGAATGTGTAATATTCCAATTAAGAGACAGTTCTAAAACTAGATAATGAGCTCTAAGAAATATTTTTCAAACTGAATTATTTTAATTATTAATCTTTTCCTAAAACATTTTGAAGGGCAATGTATATCGTGCTCTTGGTTGGTAATGGAGCCTTTCAAGTTCAAATCCATAGTTTCTTGCTATGAAAAAAAGTTTTAAGTTTGTTTAATTCGTTAATTCATCAATTTTCATTAAGCAAACATTGTAGTTAATACTATAGTATCTATCAGGGTGCGTATCGTTCTTAAGAAGTGCTTAAAGATGCTTCTTTTCGATTTTCGTTTTTTAAAAGCCCTTAAAGGTGCTTTTTTTCATTGGGTGTTTTTGAAAAGTGCTTAATTATCCACTTTTCAAAATGAGATTTTTCCTTCACCATGTTGATTTTTGCTACGAATTATGCAAAAAGACACAGTTCACATTGTTTTATTCAACGTTTTCACAATTCATTCAACCCCAATCTATTTCGGCATATTGCAGTGGTGCAAGTGCTGCGCCGATCTGCGCCAATTGTGGAAACCTGCGCTTACATGCTCCAAACTGAAGTAGTTGGCTTAAATTGTGCCAATCTGCGCCAAAAAGGATATTTTCCCATGGGGATCACCAAGTCACAATTTTGCAGCAACCAAGCTGCCATGTGGGGGCATTGCTCTGAATTCTGTGGGAAGGATTCTTGCACTCTAATGTGCAACTCTGCTTCATTTTGCAAGATATTCTCCATTTCAGGCTTCATTTTCTTCCTCAGAAAAGGAACCAAAACTTTTCTCGAATTTTCGGGGACCAACTAAACATTGTCAAATTTTAATAGCAAAAGAAATTTTTATTTCTCTTGTTTATTTCATCGTTATTGAAGTGCCATCCTCTTCGTCAATGGCAAGCTAATGCCCTTCTTGCGCTATTCTATTTATAGATTAGTACCATGGGGGGGGGGATAACTTGGACTAAAATCTTGGGGACCATTCACTAAGTACATATTTTTATGTTAATCCTCAGAGCAGTCACAAAGCTTTATAACCTCAAAATTTTCATATCCCTTTTATTCATTTAATTTAATAAAGATAAGTATTAATTGAGTTTCTTAAACGTAAATTTTTATTCTAGGGACCATCCACTAATTACATATTGTTTTTAAACATTTATTTTACTTTATTACTTTTTTTAGTAATATTTTTTTTTTTACTTACTGCATTTTATTACTGTATTATTACTTTCAGAATTTTCAGTGCTCTTAATTTGTTTTAGGAAAAAACTTAATTATATTTAGAGGCAAGATTTTAAATAAGTATGAAGAGAGGGGCTTTCAATATTTTAAATGCAGCAAAACATCTTATGTTTTTCAGATTTGTCATTCAAAAATACTTTAATTCATCTCTTAATGATTTGATTTAAAACTATTGATGTAAAAAAATTTTATTATCACAGATTTGTTAAATATTATGAGTGTAGGGACAATATAATAATTTAGTTCAGGTAAAAAGTTTTTAGCTTCAATACTCATGTAATTGCACTTAAAAATTATTTAATTTTTTTAATCATTTCATTAAAGAAATACTGTACTAGGTAACCAATTTTAATAAAAATTTATTAGGGGCCATTCACTAATTTACATTTGTAATATAAATTTATTAAAGTTTCCTTAATTTGCTTAATTCTTTACATATTTTTATAAATTCAGTATGATCAATTTTAACCTTGTTAATGTTTTGTTGAATATATTATTACAAATAACATTTATTTAAATTTTAAGAAAAATACACTTGATAACCTTAAATAAGAGTTAATTAATTAATTTTGAATTACCTTTTACAGAATTAAATAAAGTAATTATTAATTTAAAAAATAGTATGAGCCACTCAATATTGAGTTTATTTAAATTGCTTTTGCCAAAAGCTCTTTTTTTAAGAAATATTTCGGCTATATTAAATAAATTTTTAGGTCTTTTCCAAACTGAGACATCATTGATTAACTTGCTGTTTGATGAATGCTAAAGCATTGACTCTAGTTAAAGCCTTGTTAAGGCGTTTTTTAAAAAAGAGTTCTGCTTTTCTTTGTTTGTCAGGAAAGGACTTAAAATCAGTAGATGTAGAAAACGCAGAAATTTCACAAAATTCAAATTTAATAGATGTTGGACTAGATGCCACTAAGACGATGACATCCTTATCTTCAGAAAAAAAATCTATGTATTTAGGTGCCAGGTCTTTTTACTTGGCATGTGCAAAAAAGTTATTAAAGGAATTGCCTCTTGAAAATAGGTTACTGTACCATCTTAAAGTGTTGCATCCTGTAATGAGAATGGAAGACACTTCTATTAAGTCAATGAAATATCTGGAACAGTAACCCCATCCTTTATAAAACCTGAAGAGGCATCTTTGTTACTAGATGAATGAACGAGGTTAGGTGGGGAACCATAAGGTTATTCTTCTGACTCAAATGAATTTGCACCAATTTATGTGTTTTGGAAAAACTATTTTGTGAAGAAAGATAATTTGGGAAATATCGAATATCCTCTTTTAACAAAGCTTTTTAAAGCTCTTTTGTGCATACCACATGAGAATGCTGATGTTGAAAGAGGTTTTAGTGTGATCAAAAAGCTACTTGACAATAGGGCAAGTTTAAATTCGCATAGTATTAATGGTTTGAGACAAGTTGTGTCACATATCAACAAAATAGGGGGTTTAAATAACTTTAAAGTTGACAAAGATATGATTAAAGTGGCTTGTGCAGCATTTAAGAATTATTCTGCTCGATTAGAGGTTGAGAGAAAAGAAAGTGAGAAGAATCAATGTGAAAACACTGAAACTGAGGAAAACTGATTGAAAGCTGCTGAAATTGATTTTCAAAAAAATGAAAAAAAATTGAAGACTTCTCAGGATCTCTTAGCCACAGCTGAAAAAAATATTAAAGATGGGTAAAATAATAAAGATATGTCGATTATAGAAAACAGACAAATCATAAATATCTGAGGCTAAGTCGAGTATAGCAGAATATTTAACAGCATTGGAAGATACCAAAAAGAAACTTAATTTGTTAAAGCAGGGATTCAAAAAAATTTAAAAAATAATATATGTTATTAATGAACAAAATTAAAAATTCTTGTTATTAAATTCTCATTTTAATTTTTTTAATTAAATATGCTCCAAATCTTTGTTTTGCTGCTCCAATATTGCGTTTTTGTTGCTCCAAAGATGCTCCAAAACCATGTTTTGCCACTTGCACCACTGCATATTGTCAGTCCGTAGCATATGAAAATGACATTCGTTTTACATGATTTAAAATTTCATGATTTTTGACAATTGTCAAAAACAATGCCAAAAGGTGTTTTTTTTTTGTGACATGACGGTTAAAACAAGATAATACCATCAATTGTCAAAAACTTTCCAACCCTGCCAAATAATGATATTTTTTAAAAGTGCTTAATATTTTTTGAGTGCTTAATAAGTGCTTTTTTTTGTTGAATAATTAGGCTATGCACCCTGTCTATTAAAATAATTGCTTAAAACTTTTTAAATTATTTTTAGCAATTTTTTTTTTGTTGCACAATTTACTTGTTGTTCCTAAAATTAAGAAATAAAGATTTTTTACTCTTTTCAATAAATAAAAAGTTTCAGGGCTGATAATTTTGAAAGATGATTTAACTAATTTTCATATTTATACACTCAAACCTCCTTAACATCAGTTTGAAGAGGGACAGAAAATTTGCTGTTGTTGAAAATCGTTTGCAATGTCTGTTCAGAATTTTTTTTTTTTTTATGTAACTTGTACAATACACAGACATTTTCTATTATTTATATCTATTTGAGTTTTTGAAGCATAAATTTTTATTGTGAATATGTAATTCAATAACTATTATGCATATTCTCATGATAAATACAACTAATTACTTTAAAAAATAAAATAAAGCTGTAAAGATTATAATAAACTTATAATGAAAGAAATAATATTATAGGATGAAATTCAAAAAGTAAATTGATTTATTACATCAATTTGAGAATATTACTTACAAGCTAATTGTGTCACTAAGGATAATCATTTCTCTTGAAAACATGTTTTTTACAGGCATCTGGCATGAAGTAAAAGAAAACTCTATTTATATTAGCATACAAAAGGGCTTATCTTGTTCCCACTAATGCTACCTTCCATCAACATATTCAATTCATACAACTCTTTCATTCGACTGTTGAAATTATTGACACTGTAACAAAACATTGAAATATCTTCTCTTGTTGATATACAAGAGATCTGTGAATGATCAGTTTTCTTACCAGTCAGAGGGAAAAATTTTTTTTTATTCATGTTAAAAGTGAAAGTTTTTCCAATGATAGTAAAATTTGAGTTCACGTTAAGCATGTTCAAGTTAAAAGTATTTTAAAGCATTGTATCTCTATGCAATTTGACGGGGAATCGAAAATTAGTTCACATGAAAAAAAATTCCTGTTTAGTGTGTTCACCTTGACAAGGTTCGACTCTACATAAAATGTCCTTAAAAATTGTGACTTGGAGAGTAACTGTATAAAAATTTTTATGCATCTTTAATAAACGTGAAATAAGTCGTATTAAAACTAAATATTTTCCTGCTCACTCATTTAAAGATTTATTTATTAGTCATTAATGTTTTTGGTTTACAATCTTTTATAATTTTAAACAAATAAATTGATTTTCAACTTTCATAATCAAAAGTTATATCTTCATTCATTAATTGAGTTACTCTAAATTTTGATAGGCTTTTCCATCAAAAGCAGAGCTATTGAGGAATATGATAGGATTGTTGGTAAGTAAAAGCAAATAAACACATAAATTAAGTTAGTTTTAATTAATATTCTTTCTTATCATTAATTTGCTTAACCTGATTGATTTTATTTTAGATAAAGTAAGTTTAAAGATAACTAATTAAAGTTTTCTTCTAAACTAATTCACATGAATTTTGTTTAAACTTAATTATAATTTTCTTGATTATTTCTCTGAAATGATTCGTCAATTTTTCAGCACTTTTATATTGGACACTTTAATTATTTAAATTACTACCTTTTAATTTTTTCCTTTTCACCATTCTATTTTTTAAATTAAAATTCCTATGTTGGCATTATGAAGTTACTTTTTGAAAAGTATTTTTCCTGATTTCTTTTTTAAAACATTTAGAGAAGAATATTTTTTATTTAAGTAATTCCTTGTTTTATAGAAAATAATTTTTTATTTTTCTAATTTTTCAAACAATACAGGGCAATGTAGCTGAAGTAAAAGAACTAAGAAAATTTTTGATGAAAGAAGATTACTTAAGTGTTTTCAGGTTTGTTTTTTTCTTTATTTGCAGATTTGTTTATTAAATAATAAATACAGAAAGCTTTTTTGTTGAAATAAATTGTATATTTTGACAGATTTTTTCATTTTATGTATAACCTTATTTAAAGAGGAAATAAATTGTGTATTCTAGCTGTGAAAGTTCATCAATGTTAAGCATTTTTTCTTAATTTAGAAGGAATCAATCATAATTTGGTGCTGTACGGTGGTAGTAATTTTGCCCCTTTTCACATGGGTTTTCTGTCTCTGATATTTTTAATTCAGTGTTATTAGAACATATGAATTTCAAATTTAGTTATCACTGTTTGAACACCTTGGTACCCAACAAGCCCCTTGCAAATCCACATCCTTTTTGTTATACCAGTTTTTGATGTGCTTTATTCATGACGATTCCATCTAAGTTAGATTCCCATTTTTTATTTTTTTATTTAGAGGAGTCAGTTTTTTGCTTATTGAAAGTTTTTAAATAGAGATTTTGGATTCATTTTATTTTATCTAAGTCTGCCGCTTTTTTTGCTCAATTGAACAGAAAGAAAAAGAATCCCCCCACAATTCCATCTACTCAGCTACAAGGATGACTCAGTCATTCTAGTTCAAAAATGGGAGCGAAGGTGATCAAAGTTTTCCCCAGTTTTCTGGAAATCAAATAAAAAGTTTCATACTGAATAGCTAACTATACTCCTACTTAATTATTCATTAAAAAATAGTCTTATTTTAGCCATTTTCATATTCCAATAAAAAAAATTGTATTTCCACATAACTTTTTTTTACTTTTATATTTACATAGGGATGTTTACCATTGTATTTTTTTTTATTACCCTTCCACTTTCTATTTACTGAAAGGCAGATGTAATGCATTTCCCTATTGTAAATTAAAGTTTCCCTCTACTCAACTTCCAGGATGACTAGAATTTCTGCATTTTGCAGCAATCATTCTAGTTCAAAATGGTGGGGTAATCCAGCAAAATTTTTCTGGTTTCCTAGTTTTTTAGATACAGCAATAAAAAGGTTCTGCACTTTACAATTGAATCTGGTTAATGTTCAGGTTTCTTGTAGCTTTAACCCTTTATTTACTAAATTATTTAAAAATTATAAAAAAAGCAAAACTTCTTTAAAAATGAGACATTTATTATATTATTTTCTTTTATAGCTAGTAGAAAATGTTTATGAATCAATAAAAAGATACAAAAGACTTACTTGCAATATTGATAGCGATACAAAGCTGACAAATCAGAAATGACATTAGGAAATCATAAAATGGTGTTCTTGAACGGTGATTCAGTAGGTATTATTACTTGCAATATTGATTGCGATACAAAGCTGAGAATTCTGGAATGAAATTTTAGAATCATAAAATGGTGCTCTTGAACGGTGATTCAATAGCTATTATTATAGATTCCGAAGGTAGTTTCTTAGGTGATGTTCAACTTCAAATAATTGTGTATTGTTCCCTAGTTATGATAAACAGTAAAGTCATATTACAGGGACAGACAAATTCTAATGGGATATTTTGTTCCATTTCAATGTTTTCTTAAAATATTAGTCTAATCGGTACATAAAAGGGTTATTATTGTAAGTGAAGCAAGCTTAAATAGTTTTTTTTCTTGTAGCGAACTTCTGGATAACAAAAGTGATGGAATTGAAGTCAGCTACAATGCAGCAGGGATCTTATCTCATATTGCCTCTGATGGACCTGAATTGTGGACTATGCATGGTATCATGAATGTGAAAAGAACTGAAGTTCTGCAGAAAATGGTTGAAGCAATCGAGGGTTGGGACCTCAACATCAAGCGTAATATAAATTATAGGTAAAACAGATTATGTGGCAATTACGATATTAAAAAAGACAAACAAATAATTTGCACCTCTTTGGAAATATAGGGAAAATTGTTAATTAATTAAAATTCTTAGTTTTTAGGATCTATTTCAAAGGATATGTTTTGTGAAACAATCTTAGAATAAATTTTCTAATTTTATATTAATAAGTATTAAGTTATGAAAATGTTGACAATGCATAATTGCTAAAATGCAGAGCCGTACTAAAAGGAGGGGGAAAGTACAATTGTTCCAGAGCCTGCTTGTAATCCTTTAAAACAAAAAGTGTGAAATTTAAAAACTGTTGTTTTACAAAAAAAAGTAATTTAAAGTATATTTTTTTACATTATTATAAAAAAGTTTTTCTTGCAATTAAGCTTACCACAACTATTAAACTTACCACAATAATTTAAACCAGTACATGTTACGTTTTCAGCAAAAATATGTAATTATAAAACAATGATTATATTTGATGTTATAGTTTAAGTATGTTTATGAATATCGAAAATAAATTACATTTTAAAAAAGTTTTCAAATAGATCTTTCAGATCTATTTGAAAAGATCTGTAAACTACACTTTTTTATGCTTTAAGGAAAAGGCTAGTGAGGAATTTTGACCCAGAGTCATAAAACTTGCCTCACCAACATAAATATCAACCAAAGATCTCCAGCAGCTCTGCTTCACCTTTTAGCTGCAGTGACTTGTTGTTGACTGTGGACTACCTTCCTCTCTAAAGAAAGGATCTATCTACTTCTCTTATTGGGAAGCTAACAAACTTTTTTTTTCTAGTTCTTATTCTTAACCCTTTCCCTTATATTTTTTATTGTTTAGTTCTATTTGCTTGCTTAGCTAATAAGTAGGTTTAAGTAGTTAGTAACTTATTCTCTGTTACTAGTTTTGTGTATTGCCTTTTTATTGTTCTTTTTTGTCAGTTGCATTAAATTTAAAAAAAAAAAAAAGGTTAAAAAGATTCTTGCACTTAGATGACTTAGATAAATCACTTAGATCTGAGAGACATTAATACTTGGCAAAATAAAGTTTTATTTTTTAGTTAAATAACAATAAAAAAATTTCTGTACCATCACTTAGATTCCATCCACTTAGCTTTTCAATTTTGTTCTAGCTACTTTTAGTTAAGAAAATTCTTTACTTTTTGAAGCATCCAAATTTTGGTATCTTTTTTTTTCCATACAAATTTTGATCTGAAGGAGCCTTGAAGTTCTACTCCATTTCTTATTATGAAATATTTTTGGGGGTTATAGAATTTTTTTTACTTTTGTAATCAAAAGGAAAAGCTGATATTAAAATTGTAGAGAGAATAAGCAATATAATAATGGATTATAAAATGAAAAGGTAGTATGATAATGAAAGCAAACTAAAAAAAGGGTTGTAGATTTTAAGCAAATTTTTATGAAGGTAGAGATTATTTAAAAAAAAAAATCGCATTTTAGTTTTATTTCAATGTACAACTCTGATTTATTTCTTGAAGTCATTAAATTGTAGAGATCTTAAGTTACAGTGTTTGGAGAAGAAAAATGTTTCCCAACTATGCCCAAGTGTTTTTATCTTACCCTGTATAAATATATATATTTATGCATTAATATAGGTCATTCAAACCCATATTACGGCTACTGTCAGTCTATCATACACCTGAGGCACAAATCTGGGCAGTATGGGCTTTGGCAAATTTAACTAAAGTCTATCCAGAGAAATACTGTATGCTCCTGAAGAAAGAAGGTGGGATAACTTTACTTGAATCGTTGTTACAACAAGGCAACCCACAAATCACTAGATTGGCTCAAATGACGATTGATCACTGCATGAGGTAAGACAAATTTTATTTATGTACTAGCTGTATAGGGTACGTACACGTGCAGCCGTATCTTCATATAGGTTGAAAAAAAGTATCAGTAAATGAGTACTGAACAACACTTCAAAATCATTTACAAAACTGTAAAAATAAAGCTTAAATAATTCTTTTTATTTATTTATCATTATTTGCTGCCTTTTTCAGTGACTTTATGTTATTAGATAAAGAAAAACACGTACTTAGTCATTCATCCCATCAAAATAAAGATTAACTGTATTCAGTTTCAGCTGGCATAATGCTGTTGCTCTAGGCAACTCATGATATTTAAAATTAACCACAATCAAGCTACTTTCTTCTGTCCCTATATACACGAGGGGCTGTGTAGAAGCCTATTTCCTTAGTATCTATCACAAAAATGTACAGGATTGATTCAGCTGTACTAGGCACCAAATTTACTCATAAAATACTTTGTATCTATATAAGAGTATATTTGGTACATATTATAACTGCATTAATTTCCATAATGCCAAATGTGCTTGCTACCAAAATTAAGCATCATTAGCATGGTTACTTTTTTAGGTTCTCCACAACACAATTTTACGCTTTTTCCATTAATTTTATGCTTATTTATTTATTTCAATTAGTAACTATTACTGAAATCGCTTTAAGCATCATTGATGTTAATTACAGTTTGCTTATTTTTAAGCACTCTTAAACAAATTAGTACCATTTCTCCATTAATTTTGTATTTTAGTACATAGCAAATTTCTTCTTTTTTATCCCTTAGGAGACCTCTGAAATTAGTACTATTTCTCCATTCATTTTGAATTTTAGTACAAAACTTATTTTTTTATTTCAGCTAACTTTCATTTTATATTATTAAGTTTTATAGTAACAGGTTTTAAAAAAATAACTATAAACAATATAAACAAGCAGTTTCAGGTCATCTTAGAAATACTGCAGGAGTATGATTCTTAGGATAATTAGCAGAATTCCTCAAATTACAAGAATGTTAATTCACAGACTTCCATGAATCAATAATTTATATCAAAGCAAAATTTTCTTAGAGCTCCACTTATCTAAACCTTGAATTTCATTTCTTACGCAAATTCTCTTTAATGAAACATTTATTCTGCCCTTACCAGCACCCTCTGTTTTTTAATTCCTAAGCTCTCTCATCCTCAATAAGGATTTCCCCCCCGCAGCAATGTTAGAGAAAAAGCACAACTACTGAAATTTTCAAGAACAGGAGACTGGAAAAAAAATTCCACACTTACTTCGGCTAGAATTATTGAAGTACTCAAGCAAACACAAAAGTATAAAGTTGATACTCTAAGAAGTAATTCCATAATGACAAATATTTACAAGATCATTCGCTAGAATAAATGTTTTTTTTCTTCTTTTTTTAAAAATAATTTTGTTTTTAAAATGTATAATTTAAGAGTAGAAATTTTGTTGCAAATTACGATTTTTTAAAGATAAATTGTTTGATCAATGAGATATATTTACTACCTTTTTTGTTTGCCTACAATTAGGGCGAAAAATTTTTTAATATGATCATATGACATGGAAATTTTCAATTGCGTTTTTCAGTAATCACTTTTTAACACACTCGATACCATCGTAAATCCGTGTTTCAATCTTTTCTTTCTTCTTTTACAGCTAATACAATTGATTTTCTTGCGGTTAATAAAAGTTTGATATTATTACAAAACACAAAATTTGAATCACATATTTTAATAATAAATTTTTCATGCGCTCGTTTTGCGAGCATACCAAATTTTATCGGCTATTAATTCTACAAATTTTCTAAATTTTAAAAAAAAAAAAAAAAACTCTATATTGTTTATAAATTGTTACGACAGGCAAAATTCAATTTGTGAATTTATTAGTCACTTTTTGACATGATGATACCATTGTTTTTTTCCATAAACTTTCTCACAGTTACTGCTACTGATATTCACTTAATTTTTTTAATGTAATTCTACAGCAGAAAGGTTTAAACAACAAGTTTCCATATTGTAAAAAGTTTTTAAGGTTAGGTCATGCAATATCTTTTCACATCTGGTGACTGTGAATGTCTGTTTTAATAGTAAGTTGCCATAAGGGGAAATAATTTCTCTTTTGTTGGGAAGAAGATAACTTAACTGGTGGTTACCCTCAGATTGCTTTATAAAAATAAAGGGTTGAAATTATAAGAAGTAAACTATGTTTTTTGCTTTTTTATATTGATACCAAAAAAATAAATAAAAATGTCCAACAATAAAAAAATTTATTTCACTTAGTCTACCAACATAAGTCTAGCAATTTTTAACTCGTTATAAGCATATAATTTATGTAACTTTAATATTGGTATTTTAAGTGTGACTAGGAAATTTGTTGTAATACAGACTTCTTGTAATATGTCATACTCATTATTTCAAGCTTTTATTACATAAAGTGAATGCCTAAGTAATGAGTGAATTAAAAGGTGAAGTGAAAAATTGAATCAATGAATATGCGAATCAGTTTGTAAGTGAATTATGTCTTTATAAACTTGAAATTTGTAATGTGGTAGTTGATGATCACAATTTTTATCTATAATATTTATTAATCAGTTCAATCAATTTTTAACTTATCGTTTCACTTTTTACAATATTGGCTCATCATTTATTATTTGTTCTCTTTGTTTCTAGGTATGAAAATTGTGAAGACAGTGATATGTCAGATAATGATGATGTAGAAATTATATAAACTATGTTTTTCACATATGTTATATTGTAAATAGAAGTAACTCTAAAAAATTATTTAGTTTGCAAATACCATGGCTTCTTAAATGGTATGTTTTTTTTTTAAAGGAAAAAAAAACATTAAAATGTTTGTTGCTTGTAGCTTTTCCCGTTTACTATATTGGCTACATGTAACCTGGAGGAAGCTATAGTATTTTTTGTTGAATTGTTATATTTTGCAAAGTCATATAATATTTGTATATTAAATTTATTTTTGTTTAAAAAAAACTTATTACAAAACTTGTTTTATTTTCTAAATTCTTAAAAATTTTTTAAACATTGTAGAGCTTTTTTGTAATTCTTTAAAATTCGTTTAATTATTTCATTTAAAATATCATTGCCAGCTTTTTCAAGACACCATGAATTAAACATTTTGTATTGTTTTTATGAGAGTTAAAAATCAAATATAGTATATCAAAGACATTCATATGTAAGCTTATTAGGAAGAAAATACCTCTGTATGTCCAATTTAAGTAACTTTGTCATGTAATGTATAGTTTAAATTTTGAGATAAAGTATGGTTTTTCATATGTATTCATGTATTTCAAATTTATTTCTCTTGATATATATATATATATATATATATATATATATATATATATATATATATATATATATATATATATATATATATATATATATATATATATATATTTCCTGTGATCCTTTGAATTGTCTGTTCAAAATATATTTATAACAATTCATTTTCTAAATATAAAAGCATATGGCTTTAAATAACAGTTATTAAGATAAGTATTTTATTTGTAATTGATAACCATATCATATGCAATTGCATACTGTAGGGCTTTGATTACCCAAAGTAATTAGGACCAGATAATAAAAGTATTCACATTTAGGTTATGCGCTTTTTTAATTAATTTTCCTAAATGAACACTGATTTATAGTGTAATCTAGTACTTAAATTTATTTAATATGTTACTGTTATATGCTTACTATTTAATAGATATGTTTTTTAAATAGATATAAAAATATAATAATTAAAACTTCACTTACACTCATGCCTACATTGCAAAAAGTACAATCTCATTGGGAATTTTTTACTGATTTCATTGATCTGCAAAGTTGATTTTATTGATTTGTATACTTTTGTGAGTTTAATGAGGCTCTTGAAATTCCTTACCACATAGTACACTCATTTTTTTATGCTGATAACATTATATGTTTCTTTTTAGCAGAAAAGGAAGCCTTGGCATTCACATTTATAGTAATAAAAAAAACAATAATTAAAACTTTCAAGCTTCTTCATCAAAATAAAAGCAACCAACTTTGCCGATTCACAAAGTGTTTATTTGTTACTCACATAAGAATATCTAATCTATGTAGTCATGCAGTATTTTTATAAAATTTTACTTTTTTATTAATGAATTGTTATTGATTTACTTCAACATATTATTGAAATTTAGAAAAGAAAAAAAAATTAAGTGCACACGCGGAAAAGAAAAAAACATTTCTGTTCACTGAAATATCAGAGTAAAAAGAAATTCAGATAATCAAGGTTCTACAGTATTTTAGCAATTTCAAATGCATTGCATATAAATGTATGAAGTATAATTTTTCTGCCTTACAATGTTATAATTTTATTTTAAGAATGTTTGATGGTATATAATAATGTGCTACAATTTTTGTTCCTAATGAATTTGGTTATTTGTTATCAATAATTTTAGCATTTGAAATAATTTTATATTTTTCCATGTTACATAGTAAATGTGTATTGTGAACAAAAATAATTCATAAGTCAGTCCACTTAAAAGTTTCCTAATATATTTCTTAAATCTTGGGACTGCCATTAACGAAATTCCCTTCGTTTGAGAGCTATATTATCTATACTATTAGTGCAATATGAAAAAAAAGGCAATCTTCCTAATAAGTTTATTCTCATTTTCATATTGTTATTTTTAAATGTACTATTGGAGCTTCCAGCGGAGCAGTTGCATACTAGAGATGAGTTCTAGCTCACATTAAAGAGGCTAGTATACTAAATCCATACCCATTCGAGAATAATATTTTTTTTCATTCGAAATTCAATTGGTCAGATCAATAAATTCAAAATTTTCTAAGATTTAAAGTTAAAATTTTAGAAGAGAAAGACAAAATAAAATATATTATTAAGTTTTATTTACGAGTCATGAGATAATACTAATAAAATTTTTGCACTTAAGATTTTTTTTTTTTTTTAGACTTATTTAATGAATCAAGAAATTTTTGTATAATTAAGCAAAAACAACCTTTATAAAGCACACATGAAGGTACAGAAATGGATGTACTATAGTTCCAGTTCTATAAATAAGAACCTTTCTCAGTGTCTGAACACAAAAATTTTTGGTGTTGAGAGTGGTTCTTGTTTACAGAACTTAAACTGGTACAGTAGAAGATCTTTATAAAGCAAACTTTGGAACATGAGGTTTTGCTTTATATAGAGTTAGAAAGTAAAGTCCAGCTTCTGTTATAAAATGATTGACTTTCTGATAGTTCATTTATCCAAGGGACAGTCATTGTACTGAAGAATTATCATTGACACGAAACTCCCTACCATTAAATTCCTTAAATGCTTATCTGTGTAACCCCTGTTTAATCTAATGGAATCATGCTATGATTTGGCGTTCAATAGTCTACATTGGATAGATTATGTAGTCTACAATGGATGGACTATGTATGAAATTTTTATCATGTGCCAGAGTCTGTAAACTTCATTTATCTATTAAGTTTTGGCTTAGTCTGTCTCATCTCTATTGCACACTAGTTTGCTTTAAACTAAATGTAAATACATTTTATAAAAAGTTTCTTTATTATTATGTACAGACATAAGGATTTATTGTTTATTTATTAAATTGTAGAAAGGGTAAAAATTAGGACTATAAGAAAGAAAAGTGCTGACATAAAATTTTGCACTGTAAAATTTTTGTTAAACAGTAACTTTAGAGGCAATTTGTAAATTACTTTAATACTTAATTTAAAGTTATATTTCAAAGTGAATAATTACATGTTCTATTGTTTATATTAATTCAATGAAGAGCTGAAAAACGAAATTTGCGCAAATGAGATGGATATTAAGTGAGTTCATATGTTTCCTTTGATTTTTTTTAAATCTTGCCTCTAAAGCTGCTGTTTTGAGTCACTTAATAAGTTCCAAATGAATGACACATTGAAGTTGCCAAAATAATATGTTTGAGAAAGAAGAGTGAACTTTTTTTTTTTGTGAAATTGTTTTGAAATCTGTTAGAAATATGATACAATTTCTGTATTATCCTATCCTATTTTTTAAATAAGCCAAGTTGAAATATTTTTTGTGTGGGATTATAATTTTGAGTAATATATTCTCTTGTGAATATTGTGTATATGTGAATGATATTTGCTGTTGATCATGTTAAGTGATGCAATAAGGGTCACAATTTTCATTTTTGATTAAAATTTTGAGTTATATATTCTCTTGTGAATATTGTGTAAACATGAATGGTATTAGCTGTTGATCATGTTAAATTATGCAATTATTGTCACAAATTTGTGTCAAATATATCAAAATGTGAGTCAATTTTGATTGAATGTTGTAACAAGGAAGCAACTATTTTTTGGTTAATAGGACAACAATTATTTGGCAGAAATATAATACTACTTCTAAGAACCTCTTTTCCCTCCTTTTGTAATGAAATATTTTTGAAAATTCATTTTCTTAGAGAAAATTTTCATGCGTAGTTTTAATGCGATTAAAACTTACATATATTTAAATGTAATTACTTTTTGATTTTTGTAATGAGAAAAAAACTTTACATGCATGTAATAAGAAAAAAATTCTACTTGCGTTTTTCATTTGATATATTAAGTAATCAAATACTTATTTCTAATAAATTTATTTTATTAAATTTATGCAAATTTTTGACAATGTTTTTCAAGTTACTCAAACCTATAACTTTAAGGAGTTGTTTTAAAGAAAAATATATGAGCTCACTCTAACCAATTTTCATTTGCGACGTTTTGATGCTCTTCATTGAATTATTAGTTTAAGATCTTTGTTTTCAAATTCTAACCTTTATTATTTAAATTATTTTCTTAATTCTTCATTATTAAAATCTTTCTATATTCAAGCTTGTATTATTTCCCGTGCATTCATTCTAAAATCAGGGAAAATACTAATGATAAACTTGATAGTATGCCTATTTAAATTATTACTTTTTTGTAATTTGAGATAAGCACTTGTTATAAAACAATTAAAAACAACATTCCTTGAATGATGTCTACACTTAAAAAAAAAAACATTCAGTTCCAAATATTTTTTATGAGTTAATGTTAGGCAGGCTGCACACTGAGGAGATAAGCTATGAGAAAGAGGCATACAGGTGGTGATTTCTATACTTTTGCATTAGGATGTGCAAAGGTGATTTGCACATGCCTCTTATTTACTGCTTACCTCCTCAGTGTGTGACCTGCCTTATTCAATCTAGGAATATTTATTTTTTTCAATTGCGTTAAAAATAATACTGGGTTTATGTTTTAATGCCAGAAAAAGATTAGTAAAAAGTAACTTTTTTATGTTATTATTGTAAATTGTTTAAATTAAAATGGAAGCATTTCTACATTCCTTTTTAAAGCATCAAAACAATACTAGCAAACATGTATACTTTCATAAAAGCATTTCTTGTATTTTTTGCAGCTGATTGTAGAATCAGTGTTTCTAATGTCATTCATACAGGAACTTTGTTATCAACATTATAGCACAATATGAATGAGCTAGTTTGATTACATGGAGTTAATGGAGCTCGCTTTGAATCGTTATCTCGGTTATAACGATTGTAATAGTTAAAGTGTTAGAAAGTTCAACCAGTTTTAATCTAAACAGAAAAGTGGAAATATTCTTTTCTTCTCTTTTATTGAAATTATTTTTTGACTTTTCTGTTTCATTTTTTTGTTGAATAAAATGCTTAAAAAAGAAAAATTTAACTTGTTATAGAAACTCTTTTCTTATTCTGCAATTTTTATTGCAACTTGTTTATTAAAATAAAAATTATTGAAAAATTTAAAATCCGATAGGTGCAATGCTCAATCCAAATCTAGTAAAAAAGTTTTCTAAGATTTAAAATAAATTATAAATTGAATACAGTGGAACTTTTAAACGTGAAATCGGCAGGACTATGATAATTATTTCATGTTATCCAATTCCGCACCAAAACAATTTATTCCTTACCTTTAATACGTATTGTGTATGACATTAATGTATGTAAACAATACTATTATGTACCAAACAAATTAAAATAAATATACAAATTGCAATTATTTCATTTAACTATTTTATTCAATTGCCCATCTGATACTTTTAACAAAAGCAGAAATAGCATTCCTCAAATTGAATAATTAGCACATGTTAGTATTAACATGTTTATTATCTGTGCTGTAACCAGTTTCCTTTCATGTTAAGTGATAATCAGCTTGTTAAACATGTAAAATATAATAAATAATGTAAATCCTACTACAAATAAATAATGTAATAACAAATAAATAATGTAATAACAAATAAATAATAATGTAATACAATAAATAATGTAATAAAAATCATACTTCGGGGGATAGGCCTTATGAGCTATTTCCCTTCTAACAGCCTATGAAGGATAGTTATTAATTGGTAAAATAATAAATATTGGCATATGCCTCTCGCAATGGTAGAGAAGATCTACAGTCCCTGTTCAAACTATTAGACACACTGTAAGATTCCATGTAAAATCTTAATTATCAGGTGATACTATACAGCATTATTGTATTTACGCAGCTGAAACTGGCATACACTTGTTTATGTTCGTATATCAATTGAAATACATTAAAAATAAATACAAATTGGAAGTATATGAAAAAATCTCCCTGATAAAAACTCATTACATGTATGTTTAAATATAAAAGTATTGCAATGTAAACTCGTACAAAATATGCAATTATTAAAAAACTACAGTGAATCTAATAATTTGGTCTAATTATTATAATACCTGATATAATAAATATTTATATAATATATCGTCTAATTTATATTATATATCATCTAATTTAACCAATCGATACACGGGCATAAACAAATGCAAGCCAGTTTCAGTCGTGTAAAAGCAATAAAGCTGCATAGTATCACTAGATAATTAAGATTTTACATTTAATCTTATAGTGTGTCTAATAATTTGGCCCGGAGGAGAGAGCAATAGAAGGTAGGGGGAGAGCTAAAGCGGTTGAGGAAAACACAATAATAATTGATTGCCGACTCACAGGACATGTTAAGCAATTTTAGATGAATGCGGTTCGACTGTATTATTATTTGTTGTACAAAATATTGATAAAAGAACTATTATTAAATAAAGGGTTGTGATGTAATTTGAAAATTATGAACTTCATTGTTAGAAAAGTCTGTAGTCAAATGATTTTTCACATTTCAAAAGTTGAAGAAATTCAGAGTGAGTCTCATTGGCTCCATATCATGGTAGTTAACCAATGTATGGAAAAATAACGTGCATATATGGAATACTTAAATATTTACTTTAATAATGTCATAACATTTAATTTCTTTTTATACCCATAAATTACTAAGACTTAAGTGTTTTTAAAAATAAAAAAAATTCGAGTCGCAACCGACCTAGGCATAAAATGATTTAGTTATCTTTGATTTAGGTTTAAATGAATTAATTTACTACTATTAATTGTCACTGTTGTTTTCGATATTTCTAAAATCATATATAAATTATATACAAGGTGTTCCATAAAAACTGCTGTTAATATGTATTTTTAGAATCCTTATCAAAAATGTAAATAAAAAGTATGCACGGAGGGTCGCAAATTAATATTTAACTGGGGGGAAAATATCAAAATCTTACAAAATCACATTACATGAGAGCGAATGCTATGAATAAGACAGGTTTGATAGTGAGAGTAAACAGAGACCAGTTTAAAGATTATTAGAAACATTTAGTTTCACCCTCCAATTATATATATTTTGATATTTTTTACTTCCACCTTTCTCAGATTTCGATAGCATTCTTGCATTTTTTTTGGTTCAATATTAATATCCTATCGTCTCATTTTTTATAAGGTTTCTAAAAAGTACACATTAATGGCCGTTTTTACTAGTACTCTATATATGTAAGGTCTCGACTCCAGAAAATCTTAATTTGTCACTGTTTTTTTATAATTTCGTTTAATGAAAATATATACTTGAATTTTACACATAACTGAACTAAACATATATTTTACATTGAATTTTGTTCAAATTTTCATTTTTAGTATATTTGTATTATACAAATTTACGTATATTTTCTTAATATTTGAATATTTTCCTTACATAAATTTTTTCTCTTTAAGTTGAATTGCTGAAAAATATTAGACTTAGTAAATATACTACATAACCATTTAAAGCACTATTATAAACTTTTTTGCATTTTCTTTAAATCTGAACTAGGGAAATCATTCAGATGTGTTTGTTTTTCTTTCTTATAATGGTTTAGTATCTTCAATGTAGAAATGCTCTTATAAATTGTGTCAAATAGCTTGTCTACTTAATACATATATCAAATTTTTTTGATCAATTCTCATTATAAATAGATGAATGGTACTAGATTCTTTTGAGGTATTTCCATATTCCTGGTTTGAATGTAGTATTTAATTGTACTTTGTATAAAGGTGTTGACACATTTTAATGAACATTAGGCAACTTAAATGCATCACTGGTCCTTTTAGCTAATATATAAATTATTTTGATCTGTATCATTATTAAGTTTATTTATCCACCATGAACAATTTTCAATTTGGAGGTATCTTTCCACTATTACTTTATGTATATTGAAAATAAAACCTGTGAAAATTTGTTTTATTGATTGTTTATTGTTATAGGTTGATTATAATAGGTTGTTTTATTGATTTTTCAAACTAAAACAGTACAGGCTGCTTTCTTAAAGATCGGGGGATGATCCGATAGTCAAATAATTGTGCATGTTATGATGGTGCACCCTCACAAACACAGTGTGAGACATGACAGTTAATGCCCCCTCTTCTCCAAATTGCAATAGCCAAACCGAAGTGCATGCTATTCAACAGTGTGGAATGGTATGACAGTGGAAATGAAGTGCTGTAATATCACAGTTTTGCATCAAATTAATTATCTTAAATGGTTATGATACTAGAAAAAAATATCGATGCATATATTACAACTTATATGGACTTAGCAAAAGTTTTTCTTGGTGACATCTATGTTTAAGGTAAAAATCAAATTTTAAAAAAAGAAAAAATCTACATGAAATTAGTAGTTCAAACATGCAAGGTAACTATGAACATGGGGAAGGGGAGTCTGGGAATATCAGAAAGATATTTGAAAGCAACTTTGACAATAAAAGATGCTTTAAAGGAGTATTTAACTCTCCTTATCTTGTGTCAATAACAGATAAATTAATTAAATATGGATTATAAGCTCATCAAAAAGTATGCAGCCTACATAGAAGAATGCAAAAATAAGGGAAGAGGAATTACAAGAAATTAAACAACCCTCTAGAGATAAAGGGTTCTGAAATTAAAGGGAAAGAATTAGATACACAAGGAAATTAAAGAAGCAGTTGAAAATTCTTCAATTTAGAAAAGCTTTGGAAAGAAAATGATTTGAAGGGAGTGGAGATAGCTCATGTAAACTAATGGGTGTCATGTCAAGAATATGAAACCTGATCTTGAAAAGAAAAAAAAAACCATTAATAAAAAATCAGCAGTTTTTTTGTTGTTTAATAGCCACTTATTTATTTTTAGTGAAACTAATTGTTATTATAAAAAAAACAACAAATATTATAAAATTTACAACAAAAAATCTTAACAGGTTTATTTTGATTAAGGATTTCCAACAAACAATTTGTTTAAATTTTTATTTTCTCTTTCAACTTCTACAGGGGTGATTGTGAGCCGAACTCAAAAATTCTGAAAATTTCTCGAGTAAAATCACGAATGACCCATTTAAAAAAATAAATGTCTCTATGTATTTAAATTATTATTTTCAAAACATGAAATTCTAAATAAATTATATGCATCATAATTTAAATGGATAATTATGTTTAAGTTTACTTTTAAGTCTAATCACATTTATTATTCTACCAGAAAAAATATTTACAAATGAAAGAGATGCCAAATATAAAATATAGTTCTAATATTTTTAAATAAAATAAACAAGAATTTGTATAGATGTGATCAATGATTTCTTAAAACTTTTGGATCATGGTTAGCGAAAAATCCGGAGCGCAATCATCTCTGACTTCTAGCTATATAATATAATGTATTAATAGTAGGAAACTTGAAAAAGTGTAATTTTAAAATTATTGATCAACAACTTCAATTTACACTTGTACTAGTCCTTGAATTGCACTTAAATCACAATAATACATGAGGAACTAGAGGAAAAATCTACCTATTGTCACCTTTTTGACAAACTAGCAGGTTCAAAATTTTTACTCCTAAAACAATTCTTTCTTAACCATTTTTCCAAACTATAATTCTATTTTGTGTCCTTCCAACCTAAAGGGTAATTTCTGTCATTTTAAAAAAGAGCAATTTGAAAACCTATTTTTACTTCATTAATTATTTTTCAACTTCAGAGTTTCTAAATTTAAAAATCTCATACAACTGAATAATCTCATAAAATTACATCTTTTAACATTATAATTAATAAAATTTTTAAAAAAATAGCTTATAGACGACCTTAGTTATTGACAAAAATATATTTTGCACTAAATTCCATATTTTCAAATAATTTCTAAAAGAGGACATGGCAGGAAATACTAGATTGACTCTGGGATTAGATTATTGCATGCAAAATGTGCAGAGATTAATCCAATATCTACATAACTTAAAATGCATCAAAAATATTACATTGGCAATTTTTTTTTTAATTAGAAGCAAAAATTGTTTCTTAAAAGATAATACACATAACATAATTCAATTATAAGGCAAAATAAAACACTATATTTAATTGGAAAATATTTTACATATTTTAAAGATAAAAAAAAAGACAAGGCTAGATCATTGAAAGCTATTTATTAGTGGTTACCATATTATTAGAACATTAACAAAGAATCATGAATAGCAACATATATAAATGATTCATAACACACATGCAGTATTTACAAATATGCTACTCTATGGACTTCTTCAATATACGACTTCTTTAGCAATTTCACTGTATTTTTTCTATTACAAGTGGTGCTATAAAGAAAGAAAATTTAATTTTGAATGCCATCGATCAGTTATATATTAAAATACAAAATAACTATTTTATATTTCTTTTAAATCCCAACCTTCTGTACCATGGTAATGAAAAATAAAGTTCTTAATCTTAAAGAAAATCCAGACTTTCATGTCAATACCATAATAACTAGGGCATAGGAACAAAAAAAATTTTAATTTAATTTTTATATGAAAAGAAAACCACAATTTTTAAATTATTTTATTGACACTGTACAAAACTTGTAATGTAAGACAGATGTTTTATAATCCTATTTTAGCTATAACTAGAAAATTTTGTTAGAAATTTAACTAATAAATTAATTCTAAAAAGTAATGAAAGAAGCATATTGTGTGATTTTTTACAGTAAGTGTGATGTGAACCACAAAAATAAATTTTCTTAGCATTTTATGCAATATCTAATACTTTCTACTTTACTTTTCCAATGTATATCATTATAAATTAGTGTTAAAATTACTTCTATGTTTAATTATTTAATAGATTCATAATTTTGCAACTAGTACTATTTGTATGTAGTAATGCAGGGTTGGCAAGTTTCTGCTGAGGCGGTTAAAACCACAGGCAAAAACTGCTTAAATCCAAAATGGCAAAAATCCCTTTCTGCCACATTTGAGGTAGAAACTCATAAAATGAAATAAGAGTAAGTATTGGCATACAATAGATAATATAAAGAAAAAATTAAAAGTTAACCTAAGTACAATTGAATTAAAAGATTATTACCATTTAAAATAAAAAATTACATTGTTTGTACTTAGTAATAGTCGATAACAAAAGAGAAGTTTTTAAGTGGTTTCTAAAACTAAGCAATTTATTGTGCACAAATGAGAAATTTAAGAAGATTTTTTCAAGTCCAGCAGAACTAGCAGGCTCGCCATGAAGGAACAAGCTAGATTTGTGAAACTTTCATCAATTACATATTTTTTAAAACTGGACTATGTAGTAGCTGGGGTAGTTAACAAAACTTGACTAATAAGTTTTAGGTAATCGGACCAATTAATTTTGCAAAGTTATAATATAAGGTTTTAAATATGGATTAATTCTGGCAAGTAAAATTCTAAAGTTTTCATTTTGAAAACATGAAAATTTTAATCACAACACTTTGAATAAAGCATATAAGCAAAAAATCGCACCTCGGCAAGAGCAGTGTCATAACTCTGAAATGCAGCATTTGAGAAAAATTGAACTTACAGAATACTATAAAACTTATTCTGAAATAGACACAACTGCCCTCAGCTGGATAAATGGCAAGTTAGAGAAGTGACACTTTTTGAGCTTGATGGGACACTTCATACACATTTTTTAATGACATAACCTCAAAAGAGTTTTTTGACTAGTGTCACTTTTCTTGCCAGGGTGCGAATGAAAATCAGTAACTACCCGTTTAAATTTGTAAGTCACTTATATTCTTTTTGAATACCACCCAAAAGAATCTTTTCCTGCATGAAATTAATCCAAATATAATAAGCATCTGCAATTAACACTTTAGTCACATTAGATCTTTATTGCTTTTTCTGTTAAATCAGCACTATAAGTTGCATTTCTTTTCTCTCTTTCTGTATTTTAAAGAATTAGGTACAAAACATGAATTCTGAAGTTTCAGTCTTGAAATTTAAAAAAATTTTTTTTGTTAACATCAAATTTTTATTATTATATCAAGTTTTTACAATGAAAAAAAGGAGTAAAATTTTTTAGATTACTTATACAAATTAGTAGTTACAAAAACTATTTAAGACGTTTTTTAGTGTCTGTCAGTTTTTACTGTAATGAACAGCACCTTCCAGCGAAAAGTCAATCCTGTAGTAATGTGAAAACATGCATGCTAAGATAAATAAAACTGAGATTACTTAAGATAATTTTATAAGCATTGAATTAAATTTAATAATAAAATATTGCTTACATAGATTTTATAAAAAATTCCATAATAAAATATTGCAACTATTTTATTAAAATTAAATAATAAAATATGGTCAATACTTTATTACAAAACCACATTGTTTTTTGTGTATTGTACATCATAACTGGGAACTCTTAATGAGAAGACATTTGTACCAGCAACTACGCTAAAAGTATCAACAATAAACCCATGCATTGAAATAAATATATCTATAATTTATTAAAACATTTGAGAAATATAATAGCACCTAATAATATACATTTCATAACGTAATGACGCAATCTGCGTTAATACTGTTTTAAGCGAAAACAAAATATATTTAAAGAAAATATCAATAACTGATTGAATATTAATTGATACCACAGACTGATTTATTTTAATTTATATTGATACCGTGTAATATACATCTTATAGACATAAAAAGAAAAATTACCGGCTCGAATCAAGCCAATAACAAAAAAGTAGGTAAGGCAGGTTTTTAAAACAGCAGATCTCGCTTTCCTCTTCTCCTCAACAGGATCAATCCTTTCAAATTTGAATGGCTGTACACGAAACATTTTTAATATATATTATACTTTGAAGATTCTATTTTAAATAATTCAAAGAGATGAGCTAAACGAGACAGCACTATAACAATTTTTCAGCTAAGGTAAGTGCACATTATTTCGATTGATTGATTGATCATTAACTATACTTTTTGCTTGTTTCTGCCCAGTTCTGGTTGGTAAATGGATGGACTTTTCACACTAGGAAGCGCTGCATACTCTTTGCTGCCTGTATTACCGGGTTACTGTCTCCGGTGTTTTTGCTGCCCAACGTGTTCATTGTGTTTTTGAGACGCTCTTGAGTAGTATTTCTTGTACACATAGTTGTCATTGGCAATCGCAACACTCAAATACGCCATCTGGGAAGAGACCGGTTTCATGCCTTTAGCCCTTCTCCCTTCCCTCACCTCCTCTTTTCAGTTGTATAGGAATGTACTACGTTAAATTCCCTTTTCTTAATATTTTTCCTTTTTATTAAATAAAAATATTTTTTAAAATTTCCATGATACTTTTCTTTAGAACAAAATTTTCTTGCGATTTACTTAAATTATGGGATTTATTTTTTAAATTTAAACTTAAAGATATTGAATATATTTTGGATGGCAAAAATTTCCCTTTTCTTTTCGAAAAGAATCTTAACTTTTTGCTCGCTCTTCATTTCTGGTCAACGGTCATTGCACTTCCCCTGGGGAGAGTTACCTCTCTATTATCCTTTTGTGTTTTGTCGTCTTTTGGAAGAAGATGTCTTTGAAAGTATTTTATGACTTTGTTTTTCACAAAACAGCCAAATGTGAGAGCTAACTTTTCTTTATTAATTTTTGGAGGGCTTACTTGTCCAATCATCCGCTGTTCAAATTCTCGATTTCTTGAATTTTAATTTCTTATTCCTTGTCTGGATTATTCTCCACCAATGAATTTTCTGAATATGGTCGGAAATTCACTCTCTGACTTATTTGATTCCAAGAAGTGTGCCTCCTGTCCGTTTTTCTCCGAGATGCGAACTTCCATCCGTATCGAGGGAATTTACTCCTTTATCTACATCCTTTTTCTTTGGCTTTAATATTAATGCAAATCCTCAAATTGTTATAAATTTAAGTAATTATATATCCCTTTTATTTACCTATTTATACGATTGAATGTTCATTAAAAGTTAAAGATCCTTTCAATTTAAGCGTTCCTTTTATATTGATCTTCTTACCACAATTTAAATTTATTTTTCTCGTGTTTCTTTAATATAATATATTAACTTTTTAAAATATTCAAAACTATTCTTTTATCCTTCATTTATATTTAGACCTTAGTGTTTTTTAAAATTCTTCTTAACTGCATATTCGATGATTTGTTTTGTGTGGTTTAAGTCTAAAAAAACGTGTTTTTGTGTGAAAAATTAATGTAATAAGAGAACGAGTTTAGAAAATAAAAATAAAAAATGTGTTGTTTAATAATGTGTCCTCATTTAACTGCATTTTTTTTCATGAGTGTGTCTACGCGGTGAGTACATTTTGTTGTTTTGGGACATACATTTATTTTAGAATTGGAAACATCACTTCACTGGGTCAAATGTTAAGCTTGTATTTGCATATGGCAAGTCATTGTCATGTTATCTTAATTTTTAATTATTCCTCTTATTCAAAATTTAGTGATACCAATGTTCAATATTAACCTCGCGTAGTGTGTAACAGCATGCAAACTTTTATTTGTAACAGTAGTAATTACTTGATCTAATATTTGTATGTACAATGAGCTCCAAATCTAAAACTCAAAGTGGCTCTTGCTGTGTAGTTTAGCATTTGAAAAAAGAATCGTTATAAAATACTTATTACATTGTCAACACTATTTCAACTTCGAAATTTAAACCAAAATCATAATTTGTAAAATTACTTAGTCCGGCAGCTCGAACAAATGCTAACACTAACGTATAATGGTGCCTGATTTGCAACAAGCACAAGAAGCCAAATCAGTATTACCAAAAAAGCGAGTTCTTTCTAAATCTAGCAATATCATATTTTTTAACAATATATCTATAAATAACTAAAATAAATTTTCTCTTAAAGCTCACCAGAATTTATATCTTATTTTAATATCTTATGAAATAAAGCAAATTTCAGTTCAAAAATCATACAATTTCTTTCTTTTATTGAATACAAAATTATCTGTTTTGAAAATATCGCTTTGCAGAAGACGCTGTAAGCTTTCTAAACGGCAGGTCAAGGAGTTCGAGATTGTTGTTGTTTATATTTATATTGAAAACACCATTATTAAATTTGAAACAGATTTGTCAGTTTGCTTTAGTTTTTTTATTTAGATTAAAGAGCATAAAATTTTTTTTCCACAATCTACTAATTATTTTTAAGAACTTTTTTTCACTGTATCCAAAAGGACTATTTTTATTGTATACAAAATCAGCGAATAAGAGCTTGATTGGAGCATTATATTTATCAGCGGAAAACTCATAAAAATCATATAAACTCTTGAGATAGTCATCTAGTCGAATTTTCATTTTGTGATGTAGCTAAGTTATTTGTTAACCCAGCGTAAAGCCATAATGTAGATATTTTCCTCATAAAAGCCTCATCTTTACTCTGAATGTAAACAAAAACTGGTTATGAAGCGAACGAATAAGTTTTTCCCTTCCTCATCAAAGCTCGTTGCGTAATAGAATAATCGGATCTTGATGCTCTAGGACTCGGACTTACTGGTTCGAGACGGTAACCTCGGAATTGCTCATTAATTAGTGCAAATGATATTTTAAGTTAGGAAATTAGACACAAAAACGCATTTTCTGTGAATAAACATACCTTTTTTTTTTTTTGACGGATTCGTATTTCTGACCTCCAAAATAGGGGAGGTAGCCACCCCAATAGTTTGGTCAGGAGAGCGGTTGAAAGTTTGGACCTCTTACAGATAATTTCCCTTTTTGCGCATTTCACCATATCCTGAGAACTTATTAAGCAAATTGAAAAAAATTTATTTTTAAATTATGAAATTCGTTTATTGAAAGGTAAAATGCAAAAAATAACTTTTAGCAAATATTTATTACTTTATTTTATAATAATCGGAAATAATTATTGAGTTCAAAATTTTTTACATCATTTCAATAAATGTAATTTTACCCCGCAAAATACCAAATTTGAGTAAAATTGGTCAAATACTTTCTGAGAAATCAAAATTATAAATACGACTTTTTTTTTCCTTCGGACCTTTTTTTTAGCGCACTGTGCAGTGTGTGTGATAAGCATAATTTTATTATTTTTGTGATTTTAGAGTTTAGAGTACATAATTTTAGTACTTTATCCACATATAAATTAAGTACCTTTTCTTGAATCTACATTCATCTTTCTCCAGTTCCTCCAAAAAGCATAAGAATATACATGAATATGTACATGACATCAACATAAAGGGACAGAGCAGCGTACACATATTCTTCTGGATTAATTGCATGCATCTTTCCTCCCATTATCAATTGCGTGTCATAAGCAAGAAACTGAAATTCAATAAATTTATAATCCAGTCTTTAAATTCAGAAATGTATACAACTAATCTGTATATAACTGAGCAGTCACGGCTGAAATTCAAATCTGGGGCATCTTATTCTGAAGCAAACTCTCTATCACCTAAGCCACCATAACTCTTCTGCAGAATTATTATCAAAGTCGACCAAAAAATTAGAAAATAAAATAATCAAAAACGATTTTGTTGTCTATGCTCAGCAACTGGAGGAACGCGGTTGAGGTACGAACAAAAGAATTCAAAAACTGGACCGCCAAAATTTTTTTGAAAATACAAATTATTCAAATGCATTATTTAAAAATATTTTTAAGAAGGAAAAAAATGACCGAATATTAAAATAAAACTTAGTTAGGAATATGAGTTTATTACTATACTCGATAAATTTTTTTTCAATGTATTGAAACCCCATTTAAAATGAATTGCCGTCCCATGCTCTAGGGGAAAGCGATCATTTTTCTTAAGATACCCCCTTTCGATCAGCTCCATCTTCACCTAAAATAGTTTTCGAAGGTTTTTAAATCTGCTTTGCCCTGATCGATCTTGATAATGATTCTTTCTTTGATTTGAGTGTTCACTGCAATCCCTACCCATAATATTTATTTTTAGAGGTCTTGTCAAAAGTAAAGTCGAAAAAATTACAGATATTGAGGGCTTGCCAATTAACTTTTGTGCGAGGAATAATGATTTGAAATTTGGTGAATTACTATTGTAGAAGGTGGGATTAAGAAATATCGAAACCTGTTGGATAAAACGATGATACCAAAAAATGTGATCATACAGGTTTTAATACATTTTAATTCCATCTTCTTCAATAGTGCACCTCCAATTTGGATAGACTTTTTCCTTTTTTCTTGCTTGGGTCATACATTTTCAATATCATTATTGATTGACAAGGATTGAAAAAAAAAAGCATTAAGAGTGGTCTTCACGGAACACCGGTGTTTAATAATTTAAAGAAATACTTAGATTCCTCATCGTGAAGAGGATTATTCGAGTTCGGACAAATGTAAAAACCGTTACCGTTTTAAACTTTTCATGCTATTCATATATATAATTTAAATTCATAGTGATTAATGTAGGTAAGATAACTTAAATGATTCACCCAGTTTCAAAGATTTGTTTACAAGTATTTGACGTACAATGATGGAAAATGCATTGATTAGAATTTTTTAGCACGTACTACAAATGTTTAACGAATGCAATCTTCGGTCAACCGACAGACGTACCAATGGTAAACCAATTCCGTCCATACGTTTAATAACATATTTCTATCAATGTATCTCAGAAGCAGTAATGTCTTCCTGCAGATTTGCTGGCATTTGGGGTTATGGAGGACATAGTTAATAATTAATTCAATGCATGCTTGTAAGGGATTAAGATTTTTTATCCTATGGATTATGTATTGTATGAGGGATACATTATGCATTATTATTAAGAGTTTATGAAAAAACCAACTTTTTCTAAGTTATGAAGTTAGGGCATCCCAGGTAGCAAAAAGATATGATCTAATATTAGAAAGATGCAATATAATCCTGTCGTGCTGGAAAACGCAAGACTCTTGAATCCTATCTTCTAATATTAGAACTAATATGATAGAATATTATATAGTATTCGATCTAACATTCGACTTTCAAAATAATCATCTATTTCATTACTTTTGGTACAGCACCACATTTTTGAGAAAGGTTATCCCATATTATTAATAAATAAACATTTATTTATGAAAGAAAACAATGAATTAAATATTACTTAAAGTATCATTTTTAGCCAATGCAAAGAAAGCGAAAAATAATGTTAGTGGTAGTTTGCGAACGATTGAACTCGAAAAACTTTTTCAACTGTTGAGTTGTATGTAACTTCTTCAGGTTTGTTTACGACGTTTTGTTGCTCTTTCCCTTCTTGCTTCCGATATCGGAAACAAGAGGGGAAAGAGAAAAAAAATTCCATTTATTTCACAAGTTATTTATTTCTACCAAAGTTTGACTTATATATTTTACTTGAAAGTATTCATTGTCTTCAGAGTTTTTGAAGACTGATTTACTGATTATCATTACATGATTGTTTTCTGAAAGGAAGAAAAGACGATACCACGTTGGGGGGAAATTAAAATTTTTAACTTGTCACAGGTTTTGATATGAATATGAATAATTTTTTTCTATGGGTTCAAATTTGGAATTAAACACTTAAGACACAAATGCGTGATTATAAAATACTTTGTGGCAATAGCAATACCTGCAAGTGACGTCACTGGTGGATGAACAAATCAGGTTCGACGCACATGCGTGATGTCGCTTGCAGGTATCCAATTAAATCTGATCTAAAATCTTATTCAGCGTGATAATTGAATAGCCTCAAAATAAATTCTCAGACAAGAAAAAAAATCGATTTCTTATGCTTATCTTCTGTGTTGTAAAGAATTTTAAGTCTAAAAATAAAGAGCAAAAATCTATTTTTAATGTTTAAGTGTTACACAAGTATCATTTAAAGAAAAAATTGTCTAGAATTCACGCAACTTTATAATTTTTATTTTTACTATGAACCCCATTTTGAAATTATAGATACCAGTAATAGTCTGATAATTAAGTATTAATATTAACCCTAACGTAAAAAAAAATCAGGTATGCGCTTTTTTTCTAAAACTCAATTTCAAATGTGAACCAAATAATGCAAAGTTAAAGGAAAGGTTAATGATTAAAACAAATATATGCATTAAGTGTAGGGGTAAAATTTAAGTTGCAGTAAAAAAGAGGGGTTTGTAGCTCTATATTGCATTATTCTCTAAAAATTTTTATAATTTAGTGCCAAACGTAATTATTTTCGAGCATCAATTTAACAATTATGCATATTTTCCCACCTGTAAAATATGGTTCAAAACCTAGTTTAATTATAGCACTAAAAAGTAAAAATATTGTACTTATTGTCACCAAAATTAGCAAACACAATGCTTACAGCCATGAAAACTAATGCACCAGCTCCTGCATACACCATTGTCATAGTCTAAAAAAAGACATAGAAATAAACTTTAAAAAAACTTTTGAATGCAAAAAACTCATTACAAAATTTGAAATTACAAACTGAACTGAAACACAGCTTATCCATTGGTTACTTTTCGGTATTAAGTGAGAAAGAAAAACGACGGTGGCTGAAGTAGAGAAATAATAATAATAATAATAATAATAATAATAATAAAAAACATGAATTTCCAAGCGGCATGAAAGTTTGTAAAGAACTCAGGTAGCTCACTTAGGTAAACGACATTCATATCCTCAGCTATATAAGTGTAAGATATCGCCGTTTGTTATTTTTTGGATAGCATCATAGCATGCTTACGGAATCTTCCGAATTAATTTGTTGTTTGTTCCGTTGAAATTTAAATTGAAAGAATGCGTTATATTGTAAATACTACAAGTATAATAATATTGGATGCGTGCTGTTTCGCGCTTAGGCGTAAAAAGCAATCGAAAGTAGTAGTCTTACGACGAATTTGAACCCCTAGCGTCATCTATGTTTAGCGTTACACGGATAACCATATTAATCGCTACTTGCTATTGATATACTTTGATTTCTCACACATCATTCTTAATATTATTAAATGTCATAATACTTTTTAAAATATCTTTATTAATTTTTTTAATTTTTTTTAATTACAGATTGATTATAATGTATTAATCATAATCATACGAATTATAACTAAAAACCATAATAACTTACGTGAGAACGGACAATGATGGCCACAATACCAAAGATTAGCAGAACTATGAGCAAAATGCACATAATACCTCCGCAATTGGTTAAATCAAACTAAAAACCATAAAAAATAATTAGTTAAAATACCAGAATTAAAACGTTAAATATGCTTTTATTTATTTTTTACACATTAAATGATGAATTATACTCGGCTCCATTTTTCGAAACAAGTTAGATAGAAGAACAATGTCCAATAAGAATGGGAGAGATACATGGTTACTGTTGGTCCAAGGAACCATTTGACGGTAATCATCATAACATTGAAATACCACGCTCCATCATGAATTGATGATGGGCATTGCTGGACCAACAATGCCAAACACGCGTTATTTGTTGACCATTAAATCGGCATAACATCATCTTCCAACATGAATGTTGTTGATCCAACAGTACCAAACATTATATAATGGTTAATGATATAATCGTTGATCATTATACGTATAGTGGTTTATCATTGTATAATGGTTGATCTCATGATGGTTAACTGTCATAGTATTGAAGCAGCATCGCACTTCATGAAATCGTGGAAGTTCGTTGGCATATCAAAAATCATTCCATTGACTTGGTTATTTAATTTACGTTGGATATTTTACACAAATATATTATTTGGGTACGTGTTATTTTAAGATTAAAAAAAAAACTTTTTTATGACCAAATTATACAACTCTACACTTAGCATATTTAAATATGCATATTAAAATGCGCTAAATATTAAATATTTAGCGAATTTAGATAGTTATGTTTTCTAAAAAAAAATTCTGTCTGATTATTCATCAAGGATCACTTTAGACAGAGGAGGTACCAGCAAAGAACATATATGAACCAAAATTTTGTTAATTATTTAGCAAAAACTTAGAATATCATTTTTTTTTTAATTCTATTCACTGAACTATACGTCCGTAAGCGCCAATATTGTCTTTGGGTCATCATTAAATATTAGAGTTCCTAATATTTAACGCAGTTATAGTGTTACGACATAGGGGTCTGTGATTGGTTAAGAGGAAACCGAAACAAAGTTTTTCCTTATCATTGGGTGTTATTATTTTCGGAATCTCAAAATTATAGACATTAATACTTTTTTTCTGCTTTTAAAATAAATCTCGACCATTCAAAGGGTCTGTAATGCACAAAACAAATGCTAAATAACTATACATGTTTTGAAACTATCAACTTTTATAATTTACACGATAGCTATACTTTTCACTTTAATCAAACTATTTAAACTTTGGAAAATACATTTATATTAAATCAAATTTTTTCCCCTCTCAAATGTAAATAATACATATTTAAATCGTATAATGATGTTTCTCTTTTTTAATTTAACGATAAAATTGCATTATTAAATTTGGGCTATGCAACCGTTCTAAAGTCCATATAAAAGTTTACGGCAAAACGGTACAGATAGTTTAAAAGTATACATTTACTTAAAATTTATAATTTTGCTGTGGCATTTTTTATTATTCTTGGTGAAAGATAACTTTGTAAAACGTGAATTTGACGCGGAATAAGAAAGCGAGGTTTTAGAGAAACTTCGCCAAGTGTGGTAACCAACGCCGCTATTTCACTCTTTGGCAAACCCTATCAAGACATTATTTAAAACCTTTTGTCGTAACATAACTCTCTAAATTACGTCAGACACAGAGATTTTGTTGAAGATGAATCTCAGGTTGTCACCAATTGCTAATTACTGCGGCTCTTAGTGTGAGGTTAAAAATCAAAGCAGTTAAAAAATGCAAATGCTGAACTGACCTTTGTATAAAAAGAAAATACTGTCACCGCGAAACAGACAATCACACATATTCCAATAGCCATAAGCACTGAATTAGTATCGTACACACTGTAAGAAATAAAATTGTTTATTTGAAATGCAGGAATAGCACGTAATTTAGAGAGCAAAAAAGGTGAAAATTTCTTACCACGAAATAGTACCCATTATGTAGCTCATGCATAGAGTCTAAAAAAATAGCACATACACAATGAATGAGTGAACATACAGGATGCAGAAAAGTCATAGTACGGTGATATTTCTTGAGAAATACCCATGAAAAAACACGTTTAATAGCTTTGGTATCAGCTATCCAATGGCACAAAAGTTAACCCTTTAACCCTGACCCCCTTAGTTGTGGTAGGGGTACTTTGTAATCGAAAATAAGAACCCCCGGGTAAAGATTCCTTATAAGTACCACCATCTTACCTTGTCCCCACACCAATGATACCAAAAGGGTTCCTTTTGGTATCATTCTATATTCTAAGGTTTTCATTGGATAGAAATCTACATAGGCTTTTTCAAATTATAAAGTACGTCCATTTTACTTTTTAATATAACGTGTACTTTTTGAGAAATCTTCATTTCAAACAATTTATATCTTTTTCCTTTTTGTTGATTACAGTGTTACTCGTGAACTAAAATGCAAAAATTTGTTAGTCAAATTTCGAGTGCATTTGACTGCAATAAAAAAATGGGGGTAAATCCCGGGCAATAAAAAAAATAGGGGGTCGACATTAACTAGCTATTTGTAAAACTTGAAACTCGTTATGTTTTCATCTCCACACAATGTGTAACTTCCGAGATATTTGATTTTTACAGGACTTTCCGGATGTTCTATAATGAGTAAGAAACAATTGCACATTTAAGGAGGAGTAATTACTCGAAAACATTTAGAAAATTTATCCTGATTCATCAATCGATAATCTTGAACACGATTAGAAACGATATGTAAGACATTGTTTTTCCAAAAAAATAGGACCCATTTATTTAAATGTTATGAATTTTCTATCATCCTGCGTGCATTTTTCAATTTCTTTTTATAAAAGAGAGAGAGAAAAAATATTGACATATATTGAACAAAAAATTGTTTGATATAATGATGTTAGAGACTCAAAATTTCTTAACCGTAATAGAAAATATCGAAAGTTTATATTTTTTTTTATGAAACTATGCGCCTAAATATTCTTTTTTGTGTATAGTCACGGATAATAATAGTTTTATAAATAAATAATAATAATAATTTCCAATTTGTTATAAGAACTGGATCTTTTTGTTCTTATTCATTAAAAAATATATCTATTGAGTGACTTAGAGAAACTGAACAAAAATAAATGTATTATGGGAAATAATATAAGTATTTCTTTCGATATTAGAAAGAAAAAAAAAGTAAGGACCGCTAATGCCGCCACTGTTTTGGGTATTCAACTTAACTTTACATTTTGTTTTGTTTCGCTAAAACTATCAAACTTAGAAACTTGAAATTTCACAGGTGTGTAGAAAAATGTATAGGGGTATAATTAAATAAAAAAATAATATTCGATAATTATTAATTATTTAACTAGTAGGAGAAAACAGTTCTACAGGCCGCAAGAATGCAACTTCAGAATTGAAATAGTATGTTATGCTGAAACGGCCATATTTTTCATAAACTTAACACAGAGTTATTATTATTTTTTCTTCTTTCCAAATTCCAATTTGTTCGAAAGTTATTGTAATTTTATTTTAAGTGTGCTGCTCTTGAGAATTTTTTTTACTTTTTTTGCTTTACGTTATATTTTGCTTTGCTACACAAAATACATAAGACTTAGAAATTTGAAATTGTGAAGGTATGCAGAAAAAAATCACAGGACATATGACGAAATAAAATAAAAAAATAAAATTCAATAATTAGTTTAAAAATTAGTTTAAGAATTATTAACTGTTACATTTGTAGATAAAAAATACCATGTTTGGTTAAGCTGCAGACCTCTAAATTGCAACGACGGTGTTAAAATTTGACAATATGAAAGGGTTATATTTATTTATTGCTATCCCGTTTAAGTGCTTTTTTGTGAATTTTTTAAAGCTTCAGCTTTTTTGCTAAAAATATTGACTATTTATCGACTCCACTTATTGTCATGTAAAATTTATTTTTCCCTCGCGCCCAAGTAGATATTTAGCAAAAAATTAGAAAAAAAAAAAAAAAAGCAAGAGAGATATTACGTGTTGTCAGCTTTAAATCGCAACATTTATAGTGAAATTATTATAAGTAAATAAACTTAATAAAGAGCGATAAAAACCGTTCCATATTTAAATTATTATGGTTAATTGTTAACACTAACTTCTAATTTATTTGTTATTGAGTCCCACAAGCAGTAACTTTTAGGTTAAACATATTTTTTTTTCAAGTTCAGATGCTTATTTTTGAAATCCAGATAATAGTCAACTTCAAAATATTCTGCGTTTTTGTAGGAAATATTAATGTTTGAAGGGAAAAAAAAAAAAAAAAACAATGATAAATGAGAAGCAATTACGGGAATGTGAGCAGAGGACGGAGCTCCCTAGTTTTTTAAAAAATATAAAAACTGAAAAATATTATAAATAAATTAATTATATTGTTAAAAGAAGTTTTTAATGTTTAATTTTTAATTAAATAATTTTATTCTTTAAAAGCGCCAGATGATTTATTTTCGCTATTAAATTCTTTGACAAATTCTTAATTTAACACAGTTTTCCTTTTCGTAGTACGAAGGAAAACACGTTATTTAACTTGAAATTAAAACTGTAATTTTGCAGTATTATTTTATTTATAACATTTTACTGTTTTTGAATTTAAATTTGAAAAGTAGTGAATTTAATTTTGTGTCAAAATTACTTTAATCATCCCGGAGTTATAGTTTTTTAATAAATAAATGCAAAGATGCTAAATTTCTCACAACTAACAGAAAAATATTATTATTTTGGAAAATAATTTTTAAAGTCAAGATTAAACATATAATAGCCTAATTAATGCTTATAGTTTCTTAAATAATATAAACGTTCAATCTTATCTGTTACTGTGGAGTAATTTTTATTCCAGTATATTATAAATAAATAAAAATTAATATTTACTATTATAGCCAAAGTTATTAAGTTCAAAGGAAACTGACGTCTGAAAAAAATAAAAAAATTATTGAAAGAACAACGATTAAAAACAATAAATTCTTAAAAAGTATATATATATATATATATATATATTTAATAAGATAGGTGAGCTGTAAAAATACTTGTTTGAAGCATTACAGTGCATAGAGACAGAATATCTATGTAATGTATTTACATGAAAGCTCAATTAAAAAAATTGTAGCACAATAAAAAGAAAGAATTATTTTTTCTTCGAAATTGTCTAAAAATATATTTGGTTACAAAATTGAAAAAAAAAAAAATCTATTTAAATAAAGCAAAATGTTTATATGTATGTATGCACGTATGTACCATATATAAGTTTGCAAATTGGTGTACAGTGTGATGAAAAAAAAAAAAAAAGAAAAAAAAAGAAAAAAAAAAAAGAAAGAAGAAAAAGAGAAAAAAAAGGGGAAAAAAAAAAAAAAAAAAAAAGGACCACTCTGAGGTCCCCATAGTTAGATCAGGATAGCGGTCCGAAGTTTGGACCCGTAAATGTTAATTTTATTTTTTGCATATTTCACTATATCTCGAGTACTTTTTAAGCGTATTGAAAAATCTTTGCACACAATTTTAAAATTCACTTAGATATACGCACAAATGTATTGGACACAATTATAAAATTCACAAAGATAATTCCATGCAAAAAATAAATTTTAGTAGATATTTACTATTTTTTATTATTTTAATTAATAATAGTCGAAAAAATTTTGAATTTAAAGCCGCACAAATTTTTTACGTTATTTTAAAGTATTTAATTTAACATGGCAAAATTAAAATTTGAGCAAAATCGATTGAATAGTTCCTGAGAAATAAAATGTTAAATATACGACTTCTTTAAAATTTGATTTCTCATGAACTATTGAACCGATTTCACTCAAATTTTGCATTTTGCCGTGTAAAATTGATGATTTACTGGAGATTTATTGATGATTTACTTTTTAAACCGGGACGAAAAACAGGAATTCAGTTACTAAATAAAATAAGATATACGTGTAATTTTTATTTTAATTTTGTGAAGAAAACTTCAGGCCAACGCTTTTCAGTAATTTATGTCAGAATGATCAGAATCTTTACCACAGAAATGTGAAGGCCGATTTATTTAATCACTGCTTGTACAATAATATACAATTTTCGATGAACTAATATCCATATTGACTGCAATCTAGAGAATCTTTTTTTTTGTTGTTATTGTTATTTTTAGGATTACTAAAGTTAGAAAAATGTTAATTTTGTAATAAAAATTGTGTTCATTGTGTTTTGAGACCATGCGAAACGAATTTCTTATTAGGTAAATTTCTTAACACGAAATAAAAATGAACACTGAGACAAAAATTACCTCAATTTTTCAACGCAAGCTAATGCAATGACCACTACTAAATAGATACCCCTACAAAAATAAACTCTCATTTACTTTTATTAACAATTTACTTAGAATAAGTTGAACAAAATAGATTTAAGACTTACAATGCTACCCACAACAACGCAGTATTAGTCAATACAAAGTGCTTCACATGCGGTCTAAAAAAAGATAAAAATATTTATTACTTCCGAAAGATTTCTTACAGAATTTAATATTTTGCTTATGTATTTTTAGATAGCACACGAATATATGGTGGACAAACAGTTTTTAGCTGATTTCATATAATACAGTTAAAAAAAAGTTTGTAAAATTTGTGTATGCGAACACGTGATGTGTTCCATACCAGAAATAAGCATTTTATAAGAAATTACTTATTAATAATTAGTTATAAATTAATTTAATTCTAATTGCTGAATTATAAGTAAATTTCTCATATCATCAAGTTAGAAAAGGGTTGTCCAAAAAAAGTGGACTTGTGTAATAAAGTTAGAAAGCAGCGACACCCCACAGTGTTATAAAGAAAGTGAAGATATTTGTATCACACGCTGTAACGGACAACTAGTCAACTTCTCATATTGTGATGTGGCTAAAAGTTGGCTGTTAATTAAGCTTAAACCGATACGTAAATAGTTACCTCATAAAAGCCCCTTCTTTGCTCTGAATATAAACGAAAACCGGTTTTGATACGTGGGATGAGATTTTTCCTTCTTCATAACTACACAAAACAAAACTCGTAACCGACTAGTCTTCGGAGATCGCCTTACTTATGAGACCTGTTATGAGGCATGCAAACATTTCAAACAAAACAGTTCAGAAGCTCCGTCCCATTTTGCGCCATGTGTATTGATTAACCAGCTCACAGGAGAACATTTAAAATGAATCTAAAGTAATGCTAATAAGAATGCGTCCAGATCAGAAAAATGCGAAGCATTTTTATTTTAACCAGAAGAAGGTGATTGATCAGTCTAAGTGTTGCGCAATTGTAACTATTCATAGCTCTTTTCTTTATTTAAATAATAACTTTTATCCACCTTGCATAGATTTTATTTAAATTTTATTTTAGACATGGATTCTAAACTCCTCTAATTAATTGACTTGGTAAAAAAAGCGCAAGAACTTCTAAGTAATATCAAATACAAATTTATAAGAATTTTCAAATTTAATGATGAATTTTGAATTAGTGCGTCGTTCGGGAAATTATTTAAGCCAATAATTAAAAAAAAAAAAAAAAATAATAGAGAAACGTAGTTTGCATAAAAACATTACAAATAAAAGCAATGGTGGAACTTTAAAAATTATCTGATTATAGCTATGTTTGCAATTGCTTTTACTTAATACCCCATTTATACGAGGGCTGAAAATAGGCACCATAAATAATTCTTTTGATGTGGCTGGCCTGGAAAAAAAGGCTTGTCAAATTTACACCATTTCCGAAGTTAAGAACCACATATTGCAAGGTAAAAGATAACCACGTGACGCTAAGAGCCAATCAACATTAGCCTGCATTCCAGCCCGACAATGCCTGTCTGGAAGCAGGCCAGGCAAATCTTAAGTGAGAAATCAGGTTTACGTCCCTTTTATGGCACAATGCGCCTCATGGCAGGACTCATGTAAGCGAAGTGTCAGATTCTGATATCTAAAAATATTACTAAAAATCTTTTCAAAAGTTTGTAGCACCTTACAATTAAATTTAAAAAAGACTTACTCGAAAATAAACAAACATATTATTCCGAAAGTGAAAAGAAGTTGAGCTGTCAAAATAAGATACACCTGTAAAAATAAATACAAAAATATTTAAACCAGTCCTGCTGGAAGTAATTCACTCAGTTACAGGGTGTTTCGTAACGACCACTCTTAATGCATATTTTTAGACTCTTTGATTAAAGATAATACTCATTGGGGATCGTAAAATAATATTTAAGCTATCAATAAACAAAAGCGCTATCTAAATCTAACGGCGAGAATTAAATCATCAAATTTGATCATCAAAACTGTTTAAAACCAAAAAGAATTTCAAAGGTGATTATATCAGTGTTGCAGTGGTAAAACTTCTTTTACCGGAATGAATCACAGAGAGAAATACTTTTTTTTACTTAAGTTTCCTTTTTTTATTTTATTGTAACCTTTATAATTTCACTTTTTCTTTCTTAAAAATAATTTAATACATAGGAGCTTACAGATTAATAAATTATTTGTTAATGAAACATATATCGAACAACTTTAAACAGTTTCAAAAAATTCTATTTTGAATTGTTGTTTTCCTCTCTATCAATTACCATTCTTAGAAACAGCTATAAGCGTACAAAATATCATACCTCACAAAAAGTACCGGAAAATCGTTCCAGCCCCACTGCACCCCTGGAAGTCATGAGAAATACCGCCAAGTTTATTGGTTCAGCAATATAATTCATTTTGATGTTTTCATCTCACCTTCGTCATAAGTGATTTGAAAGATTTCAATAGCGTTTTTGTTTCTTCTTCATGAAACAATATTTTGAAATTTCTAATATTTGCATATTTTTTTTTCATTTAATTATTGCCAAGAATTTTAGAACTAAATATTAAGGGTGGTTATTATTTAACATCATAATGTATGTAGATTTTAAACAATTTTAAAAGGTTATATAGGTTTTGAAATTACAAGAGAATACAATATTTTTTAAAAAAAATATTTAATCTAATAATACCGTAAATGGAATGACTTATAGCATCACTTTTTGATGGTTTTTTGGGGACTGTTCTTAAAATGTAACATATAGTTTCAAATTTTACAAAAAAAATATATCTGCATTATAAATATGTGAAGTTTCATTCTAAATAGCGATGAAAATTAAAACACTTAAGGTGATTAAAAAATTATTAAACCAAATAATTGAAGTAAGGAATTTATCTTCTCACTTTTCGGACGAATGCTCGCCGAACTTTTTTATCTGCAAAAGCTTCTAGCCACTCTGCTTGTCCAGCAGTTTCCTGTTGCACGGGTCCTATTGGTCTAAGTCCTGGGGGAAATGATTGTCCAAATCTCGGGTCTGGTTGTCCGACTATTTGAGGACCAGGAGGCCTAAACCCTGGAGGGTTTGGTGGCGGATTCGAGCTTATATATATTGGAGTACCAGCTGTTGTTGGAATGTAATATACTGTAAAATAAAATGTTTCACTAAAAATGTGAATCCATTATATTTAGAAAGATAATTATAATGTAATTAATAAAATAATTATGGTGTATATGTATTCGTATATTATTATTCCGATCCATAAATAATTAGAGTTCCCACGAGTCTTAGAGAAAGTAAATGGCGGTGGTCTATTCACGCAAACTTTTCTTTAAGAATTTCCTCTTTTCCTTTTTTTCCTCTTTAACCACTTTAATGGTTAGAAGGTTGGTAAGACAGAGTATTCATACAAATGTATTTTCTTAACAAAATAACATATTGCGTTGGTTTCAAATGTATTAAATGATCGATGTTTGTATCTTTTCCTTTGCTACCATTAAATTACATAATTATCGGAACACTCGATATCATATTTCGTTATAATTTCATTCGTGTGCAAACACAAGTTTTCAGACAATTCACGAATAATTCAAAGTCAATCAAAGAAATCAAGTGAAATTTTGCATGAAAATACAAAAAAGTTAAGCAAACAAGGTGATAACAAGAAAATTATGGTATGAATTCAACTCAAGATCATGAGTTGATGGACAAGATAATTCAAATTTTATGTTACGCAACATAATCTCTCGTTTTTTTTGCGGCAATAAATCTAAGGCTTTTGGACAATAAAACTCATTCCACCTTTAAGGAAATTTTTAGCCCCGGGAGCTTCTTGCTAGGAGTATAGAAAACGGCATTTACACAGCTAAGAGCACCTTAGATATGCTCCACATGAATCATATCTAGATATCTACGAGGCCACTCTCTCCTTCAAATATCATCAATGTTCCTTAACAAGCCCGAACCTGGGCATACTCGCGTTGTATAAGTCATTCCCACCAATCACCACAGAGAAAACTGAAGAATCTGATTGGTGAGTTTTTCGCGAGAAAACATTTTTCTCCAATCATCTTCTCATTTTCCCTCGACGTATTCGAACCATATTCAGCGAAAATGACCCTTTAACCAATAAAAATTAACCGCAGACAAAAAGCGCCACTGAACAATCCTACATAAGGTTCTAAACTATCAACCCTTTAATAGTCAGAATACATTCATGACACTCCAGGTCACAGGAGAGGTCTCCTGAATTGCAGACAATTTGGACAAAGGCGCAGTGAACTTTTAACTTCATTGTTGAGTCCCGATTCAGTCTGAAAAATGATTGTCAAGCCAAACGATTGAGCTTAGCCAAAAAATGTTGAAAGCAGAGCTTCCAACTCGAAAATTCTGGTTCTCCACATTATTTTATCCCCGCCGGCCGAAGACTCCAAGCGTACAAAATGATGACAGGTACACGCTTTAGGCCCCCTTGGCTTCTGAGGCTAGATCTATAGCTCACCATACACGCTAAATCTATCGGGGTCACAAAGTCCTTTTAGTTCCCATACCTCTGGGATTACTGTAGCGGAGATTGATCGTGCTCTGGTTCAGGTCAAAATTGCGATCTGCGGATGGATGGTATGTGAGTGTGTTCTCCCTGTAAAAACGGGATGTGACGTATGTATGCCACCTTCGGATCATCCCAGGGAATATTTTCTAGACCGTCGCCAATAGTCCATTGTGCAGCTCTAGTGCGACGTAAATAACCTAAGCATAGTGCGACGTAAATAACATAACTAAAAATAAGTACCTAAGTACAAGTATAGGTGACAAATTACCACGTGACGCACAATACCACACGCCTGGATTTTCGGCCTGACTCGGAGTTGTCTTCGCCCGATAATACTTGTCTGAAAGCTGGCTAGGAAAATCAGAGTCTCTTTGGATGTCATATGCCTGGTGCCAGCCATTGTGTAAAAGGGGAACAAAGGAGTCTAAAAGGGCCGTTCACACACGTATGCGAACTCGGAGATGCGAGCGAGATTCTTATTGGTTAAATATATTTATTCTCTAAAAACTCGCCAATTAGGTTTTCGTTCAAATCTCTAAATTTGCATACAGGAATTATTCCGTATAAACGAACCCTGAACGAAAGACGGGTGAGTATGAAAAGCATTATCTAATTTTCAGTTCACTTGGAAAAAGTTTTTTATTTTATTTTATTTTATTTTATATTATTATTATTTAACTCACATATGTTTCCAGTTGGAGGATTTGTTGTGGGAACATTGGGCTCTACTTGGACAGTATAAATTTGTTGCTGCTGCTCGCAAGGTGATGCCAGAGGAGAAGACCGCGTTCGCAAGTTTAATTTCTTAAGTAAGTGGAGTTGTTTTTCGTGAATCTTAGCTAGCTTCACTTTACAAAATGACTCCGGTGGGAAGTCCTGATTCTCGAGAATTTTTATTTGCTGCTGTTCTTGGAGAGACTTCTTTTGCTGATCTAATTTTTTTTCAAAGTAGAGCTGTTTTTGTTCAGTATTGACTCGTTGCCTTTTGCGCCGGCGAAGTTTTTGATTTCTTCGACTTCTAGCAGATTTATTTTTCGGGTCTCTTCTTTCAGTAGTCGCCATATTCCTAAAAAGTTTAAAAAAATTGTTGCGGTTTTAGGTGCTGAAGAAGTTTAAAATCTTTCTGCTTACAGTTATCAATGCAAATATTTTTTCAGTACCACTTGAAAAAACATTCCTTAAAAAGCGCGAATGTTAGCAGCTTTCACTTTTAATTTTATAATTCGCATTGAGCAGCCCGGCCCGACTCTGAGTTTACGATTGTCAATGTTCAATATCGTAGCCTTGTAATTTTGATCCGTATCCAGAAGACAAGAGAACTCCCGGATCAAGCATTCTAAGAAACTAACCTTCATGGTGGACTTCCTGATGGAATTTTGTGATTCCATCAAAACCCTGATTTTTCTACCATAGAGAATATTTTTATGTCTGCACAGTGTGAGCCTGTTACAAAATTCGGATCGGATCGGATCGGATCAACCACAGTTCTGACATAAAACTTAATTTTTTTTTTACTTACCCATTTACTTGTATTCTTAGGTTGAAGAAAAAGTGTGAACTCACCAGCATCAGGATTGCTACGCAATTATTTTTATTTCTTGAAAGTGAACACGATAGTTACCCTTAAATTAAAAACTATTCAATTAAAAGATCCTAAGATTTCCTGTACTGTTAACACATATTTGGTTCCAAAAATTTAGTTTTTGATTCTATTGAGATGAAATTTGAATCTAATAATTTCGGTGAGTTATGATTTATTTACATAACTGACGTAAAACAGCAGACCCAATGCGATACTTGCAAGTGACATAGTGTGGGTATCTCGATCCTGATTGGTTGTTGAAGCGTAACATTTGTTTAAGTAATCAACTGATCGTTTCATTCTATTTCGAGTAAGCCAAGCCCATCAAATATCAATTCTCTGAAGTGACACATTCTATATTTTTCACAAAGATTCAATTCTTTCCCTTGATATGTTTTATTTAACGCAAAGACAGACCAAAAGCCATGTAGAACCAAAACACACTAATAGAACCAAAACTGCATCAAAACAAAAATGAATCATGGCTACAATAAAACTCTAAGTTAAGTAAAAGACGTAGAAGATAGATAATTACATTTTAACAAATTCGATATGCGCTATGGTGTTGTGTTTAATTAACTTCACGTTAAATTAACATTTTAACTTAGGTGGAGAGACTTAGCTCGACTTTAACATGCCATCTGGCTTATACGCGATCATCTGGCGTTGAGGTAATAGGTATAACGTGTCCGTGTATCAGTGATTGTCTTCTTCTCGGGTTGCAAGTAACCAATTCTAGGAGCCTTACCCAATTCTAAGTTTATGATTAACTCAGTTATCATTGCAAAATCCTCCATCCACTTGTTTTTTTTCCTTCAAATTTTTATTGCATACCTTCCCTTACGTAAGATTTGAAGCAGCTGGCATGATCATGTTTTAGTTTTTTCATGTTTGGTTTTACAGAGCTATGGATGGTGTTTTCAACATAAATGTAAACAATGACAATCTCGAGCTCGATACCTGCTGTAGTTCCGGTTAGAAAGTTTGCAACTGCTTACTACAGCTTATTCTGCGAGACGATATTTCCGAACGAATAATTTTGTTTTCAATAAAAGAAGTAAAGTAGATAATTTCTGAGCTCAAATCTGCCATATTTCATAAGATATTAATGTTATTAAATAATTCTGGTGAGTTTGAAGTGAAAATTAGTTTTAGTTATTTATAGAGATATATTGTTAAAAAAGCTAACATGGTTGCTAGATTTTGAATAACTCGCTTTTTTGGCAGTCTTGATTTGGCCTCTTTCCATTTGTTTATTACTGTTTTGTTTGCTGTTGTTGCAAGCTCTGCACCATCTTACGTTAGTTTTTGCACCTTTAGCATTGTAAGCACAAGTATTGTCAGCATTGTAAACACAAGTAATCAAATACCACGTTTGCAAGAATCTCAAAACACAATGATCACGTTGTCAGCCAAATAGCTTTAAAATACAATGGAAGAGCAGTAACCCGGAAGTAGGCGGTATGGAGCTTGCAACGTTCCCTAGTGTAGAAAACATCATCCATATGCACGTTGTTCATAGCTGTGGAATGTTGTTTTCTGTTTGAGCCTACCATCGAAGTGTCAAAACACCGACACAAAGTGATAATGGTTATTTCGAAAGACATTTATTTATTTTCATTATACAATTTATGTTGGAAGACGTTTGCTTCATAACATCCACGTTCATTATGATTGTCTGTGGTTGAAGATGATATTTCACAACAATAGCGTTTTTAACTTACGGGTCTTCTCATAATATATGATTTTCATTCACATCAGTTCGATATTTCTTCCCGGGTGCATGTACATTTCAACAGAACTGACGATCGAAATGGGTTACAAGTGGCGGTGGCTCATAGCAAAACTCTTAACCTATGGGGGCAACACTATAGGCATGATTAACTATTAGCGTGTGCATAGTCATAGGAGTACGTTAGTTTCTGTCTTGACTTTCAAACCAATTAAAAATTTTTAAGCTTCGAAACTATAGACTAAATGTAAACAATAACAAGATTTCTAAAACCTGACAAAATTTAGAAAACTTTCGGTGTATCCTTTCGATCTTGTTATGCTTACAGGCTTGATATTCTTTAACTTTTATTATTGTGATTTGTGTTTAAATTTACGCATCATTTTACCAAACAGAGTTTTATACAATTAAATTTTAAAAGGTCATGAGCCTAAAATAAATTTAAGAATATAATCACAATAAATTTTAAATTAAGAATTAATCACAATAAATCACAATAAATCAAAGAAAATTAATATCACTACATAAATAAATTGTAAGAATTCTTACTCAAAACATGACCATTAATGGTCATGTTTTGAGTGATCTCTTCTTTGGTTATATTTGTGTAAAATATCACAGTTTTTTTTGGGGGGGGGTGGGGCATCATAGCATGCTTGTGGAGTCTTCCGTTTGCTGTTTGTTTCCTTGAAAATTATATTGAAAGAACCCGTTATATTGTAAACACTACAAGTACAATAACATTGAAAAGGCCCGCTTTTTCAGGGTAAAAGTCAATTGGAAGTAGTAATCCGAAAGTCTTACGACGAATTTTAACCCGTAGCGCCATCTGTGTTTAGTTTTACATGGTCAATCATTCCATATATAACTCAAAAGTGCTTAAAGTAAGGATCGTGGTAATTTTAAAATATATTTTCGACAATCTAAATGCGAAAAATATTATTAAAGGGGAAAACATCTTATTACATTCCTATACATCTGAGCAGAGGAAAGGCACTAGATATGGAACATTCTATAATTACTAAAAACATTCATGATTATTTACTATAAATTTTCTCCGTAATAAATAATTTTAATTACAATTTAAAAAAGAAATCAAAGTTAATCATATTAAATGCTTCTTGGCGCAACACTATATAATCTACGTAGTACTACGGAGTATTCTATGAAATGAATACATCTTAAGAAACTAAAGAGGAACGATATACAGGATAATAGAAAAACTTCATTAGTTTCAAAACTTATTGAGATGAAAAATGTCGATTTGTATCGAATGCTTAAAACAAAGGCAACCATTCTCAAAACATACCAGATGTTAGTGAAGAAAACAAAACGTTTTTGAAAAAAAGAAAGATGAAGCAAAGTTACCCACTACAAAAGATGAATAAATATGCGTAAAAAACTCAAGAGAAAACCGCGGGAGTCGAGGGAAATGACAGTGGACCAAAGAAGGGAATCTTTGCAGGCCTCTATTTGTAAGGGGATGGGGGAAGGCGAGGAACTTGTATTTAACGAGGGTAACGGCATTGGAGCAATATCATACCTCTGGTTCCCATAGCAAATCATATCTCTGGGGGTACTGATCCAGGAGTTTCCTTGTCTTCTGAATCGGTTCAAAATTACAAGGCTACGGAGTTGAACATTAGTAGTCGTAAACCCAAAATTGGGTCGGCTGTTCAACAACGGTTATAAAATAGAATAAAATACGAAGCTTATAGTAATCCAGTTTCAGTACGCTTAGAGTTATCTAGAGGTCGTAAAACAAGATAATGTTACAAATAACCGCAGATAGAACTTAACGGTAGGTGTAAAAGTAAGAAAACTAAACTAAGAAAAAACATTAGGTTGTTTTTTCGGTACTTACGTATTAACGCAACTAGGCCAAAATTCGCATAAATCGCCAAATTTGGCGACCCTACTTACGGCAACCCTAAGTGATTTATATTATTTTTCTTCACACATCTTGAATAAATGTATACCGGGCAGTGGCACTTGACCTTAAAAAAACATCAGTGTAGGATATACCGGGCAAATGTATACCGGGCAGTGGCCCTTGACCTTAAAAAAACATCAGTGTATGGTATACCGGACAAATGTATACCGGACAGTGGCACTTGAACTTAAAAAAACAGCAGTGTAGGGTATACCGGGCAGTGGCACTTGAACTTAAAAAAACATCAGTGTAGGATATACCGGGCAAATGTATACCGGGCAGTGGCCCTTGACCTTAAAAAAACATCAGTGTATGGTATACCGGACAGTGGCACTTGAACTTAAAAAAACAGCAGTGTAGGGTATACCGGGCAGTGGCACTTGAACTTAAAAAAACATCAGTGTAGGATATACCGGGCAAATGTATACCGGGCAGTGGCACTTGATCTTAAAAAAACATCAGTGTAGGATAAACCGGGCAAATGTATACCGGGCAGTGGCACTTGAACTTAAAAAAACATCAGTGCAAATCGCATACATAGAAAAAACATAACATACAAATCGCGCCAACCTGCTTGCGATAATACGTAAGAACCGTTTTTTCAAAACTGCAGTTTGAGTTATCTAGTTTTAATACCCATAATTAAGAAAAACTAAACAGATAATCGATAAACAAGTGTCATGCAATGGTTAAATATATGGCGTTAAAGAGGGAAAAAATGTTTTCAGATTAAAGAATGTTACGTTAGTCTCGAAAAAGTATAATAATAAGCTTGTAATATTTGAAATTAGTTGTGGTGAGAGAAAAGAGTTGATAAAATAAAGTATTGAATGAAGGGCCATTTTCAAATGAATAATATTCTTGTTTAAAGCCTTCAAAATCTATAGCATATGAGTAAAATTAACGACTTACAAAAATTAAATAACTTGCACTTACCTCGGATTAGGTAATAAATAGTTAATTTTGTTCGGTTAAAGGTTTTTCCGGAATTTCTCATATAATATCCGATGTATTAATTTTAAATATTTAGTTGTTTGGTTTTAAAAAGAAGTTTTAAAGGAAATAGATAGACGAATTGAGTAATGCTTGTAACAACCTTTCAGAAAGCAGTCGTTTATCCAAAACAGTGCAAAAATACCATTTTGGGTGCAATACAAAATTGCTAACTTCAATTGAAATTCTTTTTTCCCAGCTCTAAGATAAATTCATAAATAAAAAGGAAATGCAATGTAAGTATACGTTTGAAATAATTAGTGCTAATGTAGTAGCCAAAGATAACTAATTGATTGATGTTCGCAATTTTTTTCCTAAGATAAAATGAGTAAAATATTAAAGAAGAATATGTTTGAACCTCTGCTTGCTCCACGTTTTTCAGATTAACCCCTCGAATCCAAGATTCCTCCCAATGAAAGTGTATTTTTACCTCTCTATTTTAAATTTTTTCTTTCCCTATCAAGTCAATTCCATAACCTATAGATTAGGAAAATTTTCCAGCGTAGGGAATACTCGATGACTAAATCGTAGGAGTTTTTCCTCTCCATGTAAGGCAAATACGGGTTAGTTCCATCAAAAAGTCCTCCCAAGACTTGATCCAGGAGCTCCCTTGTCTCCTAGATTGGGTTCAAAATTACAAGGCTACGGAGTTCAACATTGGTAGTCGTAAATCGAAAACTGGGTCAGCTGTTCAACGACGGTCATAAAATAAAATATTGAATTAAAAGGTACAAAATTTTTTACGGCATTTCATAGCATGAAATTTTACATGGCAAAATACAAAATTTGAGCAAAATCGGTTGAATATTGCCTAAGAAATTTTAAATATGATTTGTCTAAAATTCGATTCGACCGATTTTGCTCGAATTTCGTATTCTGCCATGTAAAATTACATACCTAAAAATGATGAAAAAATTTTTATACCTTACAATTCAAAATTTTTCCTACTATTATTCAATAAAAAAAATAAAAAAGTGTAAATATCTACTAAAATTTATTCTTTGCGAGGAATTATCTTTGTATAAGCGAATATTGTAATTGTGTGCAAAAACTTTTCAATTCGCTTAAAAAGCTCTCGAAATATTGCAAAAAATAAAATTAATATTAAGGGATCCAAATTTTGGGGATCATATTTCCCTGATTACCCCTATATTTAGGGAGTCAGATATTCGAATCCGTTGAAAAAAGGCGGTATGTTTATTCAGAGAAAGTACGTTTTTGTGTCTGATTTCGTAACTAAAATATCGCCTGCATTAATTATTTAGCATACTTGAGGTCACCACCTCGAGGCCATTAAGAATGAGTCCTAGAACGTGAAAATCTGATCAATAAATCAAAAGTTATTCAGGATGGTCCATTTTTTTTTTGCACACCGTACATACATTCAATCGACATATATACATATTGCACATAAGTATATATGCACTGTATATGCATGGTACATACATTGTATAAATAAAAGCAAGTCCATTGTATATACATACGTACACACACATACTTTATATGCGTAAACATTATTACTTGTAATTGAACATTTCGGTCATTTATAACCATTATTTCCAGTTATCACTTCTTGTTGTGATTGCAAGATATCATAATTGCTTATTAAAAATTGCTGTTATTTGTAACTTGATTACTTATAAATACGATTACAAGTAGTTTATTCCTATGTACTTTTTATTTGCAGTTAATCAAAATTGTATTCAGAGTATTCAGCGACCTTTTCTGTTGAGCAGTGAAGCTATTCCTTTATTTTTTTCTAATTAATGAAGAATAATGATCGAAAATGAATAATTCATTCAAAATATTTCTGACTTATGAATAAATTCTTATTAATTATTCAGGAAAATTTTTTGAATAATTATTCATTATTCTGAATGCCCATTTCTCAGATGCCTCTGAATACTTAAGACAGCTGGCACTTGAGATCATAAATGGTATTTCGAGTGATGCCATTTTGATATACACAGATGGCAGTAAGGATGAGTTGAATCACACAGAGAGCGGTATCTGTATCGAGAATCTCTCTGTCCGGCTTTCAAGACGCAACCCAGATAACTGTTCAGTCCTCAGAAGTGAATTAATTGCTATAGACGAGGGATTAAAGGCCATTCTCCATAGTATAGCCTCTAGCGATATATGGATCCTTACTGATAGCCTAAGCTCCATTCAACACCTGCAGGAATGAATGCTGCAGTGAATGCAACACCTGCAGGAGTATATGAGAGTGAATGCTGGGCACTAACCAAGTTATGTCAAAATAAATTATTGATCTTTGAACGGAAAATTTTAAGAAAAATATTTGGGGCACTGCATGAGAATAATAACTGGAGATCCTAGCTTAATTTTGAAATTTACCTAAACTACAAGCAACCTGATATTGTTAAAACCATAAAATGCAATATACTATGACGGCTCGGATATCTATTCCAATTTGATAATACAAATTCAATAAAAAAGCTCACTCTTAATAATCCATGAGAAACAGAAATCAAGGAAGACCACCATTAAGGTGATTCGACTTGGTCGAGAAGGGTTTCATATTGTAAATAAGGAAAATCGGAAGAACATTGCAGCAAATAGGATTAAATGACAGACTTTTTGGAACGGCCTTGGCCTGTAATAGGCTGTAGTGCCTTGAAAAAAGAAGTTTAATAACCAAAAGTTTTTAAAATTTTGCCAATACTGCAATTCCAACATAAAATTAATAATCATAAATCAATAAACATAAAATTTGCAATTCCAAAATTTATGTTTATCTGATTATTATATATAAATTTATATAAAACATTTAACATTTGTTATAAAAAGATAAGTGGTACCAAAAATCTTTTTAAAACGAATTTTAAGAACATAAATTCTGTCATCTCCTTAAATATTTTGGAAAAATCTAGGGTTAATGGCCAGCAAAGTTATAATGCCTGATATAGGTTGCTCAAGTTCCCTGCTTGCTATCAGTCGCCAACTCTCGGAACTACTCAAGCAATTTTCCACTCATTTCGCTTTAGTCTTGTTAATTACTCTAGCTTTCATACTTTAATTTACCACTTGCGCTGGAAAGACGTGCCACACACGCCATAATGCTCTTGTCACAGAATCGCCGATGACGTGGTATTTACGTCATCATGGAATTACAGACCTGCCAACCTTAGAAAATAAAAAAGCAAGAGACTTTCAGTATAGCGCAATATTGAAAATTAAACTTGATTCACATTTCCTACTAGAAGTTTATTTCAAAATATATTATTTACGTTACATAAAATAGACCACAATAAGATTCTGACTAATAAAGGTATGTTTTCTTACTATAAAATATAAGGTTCTATAGAATTATATTAAAACACATCTTTTGATTTTTTTAAAATTTAGGAAGAGGTTCAAAATTAACAAAATATGTCAATAATGAATACAATACTTTATAAATGTATTTCTTCTTCTTTTTTTTTTTTTTTAAACTGCTACTGTTTTAAAACTGCAGATGTTGCTGATTTAGCATTTTTTTTAAAAACTGCCATCTATAAAAAGTGAAAAAACATTTTGCCTAATGGTATCCAAGATATATTTCCTCTCCAATTTTGCCATTTCATTGGTTATTGCTGTTGTTTTGGTTCGCGCACACCCGTAATTTTTAGCGATGTTGCTATCGGGTAACAATTTTCTAAATAAATGCCCAGTATGATCTGAAGCACAAATTGGGAAGGAAATTGCAAAAATTGTTTTTTTTCCCCTCTATCATGCACTAAATAGAAAAAAGCAGGAGAAAACACCCTGACGGCGAAGATTTGAGGCAAAAGCAGGAGACTCCTGCTAAAAGCAGGAGAGTTGGCAGGTCTGGAATTATTACAGAAACAAAAACGACGTGGCACGTCAGGTCCCCTCCCAGCGAGTTACACTGGACCGTTCTGGTACACGCGTCAGAAATTTTGTTTTTGCCAGCGCAAGTGGTTAATTCTTGTTATCCAATGAGAAAGTGGTGTATTGATTGTTTCTGTCAAGGGCAGTGAATATGGTATGCCCTGTTTCCATAATCATCACCTTTAGAAATATTATTAATTCAGGATATTATTCTCTATTATGGATTGAAGAAAATACTGCTCTATGTATTGCATATTTGTATTTCATAAACTGCAATAATTCCAACTGCATTTTATAGATGCTGTTATATATTTTAGTAGTAACTTATTTAATGAAGTAAAAAAATTATATTTCGTTAAAATACCTTTTTAAAATTTTAGAATAAAGATATTATTAAGTAGATTGTTTTTTTATAAGCATCTCGTTAAATAGATGTTAAGAGCAGTAATCATCTTGCATAACATTAATTCTTTTTTTAAATTATGGCACTTATAAGGGAAAAAGTAAAAAAAATAAATTAAAGTTACAAGAAATGCATACATAGTATTTGAATTCTGTATGAACTAAAAACACAGTCAGTATAAGAGAAACAGATGTAAATTTACACAAACTAAGAAGATGATTTTATTGAACAATTCAAAGAACTACAATTCTAATCATACCAACTAGAATAAATATACATTTAAGATTTCATTTCCAAAAAATTGTTTTACTATATTAAATATGCAGAACATAAATTTTTAAAATTAATTAAATTTTTAAATAAAAAAAAAAAAAAAAATACAATTTCATTGATTTTTTCTTAAAATGTGATAACTGTACAAAAAGCTTGAAATTGATTCCGTATAGCACAACTTTCTTATTATATTCTTTGAAACATTAAATTACAATATGATTTTCTTAAATATAAAGCACACATTGTTGCATGAGAAACATTGAAAAAATCTTTCAATGGACGACAAACAATATTGAAGTAAATTTACAGAATGCAAAAAGTTAAATGCAACCATCTCAAAAATAAAAGTATGGTGGAATGCAACATTCAAACATTTTATATTTGCAGATCAGAAAATCAAAATACAAGAAAAACTTCTAAGTGATACAAGAACTTAAAGTTTATGTAATTTTAATAAGTTACAAATATAAAAATGTCTTTAGTTATACAATAAATACATATATATTTAATAATTAAAAAGAATAAGGATCTGACCATGATTAAGTTGGGCCCAGGACTTCATTGCAGTTTTTGTATCCCACCCCCTCTAAAAAAAAAAAAAAAAATGCTGAAACACTTTTTTTTTAAAATGAAGATTTTTCCTTCTCCATTTAATGAACTGTTGTATCTTACTAATATTTTTACTATTTATCTTAAAAACATTACTCAATACTGAAATAATATATGAAATTTAAGACCCACTTGAAAAAGCGACTAATATCTCATACTTTCTGAGCAAAAAAAAATATATCTTGAGTGTATTATTTGCAAATCAACAGCCTACTCCCCTTAATGGTGTAAAGGAGTATTTCACTTACAGAAATAATTTACTGGAACCAAATTATTTTTTATAAAAACAAAGATAAATGCTCTCCTTAATTGTTTATCTGATAATGGATTATTCTGTTTAGAGAAATAGAATTTAGTAGAAGTAAAATAATTAAAAAAAAAAAAAAATGTCAAATGCTCTCCTTTTCATGGCATAATAAATAATAGATTTTGCTTATAGGAATAGAATTTAGCTAGAATCAAATTAATTTTGTAAAAACAATGTTAGATACTCTCTGTTAAATGGCATAATAGATTATGGAATGCTTCACATATATGAATAAAATGCAGTGGAACTAAATTAATTTATATAAAAACAATGCTAAATGTTATATTTTAAAATATTAGTTTTTTTTAACTTCCATCACTTATTAGCACAGAGATATTGGAAAAAAATTTTCTTTCTTAAAAAAATTTAGATACTAATCGAAATGTAATTCTTACTATTTCCATTTTCAATTTATATAAAATAGACAACAAAATGTGGATATTTGATATTAAATTTACATATTGCCCAAAGTAGTTGGAGAACAAACAGAGCTCTACTCCAACAAATAATAAAGTATTACGTTCATTAGTAACAATACATTTTCAAAATGAGAAAGAGATTATAACGTTTCATATAATTTTAGAGGAATTTTCAAGCAAATGTAAGCTAAAACAATCCTCATTAAGGAAATTTCTCGTTAGGAAATGAAATAATTATGTATGCTTTTCAGTAATATTTCTATTTTAAATACATATTGTATTTAATAATGTGACACTAACAATTTTAGTTCTTAATTAATTACTGGAAGAAAATAAACCGAGTTAAAGTAGCAAGTTACTGGAAACGTTACAATGCATATGATTTAAAATTCTAAGAATAACCATATTAAGATCAATAAATTTTATCAATATTAATTTAGATGATTTTAAGGAAATTTATGGCAACATTTAATTAAATTAAAAATTTTACAAAAAAAAAAAAAAATTTACCTGCAATATTTTAGAAATTCTGCTAAAAATAATAAGTTTCAGGGTTGATAATATATCATGCGTCAGGTAGCGGAATTTATTGAGTCAACCACCAGTGCAATTTTCTACAGTTAAAATTTTCCTGCAATCCCAACACCATGTATCAAAGACTATTTTTGTAATAATTGGGGTGAATCTAACATGTAGCAAGCAAAATCAGCATGTATAATGTTATAAAAATTATACACACAAAAAAAAATATGCTGTTAAAAAGTTATATTACTTTAATCAGATCTTCATAGAATAATACTTAAAAAAAAAAAAAATTAGTTTGAAAATCAATTCTTTTTAGCTAAATATCTACTAACTGCTTTTTTGATTCAGATAATCAAAATTTTCGGATAGTTCAGAAAATCTTGCAAATACAGAAGAATGATTTTTGTGTCAGATTTAAAAAAAGGAAAAATTGTCCTTTATCTTGTTTTGAGAAGGATTCTCCTTCATCCCTATCGCTTTTAAATTTTTTAATACTTTCTCTTAACAATCACTCTCTCTTCCCCCAAGTCTGAGATGCTATGATAATTTGCAATGCCTATAGCCCTGCTGGAAGATTTCTACTACCAGGATCACACAGTGGTTGAAAACTCAAAAGTAGAGAGCAATATTATTTAATACAAAATAATCACATAGCACCCTAGCATGCAGAATAAACAATTTTGATGAATGTAAAGTTGTTCATTTTCATTGAATATAGTAAAAATAAATAAAATAAGCAATGAAGAAAATCTAACTGTCTATTAAATATTAAAACAATTATCTAATAGATAGCAATGTAAATGACATACATATGAAAATGCTCTACATAGCCTATAGTAAATGTTTTTAGATTAATAATAAAAACATTTTGTAAAACAAGCATACAACAAGTGTAGAATAGAATTTATAAAATCAATCAGTTTCATTCATAACTTTTAATCACTTCAGCCACTTTCTTGAAAACCTGCAAAAAATGACAATTGTAATTTGTTTGTTAATTTAATGAAATTTATATTGCTACATACAATTTTGAATTATGTACAAAATTAAATTTAAAACAATAAATGTACTATTTGCTGAACAATATGAACACAGTTATTTTCTCTTAAAATTTCTCAAAAATTAAGAGTATGAGTAATTTATGCACATAACAGAAGAAAATGATAATGAATTGACAAATGAATACAGGGAATAATGTTAGCACTGCTAAAGTAATTTTAAAAAACGTAATTTTTTTTCTATTGAAACAATCTTGAAAAATTTTATAGTTATAAACACTGAGCATATTTTAAAAGATTACAACCAATACTTTTAAACAATGTTATTTGTATCCATACAAAATTAGAACAAAGTAATCAAAAGATCTTTTTGAACAGCAGCAATTTTATAAATATTGGTTTTATTCAAAAACTAATCTTCTTAATTATCAAATTTACTGACAAATGTGCAGATAAATTTTGCTGTTTTTAAAAAAAAAAAAAAAAACGCTTTTGATCTTTTTTTGTCATTGAGTGTCACCATACACCTACCCTCTTCTGTAACAAGTCTCACTATATTGCATAAACATATTCTTGCACTTTTGAAACAAAGCAGTATAATATAAATTATATTTTAAACTTTATTTATGTGCTTTAATGAAATTTTTGAGCATCACAATAATGATTATCTGTGTACTGATTTTGCATGGTTTACAAAAAAAAAAAAAAAAAAAAAAAAAAAAAGACAACATATAATACTAATAAAAAAGACTATTGAAAACAGTAAAACTTTGTGAAAATGATCAAAGAAATTTTTTTTTTTTTGAAAGTGTAGATCTCCTTTCAAATGTAACTTTTTACTAGGAATTATTTTAAACATGAACCAATAACTATGTGTGTTGATAAAAATATAATTATTAGAAGAACACAGCATTTTTATCTTAAAATTTTTTTAAAGATCAATAAAATAAATAGTATGAATATATCCAATCTGCAAAGTAAAAAAAATTCTATTTCAACTAAAGAATACAATGTCACACATCTTATTTTCCTCTTTTTCCCTAGCGACTGTTTCAGGAAAGCCATCCCCTTTAAGCAAGACATTGTTTGTAAAAGGTCTCATACATTTGCAAAGAAAAAGAAAACAAGGAAAGAAAGTCATTTTAATTACTGGTAAACAATGCTGTTTCTCTACGATGATAATCAAGCAAAATTGTTTTAATCCTGATGCTTGTTATCGTAATCAGGGTTGCATAGACTTTAACCAGTGGTTATTACTCTTTTAGTCAATATAAATTTTGTTCACTTAAATTTACTATTCAATTAATCTAATAATAATCAAATATCACTTACAGAAGCTAAAACTATGTTAATCTCTATCAAAATGTCACATCATAAGTAACCACTAAATACTAAACAATAAAAATTAGAAAAGTTTCTTAACATTAATAGTGTAACACCAACGTTCAATACAAATGTTTTTATTATTTCAACTTAAAAGTAGCAGTTACAAGCAACAAGTGTTTGTTATTGTCTTTAAATTTGAACAATTTAATAATTTATTTTAAGTATTATAAATTATTAAAAATTTTTTCTATTGGTAAAGAACTGGGGCATCAGTTCAGTAGATGTAGTGTGAATTCAAAATATTTTAAATTAATACCTTTAAGAATCTTAACTACTGATCACAAATCATCAGGTTTAACTGTATCTTTTACACTAGAGGTGCACAACTTTTTTGAGTGAAGGGCCACTTACACAGCACGTAGATTAACGAAGTGCTGCACGCATACTTAGTCATCTCAGCAGCAAATATTATAATAATCTAAACAGTAGTGTTCTAAGCACCAAATATTTTTATCAGTAAACTTATTAACATATTTGTAAAAAATGAAATACTTTTAATTTATTTCAAACTAAAAAAATTGATTAATTTTTTAATAAGCTTTTTTCATTTTTTACAATAATTAATTTATTAAATATTTATATATATATATATACATAAATATTGGGAGGGGGATATAAATTCTAACCAAAGAGAAGCTTACCTAATAAAAGTGCAAAAAAAAAAAAAAAAAAAAAAAAAAAAAAACCCGAAAAACGCATTTTATAGAGTAGTATAAATTTGAATTAAATATTTTAGTAAAAGAAAATGTATAATCTTTAAACAAAAATCAAATGAAAAGAATTTTTTTATTACGTTCAGAAGTTCCCATGAACAGTTTGTGGGCCGCAGGCCATAGGTTGTGCACCCCTATTTTACACTTTTCGAAAAATAAGATTTTGTATATGGTGAGGATACTGCTTGAAACTACCCGTATCACTTACTCGATTCCTTTTAATTGCAAAATAATAAAAATAATAATAAAAAGTAAAATTAAAACTATTTTAAACCATTTTCATTACACATTTTTTGAAAACCTAAATTCTGACCCTTTTTACCACTTTCAACAAGTTTTGAAATCACTTTTATTGTGTTTTGATACAAAATCAGCTTAGACCAGTTAAAATTACAGCTCTCATTAAAATTAACAAATAAAATGTTTCTGTTTGAAAACACATTAATTAATTCTAAATCTGTTTGAAAACAAACAGAACACAGTAATTTACATAAATTACCAAAAAACACAATATATTTATTTTTGAATTTTGTGAAGGGTAATTTAGTCACTTAAAGTTGTCTAAATAATTATTTAATTTATTGCTACAATAAATTGAAACTAAGCAATGGTGTTGGATACAAACCTCATCTGCACTTTCACTCCCATCTACTTTCAAAACTTTACCATCTTCACTAAATTTATTGACTATTGGTAAGGTGTCAACATGAAAAGTCCTAAATCTGTAAATAAAAGAAAATATAAGACTACTAAATACAGATTGAATTGATAAGGAAGGTTATAACAATATAATTTTTAACAAACTGCCTTGGATGCTCCATATTAGATTATATGAAATTAGGGGCCGTGCATAGAACAAGTAGGCATACTTTTTACCCCTCACCCCTTTTGTAAGATAAAATAAGCAAATTATAACTCCCTTCCAGGTTTACATAAGAAAGTCACATTATTGGTATTTACTTTGACTGTTACTGTAGCAATCTAATTTTAAGATTAAATTCAAATAAAGATGCAACTTAGCGAAAAACAAAATTTTATGTTTTAATTCATTTTTTTAAAATTTCAAATAGAACATTCTTATAGAATCCTTTGTTTTCTTCTTTTGTATTCAAAAATCTTGATCACTGAAATGTTTCTATGACATTTTTTTTAAATAATTTTCTTTCTTCCCAAATCCAACTTACATTCAATTAAAATAAAAAGTTTTAAGTACATTTTGAAAGTAAAAGGATTTTAATGTCTTATTGTAAGAATTGCTTATACCCCTTCTAAGCAAAAATAAGTAAATTATAAACCCCTCTCCCTGTTGGGTACTTTTGTATTATTTGAAAAACTCCTTATAAAAAATACTAAAGTAAATGAAAAAAAAAAATAATAAAAAAATAAATAATAAATAAATAAGATGAACAACAGTGCAGATTAACTTAGTAAAGCAGGGGTATAAATTTTTTTTCTATAAATTTCTGTTTCAGATGCTTACTATCATCACAAACAAAATTATAGGCGACATGGAAGTAAAAGGTAAACAAACCTTTTCTTCAGGCTTTCAATGTTATCATCAGAACGTCCACTTCCTTCAGCTCCTCTTTTCAAGCATCTTTGAATACAAGTCTGCAAACAAAGGATGTATGAAATGTTTTGACAGAATGTATTAACTTAAATGAAGGGAAAAAAATTAAAGCATTGTGAAACAAACATGACAAGTACCATTCTCAGGGTTTGTTGATTTAAATCAGCTTGATTTAAATCATGATTTAAATCAAATGATTTTTTTAAAAAAAAAATCATTGATTTAAATCGATTGATTTTTTTTATATATATTAATTTTAAAGGTTAAAAAACAGTGTTTTAAATTTATTTTCTTATTATTTTCTTTTCTTAGTTTTAAAATTTATTATAAATTGCTGCATTAATTAATTTTAGTTAACAAAATTACTTTCTTTCTTGGTGTGTGTTAAATTCCAACAAATTTGAAACTACATTTTTAAAAATCTTTTAATTCTTGAGATTGAAACTACAGATTATAGTAAACATTTAATACTGTCTTAATATAGACTTGCATAGCTGTAGAAAGTAATTAATAAACATGTTTTTTTTTTCAAAAGAAAAATGCAAATAATGTTAATTAAAATTTTACCTTTTGATTGAAAAAGCTTGGAATTAAAATCTACATTATATTTTATTGGAGGAAAATTTATATTTCTGAAGCTTGAGGTTATATTAAAAAGAAATTACCCTAATATGAAAAATAGAAAGACAAAAAGAGACTGATGCATTTAGATATTTTTTTCCTTGATATAGTGTTATTCTTCCCTTTCAAAGTCTATTTGAAGCAGTAGGGTTATTAACTGGTATTTTTTTCTCATAATATGCTTACATTATCTTTGACATTATCAGATTTTCTATAAAGAAATTTTGTGAGAAAAAAATTTCAATGAGTACATAGATATAAAAAAAAAAAATTTTTTTTTTTAGCTTAACTTATCTATTTTGATATAGGATTAAAAATGAATATTTTAATATAAAAATATATAGATGAAATATTTATTTATTATTTGATGAATGGCTACATATATAAACACAATCTGTTACATTTATTTTGTCATTTTAAAAATCAAGAGGGAAAAAAATCACAATTTTAAATTAAAATTATGGTTTGTTGATTGAAACTTTGTTTTAATAGTTAAAGTACAGGAGTCCATCCAAGCCAAATTTACTACTGTTTAGCAGCACCTTCACAAATTCAGCTTTAGGAAAAATGGTAGAATAATTTCACAAAATACTTTTTCTTGAAATTTTATTTTTGTGTCTCGTAAGAAACGATAAATCTATATTTTTGTGTTGATTTTTTAATATAATTTTTAATTTTCACAAATTATGTCTAAATTTTCACAAATTAGGTATCTATCAGAAAAATTTAGACAGACCCCTGAAGTATGCTCTATTTCATCTAGTCTTTAAATTTCTATCATGCATTTGTCTCAAAATGGATGCTATGCATTCAAAACCATGTATAATAATGAAAAATTATTTTAGTAAGTTATAGCTTCTAAAATATTGTTATAATATAGTTATAATATAGTTTTAATATCAATTTAATTTTGATTAAACATTTATATAGTTTTTTTATTCATAAATTAAAGTTTTTACAGTGTATTTGAATAAAAATCAAAAAAATCTGATTTAAATCACGAACCCTCATTCTTAGACAATGGTTAATTTTATGTTTCTGCGAGAAAAAAAAAGCCAATTAGTCAAGAACTACTCTGTGTACTAGTTTACATGTAAGAAAAATAAATAAAATTTCAATATTTAAAAAAAAATTAAGTGATAAGTATCATTGCAAAAATAATAATAATAAATAAATTAAATAAAGCATTCTTCAAAAGCCCATTGTGGTCTGCAATACACACCAACCACCTTTACTACACAGGTAAGCTGTCACCCATCCCTTTGAAGCTGTGTAGGTCATCATAAGTTAAGTAGCCATTGGGGATCTAACTCCAGCGTCTGACAATGACAGTTCAAAAGTAGGGAAGTTTCTTTTTAGTATGTCTATACTTAATGGACGATATCATTATAATCAAATTGATATAAGTATTAAATCGATGAAGTATTTTGCTAGTAAGACAACAGGTTCTTATTAGCAGATTATGCATTCTTTAGAGTAAATAACTAAAAGCTAAAGACAATTGTTTATGTTTTAAAATTATAAAGTGTTTTTATTGTATATTACAAAGGTCATTATTATTTAAACCATTAACCAATAAATTAAAAATTCCTGAATGGGTTAGAAAAAATATTGAACTAGCTTTTATTTGTTATAGTCCGAGATGTGGAGGTGATTTTTTTTTTCTTCATGGGTGGTAAAAACTACTCAACTCTATTTGGAGGAATGAAATTCAAAAGTAGCAAAACTAATTAAATTTTAGGTTACAGAAACCAATTTTATATGAAAAAAAAAACAACACTTTTATGGATTAAATAGAAGATAACAAAGAGATGTGTAATATATTTTAATGTTTACATTAAACGTATGACAAAAATCTTACATAAATTCTTTTTGCAAAATATTATTTTCATTTTGCAGAACCATATGTTTAAGCAGTATACAAATGACACAGAAAAAAAGAAAAGAAAGTAAAGACAGTAAAAAAATATAAAAACGTGTCTATAAACTAAACCATAATAGGAAACATGTTTAAAGTAAATCATTTTTAAATAAAACGGCTTGAAATATAAAAAAGTCATAAAAACAAAATACCTCTTCAGAACAATCCAGAAACAAAATGAATTTCACATCTGCTTTATCACCCATTTCTTTGTTCCAACCATCCAAGTTGTCTTTATTTCTTGGGAAGCCATCAATCAAAAATTTGCTGCTATCAGCTTTTTTCATTGCCTTAAATACAATAGAAAATTTAGAATTTATTATTATTACCTTTTTTTAAAAATAAGGTTTAAGCTGTTTTATTAATGTGTATGATTAGATGGAAAAGAATTTTAAATGGATATAACTCAACAAAAAGCATTTTTTAAAATATAAATGACGTAACATTTCGTTATAAATATGACGAAATTAATACAATACTAAAAATACAGAAAAATTTTAGAATGCCCCCCCCCCCAGAAGCTTAATAATATTAAGGTGAAAAAATCATTTTGATATTTCATTTTTATTTAAACATTGTTTTTTTTTATCATTATTTAATTTATAAATATTCAACTAGTATATTTAAGTAATAAAGAATAACTTGTTCCGCCAAATGTAATTTAGAATAAAAAATAGTTATACAACAGATAGCAATTTGGTCGGATAGTGGAAAAAATAGAATTTTAATTATCAGAGCCCAATATTTTCATTTGACGGCTAATTTTAAAATTCTTTTAATTCAATAATAATGTTAGGTATCAAATCAATCTGAAAATAAAAGAGAGCTAACTCTCTTTAATACCGAATAGCTAAGATTCGAAGGCTATTATAAAGTATAATATGTGAAAACGTTTTTAATTACTAATTAATATTATCAATAAACAATAAAAAAATATAACGTTTTATTCAAAAACAGGTAAAAAAGAATAACATGATAAAAAAGAATTACAGAACATTTTGAATATGCTTACACATTACTTTACATTTCAAGTTAACACGCAATAAATAAGTAAATAAATAAAAAAAATACATAAATAAATAAAATAAAAAATTTAATACAATAATATTGATATATTATTTATGTATGTAAAAGAGTTAGTTCTCCTTTGTCAATATACATGAAAATATCATATTTGAACATCATTTAATGTCGTTAATTAGCAGTATTAAATTTACAACAAGCATCAATTTATTACTAAAATTGATCAAGTCTATTTTTTTCAATTGAATAATAAAATTTTTTACTTTACTTGAAAGAGCATGAAAAACATAATGTAATAAATTTTTTCAATTAAAATTTATTTTAAAATAATAAAAGGATGAAATGTACTAAAAATGTCAAACGGGTTGCTTACATATATACAAGGTGAAGTAAAAGTATGTTTTATTACTATTGATTTAGCAAAAAAGAAAGAAAAATTTCTTATTTGAAATTTATTAAAATTTATTTTCACAGGATGAAGCTTTAAGTATAACAACGCTTATAAATAATGCAGATAATATTTTAAATGAGTTTTGAATACTTTTTAATTTTTTTAATTATGCTCATTAAAGCATCATAGTTGGAAATTATTAAAATCATCATTGAAAACATACCACACGCAAACAATAAAAATTTGTTTACACTGATATTAGAAAATTTTTTAAAAAATAACTTCTGAGTAAAATAGAAAATTTAGAAAAGCACCTCATTCCAAGTTATGCTTTTGATTGAACTAATATTCGAGCATAACATACATAATAAGTATAACATACTGTTTAACATGCTTAAAAACAGAGAAACTTTAGATCTAAACTTGTCCTACAATTATTGTTATATCAGCGGGCCATATATACCACTAGTTTCCAAACCTCACAGACTTAAAGTAATATGTGGTAATCAAAAACAAACTTTTTATATTATTAGTAATGGAGTGAGAGAATATTTTTGCCAGGAGTGGATAGTTAACTTTTTTATTTACGAGAAACTTCTCCTCCTCTGACGTATGCACGCGTTGAACACCCGTTCGACAACCAAAGCGTAGTAACGTGTTAGACCAATCAACAAATTAGAGTAGGATGCCTGCGCTACCGAGCGCAGGGATTATTTTTTTCTCAATCTCTTTCCAGGCAGTCGAAAGTGAGACCTGGTATGAGTAGAAGCTGTAAGTCGAGATAGGAGCGGTGGATCCACCGGCGATTTCAGAGACCGCCAAAATGTAAATTACTTTAATTAATTTTTCTTTTAAATTCTTCTTTAGTATTTTCCTAAGAAATTCAAAATTTTAATGAATAATAATGTTTTCTAAATTTAATCTAACATGTAATTGGAAAGTGCGTTAAGTAATTAATATATATTTTTTAAAACGTGTACATATTTTACTACGTGTAATTTTTTTATTCTTCTTAATTCTCTCAACTCCAGGTACTATAAAATTATTTTTGCCTTATATATCTTTTGTATAATCATGTGTATTTTAATAATTTATCTACTGATTTCAGTTTGAAAAGGTAAATGATTAATGTAGCGATTATGACTATCGTCTAATAAAAGGTGATGTTGAAAAAATAACCACTGTTCTCTAGGAATATTTCAATTGTGGCATTAATGATTTTATATTGATTCTTAAAATGATTTATGATTACTAATTTTATTTTTCTTAACAGGCTTTGAATCTGGTTCAAAAATGATACTGTATTCAAATAATCTTTAGTAAATTAACTTTTAAAATATAATTAATTGTTAATTGCATAATAATTTAATTTAGAAAATGTATTTTTCTCAAGAGCTTAAAAATAAAACTTATATTTTCCCAACGCAATTTTTTTAAAATAAGATATAATAATTAAAAAAAATTTAAGATATAACATTATATTTTTTAATAATTTAAAAAAACCATCAGAACATGGTGATGGCCAGTGTCACTTAAAGAATTTTTAGGGACATTATGACAACTTTAAATTTACTGACTATAATTTTTTAAAATATATTTAAACAGTTGAAGAGCAGTAAAAATGAATATTTCAAAATTACATTTCATATATGTTTATTTAAGGTATCCCAGACTTGCCATTAGTAGTTCCAACTCCAAATTAAAAACATTTTATGGAAATGTTTACTATTTTTTTCATTTAAACTTAATGTATTTATATAAATAAAAAATAAAGTTAATTACAAGATTTTTCTTTAAAATATTTTTAATATAAAATATTTATATTTATGTCACTTTTTAAAAAAAACAAACTATGCTTGATTTTTTCTAAAAGAACTACCATGGTTTAAACTACATTGCTTTAAATCAGCCAACCCAGAATACAAATAAATTATAAATTTTATTTTTAATATGGCTTTACCATTAAACAGAGATGCCAACTTGCTCCAGACAGTAAATATACATTTTAAAGTGGTAGTTTATCAATTGTGATTCATGGTTTAATAAATTCAATTTAGTAGATTTTTATCCAGCACTATTTCTAAATAATTCATAAGCTTATATAATTCACCACTTTATAGTACTTAAGTCATGCTATACCTTTTAAAAAGCAAGCAAAAATAGTCAAATATTTGCAAATTTTACTTTATCGTTATTTACCGCTTTTTTTTAATTATTTTGGCGTGTCCGGAGCAGTTGGCATGTCTGATAAAATAAAGATTAAAATTTTACAAAACATTTTTAAAAAATCACATAAAAATTCGCTTAATAAAAATATACATAAATTTTTTTTTTTTTAACCATGTAAAATGTACATTAAAATTTGAAACTACCTACCTCTTCAATTAATCGACAAGTAATTTCTACAGGGACAATTGTCCCATTTTTAATATGGTTTTCAATAAGCTCACCATATTCTGACCCAGGAGTGTTTCGTTCAGCTCTTAGAAGATCTCCAGCAGATAAGTGAACATATCCAAAAGTCTAAAATATATAATAAAAAATATTTGTTTAATAAGTAATAACTACTATGTATACGAAACTTTACTTACAAAAATTTAACTTACATCAACAATTCTTTGACACTGTGTTCCTTTACCAGCACCAGGTGCACCCAAAACAAAGACGACTTGCGGCTTAACCATCTTTGCAAAGGTACGGATCAAATTCAATATCATTAAGCGATCATACCCTTTAAAAAAAGTGAGTCATTAACAACTAAATAAAAACCCTGTTAAAATACTCAGAAACTTAAGAGTATAAGACAAAGCTTAATCACGCTAATGTGAACAATATTGGGCAACCATAGTAATGGTATTTAATTTGACCGAATTTTCTAATTAACTTTCTAACGGTACAGAGAAAAAAAACTTGTGGCATAAAAATATTCTGTAAAAAGAGAAAATAAAATATGTTACTGTTCAGCGAGCGTTTCACCATACATGAATGCGTACGAAATTTGAAAAATTTTAATCCGAATTAAATAATTTATCTCATAATCTATAATCCGATATCCGTAATAGGTACTACCGGATCAAATATTTAAAAAAGTTTTTTCAATTTTATATCCATTTTTCAACGAAGAAAAATAATTAGTTCAAATTCACGATTAAAACTAACATCCCCAAACTAACGTCAATTAGAAAATAAAAATTAAAGTAATTAAAATTAAAAAACGATATAAATATGTTCAATTACTTAAAATTTGATGACTTCCCGATAAAACTCAGCGAAACATTTTAATTACTTGACATTTTGTTTTGTTGCCAAATAATTAAGCAAAATACTTTTCGTTTCTTTTTCCTATAATGAAACGGATACTAATCTTTATGACGTCATTAATGCTAGCCTCTGCTTAAAGATTATTCTTACTGCATTCAAATTACAGATTCAAAGGATGCGCTAACAGGGAGATTCTCCCTTAAGACATAAACACAAAATAGCATTTGATTTATAAAATTCTTTGAAGGAAAACAGTTTTTTTTCTTCCATTTATTTTCAAATGAAATGATGCTATAAATGTGGCGATCTAAATGGGCTATAGGGAGCGTAGAGCAGAACTCTCTCCCTACGGCAACACTTCGCATACTTCCATTAGAGTGTGAAGAGTCATAAAAGAAGAAAGTACAATAGATGGTTAATGTCTTGATTTTCAAATAAATCAAAATCTTTTAAGTCAGGAAACTAAATGGAACTGAAAATAGGATTCTAAAAGAAAGTGTCATAGAAATTTTAAAAAGTACTTTTAGCAATTGAAGACGAAAAATAATAAGAAAATGAAAAATATCGTAGTACATTCCAATACAATTGAAAAGAGGAGGAGAGGGAAGGGAGAAGGGTCAAAGGCATGGAACTTGTCTACTTCCCAGATGACGACTTCGTGTGCAGGTCGTTGGTCTACCGAAGCAGGGGTGCCATCCCCTCTGCAGAGGATCAAAATTGTGATGGCATGTCTTCGGATCATCCTCAGGGATGTTTCCCAGACCGTTGCCAATAGCCCATTGTGCAGCTCTAGTGCGACGTAAATGAACTACAACTACAACAACATCTTCCCAGATGGCGTATTTGAGTGTTCGAGTGATGGCGTATTCGACCCCTCTATATTCTTTGTTCGAGCTATCGCCTATAGAAGAAAGGAAGGTCGGAGTCGCTCTTGATTTTTAAATAGATTAAAATTTTTTGAGTTCGGAAATTATATGGAAATTAATTGAAAACTACATTGAACATAGTTCTAAAAGAAAGCGTCGGAGAAATTTAAAAAAATATTTGTGATAATTAAAAGTGAAAAATATTAGGAAAGGGGAAAATATTGTAGCTCATTCCTATACAAGTGAGAAGAGGAGGAGAGGGAATAGGACAGGGTCAAGCCACGGAACTAATCTTCTCCTCACAGATGACGTATGGATGGTGTTTTCAAAATGTAAATAATAACAATCTCGAGCTCTATATACCTGCTCTAGTTCCGGTTAGAAAGTTTACATCTGGTTACTACAGTTTAGTCTGCGAGGCGATATTTTCAAACGTATAATTTTGTTTTCAATAAAAGAAGTAAAGTAGATAATTTCTGAGCTCAAATCTGCTGTATTTCATAAGATATTAATGTTATTAAGTAATTCTGGTGAGTTTGAAGTGAAAATTTGTTTTAGTTATTTATAGATATATTGTTAAAAAAGATGACATGGTTACTAGATTTTGAATAACTCGCTTTTTTTGGCAGTCCAGATTTGGCCTATTTCCATTTGTTTATTATTGCTTGTTCTTGTTTCAATCTGTGCACCATCTTACGTTAGTGTTAGCACCTTTAGCATTGTAAACACAAGTATTTTTAGCATTGTAAACACAAGTATTTTTAGCATTGTAAACACAAGTAATAAGTAAGTAAATACCACGTTTGCAAGGACCTCAAAACACAATGATCACGCTGTGAGCCAAATGGCTTTATAATGCACCGGAAACAGTAACCCAGAAGTATCGGCGGTATGGAGCTTGCAGCGTTCCCTAGAGTAGAAAACACTATTCATTCGAGAGTTGTGAAGGAGAATTGTTCATTGATTTACTTATTGAAAGCAAAAATTAAATATTGTTTACTGAATTACTTTATTATCTTCATTTATTAATTTTAAAAATATTTATTGAATGGATTTGTAAACTTAGTGGTTTTTGAAATTTGTAAGAGTGACTTGAGAACAAATGGTGTTTTCCATGGTTAATAGGCTGCGCTGCAAGCTCTTGACTGCCTATCGCGGTTACCGTTTCTCGTGTATTTTGAAGCCATTTGGCCTACAATGAGATCGTAGTATCTATCTTGAGTAGTATTTCTTGTAAACGTGTATTTGTTACCTGGTTTATTATTTGAGTTTAAAAAAGAACAGTTATAATATTCTTTATTTTAAGACCTGTTATTTCAAGGCGTAAGATTTTTTTACCTTGTCAACAATATACCAGTTCGGAATTTAAACCTGAATTATATTTAGTAAAACAAACTTAATTTCACTGCTTTAAAACAATATGCTAAAACTAATAACGACTTATAACACGAACACACAGCAATAAATAAATTACAAGAGGTCAAATCGGGACTGCTAAAAAAAGGGAGATCTTACTAAATCTAGCAATCATGTCATCTTTTTTAACAATACATCTATGCTGTTGTTGCTTATCCCCTTAGTCTAGAGCCCTTGACCAAGTCCTGAAGATCATGTCGCATCAGCAAGTCATAGACAGTCTCTCCATCACTCATCAGTTGCCTCCCAGAGGCCCCAATGCAATCCAAAAGGTGAGATGGAGAAGCGATGGCAGAGCAATGACAATAGGCATAAGTCTCTTCTTTTGCTCTGAAGGTCAAACACTTTATATGGCCGGTCCTGTCCTAAGTTTTGACAAAGCTGTTTGAGCAAATCTAGGACAAGTGCACTGCAGGGATAATCCGGGGCATTTAGCGGCATACCAATCATGATCTGGTGGGTGCTTCCACGCTGAATTTACCTTAGCTAACTTTGGGGAGTGAACCTCAGACACTAGTAGTTTAGAGGAAGGGGGGTAGCAAGTTCACTCCCTTCCTTGGCAGCAATCAGCAATCTCATTCCCATCCCATAAATACCTACATGGGAGGGGATCCATTGCAAGTGCACCGAGCCGATCTGAGACAAAGTAGTCAATTTGATAACGATTTTTTGTCCCAAATTATACAAGATAATTGGCCAGTTCTTCAAATATTGAATTGAACTCTTGTTATCCGTTAAAATCCAGATGTCAGGTACGCCAGAGTCCATGATTAGGCTCAAGACCTCATTTATGGCAATTAACTCTGTTTGAAAGACCGAGGCATGGTCCGGGTTTCTAAGTCGGCGGTTGAGCTCTCCTTCACCTGTCTTCATAAAAACACCACTGCCCGTTCTACCGGAGTCAGACTTGCTTCCGTCCGTATAGACGACCATGGCTCCGGGAGGGATATTATTGATTACCTCGAGTGCCAGCTGACGCAGCAACTCCGGATGTTCACTTTGCTTGGAAAAATCGATATTTAAGTCATCTTTAAATACTGCATTACTAAGAGAAGTATCCGATGTCAATAGATTAAAAAGAGGACATGGCTCGACATCAATGTCAGTCAGGCCCTGTCTCTCTATCAAACTAAGAGGGCTGTCCCTTTTCAGCCTCTGATTGTTTGTCCAGTTCGATAAAAATAATGCCGTTCTATTGTGGGAGCCGTAGCTCTTAAGCTTAGCGATGTACTTTGTGATGTTAGTCTCTCTTCTTAGGCACAAGGGTTGCAGATCAGCCTCATATCGAACAATATTATTGGGGCAACAGTTCCTGAGGTCAGTGATAATTCTGGCTGCACTTATTCTTTCTAATTTTTCTAGATTGAAAGGTGCAGCAACCTGATAAATTTTGTAGCCATACTCAAGTATTGGACAAATGAGAGCAGTGTACGTGCTCCTGAGAGTTGCGGCATCAGCGCCCTAATCTCTACCAGAAATATATTTTAGAAGCTGGAGCCTTTTTCTGCCCCTTTCAGATAGCCAGTTAATAAGTTTACCACAGTTGACCTCTGTATCTAATGTAAATCCCAAACAAGTAGGTGTCTTAGTAGATTCAAGCAATTGTCCGTTAAGAAAAATTTCTGGTTGATAATTAAATAAATGTCTGTTAGTAGTAAATAAGCAGCTCAGAGACTTTGTAGTATTAAATGTCAGTTTATGCTCCTCAGCAATGCTCTGGATCTGCTCCAAGATAGAATTGAGGAAATTTTCTGGGTTAGTCAGATTCGTAGCGTGGTCCCAAACCACAACGTCATCAGCAAATATACCCCTCTGACCACGGGGAGTCATCTTTTCAATACCAGCCATGAATATTGAAAAGAGGGTGGGACTCGAAACAGATCCCTGCGGGATGCCCTGGTATGTTCTAAAAATTCCAGATAAGCAATTTTGAAAAGATCTATGGTTCAAAAAGTCTGCAATCCACGGGAGGGCACGACCTTTGATATCGAATTCTGAGTAACATTTCACCAGTAATTTATTTTTCCAAACCTTATCAAAGGCCTTAGTGAGGTCAAGAAAAGCAGCCACCGTGTGCCTGGTAGGTCTCATGTTGCATGCGTCTCTAATCCTCTGGGTGAGGTATAGTATTTGATCAATAGTTCTGTGGCCCTTTCTGAAACCATATTGTTCCGGGGGAAGTAAGTCGTTAGTCATGAGATGGTGGATAATTCTTCTAAGGAGGATCCTTTCCATTAATTTACTGGGTTTGCAAGTGAGAGCGATCGGGCGTTATTTAGCTAAACAACTAGCGGCCTTATTTGGCTTGCGTATAGGAATAACAGTCGCAGTTTCCATTGCCTAGGGTGTTTACCCAGTTTCCAAGATAAATTAAAGACATGCAATAGTCTGTCTCCAGCGCCCGGACCCATATTTCTCAAGTTTTCCATGCATACCATCAGGTCCCGGGGATTTCTTAATATTGATTTCACGAATTGAATAATCTAATTCTGATAAGGAGATAGGATCATTAAACAGGTGGTTATTGTCTGGCACTTTGCAAGATATTGCAGATTTTCTGCCCCTTCTACCAAGGTTTCTATTCTCTCCACTGAAACTCAACTTACTCTCATTAGAGTAATAGCTCCCCAAAGCCTCGACAGTTTCTTGGTCGTTAACTGTGGGAGAACCATTTTTATCGACTATAGAATTAGTATTCTCTTCTTGGGGTTGCACTTTGTCAAGATATTTAGCTAGTTTCCAAAGTCTAGAGTTGGGTGTTTTATAATCTAAGCTTTAGCACAGGTTCTGCCAGTTGTTCCGTTTTGTAATACTATATTCTCGCTTGAGCCTTGCGTTCAGCTTGTTGAGTTCAACTCTAGCATTTGTGTTAACATTTTGGTCGCGGTTCTTCAGCAGTTGATCTCTACAGACCAGGAGCTTCTGTAAGGTCTCAGATATTGAGCATAAACAGGTCTTCTTTTCCAATGGTTTCCTCTTGGTATGGTACACCCTGCTGCCTGAAACACAGAATGTTTAAAGATAGACCATTCTCGCTCCAGATTCTCTGAAATAGGGTTCTTCAGGAGCTGTTCTGTTAAGACTTTTTCAAATAATGGCCAGTTAGCTCTCCCGAAGTTCCAGTAAAGATCTTTGGATCTGGAGGGCCTAACATTAAATTCTAACTCGGTTAAGATGGGATAGTGATCACTACCGACATAGTCAACGACCCACCCGGAGCTATAAGAGTATAGGTCCGGGCTGACCATGGTCAATTACAATGTCTCAGTAATATTGTAACGTTGGGATCGGTATGTGTGTGTTCTATTATTTAGGAACAGAAAAGCCTTATCATTTAATAGGTTCTCCAGATCCTGTCCACTTCTATTCGCCAGAGCACATCCCCAGGCAGAATGCTTAGCATTTAAGTCGCCCAGGAGTATGGATGAATCCTCAAAAATACTCTCCAAAGCACCAATATCGAGATTCTTATTATTCGGGGGATGATACATGTTTATGATGATGTTACGTTTTCTTGAAAGGATCCGGATTCCCTGGCACTCAAGACTAGAATTGGGAGCAGTGGCATTGTTGAGATTCTGGTAATATACATTTCTAACTAAGAACATGAGACCTCCACCTCTCCATAGTAGGTCTATCCAGGCGAATTATATTAAAATCATTAACCCTCAGTTTGTGTCTAGCATTTAATTTTGTCTCCTGAAGGGCAATAATTGATACTTGGTGTTTGTCAGCAAGTTCTAGATTTTTATCTAACTTGATCATAGAAGCTGTAGTTCCACAGGCCATTAATATTACATTGTAGAATCCGAAGTTTCATGAGGCTTTTATGCTTGGGGGGAGACTGTAACGTACTTGTCAACCGGGACCCTCTTCCTAAATCCCGGTCGCGACCCTGATTATCCAGCGCGACGGTCGATGCTGTATGAGAACTGATTTGCGACTGATTCATGGCGATGGGCAAGAAGCAGCTTCAATTTAAAAGAGGAACCGCATGGGCTGAAGTCTGACTTTTCCTCATTGTGCCTGCATGCTTTAGCTGGACATAATGGGATGGCCTTCACGCCTAGGGTGGAGAAAACCCCCCAGTACATTTAAACCCCTGCCAGGAGAAAAACCCCCTACGTATTTCGCCCATCCCGTCCAGGGGCACCCTCCCGCCTCGGTGAACAATACATCTATACATTACTAAAGCAAATTTTCACTTCAAATTCAACAGAATTACTTAATATTATTAATAACATATGAAATACAGCAGATTTGAGTCTAGAATCACATATCTTATTTCTTTTTATTAAAAACAAAATTATCTGTTTAAAAATATCGCCTCATAGAATAAGCTGTAGCAATCAACTGCATACTTTTTAACTGGAAGTAGAGCAGGTCAAGAGCCTGAAATGTTTACTTTATATTGGAAACAATATTCATAATCGGAACAATAACCAGGCCAAAATTAAATTCTTGCAATAAAATTAAATTCTTAGCTGTTACTAATTTCTGAGACTAAAAATCTAGATAAATACGCGTAGAAAAATTATAGCGAAAATATGTATGGGCACTTCCAGAAACTATTTCAATTTTGATGAAAAATTTAAGAAAGTACAATTGTTGGAGAACATGTCCCCAAATATTTTTAGTAATCCCCATGGAAAACAAAGAACGCTTTCGAACATATCACCAAAATGAGAGCTTGCAGGAAATTGAGGCGAATAGTTGTAGTTCGATCCATTAAGCAAATAAATAATTAAACTAAACATATAAAAATTTTGAATCCAGATAACTTTTTTTAAATATTTTTGAAAAGGGCTGAGTTAATTCAAGAATTATCAATAAAATAATTCAAGGAAAAAAGTTTTTTTTTAAATAATTTTTAATTTTGTTATTGTTTTCGTTTTATTACATTTTTATTTAAACAAAATTTCTCGTTTTATTCATTAAAAAACGTTTATCGTTTTTTATTTTAGGTTTAGATTAACTTAATAAGCGTAAATATGTTTAATGGTGTAGGACAAAATTAGGAAATTTCGCTAAGGCAGTGGCCAATTGTAGTATTTTGAGCAGTCACCATTTAAAAATTTAAAATTTTAGACTATTGAAAGCTGTTGATATTAATAATGAAGCTCTTTTAAAACGCAATATTCATTTCTCAAACGAAGAAAAGTTTTAAGAAATAAGCTATTAAGAATATAGTAATTTTTAGGATATTATTAAATATTCATAATAATTCAATATTTATTTAAAAATAATAATACTAATAAAATGCACTCGGTGTATTTTGGCTAAAAAAGATGGTAACTTTTGCCCTATACTTACTTAGATGTCAACGAAAATTTAAATTTTATAGTTATTCTTACTAGCTTTAATTTCTTTAAAAATTTTTTACCTGAATTAAAAAATATCAAGGATAAAGGTTTTTTATTTAAGAAAATGCCAAACATGATAGAACACTGCTAGATTTGAAAATCGTGGCACGCCAGGTTCAAACGGTTTACAATTAAATACATATAATAAAATACTAACTATTAAATACAGATAAATTTCATTCTATTGGAGTAAAGAGAAATCAGTTGCGAAAATACAATCTTTGTCTTTGATCAGCATGATCACCAAAACCATACATTTAATTGCATTGAATTACGATGAATGACACTAATGACATCAGAACATTTTACTACGAACTGTTTGAACAGGATTTGTGAAAAACGATTTTCTTCACAGGATTACCATTATCATTGAATGCTTTATTTAAATATCTAGCTGAATTTCCGTTCTTCTTACAAGGCAAACAAAATCGATAGATCTCTACAGAACAACACTAAGAAATCATGCACAAAACTGAAAGACATACACCAACACAATTAAAGCTAATAAAATTTCATTTTTTCTATTTAACATCATATTTTGTCCTTTCCGGTGGCTTTACATTATCAGATTAAGCAACTCACGTTTGTAGCAATTTATCTCATTAGAATAAAGATTAATTGCTTTTATTTAGCAGGGTGCTGTTACTCGAGGCCAACTCATGAATTTTCTACTATCAAGCAGTTTTTACCGGAACTTATCTCTTTTTGAGGGATTGACTGTAAAAAACATCTTTTCCTAGAATATTTACATTAAAACTGTAGAGTATTGATGTAGTTTTTTGCACGTATCGAATAAACTATTATAATAATACATTGTCCCTATTGGTTTATTTAGAATCTATTAAAACAGCACCAATTACCATAATACTAGTTGTGCCTATAACCAATACTAATTAATCCACATTGGCGTAACAATATGGAGATTTTTTACGTTTCTCCAAAACGAATGAGTACAATTTCTCCATCAATTTTGTCTTTTTAGTATATAGCTTATTTTATATTTTATATCGTACTTGTTACCAAAATTAAGTGAGCATAATCGAGGAAAATAATAGTTTGGCGATTTTTTATGCTTCTTTTGTCATTTCCGCATTAACTTTTGTTTATAATACATTGTTTATTTTTTTAACTTCAATTTATTACTATTTTCCCGAATCCGGCTCGCACTGATCACAGTGCTTACAAAAATATGCTACGTGGTAGATGGATCATGGGTTTGAGTCCCATTGCCGTCAGGGTAACAACGGGAGGTTTTCATGGTTTTCCTCTCCTTATAACGCAAATGCGGTTTGGTTCCATCAAAAAGTCCATCACAAAGGCAAATTTCAACCAATAATTGATCCAGAAGTTCATTTGTTTTCTGGATTAGGTTCGAAATTACGAGGCTACGGAAATGAACATTGGCAGTCGTAAACTCAAAAAGTTGGGTGGGCTGTTCAACTACGGTGATAAAATAAGATGAAAAAAAATTATTACTATTATAATTCCTGATTAGGCATCAATAATAGTATGGAGATTTTTTACCGTCTCCCTAAATGAATAAGTAATTTTTCTCAATTAACTTTGGTTTTTAGATAATAGATTTTTTTAATCGCAATTAGAACTTATTGAAAATTAACTAAACATCATTGGTGTCAATAATAGTTAGGAGATTTTTTACCGTCTCCCTAAATGAATAAGTAATTTTTCTCAATTAACTTTGGTTTTTAGATAATAGATCTTTTTAATCGCAATTAGAACTTATTGAAAATTAACTAAACATCATTGGTGTCAATAATAGTTAGGAGATTTTTTCCGTCTCCCTAAATGAATAAGTAATTTTTCTCAATTAACTTTGGTTTTTAGATAATAGATTTTTTTAATCGCAATTAGAACTTATTGAAAATTAATTAAACATCATTGGCGTCAATAATAGTTAGGAGATTTTTTCCGTCTCCCTAAATGAATAAGTAATTTTTCTCAATTAACTTTGGTTTTTAGATAATAGATTTTTTTAATCGCAATTAGAACTTATTGAAAATTAATTAAACATCATTGGCGTCAATAATAGTTAGGAGATTTTTTACCGTCTCCCTAAATGAATAAGTAATTTTTCTCAATTAACTTTGGTTTTTAGATAATAGATTTTTTTAATCGCAATTAGAACTTATTGAAAATTAATTAAACATCATTGGCGTCAATAATAGTTAGGAGATTTTTTCCGTCTCCCTAAATGAATAAGTAATTTTTCTCAATTAACTTTGGTTTTTAGATAATAGATTTTTTTAATCGCAATTAGAACTTATTGAAAATTAACTAAACATCATTGGTGTCAATAATAGTATGGAGATTTTCTACCGTCTCCAAAATAAATAAGTAATTTTTCTCAATTAACTTTGGTTTTTAGATAATAGATTTTTTTAATCGCAATTAGAACTTATTGAAAATTAACTAAACATCATTGGTGTCAATAATAGTATGGAGATTTTCTACCGTCTCCCAAATGAATAAGTAATTTTTCTCAATTAACTTTGGTTTTTAGATAAAGATTTTTTTAATCGCAATTAGAACTTATTGAAAATTAATTAAACATCATTGGCGTCAATAATAGTTAGGAGATTTTTTACCGTCTCCCTAAATGAATAAGTAATTTTTCTCAATTAACTTTGGTTTTTAGATAATAGACTTTTTTAATCGCAATTAGAACTTATTGAAAATTAACTAAACATCATTGGTGTCAATAATAGTATGGAGATTTTCTACCGTCTCCCAAATGAATAAGTAATTTTTCTCAATTAACTTTGGTTTTTAGATAAAGATTTTTTTATCGCAATTAGAACTTATTGAAAATTAATTAAACATCATTGGCGTCAATAATAGTATGGAAATTTTTAACTCTACACCCAAATTACTTGTACGTACCTAAAATTTTTATTTTCCTTCAATACTTGTACATATGTTAGTACCTTAATTACTTCTCTATCGGTAAAAGCAAAATAGATGATAAAAGTAGAATTATAATTCCCATGTGGTATTATTATAAAAAAAAAATATATATATATAGTAATGTAGTAAAATTATAATTTCCATAATATGCGTTGCTATGGCGACCGCTGCTATTTTTCTGTTTATTTTCACTAGCAGGCAATTTTAATGTATTTGCATAATAATAATTTAAAGTATTTTTATATTCTTTTTATTATTATCGTATAATTACTGGCTTGACGGTGATTTTAATATAAATATGAATGCTGAAGAAGGAAAAGTATTTTGTGACGTCTTGAAACACGTACATAGGCAGAATATGAAAATCAATTTGACGACAAACATCAATTGAGACAGTTTTGGCAACCCATGATTTGAAATGTTGTGGCGTTTAACGGAGTCAATCCAGAAAGAATAAGCATTTGACCAATGGGTAACCAGTGATCGTAATAAGGCGATCAAATCTGTTTTGTTGATTTTTTTTGTCTTAATTTTGTGTCTATTAGTTTGTTTAATTCAGAAAAAAGTCATAATTCTATTTAGGAATAAAAATAGTTTTTAAATGTTTTTTTTTAAAAATATTTTTCTGTTCTTATGACCCTACAAGTTTTTCTATTGACCATTAAATTTCTAAAACCAATTTTTCACCTCACCGGTTGATACATATTCCCTGTAACGCTGATTTTTTATTTTTTATTTATTTGTTTATTTATTTTTTTATTTTTTATTTAAGGTTAAGTGCTAATTTCATCTCATCAGCTTCATCCGCTATGTAATGCATGCACAAATTGTAATAAACTAGCTTGTTTGGTAAGCAAAATATTAAATTACGTTTGAAAACTTACCAAATTTATTATAACGATATCCGGTTGATTTTAAATGTTATTTTTAAAAAGGATTATTAAGTAAAATTATTTATATTTACTGATAGATCTTAATAGAATCACATGGGAAATGTTTGGTTTAAGTGTGGGAAGTGGGGGGCACAAATGTAAAAAAATTCTTTGTAGTATATGTAGTTTAAGTGAATAATTGCAAAATTTCGTAGAAAACACTGTTTCATGTCAGGAAACATAAATTATTGCGAAGCAATTATCGGGGATGGTCACCGTTGAACGGCAGCGAACAGGGGGACTTAACCCCTAGTATCTAGGTTGAATCGAAAACTTAATCTATGGAAACAAGTTTAAGTTAATAAAATATAAATCAAATCAAACCGGGATCTAATAATCTGTTTATTGTCAAGAAACAAAATGATTGTGAAGTCATTGCATGGCTGATGAGCGCAGCGAGTAGGGCAATTAAATACATAGTGTTGCACAAAACTTACAAATCACTGTTAAGTCTAAATTAATAATGTGTAGAATAACTACATAAAGTAATTACAATACTTAAAGTATAATACTATATTATAATTGTTGTACAATTAATATTTTTTGCAATTAGAATAATTACCTTTACATACATTTTGCAATGCTTTTGTAACAGAAGTTCAATTTAAATATTTCACTCTTTAAGGAATTCTGTCATAACATCTATTATGACAATGCTGAAATTCTTTATATCTCTCTTGAGAATTCGCGTGACTTGGTGTAGTTGCTCTAAAAGTTTATTCCATTTGTCTTTCATTACCATATAAGCAGCAGTGGCTATTATAGATCCTGCTAGTAGCATATAATCGGCTTTGATTTTCAAAAATATCTCATTGTCTTGTACAGAATTAGCAACAGAAAGGCCGGTAATACTTTCGTACAGATGATTGTAAACTCGCATTCTGTTTAGATAAACGAAGTCTAATATTTTGACAGATGTTGTAAACAAAATATCTTCCAAGGACGGATCATTCGTAAAAAGTACGCATAAAAGTGTATTGACGTAAATAGACGGTGTTGTGACGTTAACTTTGTAATTTAGACTTCTCATCAGTCTAAGTTCAGAATTAAATATTCCCGATTTACTGTAGCTTTTTCCAGAATTGACCAAAAACTGGAACACTTGATCTGGCGTGATGTGATTGTAATGGGAATTAAGTTTACTTGCCAACTGTACAGCCGTTATCACCCGTAGAATTACTTGTTCTCCTATTCTAGCTTTAATATCTTCCCAAACTAAAGGCGATCTGGAATTTCGACTATTTTTAACAGTTCTGTAAAGTTCCAAGACATGATTTCCAACAAACCTTTCGTATATCTCAAGAGCGGTGTATTTGACGTCACTTTTCAGTTTAAAAGACGAGCAAATGTTGAATATAAACTCGACAACTTCTTGCGACCATAAGTATTCCAGAGTTGTAGCAGCAGAAACTCTTTCCTGATTCTTTTTCAATAAATCGAATAACCAATCTTCTAATAATTCATTTGACACAAACCTTAAATTTTGGATTCCGTCTTCTAAACGCCGAAGAGACATTATATGCATAGTTAAGATACGTAGTTAAGTTATAACATGCAATAATAGATTTTAAAGCACTTTTATGATCGTTTAAAAAAGCAGAAAATTCTTTAATTAAAATACTAATAATAGTTCAAAGGAAAAATGTTGCTTGTGAAAAGATTTTAAAAACGATAATTTGAACAGCAATTGTTTTTTTTTAAAATTTTGTTTCAAACGATTATATATAATACTTTATTCAGCTGAGAAAGATTTGTAAAACGATATCTATATTCAAAAATAAATATAATTATTCAATGCAAAATTAAATGTTTATTCGCGATCGCAATACTCAGTACGCCATCTAGCGGGAGACTGTAAATATCGGGCATTAGTTCCCACATAACCATTGGCAATGACGGACGCCATTTTCTTAGCAGCAAATAGGAAGCAAAAATTCCCTAAGGAAAAGGTAGAACTTCTTGAAAAAACTAACCAGAATATGCAAACATTGAAGCAGAACACGCCAAGCATTTGAAGAACTATTTCTCAATAATTTTTACCTTTCTATTACCAACAACATAACTTCCAATTTCTCGATTACTTGCTGTTACAGATGTGTGAATTACGGTAAAATAATTTTTTCTGTCTTCAATTCATTACAAATTAAAAGGAAGTCAACATTGCTTTCGTCATTCCAATGAATTAAGTGAATTCAGAACTGTGATAGTTATAGAATATTCTTCTTCTTTATAGAATAGTATATATTTCTGTATCTATATAATTCGGAAAACAACAATAAAGAATCATCCGAACTACTTGAAATAGTTTCATTTGTGCTGATTATTAATTATCGTTTTTATCGTTTTCTTTGGTAAGTATTTTTTAGTTTTGAAAGAATAATTTCAACTAGAATTCAGCTATTCTGTTTTCAAGCTACATATTAAATTCATATCGAGATCTTACAATTATAAAATTTTGATGTGTGGTATAGTATCTAAAAGTAATGAAGGGATAATCTATGCATATATTATTTGAAAATAAAATTTTCAAACGAAGACCATTTCATTTGGAATTCTGCGGATTTATAAATCAGGTAAGTGTTATGATTTTTATAATAAAAAATTTGCTTGTAAATATTTTTTTTTCTTATTTGATGATAGTTCTCGACAGAATGATTTTTTACGTCTGATTAAGAACTATAAGAATAAAAAAAAAGAAACATGAAATTTTTTATTTCAATATAAAGAATTTTTAAAATCGTTTTTTATCCTAAGAATTCTTTATTTTACGTTTTTTAGTTTATAAGATTTTGATAAAAATTGTTGTCAAAATACTTTTTTTGAAAAATTAAATGGTATAGCATTATGTGTTTATGTATACTTTTTGTATATTCCAATGTTTGAAGTAATATGATTCAGAAAAGTATGGAAGAAAAATTCGGTACTTACGTATTAACCACAGCTACAGATCTGGCAGATTTTTAAGTGCCGCCAATCTACACTTAAAATTTTTGGAAAAAATCTTAAAATGATACACTTTGTTTTAAATCAAAGTAGTCAATTGGGTTTCGGTGGAAAATGGGCCGATATAGAGTTTAGCATAGATTCAAAACAAACTTTTCTCTCACCTGATTCTATAGCCATTATGAACTCTAATAAATAAGATTCAAAATGAAATAACATATCCAAAACGGACGTTTACTAAGATAAAGTTTCATGTTATGGACATTGGTACATTTTCGTTATATTTCACTCCATAAAATATTTCGCTCCTAAAAAAATAAAATTGCATCTTATTTTGTTTTTGGCAAGTCCCAAAGACGCATTTTCGTAACACTAAAAAATGGCGACAAAAAAAGAATGGTTCTTTTTTTTTTTGTTTCGTAAGCATTCTTTATTTTACGTTAACATTTTAATGGGCCTTTCATGTTATACCATTAAATTTAGTAGAACTATTTCTCAGGCATTAGGTTTGAACTCTTATAAGAATATAACTATTTTTTTCTCTTTATTTACAAATATTTTTCCGATGTGTTCTGTATGTTCCTTCTCTAAAAAAAAAAAGAGATACCATTTTGTTTTCGTTTGCATAAGAAAAAACAAACAAACATTTTTCTTTTTTAAATTTAATCAGCCACAATAAAGATGGAACGTTACAATGCTACATGCTACATTAAAGACGTCTCCCGTGTAACTGAATGACTGTTCATATGGAAATCGCAGGGATTCGGCACATACAACAACGCCCCCTATAGTTCGTTGCGATCGCGAATTGTTTTGTAGAAATTAATGCATAATGAATTAAGTGGCAGGAAATTTTGTGTATTTTTTTAGTTAGTTTTTTTAGTTTTTCATTTTAATTGGATTTTTTCTTAACAAATTTCGAAATTTTATTTTCCTCTTTACAATATTATTTTTCAATCATGAATGTAAACAATCAAAATTAATTGAATTCTTAGAAAAATGTTAGTGCAATTGAGTTTTAATCCTTAATAGTAAAAAAAAAATAATAATTTGAGAGTTGATGATTTTTCATTTTCAGTTCATTCATAGTTTAAGGAAGAAAAAAAAAAGATTTGTATTTTCATAATACATATTATATTTGACCAAACAAAAGTAATTCACTGAAAGTGAAAAGTTACCCGCATTCTGAAAAATGTAATTTTTGTTCAAACATTTTATGAAAACACATTTTATCAGACTTAATTTTGATAATTAAAATTCAGGTAAATTTTATCGGACTTAACTTTGCTCATAAAAAGTAGTATTTAGTTTCAAAAAAGAAAACGATGATAAACCAGAGTTCAATTTCAGAGGATGTTTTCAACCTTCCCAAGATGTATAATTACCGGGAAGTAAAACAACTCGAGACAACACCCATTCTAGGCGCACCTCAAGGTCTTATCCTAGAGTCCTAAATGATATCAGTCTCTTTAATAATTCCTATTTTCAGCCCAATTCTCAGTCGCAGCTATAAACAATTTCAGAGAAATACAGTGCAATATAGGTATCAGACTCAGGTTACATATGTTCTTAAGTTTAAAAATAAAATAAGCTATTAAATTAATGTAAATATTATTAAAAGAGGAAATTTGTTCTTTTTAATTTGCATCAGAAGGAAAATAATGATTCATTATTCTTTTTTTTTTAAATGGCATATTTTGCACTTAATACTTACTTACATTTTTTTTTTCTTTTTTTACAAATATGCCATTACTGTTGAATATTAAAGATTTTTATGAATTAATGAACTGCTGTGAATTTTTCTGTAAAAACTATTCCTGACAAACATGAATTTTTCATTATCAAACGTAACATTCAGAGTACTTAAACAGGCGATTCCTAATTTTTTTCAGCTATAGAATCTTAAATGATTGAACTCTTTTCTGCGGAGAACCCCGACTTTATAAATAATAAAGTATATAAAAACAATGCAAAACAAAGAAAATAAAATATATAAAAAAATTTTGAGTGTATTAATCAATAATTCGCTATGTTATTTTTAAAACATTTAAAAAGAAGAAATTTTTTATAGTCTTTTCATTAATAATTTTAAATTATGTTTTATTAAATTAGCACACAGCTGTATTAAGTTTAAATTTGTTTTTGTGGTATATACATTGGTGCGGAATGAAAAACATAAGCTGCATTATGATTTTTAGAGAAATGAAATCTAAAAAAACTGTTATAAACGTTGAAAATGTTTAAAAATGGAACATATTTTAAGATTAACTATTTTAGGTATTTTATTTTTATTTGAATACCTCAATGGGAAATACGAACTCAATTTTTCAAAAATGCAGGTTCTTTTTATAATATATTCAACATATTGTTCGTAGCAAAATAATATTTAAAAAAAAAGTGAATTTTCTTTTTCATTGGTAATTTACTTTAAATAATTTTATTAAGGCAATCGAAATAAATTAATAATAAATTACCGAATAATAATAATAATACGAAATAAATTATTTATTAAATCTAAATATAAAAAAGTTTTCAAAAAATATTACTGACGCAAAAAAATATCCTAACTGTCTGAATCCCTTTTACCCTTCCACGGATCTCCAAGGTAACGCGGAACACCATTTAGGAACTGCTGACGTCGACCACCTTTTAATTTAAGATATCTTTCATTTTTAGGACTTAGACCACTTTTTAATTTAAGATATCTTTCATTTTTAGGACTTAGACAACTTTTTAATTTAAGATATCTGTCATTTTAGGACTTAGACCACTTTTTAATTTAAGATATCTGTCATTTTTAGGACTTAGACCACTTTTTAATTTAAGATATCTGTCATTTTTAGGACTTAGACCACTTTTTAATTTAAGACATCTGTGATTTTTACAGCATTTACTTTAGAAATGTCGGTCAGACTGCCGAGCGGGTAGCGTGCCTGATTTCGAAGCTAATGGCTGCGGGTTCGATTCCCGCTCAGAGCATGAATGTTTCTCTTTCTGTGTGTTGTCATTCGTTGAGTGTGATGTGTGAACGTGGCCCACCCTATAAACGGGTATCTGTGGCAGTATGGCGTGGGTAATGTTGTTCGCCTCCGTGACTTAAGTTCACGGGTGCCCACTGGGTAACATTAAATGAGCAACACTTCCGGCATCTTCCTAGGTGAAGAACGGAAGTTCAGTACCAACGCTAGAAAAAAAACTTTACAGATAAATTATTTGTTATTACACGTAAGATAACAGTTACATTCTCTGATTACACATAACAAAGTGTTTCAAAGCATGTACTTTAAAGATCAAGAACTAAAACCTTTAACCCAGCAGAGCGAATTCAATATTTGGCTTTTGTTAGTCAGGGCTTAAAACAGTTATTACTGAAAATAAAATTGTGAAACGTTTTTTCTTTACTTTTTTATTCCAGGAAGTATATTGAGTGGAAGTAAACACCAAACACTCAGTGATTTTTATTTTTCTAATTTATACTATTACAATAGTTTAAGTGGAGAAGAAATCTATTTCAATCGTTAAGGAGAGATAACAAAAAAGCAAAATTTTTTTTTTCGAAACAGAATAAACCTCTTTATTGTTATACACAGTGTGCAAAATAAAAATATATATACTGAATATCTTTCTTTCTAATGATCGGATTTTCACGTACTTTGTGTCAATTTTAATAGTTTCTGGGGATAACTTCAAACATGCTAATTAATTAGTGCTAACTATTAATTTATTTACGAAATCAGACACAAAAACGTACTTTCTCTGAATAAAAATTTTGAATTATGAGCCATAAATTTCTATATTATATTAATAGACGAATTTTTCTATAGTGAAATCTAAAGTTTCAATTGTTTTTATTTATTAAGTAGAAGTTCAGAAAAACTAAAATTTATTATTTTTAAAAAATAATTTGGTAACAATGAAAAGATGAAAAAATATTTAAATAGAACGATTAATGCCTGGATTCGGTAAGCATGCAAGCCTAGCATGAATTTAATTCAAGATTTTTCGCTGTTTTGATCAATACCTCCTAGAAAAGAGAAGACCTCAGCACCGGTTACCACAAACAAGAAATTTGGTTTTTTAATAGTTATAATCGTTACATCGGACTACTAAATTTATCCGTGCTGAGGCCTTCTTTCTTCTAGGAGGTGTTGTTTTGATTCGGTATGTTTTCTTTTTTTAATGATAAAATATAATGCTTCTTTTTGAGTCGCCTGCTAATTTTTATTTAATTTAGTAAAGAGATTTGAATAAATTAAACGAATGTCAAGTTTTATAAAACTATGTTTTTGATTGAATGTGGTTAGTTATTTGCCTTTTTTAATTTTAGTTTTTAATTGACTTACTCCACAATTGATTCTATTTCAATAATGTGCATAAGTATGCATTTATTGAAAATAATATATTTATTAATTATTTAAGACATGTTTTAATAACTAAACAATAAAAATATAAAGGAAGATGCTAGTTGTGCAAAAGGTATCTTTTTTTTAAATCTTGAATCGAACTCTAGGGACATTAACGACGACTAAATGTAATATTGTCGATGTTTAAAAAGTCACTGCAATAAGTATAAAGATGCCGAACGTAAAGAGCTGTTGAATATGCATCGAAAATTTTTAAGAGGCTTAAAATATATGAGTATCTTATATATAGTCCTGACATCTTAATTTTAAAATTAAATTTTTAATTACCTGGCCACATGTGGCTCAAAGAACTATTCAACCAATTATTTCATTACATATATTTCTCTTTTCTAAGCTACTTCGTAGATTTTTTCCGATAATATACGAGAGCTATTTTTTTTCAAGGTCCGATTGGTCGCTAAGAGAAAATCTCAGTCAGAATCAAAAAAAATTTATATGGAACAATGTGATACAACATTAAGATACTTTTCGGCTTAATCGCCGTTCCGATTCATCCATTTGTCGTAGCGTGGCATCAATTTTTCAATGCCTTCATCATAGAATGCAGCCGGCTGTGTTTTCAGCCACTTCTGTACGCTGGTTTGCAGCTCGTTGTCAGTGGCGAAAGTTTGTCCTCCTAGCCAATGATTCTTCAGTTTCGTAATGGACCCATGGCTCATCTCCTGTGATAATTTTGTCCGAAACTCATCTCCGTCGTGATGATAGCGATGAAGGAAGGTTAATGCGGCGCCCATTCGTTGAGTTTTGTGATGGTCAGACAGCATCATGGGAACCCATCTCGTGCAGGGTTTGCGATATTCGAGTCTTTCACTCACAATGGTATAGAGAGCTGGCCGTGAAATTTTCGGAATCAATTCACTCAACCTAGAAATTGTGAACCGACGATTTCAGCGAATCACCTGATCCACTCGCTGAACAAGATCATCGGTTGACACTGACTTCCTTCCCTGGCCGCCTGCATCATGAACATCAGTGCGGCCAGCATCAAAGTGCCTGCATTTCCGCACATTGTTATCACTCATGAACGCTTCTCCGCACGCTTTAATCATTCTTCTATGAATTTCATCTGCATTGCTTCCTTCAGCATGCAGAAAACGAATGACTGAACGCAATTCACATTTGGCGGGAGACTCTATTTTTCGAAGCATGTTTATGTGCTCCATACGTACTCAAAAATGACAACCGCTAATCCACGCTTTACCCTGGCCAACTAAAGACACAGCGCAAGACGTCTGCGCACAGACCTAGCGAATTTTCCCCGAAGTTTTCCTTTAGCGACCAATCGGACCTTGAAAAAAAATAACCCTCGTACTAATCTATTTTGTTTAATTTTTATTAGTACTTGCATGAACGCTCCTTTTAAATAATTGTCAAGTTTTTTACATTCGTTTGGAACTATAGCCAGTTTGTAAAATTTAAGAACTTTAAATTAAAATTACTCGAGGTAAAATGTCTGACAGATCTTATTGAATGAGTGTACCCTTTTTTTCTCTAAGAATGAACAAACAAATTACTAATTTATTTATTTTATTGTTTTTTATTTGTTTGATTTGTGAAAAGTAAATACATATTAGTGTAACTCAAAAAACCTCATCTGTTTGCTTAGTTTTTTTAAATAAATAAATTCAAACCGCAGTTCTATTTTGAAGTTTGAACCTATATATTACACCGTAACTTTAAGAAAGTTGCTCTTTTAAAAAAAAGATAATGGAAATTTACTTTTGCTAAAACTATTTTTCAACTTAAGCGCAATTCACAAGATATTATTATAGTATGATTTTTTTTCTTCAGGAAAATGCCTTATTTTGTTAAACAGCAAATAGTAAAAATTAAAATTTGTAAAAAAGATTCCGATGCCGTGCTATTTTTGGAATCTTTATCTGTTTGAAATATGTATATAAAATACATAATTTGTGTATAAAAAACGCAAAAAGAAGAAAAAAAAAAGAAAAAAACGCAGCGAAACGGTCAACATAATTTTTACAGGAATTATGAAAACAAAATTTTCCTATATTTCGTCATAAGAGCATAAAAATGATATTGCTCAAGGAACCCTCACAATAAATTGGTTATTTCCAGCATTGAAATCTGTTTGGATGAAACATATTATTCTTTGAGAGCTAAAATGAGAAACAATTTATCTCTAATTATTTATTTGAGCTTATTATATATTATTTGATATATTATATTGAGCTTATATGAGTTGGAAGCCCATCTTACTATTATATTATAAATGCATCATTCCATATAATTTGAATAATTTACGTATTTTAAACAAATTATTTAATAATTTTAAGCAAATAAGGATGTAAAAATAAACTTTGTTGAAGTGCGCCTTAAGTATACCATAAAATAAATTTTGGAATCGATGAATAAAAAATGCATTTTCAAGCAGTTTCGTGGGGGACAAAAACGTCAAATTGCTTTAAATAACTGTTCTTAAAACTGCTTAATTTTGATTCTTGATGCTAGGCCATCACCTCCTACATCAAAAAGCCTCCACACGGTCTTTTATAAGTAGTCCGCGCAGACTATTTAAAAAGTGAACCAGTTGTGCGCATGTGCCCAAAACCTTTTATAAAAGTAAATGAGATAAAGTTATATATATATTTGAGGTTTAAATCTGTAGTGGTTGACAAGTAAATAAAATAAATCAATCATATTCATAAATTAAACAAATTTTTAGACATAAATTTGCTACCACTTTTTAATTTTTAATAGATTTCATATTAAATGGTTCTTTCACTAACTGGTTTACCTTCATAGTGGTCTGATCGGACTACCTAAAAAAAACAACCGTGTGGAGGCTTTAAGTAATAGGAGGCTAGGCGCCATTCCATTTTCTCACTCTAATGTTGAAATTTCATTAGTAAACGTAATTTTTTTACGTTTTAAAAAAATGTTTTAAGGCTAGCATTAAAAGAAATACTGCTTTGACTTTTTAAAATGCTGTTAATTATTACTGACTGATTATTATTTTTTCTTTGAGCCTATGATTAATAATTAATCGTACGTAAAACTTACTTTAATGTCGAGAGAAGTGATTTAATATACTGTGTTACGAAATGAATAATCTCATGAAACTAAAGTGAAAAGTTAAAAAATTCACTGATTTAAAGCAAATATAAAGATGATAACAAAAGTAGACATTTTTTGAGCGTCCAAAAATTAACTTCACAAAACACTCACGAGTTTTGAGCGTCTATTTTTGAACGTTCGAATCATATCGACTTTTTCATCTTCATGTTTTTTGAAGACTGTGAATTTTTTATCATCAATTATACTGTTTTACATTTGGGTCATAATCATTATTTTGATAAGAATTTTATGCTCGTAAAAGTAAGCATCTGTATTTTAATATTTCAACAGGGTTCATGTAATCCTTAAAAAAGTTAAGAGAACCGAAGCATTAATATCGCAACTATGAAGTTATGTATAACTTTAAAATTAAAATGTTGAAACCAGATATTTAGAGTAAAGAAATGGAAAATTTTTTCTTTTGAGTTTTGTTGCCACCATCTTATCTGTATCTTAAGGACTTAACAAAATTTGTTTAAAAGGAGAGTATCGTAACAGATATATATAGTGGTGGTGAGAATCGTAAAATAAGCTTGTAAATTAAGGAATAAAAAACAAACAAATCAGAATGGCGATATTTGGTGATAAATGTAGCTGATCGTAATCGAAAAACATGTTGAGCGACATTTTATGATGAATTTGTGAACATAAATTTCAGAATGTATGAGATTTGCATATTTCACCATTTCTCAAGAATTTTTTTAAGCAAACTGAAACTTTTTTGATAACGATTATAAAACTTGGTTCTCCAAAAATAATTCTATGCAAAAATTAGTTTTTAATAAATGTTTTTAATTTTTTAATATTTTACTTAATGATAGTCGAATAGAATTATTTCCATTCCACTTAGAAAGTTAAAAATACTTATAGTGGAACATTTCTTTCCATTATAAAAGATAAATAAAGTTTGTACTCTCTTCTCTCTAAACTACCACATCTTATTAAAATTCTTGGCAGTTTCTTTATTCTCTGATTGTACTTGGCCGTATTAATGCCGGCTTTAATGATCAATCCTAAATCAATCAAAATAATTAGCATTTTCTACTCGTTTGCTTTGATTATTATTTAAAAAGTAAAATTTTATGATTTAAGTTTATTTGACAATGATAACCTCTTGACTGATTTTACACTTTTAACCTTTCTTTAATATTTAGACATTATTAATGACTTTTTACATATATTTATATAAAAAAATGAAAAAAATTCATTTTTTTTAATTTTTAGATTTAGAATAACATAATTTATTTAATTTTCAATAGAAATCGTAGGTTTTATCCGTTTGTTTATCAAACAATTCAGGATGTATTTCAAACGGGTAGACATCAGAAACGATAAGCAGGCTTCCTGTTCTTCAAGTCCACGTGATCAAATACTTCCTTTGATAGTTTCTGAAGTTGAATTGCTTCAATGTCAAGAATATGCCATAATATTCTTAGTCACGTTGACAATTAAAGATGGAAAATATCCACCCCTTTGTAATACTTTCATTCCTTGCAACGATACCTGTACTCCTTGAAGGTAAGATTTGTAAAAAAATAATTTGTTGTGGTATTCCTGTTAACAATGATCATGTGTAATTTTGTCTATAGTAAATATATTATGTTTAGTTTCTAACTCTCTCAGTTGATGAGTTAATAAGGAAATATAGAGTTTAATTAGGCGTTCAGTGTTTCCGCTAGAATTTGGAACGACGAGTCTTCAGAACCCAGGACTTAAAAACTTCCGGGTCCTTTTTTAGTAAAAGTGAATCCCTATTTAAACTAATATATTTCATTTAAAATAATTTAAATTAAGAACCCCATTTATTGATAGAACAAGCAAAGAATTTCAAAACGAGGATAAAGTTGTTTTTGAAAAAAATGCTTTTATTTAGAACTGGTTATACTCTTGTAATAAAGAAAACGATACCTGCACTTCTTGAGGGTAAGATTCGTAAAAAATCAATTTGTCGTGGTATTCCTGTCAACAATGATCACGTTCAATTTTGTCTAAAATGAATATATTATGTTTAGTTTTTAACTCTCTCAGTTGATGGGTCAATGAAGAACTATAGAGTTTAATTAGACGTTCAGTGTTTCCGCTAGAATTTTGAAAGACGAGTCTTCAAAACCCAGGACTTCAAAAATTTCCGGGTCATTTTTTAGTAAAAACGAATCCCTATTTAATATAATATAATTCATTTAAAATAATTTAAATTAAGAACCCCATTTATTTATAGAGCGATCGAAGAATTTCAAGACGAGGATAAAGATGTATTTGAAAACAATGTTTTTATTTAGAACTGGTTATACACTTGTTATAAAGAAAAACAGCAATGTAGTTTGATACTCATAATTTAAGATACATCCTTCTGTTGTCAATACAGGAGAAAATATAATTTTATTCCCTTTAAAGTTAGGTTTAATTCTGTCGATATAAATATGGTACTGCGTTTTTTTTCTCCGATGAAGGATTCCAACAGAAGCCTCGCAACTTTTTTTTTTCGTGTCCCTTTTATTATTTTTAGCGTATTTGACGCGTTGAAGCTGGGAGTTATGTTAGAACATCCTTATCTATAGATTTTTATAGTTCTATCCACAAATGAAATATAAAAGTACATATATTAAAGGTCGCATGTTAATATTTAAGTAGGGAAAGAACTTTAACAAAATATGACAAATAACTAGTAAGCAATCCGGAATGAGAAAATCAATAAATTAAATCCAGTTTGATTGCCTGATGAAACATAGAGATGTATGTAGCTATCGTCCATTGATGACTCCTTGGAAGATCCACCACACAACAATGCTTAACGTAGTAGAGAAACAGCAATTAAATAATCATAATTTTTTTAATTTTCCGAGCACTTAAAATCTTCACTGCTCAATCCCCAGACCTTATGCAACACTCTACAACAATGGAAGAGAGATTTTGGCATTTACTTAAATTTCTCAAGAAATACTTAAAGAATCATTTTGTGACTTTCGAGATGTTAGTGTAGGCGATTTTCGATACTTAGCAATAAAAGCTTTCAGAGCTTTTAATTAAAGCTTTCAGAGGTTTCAGAGACCTACAATATTTACGAAAGAAAACAAGCATAGTTGAACACCCTATGCCAGAAAATCAAGCATAAAGCTTGTAACTTGTATAGATTACTCTAGTTGTAATTTTTAATAATTGCATAAAAATTCATAAACCTAGAGTAAATATTTAGGGAGGTATGGATATTTTTATAAAAAAATAGTTTTTTCGCCTTGCATTTATTATATAATTACATTTCAACTAGTCTTTCATTACAGCTAGGGAATTACTTCCTCGGAAAGAGTAAAAGTTAGTAGGTCTGCATTATTAAATGTTTTTTAGACATATTCAAAGATGAAATCGGAAAAGTCTTAGTACCCTACAATATTTAAAGCGGCAACGAAATGACAACTAAAATAAGCTTAATTTGTTTAATTTTTTCAGCACTCAAAAACTTCTCTGCATGATTGTCTAAATTGTTTATTTGCTTAAATTATTTATTTATAATAGATGTCAAAATCATCATAAATTAAATGTATAAAATAAAAAAATGAAGAGGTAAAGCATAAAATCTGCTGTTAAAAAGAAAATATTGGTATGCATGTATGTCGCCCCTTAGATGAGAGGTACTCAACTGTTTAATTGCGAATGGCCATAATCGGTAAAAATTTGAAAAGTGGACGAGAAAAAATTAGAGAAACAAATAGTTAATTACTTTATATATAAAAATTTATAAATAAAGGCTATATATCTATACAGTTTCAAAAATGATCTCATTTTTACTTAAACTTTTTGCCTAGTTGGAAATGTGGACATATGCTTGAAAATCTGCCTAACTGGTTTTTAAATTTAAGTGGTAAAATATACAAAAAATAGTGCGTGGAGTCCCTCCGCGCGGAAGAAGTTAAACTTCGTAACCTGCGACGTTAATTATTAACATTGCTTACAATTCACAATTGATCGCATCATTTAATTATTATTTTCGAGTGGAGAAATATCAAAATCTATAAAATTTACAATGGGATTATGATAACTAAAGTAAGATACGAAATGTTTGAGTTCTATTTTTTCAATATTTCTTGCGAAAACTGCATCAATGGTAGTTCCCCCTTTGGTTGTTGGATCATTCTTACCATTTATCATTTCCAATCCAAATTTGTCTTTAAGGAAGGTTAATAATGTTTCTGCTTCAGGTAACGAGAAATTCATATTAAAATCTCCTGCAAGGATCACAGGCCGCTCACAATAATCAATTTCTTCACCAGTAATGTCTGCCAGAGCTTGTGAACCTGCAGTGGATAGTGGCAATAAAGATTTTGCAATAAAGATTTTGCAATAAATAATTTAATATCGCTCATGGCTGCATTTGGTGAAATATAAATGGCAATTAGAAAAGAGAAAACCTAACAATCAATTGATATTCACAAGAGACATACCTTGGCATAACCTTAAATCCATCGCATTGTCCATGGGATTGTTTTCACCCATTTTTTACAATTGTTATCCACTAAGTTTGAAAATAAAAAATACTACCCTATTAAATTATATGTGTATCAAATCAAACTAAAATATTTATGGAAAAACAAAAGTTTTATGACTTTTATTATTTTTATGCTAGTGAGAACCAAAACAATATGGAAATGAATGAGGGAAAACTGGATCCTACCACGTGATTTCCCGGCCAATAAAAATGAAGCGTTAAACGTTTAACGCTTTCTTGTTGCAAGTCGCATAAGAAGTATAACTCCAATAACTTTATCAATGTTGGTAATATCAGCCGGATATATGCTGAGATCAAATGAAGTTAATTAGAGAGTAAAGAGCTAACTAAGAGATAAACTTACAAGAATTGCTTTCATCAAAATATTCTTTATCTTTAAGACACTTTTGTGGAAGCGAAGCTATTTAAACTTTTAAAATAACCAAAAATTTATATATATATATATATATATATATATATATATATATATATATATATATATATATATATATATATATATATATATATATATATATATATATATATATATATATATATATATATATATATATATATATATATATATAAATGGATTTGCAAATTGTAAAAATTATATAAATTAACAAAGAAGTTTTTTAGTAAATTCATTTACAATAATGTACAATTAACGCTATGATTTTATATAGAATTTAATTACTTGAGTTTTGTATGCATTTTTTTTTATCAAATTTAGAAAGCAGTTTGCCGATTTGTATTTTGTATCAATAAACATTACTACATATTCTTTTAATTCATTTGATCAAAAATGGTATTTAAATATATGTTTTTAGAAACATTAGAATTCCAAGTAATTAGTTCATTTATATTAAAATCATTTCTTTTATCGTATAAATAAGCAAAGCAGATATTTTCTTCTTTTATAATGCCAAAATCCAAAAAATTAAGATTAATATTATCCTCATGATTACGAAGCAAGATTAATTCCTCGGGGGTAAATATTATGTAATAAAATAGTATATTATATTATTTCTTCGTTTTTTTCTTTTTGTCCACTTTGTATTTATTTAATACAAAAGGGAAAAAAAGAAAAAAAAATTATTTGTATTTATTTACTTAATGACCATTTTAAGCACAATACACCAGAAAGTACGTAAAACTTTGCCCATTAAAATTCTAAACTTTAAATTCGTTATGACTCCCATACAAAAACCTTTTGGAATTGACGATGAAGGAAGACTCAAAATTTAAAGAACTGCAGCGAATCATTGAACAGACTCTAAATTAAATTAAATTAACTTAAACTACGAACTGTCTTCCGTTTCAACATACTTTGACTTTCAAATTAAAGAACTTTAAAATCAAAGATGGTATCATGTTTTTGATTTTACATCTGTAAAACCGCCTTTTGTCTGGGTTACGAATCAACTTTTCATCTGTTACAATATTTAATTACGTTTTGTAACTTCAGCCTTTGCTGAATGTTATCCGTTATATTTGATGTTAATTTTTGTAATGTTTGATATATTTTTATAATAAATCATTAGGGCCTTCCAGAATGGGGCGGGGCGGTAGATCGCGAGGCTGCTCGGCGCGTGCAGCATCCAGGTAATGTACCAGAGTTAAAAATATAAAATCTATAATTATCTTTTGATATATTTTACTCCCGTGCATCACCAGACTCGAGTGCTGCACAAATCGCTGTCTTACCATCTTCGCCAGTGTTGCCATTAATCGTTGCCAAGCCGTATTCCAGTAGTGTCCATCTCTCTACTGATGCAGTCACGATCGCGCGCAGAGTCACCAGTAACCCCTGTAATATATAATAATATATAATTTTTTCTTAAATTTGTGATTTTTTTCAGGAGCTTTCTGCCACGAAAATTGGATCAGTTATGAGTCTAAGTGCTACAGACCAATAAACATTCGCAAGAACTACTACACAGCCGATTTATTTTGTATGATAACAGGAAATCAATTAGCTTCGATATCATCCATGGAAGTGTTGGAAGTTCTCACTTCGAATATAGTTAAAGGCGAGTAAAGTTTAAACCTTTCATAGCTGCTAACTTGTATGGTCGATGATGAAATGTTTTCTCAATAGTAGAAACTGTTGAAAACAAGTCAGAAGCACTTGGAAAAAAAGTTTTTTTATTTCTGTTGCATGTGATTTTTTTAACAGATCTTAGATACCTTTACATTGTTGAATTCATATCTGTAATTGGTTTTTTCCCAACAAAGTTACAGTTCCTATGCAATTTAATAACATAGTTCAAACTAGGAACAATTAATTCAAGTGGATATTAGGTGACTCTCGTACGGAGTACTAGTCGGGTCTCTTTTCCGGTCACTTCTCAGGTGCGCAGAGAATGGTAGGGCGATGTATATATATTTATAATAAGTACATATTGTCAGTATTTAAAATATTATTCAATTAATATTCTTGCTTCGCATTTATTTTTGGGCAAGCTGAATTTTCGGACAATAAAATAAAGAAATGTCAAAGAAAAGTGGATATAATTCAGGAGGGATGGGAATCTCCTTCAATTTCACGTCATAGGCCTTTTAACTCTTCCTATAACGTGGAATTGAATCGTGAATTAACAGACTGAACTCCAGCGCAGTGAGTCCAGTCTAGCAACCCTTATTTTAAAAAAATATTATCACCATCAAGAATGTAAAAATATTTTTTTAAACGCCCAAAACTTTTAACAATAACTATACTTTTTAAAATATAGAGTACAAGTATATATATTTTACTTAGAACTCCTGATTTACGGTCACAGTTGCTTGCCAGTCTAAACTTGTTTGTGCTGCAAAGGGTTAATTCCAATGAATACTGCGGCAGACGCAAACTCTTTGTTTAACACAGGTTTCTTTTGCTCTAAACTTTTCTCGTCCTCAAGTTAATTAGGGTAATATACAAGCCTCTCAGATCGAACGGCAACAGCTTATAACTCTTTCTACATGTCTTGGCACGAGTTTTATAAATTAAAAACAAATTACGATTTCTTTAACCTGTCGATATAAAAGTCTCCTACCACTGATTCTGGGATTGTACAGATTCAGTACATCACATTTTAGAAAAGGGAACTTTCTCATCGACTTTTTGTTAATTTAATGTCACAATCAAAATAAATTGAAAGATAAAGCTTTCTGCATTCTAATTCCTACTAATCGGTCAATTCTTATCTTCCTTTTCATTGACTATTTGAGTGATCTTATTACCGTCTGAGCTCCATCTTTTAGCGACCACCATATAAAAGGGGTGAGGGGCAAACATAAATGATTTATAGTTACACATTTTTACTAATCTCAACCGTTATTGAAGCAAGAAAAAGCTCTTGCCTAATTATTTCTCCTTCATTCGTACTTGAAATAATTAAACCTCGTTACCGACATTGCTGCAGATGAATGGTAAAGGGGGGTGCCTTAAATAGACTTTATCTTCCTACACCGCCACTAGAAGATTTCTGTTGATATCAATTGAGTAATCTGCCGTGCATTAAAAAAAAAAAAAAAAACGTAGGAGCTTCTCGATTGATTCCGAGAAAAGTGGCTGGACAACTATTTTCCTTCTATTGCTAATTCTATAAACGCTAAAATAGAATTTCAAAAATTTGATAAAACAAAATTTATTTTTGAAATTTTTTTTTCTTCCTGCAATAAGTAGCTTACCATGATGCCAAATATAAAAACAATCCAAATTTTGAATTTTTTATATAGCTTACGTTAATTTTTTAATTGTACGGCTTTAATGTGATATTCCTTTGATTTCACCAGATCAATTTGAACGATAAACTATTCTATATGCTATGGGGGCATAAACCTATAAATCTTATCTCTCGGTTCTTCGACAGTCAGGTAATTTTTTCAATTTTTTTGTGGTAAAATTCTATCACCAACGAGACTCCCCTGATCATTTTTGAAAGTGATAGGGTGAGGCTAATTGTCAGACTTTATAAAACTTAAAGTTAGAGCTTCTCTATTCCAAAATGTAATAAAAAACACTTTCGTTTTTTTTTAATCAACGAAAGTACGAAATCCATTACGTACGAAAGTACAAAATGGATTTCAAAGGAAGGAATAAATGAAAGAACGAATGAAGAAAAATCGAAAAAAAATACGAAAGTACTAAATCCAGTTTTTTTTTTAACTCCTTACGAAAAAGTACGTTCAAAAAAATAAGAATGTTCATAAGTGTTACATCAATCTGTGGAAAAAATTTTCTTTATTTTTTTCTGTTATACAAAATATAAACATAGCACTTTACAGAATGGAAATTCATTCAATAGTTTAAAATTTATTAGTATTTTTAATGAGGATTTATACTGTATAATAACGCGATAATAATTAATCTCTACACAAATAAAAGCAAAAGTCTGTCCGGATTTATATTTTTGCTAATAACTTGAAAATGAAGGCAGTGATTTGGATAATCTTTTTTTCAATAGTTTGCAGTTTTTTTTAGGTGGTTTGTAAGTAAGATAATCGCCATTATCCGACGTCATTTAATTCGACCGCACTATCGAAAATGCTACATTTCCATTCATTAGAGAGAAGCAAGAATGGTAACAGATCGAGTATACACCGCTCAAATCCGTTCGTCTGAAACATTTGATCATAGAGGAACAAGACTGATGGTAACAGATCGAGCATACAGTAAAACCTGTTTTTGTGCGGTCCTTTTTTATGCGATTTTGTTTTTGTGCGATTGGTTTTGTGCGATTTTATTTTTGTGCGATTTTTTTGTGCGATTTTTTTATGCGGTATATGAATCTTAGCGACGTTAGCACCAGTTTAATGTTTCCTATCAATGTACATATACATGTTGTGGACGACCTCTGATTACGTGGCCTCCTTGACAACGATGTATCTGGACTTCGCGATGCTCTGTTCATTTATTTTAAACAATCTCCTGACAAGGCAGAGTCAGTTACGTACATATTGTCGCTCGACGCGCCAGCAGTATGCGCTTCGTATTCAGAGTTTTATACACGATTCACGTGATTAAGGATTCATTTTATAGTGAGATTAAAGGTAAATAAATTAGTTACTTTTGTTTCTATTTATATGTAGTTTTTATGATTTTTATTTTATTTTTAGATATAAATACTCCCTTAAAATGAATAATTATAGCCAAAAGAAAGTCAAAAAACAGACAATTCCGCTATTTAATGTATAATTTGAAAACTTCTCCAGGTATATGTACAATGAAGAATTAAATATTTTTACAATTTCTTTAGGTCTAATTTAATTATTTAATTTAATTGAAAGCATTCTCTCATCTATTCCATAAATCATTGATGTATTTTCTAAGTCCGACTTTTTTATGCGGTCCCTATCTACCGCATAAAAAAAGTTTTAGGTAGTATATCGTACAAGCTTATTTATTATATGTAAGAATTTATAAAATTTTCGAAATTTTTTTTGTGCGATTTCTTTTATGCGGTCCCTATCCACCGCACAAAAACAGGTTCTACTTTACACTGCTCAAGTCCGTTCGTCTGTAACATCTGAGAAAGGGTTAGACAAAAAATATTGTCTATCTGAAATCATTTTAATTAACATATTTGTAACGAAACGTGAAATTGGCCAACATAATATCACATTAAAGTGATGTAAACTATTTCCACTTCGATACACGAAGTTTTCTTTAAATGCAATTCAGACTGGATACCTTGCAACGCACGCATGTTACTGCTTGTTTGAAATAAATACTCTTATGAGAAAAACACATTCAAAAAATTGTTTACGGGGTGTATTCCTCCACACCTCGAGTATTTTACAAAATAGGGACGTCAAGTTCTGAAAAGTTAGGATAAGAACTATTTTTGTTTAAAATTATGAAATGGTGAAGCGAATATTTTTATACCAGGAATGATAACTAAGATTTCGATTTACTTTTCAGATAGAAATACTAATTTCTGGGTCGGCTTGGAAATTTTTCGAGTGGAAGGCAAATCCATTTGGAAAGATGGAACGAATGCAGCTAATCAAAGTTGGATTTCTTCCGATATGACGGCAGCAATATTTCCTCCTCGCTGTTCACTCTTCGATACAACGGTCTGTTTTTTAAATCACACAAAATCAATGATTCATATAAAAGTTTATTTAAGATTTTTGAAGAATATTATTTTCGATGGCAGTGCATAAACTTTTAAAACTAATACAATTAAAAATAAAATTATTAGAATGTTAGTATTTGACAATTTGCTTATCTGGCATTTTATGTACTAGTTAAAATTATTTTTATCCTTATGACTGCCGTGTAATTGAATAGTCAACGTAAAAGACAACAAATTCAAAATTCAAGATTTTTATATATTTAGCTTCTTTATCTTCTACATACTGAAAAAATATATAAGTTAATAAGTATATAAGTTTTAATAAGTTTTAAGTATAATAAGTTTTTTTAAAATTTTATTTCAGAGTTAGCAACAGAAGGAGAAAAGTTGCCTATCCACTTTTCTAGGAATCAATCGTGAAGCACTTTGTTTTTTCAAATGCACGGCAGTATACTGGACTAACGGTTTCCAATTACTTTCGGCTACGGAACCCTAAATGATCGACATTATTTTGATGGAACCCCAAGAATTTATGAATACATTTCATTAGCAAATCTAAGCACATTAGTTAACAATAGAGTAATAATTATTTTTGAAACATGAAATGATATAAATTTTATAAATTATTTAGTGAATGTAATTTTTTCATCATATCGTTTAATCAATTTAAGCTTTCAAACTGGCTTTTATTTCAAACAGTTGAATTGCGGTCTGGAACGAAATCGATAGGCTAGTTCTTAATTTGAATTTAGGGCATGCATAAACTGAAAAATGAATGATCTGAAATATGATTTCCATTAAACTAAAAAGTAAGAAAATAAACGTTGAAAGTGGTTTTTAGGGGAACATAATTCTTTATTGTTGAATTTGTTTATTTTTATTTGAATTGAAAATACTAATGGAATTTTTTACAAATGCGTATATCCTTTTCATTCATTAAATTCTTATTGGAAAGAACATTGTTTTGAAATTTCTTTCTTCACAAGCGTTTCAATTAAATAATTTCGTAAAAATAATGGAAATAATAAATTTGTAATACATAATAAATTTAATTACAGGCTTCGAAAATCATTACTGGTTCAAAAAATTTCTAACTCTCAGAACCCCTGTGACCCTTCAGCGGAACCCTAAGGCTCTGTGGAACACAAGTTGGGAACCGCTGCACTAGACTAACTGTTATACTAACTAGACTGATATACTAACGTTCAATATATTTTTTTCCCAATGCCCGCCTGGGGAATGACCTTTCGTCATACAGGCATCTGAAGGGCAGATTTGCTGGTCATCTTATCAGGGGCACCATATTAGGTGGTCCAATGTTGCTCCCACAGTAAGGATAGAGAGTGCAGAGAATGAGCGAACATCCATGCCTTGCCCGGGATTCGAACCCAGAACCTATCTGATGCAAGGCCAGTTTCCTGACCTCTGCACAGGCTGGCCTGCCTAGCGTTCAATATACAGGTCAACATTTGGTTCAATCTTGTCACTTAAAAGTTAATATTAAGCTTTTTCAACACGATTTTCGACGTAAAAATATTATAAGATTTACACTCAGAGGTTTAATTATAATGAAAAATTATAGAATGTCCATATCAAGTAACCTTTAAGATAGTTTTATGGTACATAAAGTTCTAATTATTTGAATCTAGTAGATTTTGTATCACGACTAAAATGTGTAGAAATACGTTACAAAAATATCCTAAAGTCTGCAAAAAGATTCTAAAATGTATAATTTTTTATGCAATAATTAAAAATAACGCCTGCACTAATTTTTTAAGCATATTTGAAATTACACCTTCGAATCATGAAGATAGAGTCCTAGAATGATTCATAAGATCAAAAGTTATTCACGGTGGTCAATTTCTTATTTTTCGTACAGTCCACGAAACAAAATATAAATTGAATATTAGTAATCTTTATCATGTGTGCTAAGAATATTTTTTTAAAAAATATACTTATTAGGTGTTAAAAGATTGACTGAAACTTTTTCTTGTTTAAAACTGCTTTTATGGGATATAAAATTAAATTTTGGCGTATTACTTTTAAATTTTAGAATAACTTGGTGATTAGTGAGAATTGTGATACTGCTTATAGTTTTATTTGTGAAACCAACAAAACGATTTTTAATCCTATTGAACATTGCAAAGAAGGACTGACACAGGTAAGTTTTTTTAACTGTTTAAATGCAAATGTTTCATTTTTTGGAACATGTCTCTTTATTAAACTGTTATATATATATATATATATATATATATATATATATATATATATATATATATATATATATATATATATATATATATATATATATATATATATATATATATATATATATATATATATATATATATATATATATATATATATATATTTATATATATATATATATATATACATATATATATATATATATATATATATATACAGTACCCTTCCAAATTATTAGGGACACTTAAAATTTCTAAAAAAATGTCATTTTTCAAAGTGTCATAATTTTTTAAAAAATTAATCAATTTTCATAAACATTTCAGGATATCATGTTCAGGTCTTTTACTTTCACCTAAAAATTACTAATTTAATTTATCTAAATTTTTCGCAATAATTTGCACATTTGAACAAAGCAATTTAAAAAAAAAAAATGTCAAGTCTGACAGGTTGCTACTTTGTAACAAAATTTTTGCATAAAAATTATCATTTACATGTTAAAGCACAAGTCATTAACTTTTAAACGCGATAAAGTAAATGACTTTACAACTTTTTTTGACCGAGATATGAGATTTTGAAAGTTTTTGTCATTTTTAGTGAAAACGAAATTATTGTGAATTCGAAAATTATTTAGTATATATTTAGAATAGATATTATTGCAAAAGCTTGTATGGAAAGTATGCCGCGAAGAATACACGCAGTTATACAAACAAAAAGAGATGTTAAAAAATATTAAGATTTTTTTTTATTATACTTGTTTTTGTAAAAAAGTTTTTGAATTTTATAATAAAGTTAAATTTCTTAAAAATTTCATGTGTCGTTTTTTAAAATTCTTATTGCAAATTTACAAATAATGTTGTTTGCAATCATGTTTTAAATAAAAAAACTTAATTAATCCGAATAAGAAAGTTGCAAAAAAATAATACTAAGTAATTTTCGAATTCACATTAATTTCGTTTTCACTATAAATGACAAAATATTTTCAAAATCTCATATCTCAGTCAAAAAAAATCGTAAAGTCATTTATTTTAGCGCGTTTAAAAGTTAATGACTTGTACTTTAATGTGTGAATAAAAATTTTTATGCAAAAAATTTTGTTACAAAGTAACAACCTGTCAGACTTGAAATTTTTTTTTAGAAAACAATTGCTTTGTTCAAATGTGCACATTTTTGCAAAAAATTGAGATAAATTAAATTAGTAATTTTTAGGGGAAAGTAGAAGACTGGAACATGATATTCTGAAATTTTCATAAAAAATTATTCATTTTTGAAAAAGTTATGGCACTTTGAAAAATGACATTTTTTTAGAAATTTTAATATATATAGAATTTTATATATATAGAAAATATTATTATGCATGTATGTCGCCCCTTAGATGAGAGGTACTCAACTGTTTAATTGCGAATGGCCATAATCGGTAAAAATTTGAATAGTGGACGAGAAAAAATTAGAGAAACAAATAATTAATTACTTTTTATATAAAAATTTATAAATAAAGGCTATATATCTATACGGTTTCAAAAATGATCTCATTTTAACTTAAACTTTTTGCCTAGTTGGAAATGCGGACATATGCTTGAAAATCTGCCTAACTGGTTTTTACATTTAAGTGGTAAAATATACAATAACTTTATCTATGTCGGTAATATCAGCCGGATATATGCTGAGATCAAATGAAGTTAATTAGAGAGTAAAGATCTAACTAAGAGATAAACTTTCAAGAATTGCTTTCATCAAAATATTCTTTATCTTGAAGACACTTTTGTGGAAGCTATTTAAACTTTTAAAATAACCAAAAATTTATTTTATATATATATATATATATATATATATATATATATATATATATATATATATATATATATATATATATATATATATATATATATATATATATATATATATATATATATATATATTCATAATAATTTCTTAATTATTAAAATTTTAAAATTATGACATGCTTTTTTCCCATTAAGCCAAAGGCATATTTGAACTTGAATTTCTGTTTGTAAATAAAGATAGGTTTTTAACTTATTTTCAGCATTCATTCATTGGTGAAGTAACTGGCAGGTGTTTATATAGATTACCAATAACTACAAAAAAAGAAAAAGTTGAAAAAGCATGCTCTGATAGCGGCGGTTCTTTTGTTGACCTGGATGACGTGTAGGTATTTTTCATATTTTTAAATTTTTTAGAAGAAATTTTCTATGTGAGGAAAAGGTTCCAAAAATTCCAGTGTATCAAGGCGCGGAACTTAAAATATGAAATCCCAATGTTATGATTAAGTCAATAATTTTTTAAATGAAGATAAATATGACGATAAGGGGATTTTTTAACCTTTTGCACTGCGAGTACTTTAAAATGCTATTTAAATTATATATATATATATATATATATATATATATATATATATATATATATATATATATATATATATATATATATATGTATATAGTAGCACAATAAATAAGCACAAAAAGGATAAAAAGAAAAAAGAGAAAAATTAAGAATTAATTGAATCTTGCTTCGTAATCATAATGATAAAAATATTAATTTATATTAATTTTTATATTTTGGAATTGGTTGTTATAAAAGAAGAAAATATTTGCCTTGATGATTTATACTATAAAAGAAGTGATTTTAATTTTAATATAAATAAACTAATTACTCGGAATTCTAATGTTTCTAAAAAAAAAAACATTTATTTAAATACCCTTTTTAATCAAATGAATAGAATTTAAGGAATGTGTAGTAATGTTTATTTATCCAAAAAACAAATGGACAAACTCTTTCAAAATTTGATAAAAAACAATGGATATCTAACTAATGTAATTAATTAATTAATTGCATGTTATTATTTATAAATTTAAATTTCTTTGTTCATTCAAATACTTTTTTCTTGTTTAAATAGATTTCGAGCAATCCGTGGCTAAAAATATGTGCAAAACGGGCAGTTTTTCTCTCCCTTACTCTCTCGCTCTCTTTTTCTTAAATAAATGCTAGTTTTTTAAATATCATTAAAATTGATTAATTAAATACCAACCTTATGAACTATATACTTCTTTAAATTATTCAGTATATTATTACCTTGCGAACATCCATTTTCGGGTCAATCCTTGGAAACTAACAAATCAAACGCGCTTCAGTACTGCTGTAAGAACGCGCTATAAAACAAATTGCGTCTATTTACGCTTTTAGCTCAATTTGAGCTTCTGTTTTCATATTTTGTAATCTGGCAATCTTATTACGAAAATATTTTAAATCATTCTTGAACATTTTCCCGTACATGTAAGTTCATTTGAATTCACTACTCGCTTTATAGATTTCGTTTTCTGTTTTGTTCTGTTTTTTCTTTAAATTTTACTTTCTGTTTTTTACGTGATGTTCTATTTTGTTTCAAATTTTTTTTTTGAGTGCTCCTCACACAATTGTATTGATATATTTCGCTTTGGCTATATAGATACAATATTAGAAAGCACTCCTTTTTGCGGATATAATCGTGTGAACTGATAAAGAGAATATATCCTTTTTCTCCTCCGGATTTTTATGTAAATTTTTATTACTTTTTTTTTTTTACTATGTTACTTTATTTGAATAATTTTCTTTTTTCATTATTCTGAAATTTTTTTATGGAATTGTCGTATTGGAATGTCCACATATGGCACCATGGCACCATTTTTTTTCTTCAAAATTTCTACAGTCATTTTAGAAAGGATAAAAAATAAAGCTCAATTATTAATTACTTCTTAACTAAGTTTTTATTTTTATAAAAATACAAAATTAGTCGAACTTACCGTATAGAACTAAATTCATCATTACTTAAACTATTACAAAAGTCAACATAACAAAAAGAAATCTAAATAAATATTGTACGCTTAACTAATATTTTTTAAAACTCTACTTAAGTTATTACTTAAAGTAGTTCAACAATATGAATAATAACTATGGAGTTGCCAACAGACAGAGAAAGAAACCGAATTTTTGTGACCACATATAAGAAATACTTAAGAACTAATTTAGTTTTAAATAAATTAGTATTAATATTACTATCAACCACTAATAATAATAATTAGTATTATTATTAGTTGTCAATAGTAATATTGCATAGATAATGCAATATTACTATTAACAATTAATAATCATAAAATAATGTATATAACAACTGAACTGTATTGAATATCTGATTACCTGAGGCAACGCCTCCTATTTAACTGAAAGCCTCCACACGGTTATTTATAGGTAGTCCGATCAGACCACTGCGAGGAATATCCACTTTCCGAACGAGTCACTTAATACAAAATCTAGTTAAAGTAAGAAAGTGGTAGCAAATATATGACAAAAAATTTGTTTCATTTATGAATATTATTGGTTTGCTTTATTCACTTGTCAACCACTACAAATTCAATTCTCAAATATATATGATAAATTTCTCTCAAGTACTTTTATAAAAGGTTTTGGGTTCATGCGCACAACTGGTTCACTTTTTAAATAGTCTGCGAAAGACCGTGTGGAGGCTTTTTGATGTAGGAGTTGATGCCTGAGGCCGCTTGCGGCCTTTTTACCATTCATTTTTAATTGAACTTTGTGGTGTTTCTATGAGGTGAAAGAATACAAATGAAGTAAAGGAGTATTCATGGGGATATATTATCATTGAGTTCTGACTGTGTAGTTATATGCGATGGGGGGTGATAAGACTATAATGTAAAAGTATGAGACATAGCTTGAGTTAAGCTGGTATGGTGAAAATGAGGCTATGTATATGCTGTTGATGTCGGAAATATGATGCATCACTGCAAAAGTATGATGCTATTGGTCAGATGTTTTTGTCATCAGTTAAAATTTGATATAGGAATATGTCATTGAAATTTGCTGTAGAGCAAGAGGTGGCTTTTAAAGTATATGACAACTAATATTCATAATATTTTAAGATTCAAAAATTATAAACTTCAAATTGCTAACTTCTGCTATCAATGATTCAGTGGAAACCAAAAGGTTAATGAATAATATTGTTTTACAAAACATTCATTTTCTTGAGAAATATTATGTTAAAATTATCGACAATGTTTATGAAAAAAAAAAAAAAGCTTCGAGGGGATGTTGAAGAAAGGTTTAAATTTTCTTTTCTTTTGCTTAAAATGTTCCTTTTCTGCTCATATCCCCAAACATTTAAAAACGCCTGTTATCGAACATTTTCGATATGAGAATATAAAGTATAAATCGAGTAAACTTCTTTTGCATCCAAAATATCAAATTATTTTACATTAAATTTATAAGTTTTTTTCTTTTAGAATGACTGATGGACTAAATGCTTTTTATGAGCATAAAGTGATGACAAATGATGGTCTTAAGTATTGGACATATTTGACTTGGAATGGAAGCCATGTTCTCTGGAAAACTGGAGAAGTTCTTCAGCATCATATTCCCTTCATAGAAGGTATTTCTCTAAATTAATTTATGAAAACTGATTGCATTAAAACTATTCTTTTAACAGCTGATTTTTTTTTCAATTTCTCCTTGCGGTTATCAAAATATAATTTTTTAAAATAAATAAATACAGAAAAATTCATTTGGTTTTAATTCAAAATCAATTCTTCAATTTTTTAAAATTTATTTTGAAGAATTATATAACTTTGCATTAAGTCACTAATATTTTCATGTGATTTTTTATAACAGGAATTTTCTCTTTTCTTGCAGGCACAGGAAGCTGTGTTACCGTAGCATTTAATTTTACAGGTTCAAACCTAGAAATTAATCTATTTCAAACCGAATGTAACAATCAAGCTCACATCTTATGCAGCGCAAATCCCTCTTTAATGTCTACAACGAGTGTGGTAACAGTTGCACCACGAAATATCTATTGCCCTCAAGGACATAACTGGAAATCATCATCTGTAACTGGAGCGTGTTATTGGGTATAAATAATTTTCAGTTTTTGAAAAAAGTAGCGGATCTCCTACATCAGAAAGCCTCCACCCGGGGTTTTATAAGTAGTCTGCACAGATTATTTAAAAAGTGAACCAGTTGTGCGCTTGAACCCAAATTCTATTTTAAAAGTTATTGGCTATTGCAATAACATAAATTTTCAGGCTCGTGTGCTCAAAATAGGCTTATGAACCTTCGTCAAGTAGAAGAGGACAGATAGCACAATAGGAGAGACAGCACCAAGTAGTACCGCCATTTTAAAAGTATTGTTTATTGATTTATTGAAATTACATACTTTTGCTGACTTGTGTGCTCAATATAGGCTTATAAGTCATTGTCAAGTAGAAAATACAGATAGAACAATTCAGAGAAAGACATCACAAAGAATACATCCAGGGTTACGGTGGGATTCGAACCCGCTACCTCCACGCTTAACAGAGCGTTTTGACCGGCGATACCACTCGGCCAGGGAGGCCCATTTTAAAAGTATTGTTTATTTATTGTTTATTGATACAACATACATTTGCAGGCTTGTGTGCTCAATTAAGGGTTATAAACCTTTGTCAAGTAGAAAGACAGATAGCACAATATAGAGAAAGACATCACAAAGAATACAACCAGGGTTACGGCGGGATTCGAACCCGCCACCTCCACGCTTAACAGAGCGTATGGCGAGCGATACCGCTCGGCCAGGGAGGCCCCCATTTTAAAAGTAATTGAGAGAACTATATCATATATATTTCAGAATTAAATCTATAGTGGTTGACAAATAAATAAGACAAACCAATCATATTCATAAATTAGACAAAGTTTTAGACATCTATTTGCTACCACTTCCTTATTTTTAGAAGATTTTGTATTAAATGGCTCTTTTGTTAACTGGTTTACTTCCATAGTGATCTGATCAGACTACTTATAAAAAATCCGTGTGGAGGATTTCAGTTATAGGAGGCATTGACTATATAGTATTTTCTACGTATTGGTATCAATTTCGTATCTATTCACAATCCACATTACGTTTATAGGAAGTCATAGTTTCATATTAGAACATAAATGTAAGAGCTTAAAGATAAAGGAACTACTATGAATAATTTTTGATCTTATGGTCGGAACTTAACGTTCTAGGACGCAATATTAATTGATCTGATATACTAACTAGTTTGATCAGATGATATTTTAAGTAACCTACGTTGTGTTTAACCAATACAGCGTTACGAACTTAAAAGTTCGGCCATATAATCTAATGCAAAAGCGTCACGACCGGAGACCGTCTCTCAACCCCAAACACTACACCGAAATTATTAGGAACGGACCTAACTCATTCTTAGTTCTTTTTCTAAAAGAGGGTTTATTTTCGAGCGTTTACCCAAATTTATGGCAAAAATTATAATGCTGTAGTATAACACTGCTTTAATTAAGAAATTTTTAAATTTAGCATTTCACCTGAAACTCTTCGAAGTTGTTGAATTAACACTCTCTTTTGCAAATGTTTTTAAGAATTATTGTTGAAAAATTTTTTCATATTAATGTTATCATTATTATTATTTTATCATTGATGGATTGCTATTCTTATGTTATCATAAAGTAAAAATATTTTTTATGTTTTTTTACCCTTAAAGGAAACTTCGTATGAAACAAGCCGACTGTCATGGGACGATGCAAGAAGTTACTGTCAAGGTTATGGTGGTGATTTGGCCAGTTTTCACAGTATAGAAGAAGAAAAAATTGGTCTCAGGTTCTAATGTGATCTTGTAAAATATATGTTTCATAACTTTTCTTAAAATTTTCTATGCATGGTATTATTTGCCATAATAGATTTATTAGTGTTGGTAATTCTAACGATTAAGCTACAAACAATATTTAGGGAGATTATTTATATTTTTATAGCATAGCAGTAAGCAGGAATGTTTTAATTTCATCAGAGCTGGAGAAAACTTCAATCGACTTTCCATAAAAGTGTATGAATTATTTTTGGGCCGTGGTGGCTAAAATAGTTTTACAAAAATTTTATTAAACTCAGTATAGAATATTAAAAGATAAATATTTTTCTTAGTGCCTAAGGCCGTTTATGGTCTTTTTCCGGTCCATCTTGAAGTTTTAACTTTAAGGTGGTACTTTGTGGTGATTGGAACGCCAATTGGGGTGAAAAGAAAATTAAGCATTCTGTATTCTGGATAAAGATGCGCCGTTACAAAAATAAGTAGCCATTGGCCTGAGGCTTGTGTTTTGTGACAGGTTTTCTAAAATAAAAATCACAATTTATTGCTTTTAAAAAAATTCGGAATTTGCTTTGCACACACTATGATGGTCTAAAAAATCAATGTTAAGATCGCGATGCTTCTTCTTATTTCGGATAAACAATCTTGCTTGCATTAATTGTTTCAGTATTTTATTTTGATATCTTTTTAGTTTTTCTGAGGGTATTTTTCCACGACAATAAAAGAAATTTTATTCACATATATGTTTTAAATACAGTCAACCCTCCTATAACGCGGTACTCTCAGAACGCGGTTTCTATATATCGCGGAGCTGAAAATGCGACAGCCCTCCTATAACGCGGTACTCTCAGAACGCGGTTTCCGTCAACAGCATCCCATAAGTTCCTTCCGCGTAGCCTAAGAATGTTTAGCCTAAGCTGTTTAGTTCGTTAGGGCCTATTTGAATTATAAGGGAACAGATGGCGCCAGTTTCATGCAGGGGTGAAAGCGAGACGGAAAAGAGGAAAGGCTGGTAGTAAAATCTTTTCAATTATAGCTAGTTTTTGGGAGGAGTTTACTTATAATTTTTTTAAATCATTCAACAATATCTACTTTATCCTGAAAAAAAAAGCAATTTTATATATATGCTAAAATTAAAACAAAAATCTTGATAGTTACAGATTTTTTTTTTTTTTCGAAAAAAATGCTGGACTGAACTGTCTTACGTATCAGTTTTTTCTCTTTTCCGTCTTGCTATATAACAGCTTTCAGCCATGGTTTCATGTAGGTCCAGGCAGTGGGATCGCGACATAGTAACTAGATATGTTTACATAAAGATTATCTCATAGCGACATCGGTTTTAGTCTTTTCAGAGCTCTTTCACAGTGCACACGTTTTGTTAGTGACCAAGTCTTTCTAAAATTTTTTCTGCACCATCCGTTCGTTCAGATTTTTGCTGTTTAATTTGTGGTTTATAATTGGACAACATTACACAATACTATAAGTAATATTCTTCATTTGTTCTGATATAATAAAAATAAAGTAATTATTAACCCTAGATTTGAATCATGTCTAACACGAAAGAAACAAGGATAGGGTTAAAAAGAAAGTTTATATCTCTTGAAGATAAAATCGAAATTCTAAATCATTTAGAAGGCGGGGAAAAACTATCGTCGGTTGCAAAATCAACCAAGTTGAATGAATCTACAATTCAAACCCTTAAGAAAAATGCAGACGATATTAGGAAAACTGTGGCAGATGGCTGTCCGTTAGGTGCGAAACGGGTTACTCGCACACGAAATTCTAATATGATTAAAATGAAACGGGCGTTAATGATCTGGTTGGAAGACTGTATAGCCAAAAAGATTCCTATCAGTGGAAATCTTATCAAGCAGAAAGCACTTAAAATCTATGAACATTTCAGGAATAGTATTGGGCATTCTTCTGCAGAGCTAGAAAATCATTCGTTTGTCGCGAGTAAAGGGTGGTTTGAAAAACTAAAAAAAAGGTACTCATTACACAATATTAAGTTTCAAGGAGAACAGGCCTCAGCAGATGCTGAGGCTGCCGAGAATTATAAGCTGGAATTAGCTAGAATTATCAATGAAGGAGGCTATTCACCTCATCAGATTTTTAACGCCGATGAGACGGCATTATATTGGAAAAAACTACCATTTAGAACCTTCATTTTGAAAAATCAAAGGCGTGCTCAGGGGTTTAAACCTTCAAAAGAACGTGTCACCCTTCATATGTGCAGCAATCTATCAGGGAGCCTGATGATAAAACCTATGATAATAAATCGTTCTTCAACTCCCCGTGTTATGAAAAACATTAATAAGACCGAATTGCCTGTATTCTGGCGATCTAATAAGAAAGCTTGGATGACCCAAGATTTATTTAAGGATGATTGGTTTTATAATTGTTTTATCCCAGCAGTGGAAACCCATACGATGGAAAAAAATTTGTATTTCAAAGTTTTATTGGTTCTTGATAACGCTGGTTGCCACAACATACAACTGGATCATCCAAATGTAAAAATTGTCTTCCTTCCTCCTAACTGCACGTCATTAATACAACCTTTGGACCAAGAAGTCATTCAAACTTTGAAAATGTATTACACACGCCAAGTTTTCCAAACCATTTTCGACAGATTAGAAAGTAGTGAAAATAAAACCCTTACTCAAGTTTGGATGGAATTTTCTATTTTAGATTGTATTAGAAGCGTGTCATCGGCTTGCGCGGAAATTAAACCATCAACGCTTAATGCGTGTTGGAAACCCCTTTTACCTGAAATGGTTCAAGCAATACAAGATGATTCTACAATTTCACTCCCAGTTACAGAAATAGTAAACATTGCTTCTCGTTTAGGCGATGAAGAATTTACAACAAACCATCAGGATGTAAGAGAACTCGTACTCGGGGAAGAAACTTTAGATGAGGGTGAACTGATGGATTTAATTGATGCACCCACCTCAAATCCATTGGTGAACGAAAATAAGAAAAACGAATGGGTGCCAAATGACGATTTACAAGATGTGAAAAAAGGGCTCAATTTGGCTAAAGAATTAGAACTCCATTTCATTGAAACTGATCATTCAACGGTGCGTAGCGCAAAGTTTGAAAGAGAGTTAAGAAATTGCTTAGCTCCCTATAGAGAGGTTTTAGTGGAGTTAGAAAAAAAAGCTACAATCGAAAACCAATGTGAAGATGAGCCAAGTGAGGAAGACATTTTGCCTATTACAAGAAGACGAGTTAGGCGACTCATATTATCTGACAGCGAGGATGAGTGTTGAAAGATTAAATTTTACAAAAGTCTTTCTTGTTTTTGTTGGAAAACAGTTTTTTAGTCTAATTTTGGTATTATTTCTTTATATAAACTCTTCAATTCAATAAAAATAATTTATAATTTATCTTGTCCTTATTGGTCTCCATATAACGTGGTACGAATGATGTGATTTGTACTAATTCTGCGTTTCTTATAGCGCGGTTTCCATACAACGCGGTAGACGGTTTCCATAGAACGCGCTACGAATTAGCCTGGTTTGTACGGTTAAATCCGAGTTTCTTATAGCGCGGTTTCCATATAACGCGGTACGCACTCACCGCGTTATGGGAGGGTTGACTGTACAAAAGGTGCACAATTTAATTTTATATAATTATTTCTTATAGTTTTAATTTTTGGCATATCCTACAAAAAGAAAATCAATAAGTAATAGACATAAAATGCAAATATGAATTTTCCTTTAACGGTAGATACATTCAAAAGTAAACCTAAGTAATATTACAAGTAAGCAGCAATGAAAATATTAGATATTGAAATAAAATTAGGTGCAGTTATACACTGTAACCATGTTTTGTTCCGTTATTTGAAGTATAATTGTATAATTGCAGTTTTCATATATTTATATTTATTTAGGAGGATTGAGCAATAGGGGATATGGTAAAATTCCTTAAAAATACTAGTAGTTGTTAGCATGGGTTTAAAATAGTAAAACATGACCTAAAAAGTAAAATAGTTTTTAAAACGTAAAATATTTATCTATAATTTATGCGATCGCATAAAAAGCAAATTTAACAAATTTTGAAAAACAAATTTTATAGAAAACAAAACTCTTTAGTACCACGAAATATAAAATTACTTGCGATGATAAGTGCTATTAAAAATGTAAAAAATTACTGAATTTTATATACTTACTCTATTTAATTATTCATTTGTAACTACATATAAATTTATCTGTTTAAAAACCATCTAATGAACATCTTTTTTATTTTTAATTTTATTATTTTTCTATTTGTCGATCTATTTTGAATAATAATAAATACACATTGTCTTTACTAAATATGTACTTAGTTTCATGCCATCTGTCAACGCCTATTATTTATTATTCCGTAAAATGTAACTGGTCCTTAACAATTGTTTAACACTGTATATTATTCAATACTATTCATGTTTCATTTTTTTCTGATGTAACTTTTTTAATTTTGAAGTGATAGCTGATACGATAAAAATATGTATACTTATATAAAATTACATAATATTATATATACTTATATAAAATTACATAATATTATATATACTTATATAAAAATTATTTTTACTTGTATAGAATGCTCATCACATATCAAAATATTCTTATTACTCTATATATTCCTTTATTTTTCGATTTTTGTTTTTTTAATATATCATCATAGTTTTACATTAATTATGCCAATTAGTTAAGTTATTGTTATAAATATATCAAAGCATTAGTTTTCAATAATTATATTTTATCCTTATTTATAGTTTCCAGTATGGAAGTCTGGCGCACCCGTATTGGATTGGACTAAGACTTGATTTAGCTACAGGAAGTAAGTACATTGTTACTAAAAATATTTAATTACGTCGCAGTAATGTTAAAAACACCATAATTGCTTCTGGCTTGATAGGAAACTACACCGGGTGTTTCTTAACCTTGTGAAATAAAAACCTAAAGAGAAGGTTGGGCATCATAAGTTCAGAGACAACCTATGGTCAGAAAAGTCATCATAGACCTATGAACAGGATTTTCATGCGGTTTTGAATCAGTACTTTTATTTATATAAATCCCTACATATTTCTTTTACGCGGCGACAATGGAAGTTTTCATTTCTTTTCCGCGTTGGCAACAAAATCAAATTATCAAGCATGTGAGAAATCATAAGCGTGAAAGCATAAACGTACATGTTTACAAATTTCTATAAAATTCAATAAACGTTGCAGATGAGATGATTCAATTAATAAGTATGCATTTAATTCCTCTATATTAATCTATTTTTCTAAATTTAATGTGTCAAATATTTAATAATATATAGAAACGTTATAGTAACGTTAAAAACATCAGAAGTGTTTCAGGTCAGATAGGAAACTATATAAGGGTGTTGTATGTAAGGGGGTAAGGGTAACTATATAAGACAATGAAAATCCTAATTTCTTTTTCGCGTTTGCAACAAAATTGAAATATCAAGCATGTGAGTAATCATAAGCATAAAAACTTTATAAATTTCCGAATGAAAATTTTTCTCTCTCATGGACAACGAAAAGCTGTAACAAACTAAGCTGTAAGTTGTGAATAATTGAAAGGTTGAAAGCGAATAATTCATATCAACAAACAAAATATTCTATATTATGTTTAAATTATACTTATGCAAGTTTAATAATAATAATAATTTTATTCATTGGTATTCATTGAAAAATGAGTATTAGTCGTGCTGTCACGCTTTTTATGTATAATAAAAAAAAGCGAGCTGGAAGTACAGAAGAAATTGTTGATGATAACTATAAGAGACGTGACACTGAGAGAATGCGTAGGAGACGTGCTGTCACATATATGTTTTTTAAAGGCATAATTATTGTTTTGTTTTTGCAATTTTTTCTATTGCATGTCATTTATTTCAATTATTTTATTATTGTTTTATTTCAATAACCTACTTTTGACTAAAATTTTTAATTTTTAAAAAAAGGATTAGTTTTGAAGATTTCACTGACTGATTCAATTTTTTAAGATTTTACTCTAGAACACATTTCAAATTCGTTTAACGTGATAGCGAGCAAAGTGAGCATGGTTTGCAAAACAAAACATATAAGATTGCATAACAATCTTCGGGAATCGAGCCCATAAGCTATAATTATTTTATATTAGTTTTAAGTTTTTTAATGACCAGTGTTGCAAATTTCAAACAAAAGATACAACTTTATCGTAAATATTTAGCATCGAATAATATTCATACAAACATAATTTCTTTAAAAAATGTTATGCATTAATGGTTACTAAATTGTAAAAAAACATCAAAGTTTAATTAATTTTTTATCACATCTTTTTTTAGTTTTTCAAGACCCGAGGAAACTTTGTTTGATAAACATATTCTTATTAAAATGCATTTGTTGAAATTTAGTTTTTAGTTGTTCACTTAATTTAACCCTTTCGATAGGAATGCCGTAATTATCCGGCGTCAAGTGATACCGTTTGGTAACAGCGCCAAACTGCCACTGCCCAAGAGCATTCGCCCTCCAATGAGGTGAATCTGGTTCGAATCCCAGCGATGGCAGATCGATACGAATTCCACACCCGGCTCGCACCGACCACAGTACTGACGTAAAATATCCTCAGTGGTAGACGAATAATAGGTTAGAGCATCACTTCCTACATCAAAAAACCTCCCCACGGTCTTTTATAAGTAGTCTGCGCAGACTGTTTAAAAAGAGAACCAGTTGTGCGCATGAACCCAAAACCTTTTATAAAAGTAATTGAGAGGAATTTATCATATATATTTGAGAATTGATTCTGTAGTGGTTGACAAGTGAATAAGGCAAACCAATAATATTCGTAAATAAAACAAATTTTTAGACATATATTTTCTACCACTTTCTTATTTTAACTAGATTTTGTATTAAATGGCTCGTTCGGAAAGTGGATATCCTTCACAGTGGTCTGATCAGACTACTTTTAAAAAACCGTGTGGAGGCTTTAAGTTATAGGAGGAGTTGGTTATAGTCACCTTGCCGTCAAGCTAACCGTAGGAGGTTTTTGTGGCTTTCCTCTCCAAGTAAAGTAAATGCGGGTTAGTTCCATCAAAAGGTCCTATACGAAGGTGGATTTTTAACAATACTTGACCCAGGAGTTCCCTTGTCTTTTGGATTGGGTTCAAAATTACAAGTTTACGGAGTTGAATATTAGTAGTCGCAAACCTGAAATTGGATTGGGTGATCAATGATGGTTAAAAAAAATACAATTAAAAGTATATTTTGAATGCACTTAATATGTCATATAAGTAAAAACACGTTTCTTCTGTGAGTCATGAAAAAGCTTTTATTTATTAGCTTCTGAAGTAAGATATAATAAGAAGCCGTAAAATGCAACGTGCTCACTCATCACCTCCTACATCAAAAAGCCTCCACACGGTCTTAGTAGTCCGCGCAGACTATTTAAAAAGTGAACTAGTTGTGCGCATGAACCCAAAACCTTTTATAAAAGCAATTGATCTGTAGTGGTTGACAAGTGAATAAGGCAAACCAATAATATTCATAAATAAAATAAATTTTTAGTCATATATTTGCTACCACTTTCTTATTTTAACTAGATTTTGTATTAAGTGACTCGTTCGGAAAGTGGATATTCTTCGCAGTGGTCTGATCGGACTACCTATAAAAAACCGTGTGGAGGCTTTCAGTTATAGGAGGCGTTGGCTCACTTCGCAGTGTTGTGAACAATTCAGTGGCGTCTCTTAGCGGATTATAGCAATGAAAGATTTAAAAAATGTCGTCTCTCTCTTCTCTATTTACTCTATTCTCTATTAATTCTCTATTTACGCACTCAACGTACGCAAAACTGTTTCGCTAATCTTTTTTAAAGTTACAGTTTTGATCGAAATTCTACTTTCTATGTTACTTCAATTTTGTTTGAAATTGAGGAATGAGTATACTAAATATTCAATTTCAACCCACAGCGTACAAATGGAGTGATGGTTCTCCATTAGACTATGAAAACTGGGCACCAAATCATCCGGATCATAAAGACAAACGCCTACAGTGTGTGTCTATGGATGCGAAGTCTAAGCATTGGACATCAAGTCTATGCGGCATCGTCAGTTGGTTTGTCTGCAAGTCTCCAAAGCGTAATTTTCTTATTAGATTCTTTTTATCAATTTCAAGTTAAAATTTCGATTAATTTTGCCTAAAATAATTATTTTATTTATTATTTATTCCACAATAATTCTAAATTTTTTTTTTATTGGATGCTTTTGTTTAGGGTCTTATAAATTATGCTTAAAAGCTGCGAATGACCCATAAAACAACTAAGACAATTAAAAAATCAATTTGAAAAAGCACCTTTTTTATTGTCTTCCTTGTCTTAACTACAATTATTTCAATGAATATTTTAAGTTAATTTACATCCATATTTAAGATTATTAAAGTGTAAATTTATTAAAATAAATTTCGTGAGGATGCCAAACATTATTTTAAAATTTGTCTTTGTTCCGAAAAAATTCGGCCTTTACAAGATACAGCCCTTTTTATCTACAAAATTAAAGGATGGTCAAGGAAAGGCTCTAAAAAATTCTCAGAATTTGAAAATAAAAGTAAAGTTGCACGAAAAAAACTTGATATGTAAATGAAGATATTTTGATTCAACCCTTTCTAAAGCCGTGGAAAGTATACTTACCACCAATTTTTAAAGTTCATGCCAACTTTTCTACCACTTTTAATTTAGGTTTCCACTTGTTAAACACTTCAGCTTTCTTGAAGTGCGTTTGAATAAAATTGGCAATCATTTGTTAGTTTAAGAAAACGTATAAAAGTTATAAAATGAGTAATTCCTTTTGAAGATTGTAGCATTTATAAAATTCATTTTATAAATAAAATATAATAAAAGTCAATAAGTTCCTAATAGGTCGTGTTAAATATACTTTCCACCAAAAAAATGGCCTTTTTATAAACTAAATGAGATTTTTTTTCTTATATCAATTACTATTCTTATAACAATTTCAATTCCAAAAATAATTTAATTTACCTTTACTAGAAATAAATGACCCATTAAAGAGTTAAAATTAAAATTATGCTGAATAAATGAAAATTGAGGGGGTTATCACATCTTTGCTCATTTTTTAAGGTCCTACTTATATTCTTATTAATTTTTCAAGAAATTTATTTTATGTATTTGCGATACTTTTTTAGGAGCTGAGCCTTATACTGCTATCATTCCTACTCGGCCACCATGTGAGTATAACAACCAATTTTTAAAATTTTCAAAGTGAAAATAATTACTTTAAGATAAAAAATATTCCTTCCAGTTAAAAAAAATTCATTGTGTATGTGTTTTAGTTAATATATTTAAGGGGCTTCTCGAAATAATATTGTTGTTACCCGCATTAAAAAGAGTGTTGAATTTTCAAAAAGGTGGTGAAACACACAAATTAAAAATTTAAATGTCTTTTTTTTATTAATAAGAATAGTTTTAGAATTTTTTTAAATAATCATTTGGTATCATACAAGACGTTTTAAAACACATAAGAAATCATCACTATTTCATTGCCATTTTTGTTTCATTACCTACTACTCAATAAAATATTCTGCAGAAAGTAATAGTTTGCACCTATGGCAATGTTTTGTGTCCCCTTTTGCAACATATTGAATATTCCATTATGCATAGAATTCTAAGTATCATAAAATTTAAAAACTAAATTCAGTACTTCATATTTTATAGACAATGCACTATTTAAAGATATCTGCATATTTGTTTCAGGAATGAAGTACTTAATATTCTTTTATTATTTACATTCAGTGGTTAAATGTGAAGGAGAGAGGTCAAACGCATATTACCATCAAGGATACTGTTACACTATTGGGATCGTTCGGCACAGCTGGCATCGTGCCAAGAGGTACTGTGAAGACATTGGGTACAGACTTTTGTCTATTCACAGTGACGCTGAAATCGGATTTCTACTGAGATTGGTAAAAATGTTTCTAATCTTTGCTTTTAAAAGTATTGTTTTTTTCAACTCTTTATATACTTATGTATAAATTGGTTGTTCCGCAGAGGACAAAGTGATTTTAAAATTATTCAGCATAAAAACTGTAAAAATTTTATAAGGTTAGTTGCCAATAGATGGCGCTCTGTGGAGTTCCTAAAAATAATACAAATAAAGATGAAAAGCACTTTAATTTGTTATATTCCAATACCAGAAACACTCGTAGCTCAATTGAAAAAGGTTTAAACCACCTCTTAATCCTGCCCGACAACCTCCTTTCACGTTTCAACGCTGAAACTGATGCTTGCGGCGATATCTGTTGGCAACCTTTGGAAGTAAATTTCAAAAAATCTTTAAATTTTTTTTACAGCTTTTACAATAATGATACTGTTTCTTTCCTTCCTTTTGTTTCCAAGATTTGTTTCCAATTTGTTTATCTTTTGTTTCCAAGATTTACAATTTTAAAATCAGCCAGCCCTCTGTACCACTAAAAATATTTCACAAAAACTCAAATGTTGTTGGGTTATGTTACAAACAGTATGAGATGCTGATCAACTATTATATGCTAAAGAGATACACGCATTATTATTATCGAAAAATGTATAAAAGTAATTCCAAGGAAAAATATTTATCTGAACTCTCATATTGTACTCGTACAGAAGTAATTTTTGAACTCCGGCTTTCTGTTTTAAAAAAACGTGAATATTTTATTCCAATGGAGGTATGGCGCTAGCCGTTAACCAGTTAAAGTTTCTTTTTCAAAAGGCTATTGACCTTTTCCGGAACAGCAAATTTCAACTGAAAATTTTAGTCTGGCAAGAGACATTAGCGAGTGTGACTTCAGACTTTACTTTCTGAGTGAATTTACATACTTTAGCTCTTTGTTGCTTAAATAGTGGTTGATAAACGCTTAAAAATAATTCGTTCTACACTTCTAGTGGTTTGTAACATTTGTAGAGTTTCCAGACTGATTGCACTGCTCCGGAAAAGGTTTAAAAAAACCACTAGCCAAAAGAGCCTGACACTTCCTCTGAGTGTAGTACGTGAAGCAATAGGAATTAAAGTCATTAAAAACAACGTTTAAAAATTACAAGTAGAATTTTTACTAAAATAAGTGCACGTTACGGTGTCAGAGTGGTACACCTTCATTAGACATCAAGAATAAACTCCCACCGATCATCTATTGCAAAACCCTGCTGAAAGAAGGCCATATGTTCGAATTTTCCTCATCTTATGCGTAGTTCTTTAACGCATTTCATGTGTCGACCAGGATTTCTTGGAAAGTTTCTACAAAAAACAAAAACTTAATTGTTAATTATTTTGCTGCTATACCACAGTTTTCAAATATTTAAAAATCATCGAGTTTTTTAATTCTTAAAATCAATTTAATATTAGTACTTTTAACTCTATATTTAACTCAATTTAATATTAGTGCTGCGTATAATAACTAAATATTTTATCAACTATTTTTCTTTAAAGTAATAATTTGAAGGAAAAAATACTTTGACGTCTTGCGTGCGATAAAAGGCATGAAAATCATGCTAATGACTCGATGCAGTTTTTAAATACGCACTTTTTGAAACCATACAAACTTATAAAAATTGAAATACGAAAAAAAAATTTCAAATCAAAAAGAAAATAAATTTTTAGATTTCAAAAAAAAAAACTTTCATTTTCATTTCCCCTCCCCCCAAAGAAAAATAAATAAAGTATTTGCCAATATTAAAGTGCTAGTATGAATTTTACCAACGTGCTATGCTCAAACCAAATATCAAGTTTTAACTTAACAGATCAATTACTAATAAAGTAATCTTGTGCACCAGGTTAAAAAAAATTGAATTGAAAAAAACTGATTTGAAGAGAAAACTATGCACAAAACCCTCCGCTTTTAATATATTACTTGAACAGGTTCGCAACAGTCTGGAAAAATTTAGAAATTGTGACTAATATTTTTATGAGGTTATCGTAAATTTTATAGGCTTTCATTTTACGTACATTTTAGGGATTCAGTTTGTCAGTAGCATCACAGACTTAAATACAGACAGTTTGAAGTATTTTTGGTTGATGGCAAACAGTTAAAAGGTTTTGTTTCCCCGATCATGATTCATTTTACCATTTGAATTTTTGAAATTTTTGAACAGGGTGGCTAGAGTAATTTGCTGTTTTAGAGAAAAAAAATGAGTATGCTATTTTCAGTTTTCTGTGAGTTGGTTTCAGTATTTTTGTGGTAACATCGGAAGTTTTTTGAACATTATCTTATTCTTGGTGTCTTAATGTTCAAAATGGAACAGGCCATAGCATATGTTTTTCTCTCTCCAAAATTCTAAAATTTTGTTTGGAGAAAACCTTTCGACTTTTTAAATTCGTTGAGTTCATAAAGCATTCATATTCGCATATTACATCAATTCTTCATTTCAGCTTTACGATAATAAGGATACCAGTGGGAATCGAGTATGGATTGGTTTGAATTCTCTCAGTAGTGGTGTTTTTAGATGGTCGGATGGAAGCCCAATAGATTTCACTTATTGGAATGAAAACGAACCTAATAACTACCAAAATCAAGAAAAGTGCTGCAATATGTATATGGGAAATGGTAAGTCCTTTAAATAGTGCTACGACATATTGACTCACAAACTTTTATGTTTTATATTTCTGTTGAAAAACCATTTATTATTGTTGACATATGCCTGCTAAGGTAGAGGGGTGCGATTGTTCTTGTTTTCCAGTGGCGCCATCTATGGCCAAGAATTCGTCTTTTGCCACACCCATACGTCAAACCTGTTAATAGAGCGGACCTATTCATACATCCATTCATTCATCCACAGATCGTAATTTTGACCTGAATCAGAGAACGATCAATCTCCAATTTCCCCCCCGAGGTATTGATTTGTTATGGGAACATGGAGGACTTTGTGTCTCGACAGATTTAACGTGTATTAGTCACCATTCACTACACGGGGAGTCTTCGGCTGGCGGAGTTCGAACTCACGAACTCTTGGATATGGGGCCAGCGCCCTACCGACCTGGCTATCCCGGCAACAATTTAATGTCAAGCCTTTTTTTCTGTTTTCTTGATTAAGTAAAGGGCAGGGGTTGGATGAAAGTATGTAAGCACTTCTAAGCTAACTATGTATACAAAAGTTTTTTTATGTTTTGGAAGATTTTACATGACTGAACTGTGGCCGCAATTTGAAAGAAAATTGAAAAATAAAAATACCATTTATTCCCAGTGCGACGTAGATATTCGCTTGGTCTAAAAAGCCGTGTTTTAGAATCAAAATCTTCAGATGCCGATGTGATCACCATGAACAGCTGACGTCGAAATTTAGTTTATAAAATTACTAAAAATGAAATAATGTGCAAAAGCGTACTCTTTTTTCAAAGACTTTAGAATAATGTACAAAACACAATAGTATACAATGTACAATTTATTCTTATTGCAATAGAGATATTCGGTTGGTGGAAAAAGCGTGTCTGAAGCTTTTAGAAATGATGTCACTTGTACAAAGCACAATAGTATACAATGCACAATTTATTCTTATTGCAATAGAGATATTCGGTTGGTGGAAAAAGCGTGTCTAAGCTTTTAGAAATGATGTCATTTGTACCAAGCACAAAAATATACAATGCACAATTTATTCTTATTGCAATAGAGATATTCGGTTGGTGGGAAAAGCGTGTCTGAAGCTTTTAGAAATGATGTCATTTTTACCAATGCAAAATTCGAATACATCAAAATGAGCGTAAGAAGTTAAAAATTTGTTCCTTTTTTTATTAGTATTGTAATAATTAAAGCATTCTAATATGAATATTGTAATCCTATAGAATGATTTTAAAATTGCTGGTATTAAAGCTAGAAAAAAGTTCAACTTTTCTGCTAACTTTTTAAAGATCAACTTTTTCTGCTAACTTTGGTCGATGAAAATTTTAAAAATGACACCATTTCTAAAAGTTTTAAGCATGATCTTTCAAAGTATGCTAATAGTTTTACCATGTAAAATATTCCAAAACATTTGCTGCTGAAAGCAAGATTGTTCACATTGAGTTAGTATAGTGTTTTCGAATTTTTGTCCAACCTTTGTAAATAAGGTTTCGCAAACATTGGGGAAAAATTATAAAATATCTAACAGGTCAGAATATTTTGCATTTGCTGGGACAGTTATGAGGTGTTTGTAATTGTATTCGAGAGGATGACGTCATTACTCTAGCAATTTGGCAGTGTCAGGTTCTGCAGTCCAAAGAAGTTAACAAACGTAAGCATGTATTCTGTCTGACGAAAATTGAGTAAATTCAGTGAAACCAAGAATTTTATGTAGGAGTCATTTATAAATGATACCACGCTTTCTTCTGCAATATATTTTGTCCCACCACCTCTTTTTTTGCAAAGTGTTAAACTTTACCACATCCCCAAACTATCTTGTTAGATATCAAGCTATATTATATAAACATCTGATAGCAGTGCAAAAACAAAACACAAAATATAGATCATTTTTCGAATTTTATTTTCTGATATAATTTGTAAGCTTTACTTTCGTTTTTCAGTAATGTTCGTGAGTGTGACAATAATAACGGTCAGATGTGTACTTATTTTAAGGAGATAGATGAAAATAAATAAATAAATTAAACAAATATAACAATATTATACTTCTTGTTACCCCTGCCCCTCCCTTTTAACAAATAGTCCGAATTTCACAAACCCCATCCTTCTTCTCCAAGTGATACTTTACTTTTGGGTTGCCCCTTAACGAATCGTTGTTATTCGTAATGCGGGGAACCAAAACAATAAATAAAAAAATTCCTCTCTGAAAAAAATCCATATAACAAGAAATTCTTTCATTTTATTCTGAAGTTAAAATTATACTGATTAGTCCCTCACTAATTAACTTGAAAATTTGAAATATGTATTCGGTACTATTTAAAGATTTCCTCAATTCAAGATTGAAAAATATTCCTTTCCGATTTTTTGAGGGAAGAAAACACTGAGTCAATTACTTTTACATTTGTGTTATTTTACAGTTTCCAAACAACATCAGATAAAATAAAAGTTTTAAATGGAGCGTTAGCATCGTATTCTGTTTCAGAATCTTTTAGGTCAGCAAATTACTTCTCCAACTGAAATCGGGCAAGTAGATATTCTGCCCTCTTCACTTACCCTACAACGTTTAAGGTTTTAGTAAAAGTTTTTTTCCAGTGATATTAAACTAAGACAGAAATTTTTAAAACAAGTATAATGTCCGATAGAACTAACCCAAATTTTCGGTACACGGTAAGAATTACCTGCCATTGTGAACCCAGCGGTTAGGGGATTTTAATTTATGATCCGGATATTTTACGTCAGCACTGTGGTCGGTGTGAGCCGGATCAGATTTCGAATCGACCAACCAACTCTGGGATAAGAACCTAAATCAGCTCATTAGAAGGCTTGAGCTTTTTTGCTCGTGCCATCTTGACTCCTAAAACACCGTTTATAATAAGAAAATATTTTTAAATTCACTGAGAAATTTTACAATGCACGCTTCACTATTTATGAAAAAGAGTTCAAAAATCGTAATTTCAAATTTACTTTTACGAAAAAAAAAAAAAAAAAAAATCAGCAAGGAGAAGAATTATCTTTTAATTTTTCTGCATTCCATTTTTCTTTTCGTTTTAAAATAAAATGTAGATACTCGTACTTTTATATTTATTACTGATTTAATGTTTAGGTTTGTGGAATGACGAAAATTGCAACACAGAAATGAATTTTATATGTAAACAAAACAAAGATGCTACAGACGTTGTTGACATACTGACAACAATAGATCCCCTTACAGGGAACTGCAAAAAAGGGTGGTTACCATACCGTAAGTAATTAACAGTAAATTCCTTTCCTTTTGAACTGCAATGATTTGAAAAGAACTATTATCGAAAAAGTGACAATAAATTTAACATTTAGACTAAATACAAGATATCCAGCGGAGGAATGATTGTCTTCAAAATTAAAAATTTCGGAAACAAATGGCATGTCTATTGTGCAAACTTTCATGCAGAAATATTACCCAAATTAGAAATTTTAGTTACGAAAGTTATCAACAGATGTCACTGCAAGGTACCGATAACCAGAAAGATTAATTCTTTCGTTGAAACAGGAAAGTAGGTCGTGGCACAGGATTATGAAGCACCATGTATAGTCTGCTTCTGGAACTGGAATTTCCAAAGTAACATAACAGTTCTACGTCTTTTGAATTCCAGAACTTTTTATAGCACACAGCAACATTTGTTGATAACTTTTGTTGCTAATTTTCAAAAGCTCTTTATAGATTTTTTTCAGATATCACCATGAATATACCGTTTGTTTCATTCCTTTATCATCTTTTTTCCTCCCGATATTTTTAATCTTGAAATCAGTCATTCCTTCACTAGACACAATGTAGATGTTCTCATTGAAATGATACCTTTTATAAGACTGTGGTGTAACTAACTACCACTACAAATAATAAGTACGAATTCAATAGTATATAAGACATGTTAACTTGATTCTATTCAGAGGTACCCTTTGATAGATGAAAGTTGACATAGTCGATAAATAATTCCCCACATTGGTATCTCCGTACTTAATTGAACACGCAGTAACGCCTATTTCGCAGAAATCTCAACAGTAACGCTTACTTGGATGGTCCACATTAAAATAGTTGATTTGCTGTTAATATAAGATGCTCAAAGAAAAAAAAATAAAAATCCGGTGAAGTAATTAAAGTCTCCCGGTCAATAAACAATAATGAAGAAAAAATGAGCGAAATGCTACAAAAATAAATAATGAGCTAAGTGCTATAAAAAAATGAAGCAAAAATATAATTAGCAAAAATTAACTAAATAAATTTATAGCATGAATCAACTAGTGGTAATCGTTCATCGAATTCTATCCCAGATAAAATTCTGGAAGGAGAGTAATGTGGTGTAATTAAATACCACTACAAATAATAAGTACGAATTCAATAGTATATAAGACATGTTAACTTGATTCTACTCAGAGGTACCCTTTGATAGATGAAAGTTGACATAGTCCAATAATAAAAATCTCCCCACAAGACATATTTTAATAATCACAATCCGTAATTAACATTTTGTCACGGATGACAGCAATACTGTAGTGCAATTGAAAAAACAACGTAAGTGCTTCACGATTAATTCCAAGAAAAGTGGCTCGACAACTGTACTCCTTTTATTTCTAATGCTATGACCGCTATCATGGAATTTAAAAAAAAACTGATAAAAGAAAAAGAATTTTTGAATTTTTTTTTTTGCAATATCTAGATTGGATATAAAGATGCCAAATATATAAAAATCTCAATTTTGAATTTTTTGTCACTCATGTTGATTTTTCAATTGCATGACAGGATTATCGTTCAATATTTGGCGATAAGTAAGCAAATGACGGTTATATCCGTCCTAATCTGGAATTATTGTAATAATAATCATCATCGATTGTATACACTTTGCACTCAATGCACTTCTCGTGTCACCATAAATTATCAACCATTTTGAATGTTAAATGTTAATCAATTCAATGTTTAGTTAAAACTTTATGTAATATCCTCCAGATGTTGTATGGTAATTCTACAAACAGTGGGTTTTGCTTTGTCTTGTAAACTTGAATTCGTTCTTTTAATGTCTTAAAAGAACCTCGAGTGAAAAGGGTTCACAAGTTTCAGCAATAAACGGTGTATCGTGGATCATTTATCTTCGTTTTGTTTTCTTCGGACATACTTTGTGGATCTCAAACACTTGCTTTGCATCCTTATCAACTATCTTCTTCAAGTGTTCTTGAATGTTCGACTATGGTTGTGCAAGAGTCCTCAACCGATTCACTTTATTTGCTACCACGTTATTGTTTAGTGTTACCAACTGTTCTTTCTGTTGGAGAAAAACCAAACTTGAACTTTAAACGAAAGTCTAATGCATTTGGATGAATATCGCAAATGTCTTTTGGATTGCAATCGTTGGATTAACTTCATACATTTTGCGGAATTAAAAAAGTATTCTTTTCTGAATTTGTACTTCTTCTGCTATTTTGCAAAAGAATATACGGAGAAGCAACTAACAGCACTAATAGAATTCGAACAATTCTCTATTTTAATTGGACAAATAATTATTTAAAAAATTTTTAATTTGGAGAAAAAAAAATTTTCATCTTTTTTTTTAAACAGTAGTTTTAAATTAGATTTTTCGCATGGTGATTGAACTCGCAGGGCATCTAGTCTAGTTCTGAATTAGTTTTAAATGTATGCATAAGCTGAAAAGGAATAGAACAAGCTGTATTATGGTTTTTCTGAAGAAAGAAAACGAATGGTTATGAACGTTAGGAATGGATATCAGTAAAACACATGTCTTTATTGTTGAATTTAGAAATATTATTTTGGAATCAGAAAATTTGTTGACACAAAGGAAAGTTTTATTTTATTTTGAATACTACTGCAACTTATTATAAATGCCTATTATTTTCATAATTTGTTCAATGAATCGTTGTTTGAATTAAAATATTTATTTTTAAATTTTGCAATTTTTTCCACTGGTATTTTGCTATAATAAAATTTTTAAATATAAATAATGGATTATTTATTAAATATAATTACAGGTTTTAAAAATCGTAAATCGTTAAAAAAAAGTCCCAATCTTTGGAACTCTTGTGACGGAACCCTGGGGTTCTATGGGCAATATTTTGGGAACTACAGATCTAGATTGATTTTAATTGTGCTCACCTGTCTCAGGGAACCAAATGCGAATAATTATTAAAAACGATCAACTAATTCTCAGGAAAACTCATTAAATAAAACTGTAAGATACCATGAGTTACAATTATCATCGTTTAAATAACTGGAAGGCTCCGCTTTGCTTGCTTCGCTCTCTAACCCCCGTAACTGATTCTCATTCATCATAGTTTATTTCTTCTTAAACGTCAATATTTTCCTCAAAAACACAGAGTATTTTGGCTTCAAAATATATAACTATTGCAATTTTATGTGAGAACGTTTTATCAATGTAATCATAACAAAATTAAAGATTAATTAGATTTGAAAAATAGTCATCTGTACATATCCTAAGGAATATAGATTGAGAAACTGAATAATAAGAAATAAATGAAAAATAATTTTACTCCCCGAAGAAAATTATAACAATTCAAATAAACAACAGTTTTTATCGTCATTTATAAATTGTTTTTTAATTTCAAAATTTTACTATGATTTATATCTGGTAACATATAATCTCACTTTTTCTTTCTCTTTTTTTGTGAGAGAAAAATAAATTTTCTACAACAATGGATCAATAGTAAATTCTTAAAACCAAATAACTGAAAAAATCACGAAAAAGCACTTAAATTTGCGAAAACTTTTGAATAAGTAGGTTTTAAAAAAAAAAAAATTCTGGCAAAAATTATAATACAAAATGGTTCCATCAGCACGTTATGTTTCAACTCTGTTGTTACATTTCAGCTGGCAGTAGATCGACCAACATCCTGTTTTTTCTAAACAGCTATTAGTTCTCGAACTAATTATCGAATCGTAATTTTTTTAAATTTTTAAACAAACATTTTTCTATGATTAGAAGGTCAACAGAAGTTGCTTAATTTTTGAGAGCAGGATGCTACTACTACTTTTATCATGCTGCAAGGGTAACAAGATAACAGAGCAGATACAGAGGAGGAACTTTTAAGGAGGAACTTTCGTGGAGGAACTTTTAAAATGCTGACAAAATTCACAAAAATTCTGAAACTTTCTAAAGTCTACCAATCTATAAGATTTTTACAAAAAGCGTAGTAGTTGGCCGGCCAGATAGTATCACCTTTAACATGCATAGTATCGCCTTTACACGTCTGCCAACTACTAGGCTTTTTGCAAAATATTTTTCAGAGTGGTAGATATTAACAAAACCAAAGCTATCAGAATGTTTGGCAGTTGAATGCATCATCACTAAGGAAATATTGGCGTTGCATATGAACTTTTAAATCATTTATATGTAGTGGTGTGGAAAATAAGTTTAAATGGGCAAAATATAAAACATTAAAGCATAAACTTAGTTACCAATAAAATGAATGTTTACAAAAAACGAAAAAATTTGGCAGCTTTGCCTTTACACATCTGAAGTGTAACTTTCAAAGAAACTTACAGTTAAAAAAGAACAAAATAATTTTATTTAATCATTAAGAGATGAATGACGAGAGAGAGTGTGTTGATATAGACAAAAAGAGTGTGTCACAATTTCGTCGTTTTGTTGCATAAAATGTTAGTGAAAATCTTGCAAAGAAAATCAGTACAATGTCTCGATTTAGGGAATAAGACAAATCTTAGTGATGGAATTTGTTTATCAAACAGGTCGCTCGATTCCCACAAAGAGCAAAGGGAAAAATATCTCACTTTTAATTAATGTATACTTGAGCCAAAAATAGATTATTTTGGTATAGATACTTATATATATATATATATATATATATATATATATATATATATATATATATATATATATATATATATATATATATATATATATATATATATATATATATATATATATATATATATATATATATACATACACACATAATTCTTGTTGCTTTTAGATGATCGTTGCTATTTACTGAGAGGCACAGTTGAGAAGGATAGATTAAATTGGACAGATGCTTCTGAATATTGCACTAGGCTTGGAGGATACATAACATCCATTCGAAACTCAAAAGAACAAGGTTTGTGTAAAAATTTGTTACAATAAGAAACAGTTTTTTTTCTCTTTTGCATGAGAATTTTGAACGAATCTTTGATATTTTCGCGTTGCTAATTTCAAATCTAAAGCTCATCTCTCTTTACAAGCTACAGTTTTTATGCAATTCAATAATCAATAATTAAAAAGGTTTTTTTAAAAAATTTATTTATGTGAATACTAAGTGTCCCGATTTCTCTGCTACTCAGGGAGTGGTAAGAAGAAGACTATGTCAGTGTATGAGGCTATATTTTAAGGTCATGCTTTTCTTTTGTCTGAAGTGTTACTTTAAAAGGAGTAAACAATTGTGTATGTATGTATATAAACCTATATGTTCTTCATAAACTTGTAAATTCGGATAAAAAATATGCTAAACTAAAAATACCATTTTGAAAAAATCTGTAGGTTCTGAAAAAAGACTGATTTCAGATTTGAAATCCTTACATCCGAATAAGGAAAGCTTAAGTAATTGCATAAATGCAACAAGAAAATTGTTCCTATATTTACTAAAAGTTATTTCACTGAGTTTTATAATCATGATGTTTTGGTGATTCTTGCGTATTCTTAATTAGCATTTTGAAAAAAAAAAGTATTTCCGAAAATAAATTTGATAACTAAAGGATTTAAAACGTAATTTTTTAATAAAATCTTAAATCCCACAATCAACCACGGACTGGCTCACAATAGCAGCCAACGTGGTTGATCACCACACACGCCTCACCACTGACCCTGCTCCAAGTCCCTGGGGGCAGGCAGTGAGTCCAGAGCTTTTCAGCTACCCGTGATGGCCATTTATGTTAAATGTTTAAAAAAAAAAAATTTCGCTACTAGGCCGGAATACCCTGATCGGTGGGGCGCTGGGTCCATGTTCAAGTGTTCGTGAGTTCAGTCCCCGCCTGCCGAAGACTCCCCGTGTAGTAAATGGTGACTGATGCACGTTAAATCTGTCGAGTCTCAAAGTCCTCCATGTTCCCATAACTAATCAATACATCTGGGGGTACCGATCCAGGAGTTTCCTTGTCTTCTGGATTGGTTCAAAATTACAAGGCTACGGCGTTGAACATTAGTAGTCGTAAAACCAAAAAATTGGGTCGGCTGTTCAGCGGCGGTCATAAAATAAAATAAAATATTATAGTATATCTTGTAGGCAAAGAAAAAAAATTTCGACATCACTAGAATTATAAATTTGTAAGATTGTTATGTCATATAGAACTAAAAAGAACAAGGTGTTGATTTATTATATTTATATTACACATATATATGTAGACACATACGCATATATCTGTGCACATATATACTGCATTTACATTACACATATATATGTAGACTCACTTGCTCTTTTACATACTACTTATACGCATCCTACTTATACGCAATGCTACTTATACGCATCCTAGTCAAATAGAAGAACAAGTAGCACAAATTGAAGAGTTGGAGGTTTGCTGCATTCTTCTGAAGAAAGCTAAATTTTTATCGATGTTTAAAAATTTGAAGCAAATTTCGACAAAAGATGACGCTGCACAATACGAAACATTATAAAACGATTCTGCTGCTTCAAAAACCATTCCAATAGAAATATAATCACGAAAGCCTGTTAATTTTGAGCCCTATTATTGCTGCAAAAGGTGATTGACTTCCAATAAAGCCATATGTTTTAAAAAAACCTTCATTCGATATTCTTTTCAAGTAATTTTTCAAATCGTTAGTTGTTTATGGGACACCCTGTGTTTGCATGTGTATAAATAACCCGGCATAAACTAATTTTTCCTTGAAAAGGATTAATAAAATATATGCAGTACATGTGGCAAGTAGATTTAAAGAGTATCTTTTTCAGCCTATCTTGCATTTTTAATGCAAAATGCGAAGTCAGACACTTGGATAGGTTTCCATGACACGATCGAATCTGGAAAGTATTATTGGATGGACAATTCTGACATCTCCTATACTAACTGGGGTAGTGGTGAACCCTCTTTCTTTGGAATACAAGTAATACATTTACTTTCACATTTTATTTGATTCTTTCGTTTTTATTAACTTTTCATACTCTAGGCCAGCGGTTTCCAATGTTTTAAGATTATGGAAACCTTAAATGATCGAGTTTCATTTGACGGATACCCGAGACTTAATGAATGAATTTCATCAGCAATCGTGAATACATTAATTAACGAAACACTATTAATCATTTTTAAAATATATAATGATCTAAATTTTATTAAATTTTTTGAAAATATTTAAAAATTTAGTGAATGAGGGAAAAATAATATTTTTTCATTAAATTGTTTGTTCAATTGTAGTCTTAAAATTGGTTTTTATATCGAACAGTTGAACACACAGGTCTAGAGAGTTGTCTGTCTAGTCGAGTCATTGATTTGATTTTAATGCATGCATAAACATAAAAGTAATGAGCTGAAATTTGGTTCACATTACTATAAAAACGAAAAAGGAAGAAGAAAAAAAAAACGCCGAGAATGGTTATCAGAGAAACATACTTTGTTAAGGGTATTTTTATTTGATTTGAAACAATAATGGATTTTTTCAAAAAATGAATAGATTTCTCATAATTTATTTATAATATTGTTATTTGAAAAAAAACATCCTTTTAAAATTTCTTTCTTCACAGTAATTTCAATTAAATAATTTCGTAAAAATAACTTATATATTAAAAAAATATCGGATTAGAAATTGGGTATAAATTTAATTACAGGTTTTGAAAAACATTACTAGTTAAAAAATTTATTGAGTTCCGTGGAGCATCGTTTGGGAACCACTTCTAAGCAATATCTGTACAAAATTATAATCGTAAAAGCTTCGTTTAACACGTTGAAAAACCCTTTTAATTTGACGATCGTGCTCAGAAACACCATATTTTTAATTGTCTATGGCTGCCTTATGAAACCTACTCCAGTTTGAGAGTGAAAATAATCACATTTTGCCATAGTTTTTTTCCCATGTAAACCCTCGACGGTTACTTACTTATCATCTCTTCCTCCCTCCCCCCCCCAAAAAAAACAAACAAACAAACAATATCTTATCTGGAATGTTCTATCTTTATTTTCGATGTATTACTGAATAATTAACTAATAAATGAATTGTACACTTCACACTAATTATGTCCCTTAATTTATTAACTAAAATGTGTCAAACCAGAAAGTCTACAGTTCGCTAAAAATTTCGTGACATTTATTTCAAATTTCATGATTTTCAATGATTTTTGAGATAAGTAATTTTTGAAATACAATTCATACATCATCATCATAGAAATTTATCTGGGCGCAAGAGGCCGTTAGATAGATGGGAAAAGTCCCATCTATCTTGAGATTTTATCTTTACGTGCCTCTTTATGGTAACTGGAATGCGAATTGGAGTGAATAGAAATTTTCATATTTTGTATTCTAGATAAAGATGCTGTTAATAATATTTCTCAATGTAAATAATAATAATTTCTAAAACTCAATAGATGGCTCTCTGCGCAGCAATGTAAAACCATTAATTGTATCTTTCTTCCATGCCACTGTATCATTACCATCATCCGTGCTTGTTATTAAATATATTATGTTAAAAGGCGTTTGTTATGATTTAAATCCCGAAATCAGAGATAATCTCACCGTATTTAACAGATGTGTCGCTACAAAGGTAAGCTGCCATTGGCCAGAGGTTTATGTCTTCTCTCAAGTTTTAAAAAGTAAAAATTTCATTAAATCCTGCGGTATTACAATTTATAGTCTTTTCACAAAATTTTGCTATTTAGCTTTGCAATATGATAATCTAAAAAAATTTATATTGAGATCGCGATGCATGTTCTTATTTGGGATAAACCATCTTTCTTGTGCTATTTTTCGGAGTATTTTATTCTGGCATCTTTTGAGTTTCTCTAGGAGTGATAGGGAGATGTTAAATCTAGTTGGGGATACGTAAGTTGGGATGGGACGGATCATTGAGATGTAGAGTAAGCGTTTAGGTCTGAGTTCCACTTTAGAGTTCTGAAGAAGGAATTGTAATTTGTGGCAGGCTGCTTATGCTTTGTTGGCAACTCATTTGACATGATCTTCCCAATTAAATTTATTGTTTATAATCAGACCAAGATACTTCTAGCTGTTGACAATGGGGATAACTTCGTTAAAGAAATTTTTTGGGAGGATGGTTTTTCTTTAATGTTGAATAATTAGTAGTTTAGATTTTCGTTCGTTAACTTTAAACTCCCAGTCCAGACTTGAAGTTTTTATTTCATTCAGCTTTTCTTGGAGTTTCTGTTGGGAAATGTGAGTTTTTTTTAACTTTGCTACGATTCCAGAGTCATCTGTGAAAGATGATGTGATACTATTAGAGTCTTGTCTGTCCACAGGAAAATCGTAGGTAAATAATATAAATAGTATGGGACTAATGATCACAATTCATCCAAAGAATCTGAAATTAAAGAATAGGAATTGGTTTTTAAAATGAAGTGATAATTAACTGATCCCCCACAACAAATTTTCGTTTCAGACTATAGACATTCTGTGGATGGCTATAACTACCATTTGCGCGACGTCTAACTTTTTAGGAAGATAATACGAAAATGACTCTTAAAATATAATACTAAGATAATAAAAGTTTTTAAATTGTTCTAATATTTCAGAAAGATTGAGTGAAAATGACTTTCAAAATGTAATACTAAGATAATATGTTGTTTTAAATTGTTCGAATACTTCAGAAAGATTGAGTGAAAATTACTTTCAAAATGTAATACTAAGATAATATGTTGTTTTAAATTGTTCTAATATTTCAGAAAGATTGAGTGAAAATGACTTTCAAAATGTAATACTAAGATAATATATCGTTTTAAATTATTCTAATATTTCAGAAAGATTGAGTGAAAATGACTTTCAAAATGTAATACTAAAATAATATATTGTTTTAAATTATTCTAATATTTCAGAAAGATTGTGTGAAAATTCCTTATAAAATACAATACTAAGATTATAAAAAGTTTTAAATTATTTTAATTTTTCAGGAAGATTGTGTGAAAATGAAATATGACTCTCTAACAAGCGGAGTTTGGGAAGATGATGTTTGCCGTAAAAAACTACCGTTTATATGCCAAATGGAAAAAGGTAACTGTTACTAGTCAAAAATGCCTTTATCATCAATATTTGACTGTATGAGCTTGCAAGTTAATATAAAGTAGTTAGTAGTAGTAAGGAATTTATGTGCATAAAGAAGCTTTGTTAAATGACGAAAAAGAAAAACCTTAAAATAAATTGCGTCAAAAAACTTTCCGGTTTTTATGAAAAAAATTGAAAAATTGGTAAAGTTTGTAGATTTTTTAAACACAAAATATTCTTCTAATTACATTTATTTGATTTCTGTTTAATAAAAATTAGTTAATTAATTAATTTATAAACAAACTTATTATCTCTCTATATTTCTCTATCAGTTATAAAGAGGAAATATTTTCTCGTATCGGTTTTGCCTCAATTGATTTGTAAAGTTTAAATAAATTTTCACAGCTTTGTTTGTCAATAAAAATTAAAAGCATATAGTAAAAAAAAAAATTTGCCCTGCGACTTGGATTATTTTACTCAACAGATGTTTTCGAATTAAAACTGTCTCTGATGTCAATTTATGGGGATGTCAATTTTTCATTTGTTGGGAGTAAAATGGGCAAAAATATACTTGAAAACAGTTGAAAAAAAGTTTCATTATTTATTGTTTTCATAAATTTTATTTGTATTAGATACACGTTAAATTGTTCGATTCACCTTAAATTTTATTGGATAAGTATTAAGAAAAATAATTGAAAAGAGAAAACTTATACGATTACACATTATAATTATTATGATATATGATTATACATTATATGGGTCTCATTTTATTTTAAAACATTCTTCAAAAAGTATTTGCCTCATTGTTTTCTTGGAGATGGAGTTTTAATAATAACGTCTGTCAGAGAAGTGGTGGATTCATTCATTTTTTTTTTTGTTGGAAATAAGTGAAAGATTTATCCTTGTTCATCCTTATCTGATAAAACACAAATGCTTTAATTTTTTTTTGCCAGGTAGTACTTCAACGATATTTTTCCAGAAAAATTTCGCAATCTTAAAGCCCATTGCTTGCCACCCTCGGTCCCTTCGCAGACTGATCCAAGTATGGTCACTGACCCGCGCACTGACCACAGCCAGTGATGCTTAACTTTGGTGTTACAATTACTCCAGGAATTCAGGGATCTTTCAGCAGTTTTAATTATTTGTTCCATTTTCAGCGTTCTTTTACATCAAAACTGTTTAAGTCATCAGTAGAAATGATAGCAGCTTCCTCCTCACTTTAACGAGACGAGCTCCTTTACTTTATTAGCATACTAGTTAATTTGGCGTTTCGTGGACAGTTAGTGAGCCAAGTAATCTCAATCTTCTGATGAAGTAAAATTGTCCAGCGAATTAGTGAAAATTTAGGTATAAAAAATTCTCATTTACCTCCAATGGATATAATATTAAGCATAAATAGTAATAATACGACTTTTGAACAGTTATTGTTGTGTGCTTCATGGATCTAAGTTATACTAGGACACTCAAAAAGTTATACTAGGTGGTCGTTTCACAAATTACTTTCACACTGATAAATTATCATGGTACTTGTGTAAAATCCCGTTGATCATTTTTCCGAAATCAAAAAATAGAAACCTTCTTGCAAGCAAATATTCTTGCAAATGGACAGTACCGAAAACTCTTTTTATCGGATGTTGAAAAATATTAAATTAAACATTTCTATTAACTGATACTTATGTATTACTATATGGTTTTGCCATCACATTTCATATAACTATTTAGTCATGATTTAACGCTTGTTAAGAATACTCCATTTACGTTCCCACTACCTCATTGAACCATCACACCGATCAAGATCAGGATGAATGGGAAAGGGTTGCGCGAAGTCAAGCACTTTACGATAGAACAGTTTCACGAAACCCATTACAGCACACCCTCGGTCCCTTCGCAGACTGATCCAAGTATGGTCACTGACCCGCGCACTGACCACAGCCAGTGATGCTTAACTTTGGTGTTACAATTACTCCAGGAATTCAAATATAAAACGACAGAAGTAATAAAACATGGTGCTTTTAATCTGCATATGGTAACAAAAATATTTAAAGCAAAAATAAAATAAGAAATATATATATTAAACGACAACGTTGGAAATTAAATAAACATATAACTACAAGAAATATCTTTATGGAATGTAAGCAACTCATTTGTGCAAAAGTTTGATAAACATCATTTAATAAGAAACGTGTAATTCACGACTACCTCTAATGTAATGAATAATTCTAAACAATGACAAAATACTTAAACTTGAGCTATGTTGTGCAATCAAAAAATTCCTTTACTATTTCTTGTGAGGCGTTATATAAAATGGCATCATCCGCAAGAAAGAAACAATGCAAGCAAATATAGTGCTATGCGGAAAAACCAATCAGATGGTCTTTCGAGCTTCTGATTGGAACTCTAGTCGAGAAACCATAGTCCATAGAACTATAGTTTTGAATACTGTTGAGAATACGAAACTGTGAAGTCGAACTCTCGGTTCGAAAAATAAGGTTCTCTCGGATGCGGATCAGAACTCGAGTTTAGAATACGACCGTAATTCGAAACTTTTCTGCCTCAATCTATCCAACATTTGACAACACCTATTAGTAAGAGCTTTGATTTCTTAAAGAGCTGTCAAAAGCTAAAAAGTAACCTTTTTTCAGACTCCCAAACATTTCTTTTAAAGAATGACCACAAATACAATTTTGATTGACCATAGATTTTGACCATTAAACACAAATGTCCATAAACACAGTGACACAAGCACACTGACAATAAACACAATTGTATACGTGTATTTTCCTCTACACTAATTCAAAAAAATTTTTTTAAGCAAAGAGACATTTCGACATAACTTTTTTTAAAAAATGTGCACAAAAATATCAGATTATGTAACTTATACTTGTTTTAAAAAATTCTTTCGTTTAATTTCTTTTCTTCCTTCCAGATAGAAAACTTCCAGTACCACCCTACAACCATAATACTCAATGCATTCATCCTCAAGGCTGGCTTAGACTAGACGTTATGTGCTACAAAATGTATGGCGGTAACACTATGACTTGGGAACAGGCAGAAACAGCTTGTAAAAGAGACGGGGCAGAACTTATCTCCATAACAGGAACTGAAATCATGGCAGTCGCTAATTTTCTTGGCACAGAGGTTAATCAATCATATTGGATAGGTCTTCGAAACAATGTAAGAAGTACATTCATCGTACCTTTGCATGTTTTAGATCTTTTTTTTCTACATGTATTTAGGGATCTCGCGTCTTATCACCAAGAGACGAAGTTGTTGAATTCGGAATTCAACGTATAGCTTCATTAAGTTGAATATGTAATAAGAAGAATCAGCAAAATATCTGTATTTAAGTACATTCGGTATTTTTTTTAACGTTTCTAGTAATTGTTAATAGTGTATCTTTGTTCAATCTGGGGAGGAGGATTGGCATTAAAACTATGCTAGTCAATAAATGATATAAATAGTCTAATTCTTTGTATGTTGTCGCTCCTTGCTAGTTCTTGTTAATATATTACTTTTCCAATATGTAACGTGCTGTATAGTTTATGTGTTTTCATGATCATAGTCACTGTTTAGTTTATAATGGTTTGAACGTTAACATTCCTGTTTTTCATAGATATTCCTGTTCTTGCGAATGTAAAGCTGCCAACTCTTCTGAATGTATCCGGGTGTTTTCTTTTTAATGTTTAAAGTGGTTAAAAATTTCGTATTTTATTCTCTCTATTAATCAAGTTCTAGCTACAATGCTTGATGCAAGTAACATTGGGGAACAATTTTTTCCCCTGTTGCATGAAATTTTCTTAAACAGATCTTAGATATTTAAAATATGCAATCGGTTCCTCTCTCCAAGCTACATTATTTTTTCAAATGATCTTTGCTTATATTTTTTAGAAATGTGAAAGTTAATAAACGTTGTATAAAAAAAGGGGCACATAAATGTTGCGAAAAACTTCGAGGTTAAGTTAGGGCATATCATCTGGATAAAAACTGTGTAATAACCCACGCTCGGAAATGTTATCATATGCTGCTGGAAATGCTTCCCTTTTATAAACTGCTTCTTTATGGGCTTCTGAACAGGTCAAGATAGGGAATCGTCTCTAGCTGCATTCGATGACATTTCCGGGCATTGGTTCCTGTGCAGTTTAAATCATGATGATGATCCCCTACAAATTTGTCTAAACATTAATTCGACCACTTGTTATATATAACGTTTTTAAACTTGTAAATTTCGACAGGAAATAGATTGAAATAACTTTTAAAAAACTGTAGCTTTAGGAGCAAAACTAATTTTAGATTTGAAATTCTTAGCTCAAATTACGCGAGAACAAGTATTTGTATAAATGTAACAAAAACATTTGTTTCCTTGTATAATTTAATAAATTTATTAAAAGTTCGGAATTTTGATACAAATTCTAGTGTTATCGAAATTAAAATGATTTTTACTCACAATTACCAGTTTAATTGGGTACTCGTAACTCGAGTAGAAAAATATGCGCTTAAGTTGAAACTTGGGATTTAAATGAGGTTTAATAGTAATTTCGTGTGTCGAATCTAATTAGCTTTAGAATCGATGAATGCTACGATGACGTCTCTTGCAGATATCCAATTGTTATTTATTTACCAATAATAAAAACTCTCGCTGGAAAATGTAAATATTTGCAGCTTTATGAATGTAACTACCCTGAATAACTTTTTTTCAATTGATTGGATTTTCACTTTCTAGGACTCAATCTTAATTGCTCGAGGGAGTGACCTCAAATGTGCTAATTAATAAGTGCAGACTATTCAAAAAACTCAGATACTTAAAATTCGATTTCTCAGGAACTGTTCTACCGATTTTGCTCAAATTTTGAATTTTGTATTTAATTTTTTACTTATTAAAATCACATTCTTTAAAATGATGCAGGAAATTTTATACCTAGCAATTTAAAATTTTTCTGACTATCCTTAAATAAAATAATTAAAAAGTAATAAATGTTTATAAACATTTTTTTTCTCATGGATAGACAAATTTTATAATTGTGAGTAAAAATTTTCAATTCACTTGAAAAGTTCTCTAGATGTAGCGAAACACGCAAAATGTAAAATTAACATTAGAGGATTCAAACTCTTCTGACCAAACTATCGGAACCATATTTCCTAGATTGCGGCTACCACCTATATTTTGGGGGTCAAAAATCTGAATCTTCAAAAAAAGGTATGTTTATTCAAAGAAAATACGTTCTTGTGTTTGATTTCGTAACTTAAAATATCGTTTGCACTTATTAACTAGCATATTTGAGGTCACCCCTTCGAGTCATTAAGATTCAGTCCCAAAACATGAAAATCTGATCATTGGATTTAAAACTATTCAGGGTGGTCAGTTTTTGTTTGCGCATTGCACAAACTGGTTTGCTTTTTAAGTGGTCTGATCAAACTATGTGTAAAACAAATTGTGAGGAAGTTTGAGACGTTAAAGGAGATGGTATGCTTCATTTTCCTTAATATGAACCAGAAAAAAGTATTATTGGTTGTTATTTTTTTTCTAGGAGGAAAATAAAATGTCATGGGTGAACAAATGGCCAATTACTTTGACCAAGTGGGGTAAAAATGAACCGAAATCGTACGATGAAAAGTTGTGCTACTCAAGTACATCAGATGGATACTGGGAAAGAACTCCATGTGATCAAGAACTGCCATACATTTGTCAAATAACTACAGGTGAGCATGATTTCAATTTTAGTGCCGTATATTTTTACAATTACTTGCAAGAAGGCACTAGAAGGTTATGGACAATTAGATTAATTATAATAGAATGTATTATATATATTTATAATTTTATGATAATCTATAATTATAATAATTATAATAGAATCTATTACAATCATTATCTATAAACAGAATTTGAAAATTAATTCGTCGAAATCTATAAGATTAGAAGATTTACAAACAGTTAATTTCCTAATGATACAAATTCTTAAAAGTGTGTGCCATAGTTGTGTAATTTTTCAAATTTTTTTTGTTATTGTTTAATAATTCATTAGTAGACATTAATGTAATTATTGTTCTGAAACTTAAGTCAAAATTCTCATAAATAACGGAACATGCATATAATAATAAGTAGAAAAACAGGAAAAAAAAATATTATTCTGAATACTTGGGATTCCACGAACTAAGAGCCAATCTTAATGGCTCTAAAGGTTAACTAATTATTTAAAAATTGAGGAATTAGACACAAAAGCGTACTTTTACTTATATTGAAGAAACATAATTTTTTTCCGATTGAATTGATTACTTTACTGATAACAATCTGCTAAATATATTTCAATAATTAAGTCAGAGGCCGGGATAGCTTGGTTAGTAGGGCACTGGGCCCATGTCTAAGAGTTCGCGGGTTCGATCCCCGCTGACCGAGGATTCCCCGTGTAGTAAATGGTGACTGAGGCACGTTAAATCTGTCGAGTCGCAAAGTTTTCCATGTTCACATAACAAATCAATACCTTTGGAGGTACTAATCCAGGGGTTTCCTTGACTTTTGGATTGGTTCAAAATTGCAAGGATACAGAGTTAAACATTAGTAGTCGTAAGCCCACAATTGGGACAGCTTCTCAACGACGGATAAAATAAAATAGAATAGTTAAGTCAGGAGAGCGGTCAGAAGTTTTAACCTCTATTGTTAATATCACATTTTTCGTATTTCGCCATCTTGAAGTCGTATGTTTACACTTTGGTTTCTCAAGAGCTATTCGATAGATTTCCTTCAAAATTTTGATTATAGCATATAAATTTGCTCAATTTGAAAGAGTGTAAAAATTTTAGTAAACTTTCATTTAAACCATTAGTAAATCAAATTATAAATAAAAAATTATCAGAAATTAGTAAATTAAATTTTATTTTAATTTAATAGTCAGATTTTTGAAAAGGCTTGTGATCCAAACTTCAAATATTCTAATTAATCAGCGCAGATGATGATTTAAGTGAAGAATAAACGTACCGTTTTTTCGACGGTCAATAGATTGACTTTCAAAATGGAGGTTGTGTGGTACGAAGAAAAATGTGGTCTCAATAGTCTAGAAAATGTGGTCTCAATAGTTTGCTCAGAAGAGTCTTGTAAATTTCGGGTCTCTCAAGCAGAAAATCTTAATTTTACATCAATAATCTTTCTTGAGTTTTCACATCGCTGGCCTGGAATTGGAAGCACTCTAAATGTGTTTAAAATGTATTTTGTAACTTCTTGCAGGTAAGCCCCCACCTGTTAAAAAATACGCCGGAGATTGCACCAAGACTTCTAGTGATTGGGTACCTACTTCTGGCAGCTATTGTCTCCTTCCAGCAAAAACACTTAAAGATTGGTACTCTGCATTGGTATACTGCTTTTCATATGGTAAGTATTTTTATTAACTAAGTTTAATAAATAGTTTTCCTCAGATGATTTCAGGGATAGATCCTACCCCCTCCATCCGAAAAAAAAGAAAAAAAATTGAAAAGTAGAGTAATCAATAAAAACCGTTAAAACTTACTTAAATTTAATAACTTATTTCTTTTAGTTTATTAATGAGAATAAATATGCCAAATGTTTTTAACAGAAATAAACACCCTATAGCAGCGGTTTACCACTGGTGTTCTTCGAGCCTTAGTGAACCGCATGGAAGGGACACAGAAGTTCTGAAACTTGGACTTGGTTTTGATATGCAAAACACACATTTGCAAAAACCTATTATTAAAACTTCACAGGAATATCATTCTTGTTAAATAACAGGATTGGTCACGTTGGAAAACCACACACGATTGAAATTTTGTTAAACTATGCACGGCAGAAACAGTTGCCTGCGTACTCAAAGAAGATGCAGCGAAGAAAGATTGTTAAAAAAACCAATTTCTAGATCCGGGATTCATGTTAAAGAACCAATTTCTAGATCCGTGATTCTTCATGCTTAACAACAAATTTCTAGATCCGTGATTCATGTTAAACAATATTGTACGAACATGGTTTCTAAAGTTGGAATTTTAATATTCTATAAACTCAAGTCTGGGTTCCTCCAGGCCGATCATTGAAGGTTCAATAGTCGAATAAAATGGGAACCGCTGTCATATTTAATCTTAATATATGATGGTAGCAGCGAATAAATTGTGTTGAGACTATGAAACCACCACTTTGATGATTTTACAGCTCAAATGGACATATTCTCTTGCTAGACAATCTGATTTGGGTTAACTATGCTTGCTTTAAATGCTTAGTAAATGAGCTTCTAGCAGGTTTTAGTAATCGGTAGCCTTCGTGCGGCCGGGGGATAAAGGCCACGTTAAATTTACTCTACCATAGACGAAACATTCCTACATTTATAAAACTCAACATGGAGAAGATTGTTTATCTACTGTTGTCACTGTCTCATGTACCGTTTTGTTTTATATGTACTTTTTTTTCTTGCGATACAAGAAAAAAATTATAAGTAGCTTATGTTAAAAACTATATAAAAGCAGAGAAGAGTATAAAATAAAAGAATTAAGTGCTGTTACAATGGCATGAAAAAAGAAGAGAATTTTTGTGCTATTTTAAGCAAGACAGAGGTTAATTATCTTTAAAATAATGTAGAAATTATAGCCTAGTCTTTCCTTTAGGCTCTATAAAGGGTGTCGATTAACAAAAAATTCTAAAAATCCATTTATTGTCGTTCACAGTAAAAATTTATGGATTTTCCAGTATGCAATGCATGTTGCTAAGTCTTTAATGTGTTGGGATTTGGATAAAAGGGTGCATATCATGAACAGCTTGCCGTTTTACCTGTTCTATATCTCCCCAAAAACGGGTGGGCTATCTTCAGTAAGACTCTTTGTACCAACAAAGTTGCAGTTTGTGACGGAATAGAAGGTTGCCATCATTGAAACATGGGATAATAATAATGATGTTAATGTCCATCAGGGTTTAGTTAATTGTATGTATAACATGGTATATTTCAAGTCAAATATAAAGATGACGAATGTATTAATTATATTCAGAAGTAGCCTTATATCTATGAGATACTTTTTTTCCCAATTTTTGTTCTTATATTATGTTTTTTCCTGTCCAGGTAAATCAGGAAATGAGTTGCTACTTGTTAATATGTGTTTAAATATAGACTTTTTTATTATATATGTTTGGTTCTGATTAATCTTTTTTTTTTGCGTCTATTTATTGCAAATAATTAAGATTGATATATTTAGGACACATTGTATAAATAATTAAGAACCAATGTATAAAAGATCAGTGTATCAAACGGTTTTGTGTTTACTAACAAATTTATTGGTTTTACTAGTACGATTATATAAATTGATGATTTTTATAGGTAGCTACTTGCCTAGTATACACTCATTAGAGGATTCAAAGAAATTAAAAGAAGCGTTTGATCCTGAAGTAAATACCATATTTCTTGGCCTGGGTAGGAATGAGAAAGGTGAGTACACTGATAATTTACAGAAAAGTATATATATATATATATATATATATATATATATATATATATATATATATATATATACAGCAAAATAAATTAATACAAAAAAACCAGAAAAGAGAGAAAAAAAAAATAAGTATCATTTATTGCGCATAAGCTGCAAGTAAATAGAACTCATAAAATAAGTTCAAAATGAAGATAAAACAAAGGTAAATTACAGACAAATGAAAAAAGGGGGGCGAATAATAATAATAATAAACAATTGGGGAAAGAAAAAAAAAAGAATTAATTAAAAAAAAAAGAAAAAAAGAATTAATTTAAAAAAAGAAAAAAAAAAGAGGAAAAAGTTTTTTTAAAAAACCAGAAAATAAAAGATATAATCTTTTCATCAGCCCACACTATTATATCCGAAAAAGTGTGCTTTCTAATATTGTATCAATATAGCCAAAGCAAAATATATCAATACAATAGTGTGAGGAGCACTCAAAAAAATTTTTTACAAAAATTACGACAAATAAAATAAAACACAATAAGTAAAAATAACACGTAAAAACAGAAAATAAAATAAAAAGAAAGAGCAGAACAAAACAAAATCTATAAAGCGAGTAGCAAAAAATAATGAAAATAATGAACGGGAAATTTTTCAAGAATGATTTAGAGTGTTTACGTAACGAGATTGCCAGATTGCAAAATATGAAAACTTTGAAAACAAAAGCGCAAATTGAAAGTAACTAGAGGAGTTTAAATTGCATTCTTGCTGCATTACTGAAGTGCGTTAGATTTGTTAAGGTGTCTCCACACCGAACGCAACAGCGATGCGAAACACGATTTTTCTTCTCTGTTGCAGTGTGTCTGTTGCAACTGATTGCAAGTACCTTCACACCGACAACAAACCTGTTTTCTGCCTAGCGCACTTTTCTTCTATATCTTGTTTTTGTTTCATAGCTCATTTCATCGTTATTTTTTGTATTCATAAAATTATTTTTTATATTTATATTACTTTATGATTTCAGTACAAGATTCTTCATAAATTTCCGAAATAAACTTTGCGTCACATTTTTACAAATATTGTATCAATAATTTATACAAATTTTTTTTATTTTTTTTTTTTTTTTATAGTTTTTGTCTTATAATTTTGTCTACTAATTTTTAATACTTAACTAATCTTTTTATGGGGAAAAAATGCATTTTTTCTGTATAATTTTTCCCGGCTATAACACTTATTTTTATTTTGTTAAATAAACTAAATTGCTGGAACATTAAATAATTCAAATAAAAAAAGTTAGGAAAAATGAAAAAACAGAAATTATTTTATTATCAAAAGTCTTGTTAGGAAAAATATTTTTTTTTTCAGAACATTATTGTGAACAATATTTTGAGTATTACAAATATATCAAGTTTGCAACTTAACATTTTATATAGAAGTTATAAAAAGGATTTTATTTTCATGCTTCAATATTATTTTTTCTTACATTCACAAGTTGATAGGAATTATGACATTAATATTTCACTCTACGGAATTTCCAAGTGGAGCCACTTACACAACATTTTAAAATGGACCCTTTATAATATGACCATGAGATACTACTTTATGAGAAGTACAAGAATGAGTGGGTGTTTTTCTTTTTTCATTTATGTTTTACTTTTGCATAAAAATAAATAAATTTTCCAAAAATTGTAAAAAAAGGATTACATCACGTTTTAAATATGCTAAATTTCTTTTTCCTACTGAATGGTACTGTCGCATTAAGTTAGGCATAGTCAGTCTGACAGAACTATATTTTATAACACTCCAAATAAAAATTCCTGGAAGATTGGTTATGGTACCTCAACTATCAACGATAGACACATGAAGCCTATACCATAACAGAGAAATATAATAAAAATTTAATTAGTAATTTCTGTTCTTGTTATCCACTCACTTAATTGGCGAAAAATTCCAAATATGTTCCTTATCTTCCTTGATTTTTTAAACTCCCGAAAGTTTCTCAGAGCAACAAAATCAAATTATTATTTTTGTTATGAAAATATTTAAGTAGGAAAAAAGGCGTTTTTTTTTTCATCATTTCTATATATACCCAATTTTATCCGATAATGATGAACAATACCGAGTCTTAACATACTTCCATAGAATAACCAATTTACACTGAAAAAATACAGCTTTCTTAGTTCTTTAAAAAATGTTTTATTTTTTAAGTTAAAGATCGATCTGATTTCATGCAAATAAAAATGTAAGTGATTCTGTTTATGGAGTTGATTATGAAAAGAAAATTTAAGGACCCGGCTTTGCCGTATTTTGCATAATCAAAATTTCGTACGAAATTTTCCAAAACTTTTCATTCAAAATTTTAGTTTTTGTATTAACTGCCCTATGCCTATGATGGTCCCTTCATTAACCAAGAGTAGATTTGAATTGAAAATTTTTTTTGTTACAATTAATGACAGCTTCAACTAATTAAAAAAAGTTTGCCTTTTTCTCTTTAGCGTTTGCTTTGCATTTCTTTATGAAACATAATTTTTCGAAAATCTTTTCTAATAAAACAAACGTTCTAATTTTTAATAATAACTACTTTCTAATCGCAAATGAAAAATAAAATATGTAATTAAAAATTATTAAATAAAAAAAAATCATTAAAAAATACTGCTTTCTAATCTTAAAGCCGCTACCTTAATACCTTAATAGCCGCCTTAATACCTTAAATACCTTAAATAGCCTACCTTAAATAGCCGCTACCTTTCTCTTATTTCGCTGAACATTTTATTTTTATTTTTTAATGATTCAAGAGTAACGCTTTAATTTTTTATTCATGGTTTAATAAAATCTCTTTAAATTTATCTTAACTAGTATAAAAATAATTAATTTAAACAGCTTGTTATTTATTTATTTATTTGAATGTCAAGTTATGTTCTTGCAAAATTCATAAATGATTCTCTGTCTAATTGACTATTTAGAGTTATTTTACTACCACTCAAAAATCTCTGTAATGAAGAGGAAAAAAAAATGCAGCAAACAGATATGTATTTAAATATATATTCTGTTAACTTGTGCATGAACAATTAAAAATGTGTAAAATAAACTAATTGAAGAAAAGATTTATGCTATTAGTTTTTCGCAATTAATTCAAAATACTTTTAGAGAATTAAATAAAGAAAATTATATATTCAATGCATTTTTCATAATTAACAAAACGCACTAAAATAGCTTAAACCTAAGTGAGATTAGCAGATTAATCCCACTTTAGAATTTTGAAAATTTATCTTAGGAATATATGAAGTTGGAAGCACTGTTGTTGTTACGGAATTTTTTTTTAGTAAAGGAATTTTTTAGTAGATAATTTTGACCAAAGATTTGCACAAGGAAAAATTATACAAATTAACGAAGAAATTTTTAGTAAAAAATGTTTGGCCACGGATTTACCCGAAATGGATTTGCACATGGGAGAATTGTATAAATAAATAAAGAAAGTTTTTAGTAAATATATTTACAAAGAATGCGATTAACTCAATGATTTTATATAGAATTTTATTACTTTAGTTGGGTAACTATTGTTTTTTATCAAATTTTGAAAGAGTATATCGATTTGTTTTTTGGATAAATAAATATTACTGCATATTCTTTTAATTCTATTAATTTCATTAAAAGTAGTATTTAAATAGATGCTCCTAGAAACATTAGAATTCCAAGTAATTAGTTTATTTATATTAAAATTAAAATCATTTCTTTTATCGTATAAATCAACAAAGCAGATATTTTCTTCTTTTATAATACCCATGTGCAAATCCATTTCGGGCAAATCTGTGGCTAAAATTATTTACTAAAAAAATTTTCTTTATTAATTTATACAATTTTTCCATGTGCAAATCCATTTCGGGTAAATCCGTGGCTAAAATAAGTTTTCTATATTATTTTTCCTTCGTAATTTATATAACTTTTCCATGTGCAAATCCATTTCAGGCAAATCCGTGGGCAAAATTATTTACTAATAAATTTCTTTATACAATTTTTCCATGTGCAAATCCATTTCGGGCGAATCCATGGCTAAAATTATTTACTAAAAAGATTTCTTTGTCAATTTATATAACTTTTCCATGTGCAAATCCATTTCGGGCAAATCCGTGGCTAAAATTATGTCCAAAACTAGCAATTCATGTTTCTTTCTCTTTTCTATTTTATATATATTTTTTTTCTTAAATAAATATTTATTTTCTAAAATTATTTATAGTCAAATTCTTTAAATTATCCAATTTAATATTACCTCGCGTACATCAGTTTTCTGGCCCATCCTTGGTAACGAACAAATCTAACGCACTTCAGTAATGCAGCAAGAACGCAATTTAAACTCCTCTAGTTACTTTCAATTTGCGCTTTTGTTTTCAAAGTTTTCATATTTTGCAATCTGGCAATCTTGTTACGTAAACACTTTAAATCATTCTTGAAAAATTTCCCGTTCATGTAAGTTCATTATTTTTCGCTACTCGCTTTATAGATTTTGTTTTGTTCTGCTCTTCCTTTTTATTTTATTTTCTGTTTTTACGTGTTATTTTTACTTATTGTGTTTTATTTTATTTGTCGTAATTTTTGTAAAAAAATTTTTTTGAGTGTTCCTCACACTATTGTATTGATATATTTTGCTTTGGCTATATTGATACAATATTAGAAAGCACTCTTTTTCGGATATAATCGTGGGGGCTGATGAAAAGATTATATCTTTTATTTTCCGGTTTTTTAAAAAAACTTTTTCCTCTTTTTTTTTTTTTTTTTTTTAAATTAATTTTTTTTTTTTTTTTTTTTTTTTTTTTATTAATTCTTTTTTTTCTTTCCCCAGTTGTTTATTATTATTATTATTCGCCCCCCTTTTTTCATTTGTCTGTAATTTACCTTTGTTTTTTCTTCATTTTGAACTTATATACATATATATATATATATATATATTTATAACTAATAGCAATGTAAAATAACATATTAAAATTTTAAAGTCTTAAAAATAATTAAAAATCTAAAAATAATTAAAAATCTAAAAATAAAATGTAATTGTGTGTCTACAGAACAGCACTTCATCAGGGGACACACTGTCTGCAAACACACAGGAGCCTTTCTGTTGCTAGTGGCTGAAGCCAAAACTAACAGTGCCCCGAGGCCCCTAATGATAAAATGAGCAAAATTATGAATAAAAATAATTACCATATTAAAAATCACATTTGCAAGAGAATCACATTTTAAATTTACAAAAATAGAAATACATAACTATGAAACGCCCTCCGTAGCACCCTATAAATAATCAACGTAATAGTAAACAGTTACAGTTATTAAAATGAAAATGAAAAACCCCTAAATATTCCACATCAGAAGCTAAAGAAATAAGTGCTGACACCTAGATGTAAATAAACACACTAAATAGCAATAGCATCCAAGTGCTGCCGTCTATAAAAATTTTTTCAAAAACCTGAAAATGAAATCCAGATTGTTCACCGCCTAGGCAGGCGGGCTTCAATATCGGCCAATATATATATATATATATATAAATATATATATATATATATATATATATATATAATGACATTTATATGATTCAAGATCTTGTAAAAACTAAAATGAGTAAAATTTCTTCAAATAACAAGAAAAATTGAGATAATTTTTATCTTGTCATTTGCTTTCGAAACCCTCTTTTTGATTGGTTACAATTTCGTATTATATTTGATAATGTAAAGAAATTCTTCCCATTAAAAGAAATTAGCTATAAATATAAAGCTTGATAAAATTAGTTTTTATTTTAATGACATTTGCAAAGGTTTAGGAAAAATGAATACATCTGATTATATATGTCACCGTGATGAGGACGAATTTTTTGAATTTGCTGATAAATATCATAAACATTTTATTAACGAGTTATTTAAATATTATTGAAAATTTTGAACAAATAAATGAAATGTTAAAAGGTACACTACATAGGCACATTTACCATACATCTTATCATAAAATTCTAAAATGCTTTCTAAGTGATGACAATATCTTTTGTTTAAAGATTTTACATAGATCCGCTCTACCTTTAGATCTGTTTACAGAACAGGTAGTTTATCAATGCTTTAAAAGTTTCATTCTTTACAAAAATTGAGCTATAAGAACCAGTAACAATTCAACGTATTTTTCTAAAATTCATCTTTCTATTAAGCAATTTTAAAAGAATTTTTTGTGAACCCGCATAGACAAAGATAAACGAAATATGTAATCTTCTGTAAAAAATTCTATGCTGAAGTTTTCAATAAGGAATTAATAAAAAGTAAAAAGTTCAAAGTAAGCAATTTAAATAAGAATATTAATACTATAAAAAAATTAGTTTCCTATAAGAGATTGGGAATTAAAATAAATAACGTACAACTCCTATACTTAATTATTTGTCAGAAATTTCATGAAATATTAAACATAGAACAATCACTTGTGGATCTAATATTTGTTTAACTAAACCTCAAATTACTTAAATGAAATTATTAGCAATATTTTAAAGGGTTATTAGGATTATAATATTATTTGGATTCAATTATGATGGTTCAAGAGTTAAACCTTAAATGTGTAAATTAATTAGCTAGGAAGATATTTTATAATCAAACACAAATATGTATTTTTCTGTAGATATCTTGTCTTTTTCCAACGAATTTGGTTTTTGGATCCCTAAATAATGGGGTAGCCACAATCTGGAAAGTACGATCCTAATAATTTAGACAAATGAACAATGGAAAGTTTCGGTTCCATTGATAATTTAACGCCATCGTATTTCGCTAAATTTCCGAAACTAACTAAGCGAATCAAAAATATTTTGCACGCAATTATAAAGCTTTTTTTTTCCAACAGTGTGTAAAATTAGTTTTGTAATAAATTATTATTTAATTTACTAATTATTGATAAATTTTGAAGTGTTGGGTGGACCTATTTTTGCACCTATTTAATTTTATATGACAAATTTTAAAATTTTGTAGAGACTAGGTCAAATAGTTATTGAGAAACAAAATTATTTCTTTGAGATGGCGAAATACGCAAAAAGCCGAATTAACATTAAGGGGCCTAAATTTAAACTGCTCTTCTACCTAAATGATTAGGACCATATTTTTCAGATTGTGAATACCTCCGCATTTTGAAAGTCTAGAATGCAAATCTGTTGAAAAAATGAATGTTTGTTAAGAAAAAGTACGTTATTGTATTTGATCTAATAGCTAAAATATTTCCCCTCAAATTAATTAGCATATTTATGGTTAGGGCTTTTGAATTATTAAGATTAAATCTTAGTACATGAAAATTTGATCACGAGATCAAAATTTATTCAGGGTGTTCGCTTTTTTTGAGCTCTGTACTTAAAGTAAAACCAACTGAGAAGCCTCTGGTGATATATGATGACATTTTCGGACATGAGTTGTTATGCTTTAGACGTGTACTACCTTCCCTTAAAGCTTGTCCTATAATTAATGGGACACCCCATACATATAAAAACCTCTATAAAAACAAAAAAAAACTATAAATTTAATTGAGATGTTAACGTTGTTCTCTTTATTTTTTTTAATTTCAAACTGAGCAGGTGGTTTCATATGGTCTGATGGGTCACCTGTTGATTATGTTAACTGGGATGTTGAAGAACCAATGGTTGATAATGAAGATAGATGTGTTCAAATGGATATGGAAACCTTAAAGTGGAGAACAGTTTCATGTCTTGTGACACGTCTAACTGCTTGCCAAATTAGGAAAGGTGAAGTATTTTTATCGTTAACAAATTACAAAGTGAATTGTAAAGAACAAATTAAATTGATAAAGCAATTTTTTCTGGCAAATTGTTAATTTAATACTATTTTCAATATTCTGGGATGAGATCCTTAAATGGGATTCTTATTCAAGAGACGTAACAAAATACATAAATGTGTGTATTTGATAAATAATAAGATATACTCATATCACAGATTTTTTACCCTTAAAATATAATTTATAGAGAAAATTTCATTACATTTATCTAGTTTCTGAGAGATAAATGACAAATGCATAGCTATCATTTTTAACTCTTTCCTAGAAGGATTAATTCAAAGTTAGTGAAACTGTAATTAAATTACAATTGGGTACTAGAATTTCAAGAACAGCCCACACATGGGACTTATGACGTCAGCGCCAGCTGGTCGCTTAAAAGCAAAATGGGCTTGTTAAAGCTGAGCTAAGTTTCTCCACATAAGTTAGAACGTTAATTAACGTGAAGTAACTTAAATACAGCACTATATCGCGCATTGAATTTTTTGAAATATAAGTTTTTGTCGTCTACGTATTTTACTTAACTTAGATTTATTATATGTTTATGAAATTTATTTTAACCATGGCCTATTTTTGTTTTGTGTACGTGGCAACTTAGATGCATAATTATATAGTTTGTTTATATTCTACATAGCTCCGTGCCAGTTTTTGTGTTATGTCGAAAATATATATTGAAGGAATTGAAATCTTTGTGAAAGAATATAGAAAGCGTCATTTAAGGGAATTGAAGCTTGGCTTACTCGATATAGAATGGAAAGAACAGCTGCTAACGTAAACACATGCCACGCTTCAATAACCTATCAGGATCGAGATATCCACACTTCATCATTTGCAGGCATCCCATTGTTGACAGAAATATTCTTCTTTCTATTATATTGCCATTTAAACACATAGCGGAATTATCATGCATTTCTATAAATATTTTATTTAATTACATGTGCTAATGATTATTTTAGCTCGGTATTTGAAAGTTTTTGCTAGACGTGTGGTGAGCACTATGCTCGCCAACCCCTGTGTCTCACTAAAACATCAAATTTGCTAACCAAAAATCAAATATTTTTTTTTATAAAAAAATTACGACCGGATGAAAAAGCTTTCTCACCAAACAGAGGAAAATTACATCACTGTATGTAAGTTTGAATAAATTTCATACTTTATTCAAACATTATAAAATAAATGGCATTCGTTTGTGTTTGGAATATGTAGTTATTTTAAATCAACTTTTTTTTTGATGTTCAAACAAATTAAAGTCTGAAACTTTTATTTTTTTTAGTCGTAGAAATTGAAGATGCAGCTCCTGAAAATGCACAACTTTCTTCAGGTAAGCGATTTCAATTATAAGGGACAAGGGGTTGCAATTAAAACGGATCGAAACACTTTGATTAAAACTAGTAAGAATAATTAACTACATTTTCGAAAAATGTTTCTAAAATGACTTACATCATAAATTTTTTTTTCATTTCAATGATAAGATGTAAAAATGAATCATGTTTCTGTATAAATTGAACTATTGTGTTTAAACACAAGTTGAAGTGTTTAATCAAAAAGTACTGTAAAATTACTCAACTTACTGCCATATTAAGGTTGCAGTATATTTGAATAATATTCTCGTTCAATATTCTCCAGAACTTCTTACAGTGTACAGTGAAATAGTATATGGATATAATAATAAACTTTAATTTTGTCTTCTAAAACTGACTTCTGGGCCGCTTGCGGCCCTCTCTCATATTATTATGAATTTCCAACAGTGTGTGATAGTTTGAATGCAAATGGAGTAAAAAAAGGGACATTTTTTCACTTACATAAGTAAAGAATTTTTTTATAATTTGGAGAGAGATGAATTACTATAGAAGTAGACTGCTGTGGGTAATAAATAATAATAATGAAGTTATAATAATATTATTTCTCAGGATAATCATGAAATAGTGATTTGAGATCCATATTGCACTGAGCCTACTTGTCTCGAAGACTTATTAGGAAATGTATAATTTATTACTCAACTAGGTTGATTTATTTCAGACAATATACACTAAGCCATGAGAAACTAAATAGACTTAGTAAAGGCTTATCGTGATAAACCCAAACAAATTCAGTCTATACTAGTAATTCTTAGTACATTTCATAATTAGCCTAAAGCATAATATAGGTTAATTGTAAATGCAATATTATTTTATAGGCTAATTATAACTAGCTTAAATGTCAGGCAAATTGAGGCTTTTCCAATTAATTTGGCTCATTGCGAAATGCTGACGTAATTTTGAAAGAACTTACGTCATATACATACTTTTCCAAACAAGTTATTTTTGAGCAAATTTTCGAGAATAAATTGAATTCTCAGGTCTGCTGATATTGTATTCGTTGGTAGGAATTAATTATTGTTTGTTTATGTTTTAGATTCATCAAGTGGCTTATCAACTGCAGCAATCGCTGGAATCTTTGTGGTTGTATTTCTAGTATTCGGCCTAATTGTCGGAGCCTATTTCGCTAGAAACTCTTTTGGGAAAAACAGATTTCGTATTCCTTTTCGGTTGGTTCAGAGTGTAAGTTTTGATAACGCCCTATACAATGTGGATTCGACAAGTGTAGAATTTAACGATGACAGCAGATAGATTAATGAATAGCGTTCTGTATCGTGCCATATTATTTATTCTTTGTGAAATAAAATTTGTTTCATTGTATGTGAAATTATTGGTAAAATTCATTGTTCAGAGTAGTCCTTGGAAAAATGACATATCCTTATGTTAACAATTTAAATAAAAAGTTAGGAACCAAAAACAAACAAAATCGAAATTCTTAAGATTTGTTTGTTAATAAAAAACAACACTTCATCAGGGGACACACTGTCTGCTAACACTCTGGAACCTTTCTGTAGTCAGTGGTTAAACCAAAAACTGGCTGTTCCCCGAGGTCCCATAATGAAAAAACTAAATAATAAAGTATAAAAATATAAAAAGCAAACCATTACGGTAACAGGACGAGAAACTCCATGCAAGAAAGCTGCAATGCGCAATCTTGTTTGGAAATTAATATTTAAACTATTAGATCATGATCTGGATTTTATTGATATTTTAATGGAGTTTCTGGTCCTATTCCCGTAATTGTTAGTTTTTTTATATTTTATTATTTAGTTTTCCCATTATGAAGGCCTCGGGAAACAGTCAGTTTTTGGTTTAACCACTGACTACAGAAAGGCTCCAGTGTGTTAGCAGACAGTGTGTCCCCTGATGAAATGCTACTTTGGCTAACATGCATATCTTTAGAATTTCGATTTTGTTTGCGTTTCGTTTCTAACTTTTTACTTAAATTGTTTACATAAGACAAATTTAGTTTTAATTGCTTTTAGCGCTTTTCCATTTTGATTTATAATAATTTTAAAGTATTTTTTCCCATTATTTGCTTAAATCAATTTATTATTTCATTGGATATCATAATGTTATTATTAATACAACTAGGCTGCCTGGTAGTCAGAGTCATTTCAGAAAAGTTTCGGGTTCGAATCCCGGTCACGCCTTTCTAAAACATACATTATTTCGAACTTTTAAGACCTTTATTCTCTCGCAAGAACTCAGCTGTTGAAGGGTGGTGATGTGGTGGGAAAATTGTAAATGTGATTTTAATCTTTTTAATTTAATTTTTCACAAACCATTTCAAATTTCTATTTACAACAATTTTTAATTTATTTAATTGTGAAAAAATCTTTGAGATATTCTTAAAAATGCTATTAGCTATTAGCTATGTACTTATGAAAATCAATTCACTGTACCTATAAATATTAGCAATGTACCTATAAAAATCAACGCAGGAAAGTCCTGCGTGGAATAGTTTCATACAAGGAGGGACTTTTTACAAAGAGGATTATACTAGATTTACAACTTAAAAGTCAAAAGAATTGTTGTAGTTACCTTTCTCATTTGAATATAAACTTCCAAAAAATTAATGTATAATCAAGTCATTGATTATATCATGTGAATTCAAAACAATCAAGATCTTCTGAGATCTGTTATTATGCTACTTGGAAATTACATTTGGAAAGCATACTTAATAGAATTTCATTTTGTACACAATAAAAAATTTCTTACATGCACAATTTCAGAGTTTAGATGCGCCATAAATTTTTATTCTATATTTGTAGAATGAAAAAATTGAAAAACGTTAGAAAAGGAAAAAAAAAAAAAAAAAGCATAGTAACGTAGTAGGTGAAAATAAAGGTACTATATTTAGGTTTGAAAAGTGGCTAGGTGGCGCAGTTGGTTTGTCGTTGGCCTTCAGAGCCCAAGTCTGCGGGTTCGATCCCCGGCCTAGACACCGGATTTTCGGAGTACAGTAAATCCTCAGCGGCCATGTCGTATGATTATGCGGCATGTAAAAGATCCCTGGAGTGCCTTATTGCCTCCTGGCATTTCCGGCAAAATTAAATTCCTAGAGCACTTTAGCATCCAAATAGAGTCTCGGTGCTGCCATCTAGTGTGGCAGAAACTAGACGTCCAAATTAACATGGCCGATGGTATCTCACCCATTGTGGTGGTCCTGAAAGAGTGAATACCACTTCTAGAGAACGCACTAGGTCTGCTCATCAGGAAGACTGATTGTGCAGCTCATTGGAAGAAAAAAAAAATTAGGTTTAAAAAAATTCTTGAATAAGAAAATCATTTCGGTCCCCAATCTCGGTTGATGAAACACATCCTCTGGTGATGAAGTAGTCTCAATATTCTTATGAATCAAGGAGTAACATTGCCCAAGTAAAAAAAAAAAAAAAAAAAAAAAAAAAACCGAAATCAAATTAGCCTATAGAAATTATTAATTAGAGAATTTCTATAACTAAATATTCAATTTAGATATAGAAATTCTCATAATGCTGATAGGTTATTCTGCTGCTCACAGGTTCTTTTATATGTTATTCTTTATGGAAGTCTGATAATTTCGGTGACGTGAGAAAAAATAAAGATTGTGAAGAAAAAAAAAGACAATAAAATAATAAAGAATTTGCTATTCAGTTTTTACAGTCGCTTTTTGCTTTTTTTTTACTTTTAAAGTGATGAATTAATTTATATTTGTTGGGTTGTTAACGTGTGCTTGCGTTGTGATCGGTATTGCAAAATGGTCAAAAAATAATAATTAAAATATAAAGAATTTTTTTTTTAAAAATAAACTATTTCCTCTTCATTTAATTACTTAACTACTTCATCCAAAAGAAATTACTATTGTTGATTTGTTTTAGAGGCTGCAACAATTTGTTTTGAAAACGTAAACGTCAACTGTTTAAAACACGGCTATTGCTACCAATAATTTTTCCCCCTTCACGTTGGTAAAAGTCGGAGGCTTATAGTATCAACTTATATGGTCATTGATACATGTTTTTGAAGATGTTTCTTTCCTTGTAGTTATTTGAGGTTAACATATTTCGTCTTAAATTCACGGATTAGGATTGATCAAAACGATGTGAGGAAACCTTTGAAAAGAAGGGCCGTGAGCAGTTTGTATACATATATGCCAACTGCTCCGTATTCGACAAAATATTTAAAAAAATAATAGAGAACTACAATTGCAGATTTCCGATTAGTTTTGAAAACAGTTCAAATGGTTAATCACGGCCTTTGTCAAGTAGAAGAACAGATAGCACAATGCAGAGAAAGACAACACAAAGATACATCCAGAATAATAGCGGGATTCGAACTCGCTATCTCCACGCTTTGCACAGTATTTGGTAGGCGATACCACTCTGCCTGGGAGGAGCAGGCCTAACTTTAACCAATTGACGTATGATATAGGCCTTAGAATTATTTAGAGGTAAGTGGTGAGTAAAAATCGTATAAATCGAATTAATTAAACCAAGATTTTTATATTAAAATACAGCCACTAAAAATATTTATCTGCTGTTGGGAGCAAGTTGGCATCATTGTGTACATTATGCAAGAGGGTCTTGGAACGGGGTGTAACAAAAAACATTTTAGGTTTTTGGGATAATGAATCATCACTAAAAAACCAAGCGTGCATTAACACTGAATGGATACAGCATGCAAATATTTAAAATGTAGTGACAACTGGGTTTGAATCTATATTATGAATTTAGTTCTACGTCAATTTTATTAATTCAGTTGGTTGTTTGTAACACAGATGTTTAATCTGCAAGCATTTTTGGTTGATAGTAATTCTTTAAAATATTATTTCCTCTATCTTTTTCTCCCATTTTATAAATTTTCTGGTAAGTGGTTTTTTTTGTTACATCTCCACGTAAGAAATTTTTAGGACTTAAGATACAAGGCTCTATTATATTTTAATAACAGCCTGTGGTTTATAATTAAAGTAACATTGTTTAGGTCAATATAATGTTCGTTCTGGTTGATGGAAGTCAATGAAATTTGGCATATTGATAATATTAAGTATAAAAAAAAATCTTCAATAAAGAAAATAGATCACATTCCGGCCACTATGTGAAAAAATTTCGTGAATACACAAATTTAATACGGTAAACTATTTTATTTTATAACCGTCTTTGAACAGCCGACCCATTTTCACGTTTAGGACTACCAACATTCATCTCCGAAGCCTTGTAACTTTGATCCCAATCCAGAAGACAAGAAAACTTCTGGATCAAGTATTGGGAAAATTTGACTTCGTGGAGGTCTTAATGATAGAACTAAACCGCATTTGCTTTACATGATGAGGATATCCACGGAAACCTCTCACGGTTAGCCTGATGGCAAGGGGACTCTAACTCATGATCCGTCTACCATTAAGGATATTTTACGTCAGCATTGTGGTTGGTGTGATCTGGGTGCGGGATTTGTATCGACCAGTCATTGCTGTGATTCGAACCCGGTTCACCTCATTTGAGCGCTCCACCTCCTGAACCACCACTGCTCTCTCTAAACTATTTATAATGATATCATCTGTTCACCATGAGTTCTATTTTCATCACGTATTGATTCAAAATGCGTTATACCACATTTGACCATATAACGCGAAGAGCTTCTTGATCAGCAATGTGACTTGTTTTTCCAGCTTCCAAACTACTTTTATTTGAGAAACTACCTCAACCTTTTTCTTGATATTTTTTCCTTCGATATTTCTTCTTCAAATGTGGCAATCATTTTCTCCAAAGATTTCAACGGAAACCTTTTAAAAAACTATATTTTTGCATTGTCATTGAGGCTGCTGTTGTAATCAAACAACTTTACCGGCGATTCTGGTACTTTCTTGATTGCACACGCCAGTAAATATTGATTTATTATTACGCAAGATTTAAAAAAAAACTAACCGAATAATAATATGTCGAATGACTGTTGTTTACGCATCTGCAATGTTTAGCACTTGGATATAAGTATTAAACTTGCCATCTTAATTTTTCAGGAAATAAAAATGGGTTTAAAATTTATGGACTACTTTAGAGGTTAAAAACGTATCATCCTATTAAGAGAATGCTGCCTGGTAATAAATTGAAATTGTTTCATAAAAACAAATTTATTTTTAGCACATCATTAAATAAAAAATTACCTAGAAAATAAATTTGAAAAAATATTATTTGCACTGAAACAAGAAAACTTTTATTATCCTATCCATATAAAAACCAATACATGACGCATTTTCTCTCCATAAAATCAGCTATTTTAACTATTGAGTTGAATGTCTTAAGGCTGAAGTGCGAAAAATTTAAACGATAGCTTTATAAAGAAAATTATAGCAGCCATAAAGAAAGCTATTTCGTTTAATATGACACATATACCATCTTTATCTATCATTTTTACACCAATTGTAAAGGTAGTAATTTTATGAAGAAGCAAAAACAGCTAAATAAACAAAAAAAAAAAAAAAAAAAAAAAAAAAATGCATTTAACTGATTTAATAGAACATATTTGTAACAATATTAATTAGTTTTTATCATAACCTATTTTTATCACAAAACATTTACAGTAATATCTTTGGCTTTCATAAGAAAGATTTTTCGAAACATAAAGTAATGAGTAATATGTAATAATGAGTAATATGCTATGATGATGAGTAATATGCTATGTTCAAGTATGAGTAATATATGAGTATATGAGTAATATCTATGTAATACATGAGTAATATGCTTAATGAGTAATATGCTATATTAAAGTTGTGAGTTCATAACACTTGTTCATTATCCTCTCCCCCCTGTTTGTGATTTAGATTAAATCTCTAGAGATGGCCTGCTAGATCAAGATAAAACTTGCACAAAATAGCATTTTTAGAAGTTTTTTGAGAATTTAAAAACGTTAATAGTCTATGTTTTTAATAATTTAAAAGTTACTCCAATAATGCATTTTATGAGCTCATAAACATTTTGTATATGTAAATATTTTGCATATGAAACAGAAGCATCCCTTTACAAACTATTTAAAATTTGGAAATCTAATGTAATTGAGAATCCAGGAAGCATTAAGACTTAAATAAATGGCAAGCAAATAAATGTAATTTCCAAAAAAGTTCCTAGTTAAAAAAATTTAATTTTAGTGCAAATGAATGATATGAAAAATAGAGTTTACTGATTTCAGAAATTTATTAAAAATATTCTGTTACTTGTTAAATTCAAACTTATTGCTTATTACTTACGTGTTAAAATAGGATTATTAAATTCATGAATTGAAGCCTTTTTTTTCCATGTGGATATTAAAATCACCACATTTAACCACCACATCAGACATTTTAAGCTCTTTCCAGTCAACAACAGTTATTATGATAATTTTTAACAAGGAAATGTATTTGAAAGTATCTGTATAGTTTTTTTAGTGACACACTGTTCGTCTGGCTTTTCTTAGTCTCCCTCAATGAGTTAATTTTGTTAAAAGAAAGGTAAAAATAAATTGCATCTAATTAAAAAAATTAATCTTTGCACAATTGTATTATATGAAAAATAGAGTTATGTACTTGCAGAAATTTATTAAAAATATACCTTTACTTACTTGTTGAATTCTGTTACTTGTTAAGTTAAGGTTGTTAAATGCATGAAAGTGTTTTTTCCGTGTGGATATTAAAATCATCAATCATCTTAATTCCTTCATTGTCAGAAACAGTTATCATGATATTTTTAGTCGGTAAATGCATTTGAAGGAATTTGTATAGTTTTTAAAGCCACCCTTTTTGACTCTGCTTCGTCTTCCTAACTGATTTCAGAGCTATTTATGTTAAATCTCACGTCCTGGTCTACTGTTGAAAGATAAGATTGTATGACTCCCCTGGTGGTCTACAATACATAAGTTGTTATTGACCTTTAAATATTTCTGCATTTGAGCAACTCCAATGATTGTTGATCAGTTCATACAGTATATTTTTATCAGCCATATTTTCAATAAAGTCGGTGCTCAATTTTGTAAAACGGATTTAACAGTCTTTGTGTTTTCCATTGTGTGAACTAGAAAATCATCAAAATTTCCATTTTATCTGCAATAGAAAGTCCTTTTAAATTATCAGTCCGTCATTTTATACGGTGGACCAGTCATCTGATCTCATTTTCATTGATACCCACCTTATTCTATATTTACTACAGAAATTAAAATTATTTTATTTCTTTATAAATACATATATATATATATATATATATATATATATATATATATATATATATATATATATATATATATATATATATATATATATATATATATATATATATACATATATATACATAAACTCCATATATATATACATATGTATTATATATATTATATATATTATGTATATATATATACATAAACTCCATGGAAAACCTTTAAGATTTTACAGGGGTTGATCAAAATAAAAGACGGACTTCTATACTAATTCTAAGAAAAAAAATTTCTTTTAGCAAGCAAATGTTTTGGAAGATTTTAACTGTCTAATCTGTTGACGCAATTTGAAAGATAATTTTTGAAGTTTTTAGAAATGGTGTCCTTTTCTACCATGCGAAATGTTGCATAGACTAAATTGAGGGTAGGACGTTAAAAGCTGATTTCATTTTTTAATACCGCTTTAAATAAAAAATGGTAATCTTATATAAATATCTTAATACTATAAAATAGATTATAAATCACCAGTATTGAAGCTAAAAAGATGTTACTAACCCTTTCATTGGCGGTAGGCAGAAAACTGTATATCACTTTTTTTTGACAATATAAATCAGTAAAATTATAATAGTTTTAACTTCTTAACAGCTTTAATCAACCACTTTTTATTTTATTTTATTTTATAACCGTCGTTGAACAGCCGACCCAACTTAATGGGTTTACGGCTACTAATGTTCAACTCCGTAGCCTTGTAATTTTGAACCCAATCCAGAAGACAAGGGAACTCCTGGATCGAGCATTGGGAGAAATTTGCCTTCGTGGAGGACTTTTTGATCGAGCTAACCCGCATTTGCGTTACATGGAGAGGAAGACCACGAGAACCTCCCACGGTTAGCCTGACGGCAAGGGGACTCTAACCCATGATCCGTCTACCACTGAGGATATTTCACGTCAGCACTGTGGTCAGTGCAAGCCGGATGCGGAATTCGTATCGACTGGGATTCGAACCCGGTTCGCCTCATTGGAAGGCGAACGCTCTATCCCCTGAGCCATCGCGGCTCAACCACTTTTTATTGTAAAAGATGTACAGTGCGCAAAAAAAAGGATAATCATACGCTTTTTATAAAATTAGATTTCGCAGGATGCATTCAACCAATTTCGCCCAAATTTTATGTTTTGCTGTGCTGCTTTTTTTTGCTGTGCTTGCTTTTTTAAAATGATATAAAAATTGTATACCTTACAACTCGAAATTTGTTAAACTATTATTAAATGTAATAATAATAAATAAAAATAATAATAAATAAAAATAATAATAAATTTTTCTACTGAAGTTTATTTTTCGCATCGAATTATCTTTGAATAAACGAATTTTATAACTATGTGAAAAAAATTTTCAATTCACAGTTCTCAAAACGTGGCGAAATACGCAAAAAATAAAATTAACATTATGGAGTCCAAACTATTGGGACAAAGATTGCGGCTAACCCCCATATTTTTTGTGTCAGAAATCCAAATTCATTTAAAAACAGGTATGTTTATTCAGAGAAAGTACAGCTTTGTATCTGATTTAGTAACTTAAAAGATCGTCCGCACTAATAAATTAGCATATATTAAATCACGCCCTCAAACCATTAAAACTGAGTTCAAGGACGTGAAGGTCTGATCATTAGATTAAAAGCTATTCAAGGTGGTCCGTTTATTTTTTTGGAGCACTGAACATGTATTGACAACAATTTTCTTGTATTTCCTTAACTAAATTTCTTGGTTGAAATTTAATGTCCCGCAAAGAGTTATTGCCCTTTTTCTCATCTTGGACGATATAAATTTTACATAGGTAAAAATGCCATCATTTCATAAGCTACAAGCATGTTCTTTCAAAGGAACCGGCTGTTTTGTCACGCAAATTCTCCAAAAAAATTTGCTGTTAAAGGAAAGATTGTATTAGATTATTATAGAAGTTTTTTTTCTCCAATGCTCACCTGTGTTAACATATGCGTCATTTCAGGCATTTACATGGCAGTTTTGCTGACCTCTCTTTCAGGGGCACCATATTAGATGGGCCAACGTTGCTCCCACAGAAAGACGTATAGTGCAGAGAAGGTAAAAACGTCCATGCCTTGATTCAAACCCAGAATCTTTTTGATTCAAGGGCAGTTACCTAACCCCTACACAGGCCGGTCGGCTTATAGAAGCGTGTCCATCATTTTGATCAACCTTTGTATTATGCCACAAGACTCATGATGATAAGAAGTAGTGTTCTTCTGTCTATGATCTAGAGTTAGCTATCCCACTAGAATAACACAATTACACCAAAATTAAACTTATCGATAATATCATTTTTATAGAAAACAGACTATTTGAAGTAATAAGAAAATTGGGTACATATCATATTCATTTTTATATTTTCATTATTTTTTGGCGAGTGGTCTTGTTGTTGTTGTGCAATACGACTTGCTAATACCAGCAAGTCTGCCTGGTGAAAAAAGTGAATTTAAAGCAGAGGAGCATTTCTTGTTTTTGGTGGCGCCCTCTATGACCAAGAATACGACTTTAGTCACTGTTTATACGGTGGACCCCCATTCATACACCAATTTATTCATCCACAGATCTCAATTTTGACCTAAACTAGAGAACAATCAATCTTCAATTCACTATCCAGAGAGGCATGGTTTGTTATAAGGACAAGGATGACTTCATGATTCAACAGATTTAACGGGCACCAGTCACCAAATACTACACGGAGAGTCTTCGACCTTCGGGGATCGAGCTCACGATCTCTTGAACATAAACCCAAAGCCGTACCAACCAAGCTATCCAGTCCCCATTAGTGGTCTTAAACTTCATTAACAGTGTATTAGATGGTTATTTCCAAAATTTTCGCTAAATTTATTTAGTAGTTTCATGGTTTTAAATTATTGAACATAATTGTGATAAATATATTGTTAGATTTTGTTTCGATTGTTTAAAGTGTGATTACAGCTATAATTTATTTTTTAACTTTAAAATTCAAAGTGATTATGTAATTTATTAACTGACTCTACTTATCATTAGTTACAATCTGTTATAATATATCTTTTTAATCTTATTCATTGCTACTCTTGGTACACGACAATTATTTATTTACGACCAACTTTACGGCTTTAAGATATTTCAGTAGTTATTAAATACTTTTATGACTTAATTGTGTTTACTGAAGATAAGGAAATCTAAAACACTATAAATTGAATGGAATACAAAGATTTTTCCAGTAACAACTCAATCAGTAATAGAGATACATTCATTTGCTGATAAATCCAAAATGTCTTCCAGCCGAGCCATATTTTTAATTACCATTGCTGCTGCCATTTTCTTAGGTAATATCATTTGTTAAATGTCTTATAACGTTGCATATTTAACTCTTTTGTACACTTTGAATATCATATTTAATTTTTATTTTAAAAGTGTAAGAATTCTGCCGATTCTACAGGGTGTCAGGAAATTGTGCAAATGGTCAAATATCTCAGGAAATGCAAATCAGGCTTAAGGCTATTTTTCAAAGGATCCGTCGTTACATGAAAGGATTCTTTTTTGCAAATAATATGCTATTTTCCTAACTGCTGTAAGTTTGTAACAGTTACTCATGACTATTATGTCCAGTTTAGGCAATCTATAGCCAGCGCTTTTTCCGAAAGGGGCGCACAACCTCAATATGAAGAAAAATCACAGTTTTATGAGAATAAATTGCGTTTCTGGTCTCAAATTTTAATATTTGATAATTTACTCCAATGCCGCATTATCTGGGTTCATAAAAATTTGCGATTTTCATCAAAGTGGAAAAATATTGCCAAATTAGTGATTTTTAAAAAAAAAATAGTTTAATAACTTTTAAAATATAAAAGTTATTTTTTTGTTCTAAAGCCCATGTAATATTTTACGCCAAGATCATATATATAGTTTAAAATTATAGCTTTATTTCAAGCGTAAGGTACTTAAACTGTGACTTATTTTTTGTTTTCCTGAACAAAAAAGCTTTGAAAAACCACGTTAGTGGTCTCAGACAGAATTCCCAAACCACATCACCATATGGTGTGGTGAGGAGGCAACTTGAACAATTGTTTAGATTTTGGTCAACAGATGGCGTTATAATTGCAAAAAAATGAAGTGCAATTGAAAAGGAAGTTATCTCGTGAATTACATGCTGATCATAAGCATTAAAATGTTTCTTGCCAATAGGCCGTGTTCTGACCTGCCAACTTATCCGGTCTTTGCCGCAAATTTTTTCCGAATATTTAAAGTTGTATCAGAATTTCTGTCTCAACACCTGATTTAAAAAGAATTTGATTACCACAATATATAAATAGCTAAAAAATATTAATCAAACGTTAAAAAAAACAGTCAGTATTGTCTTTAGGTGATGGCAAAAATTTAATAACTTTTGATTATTTAATTATCACTTTAAGAGGACTTTCTCTTCGCGATCAAACTTAACAATTGAATTTGTGGAGACGAAGATAGAAATTTCTAAATATGGTTTTAATAGTTTTTATTTATTTTTGGCGACTATTCACTCTATGCGGCTGAATTTTTTGATAGTATACTTTTCCTAACTGCTTTGTCAACTTTTACTCTTTTACGAAAACATATTTTTCTCAGTGGTACTGAAATATCTATAGACGCGTTATTGTAAGCAAATATTTAATTCACCATTTTTCATCAATTAAAATAAAATACGACAACTAGTTTATCCTCTTCACATATAATTAAACTATTTAAATGCTATGGTAGTCAAAATTACAGTAAATGAAATTTGTTAAAATAATCTAGGATTAAGCAAAAATTTTGCTACCACATAAATCCCTTCGCTGGTGGATTTTTCTTTGAATTCCTGACCCCAAAAAAGGATTTTTTTATTACTGAAAATTAATATATGTTCTATCCTGTATTCGAAAATGCAAAAAATATTTGTCAGCATGCAGTTTTATGCTTGACCTACAGGTGGTGAAAAGTGCAATGCACCCAATGCAACGATGCACTGCAATGCACCCAAGTTTTATTTTAAAAGTACACAGTGATAACATATTTATTAACTCCATTTCTTAAAGGTGTTTAAAGGCCTGATTTCTTAGGACAAGCGCCTTATCTGGGCGTCAGCGGGAAGTTGACGTACCGCTAACGCCAACAAAATACTGTTTTGTTAGCTCAGCATGAGCAGTCGGTCAAACGTAGACATTATCTAGCATTGCGCATGCGTTAATAACGTAACCAAATATTTATTTTGAATTTGTATTGATTTTGTTATTGTCAACCAGTGCTTTAGAGAACAAATAATGTGACTTTGTCCAAGAAAAAACACATTATAGCTGAGCTAAATGAAGAGAAAGAAGAAGCTATGTTTAATGTTAAAATCAAAAACTTGGCCGATTTCAATGTTCTGTTGGCGGCTGTCCGCCATTGCTTTTAGCGTTAACGCTACGTTGTAATCCAACCGCAGTTGATTCGGTCGTCGTTCAATCTGAGCGGTCGATGACGTATGCTGTCTATCTCACAAATTGACCAATCATGGGTTCGCACTTAGCACTAGCTTAAAGCTGACGTTTTGTAATGCTGACCTATCCTAAGGCTCCTATACTATCAGAGCTGACCTATCAAGCAATATTGGAGCAAACAAGTTCGCAAGTTAACGTTATGTTAGTATTAGTTATGTTATGTGCTTATGTTAGCTTTTTGCTCCAAAAATAAATGATAAGTCGGCCTGTCTAATTCAGGGGCTCTAACCTATCCTAAGAAACCAGGCATTAAGATGACTGCATAAAATAATTCCAATGAAAAAATTAATGATATATAATTTTAATACTAATGAAATTAAATAATTTTAATACTAACGAATAATTTTATCAGCAATGAAAGCGAAATTACAGGAAGTACAAAATGATTTTTATTTCAATTCGAGACAAAAAATTTCACTATGAAAATTGTAAAGAAAGTGGGATATGTTGCGCCATCTCTTAACAATATTCAGAAACACAGAAATAATCACGAGATTTAAAAAGACGTGTAAGCAGCGCCGAACTCAATTTCAATGATGAAATTTTTCAATTTCAATTTCAATGATGCATCACCCAATCAGAATTTAAAATATGAAGCGTGCAAAATTTTAGATTATATTTTAATTTTTAATGGCCATAAATACCAATTGAAGTTTGCAATTAGACGTTTTAAAAGGTAGCTAAGTAGTATACAGTTGTATTTAAATTTCTGACAAGCAACACTTTGTTTTTCTGCATTTAAAGTTAAAAGAATTCTTTAGCAAAAGAATTCTTCTGTATCATATTTTAAAAAATTTAAATACTGAAATATGTATAGTTTTAAATTACTGACTTAAAAACCTAAATCGTATAATCTTTTTTTCCTCCAGAGTAATGAGGAAAAATCAATGATAGCTCCAAAAATTATAAAGTGTTATTTCTCCTAATCTAATAGAGCGATCCCATTATTTTCTAAATTTGTTAAAAGGTATTGTTGGCGAATCAAAATCATCAAAAGTTAAAAACAAAAATATCAAGAAAATTCAAATCAAGAATTTTATCTAAATTCCAAGATGGCGAGGGTTGAGGCCTCTTAAGTAATATGGAGAGTTGGTTAACAGCTCTGCATGTTCGAAATTTTGAAAACCTTATAACACCAAACTTGACGCTACCGCACCTTCAGCCCAGGATGTCTCCCAGGTAGAAGGTTCGAGATAGGTTTTAATCAATGCATTCTTTGAAAATATTTTACTCCCGTATTTTTTTAATTTTTTTTGTTGGTGATCCAATGCGTGTTTTTTAAAACAGTGAACCTTTTCTATATTTCCAGACATCCTGTATAATGTTTTCACATGCGTTTAAGGCTATCGGATTACATAAAGAACCAATTCCAAATATAAGGAAATATGGTCTACTGCGTATATATTTATTTCAATTGTGGTTTTAAATCGATCGGATTATGTAAAGAACCTGTTTTAAATGGCATATACAACGTGGCCCGCTTTCAAGCGAAGCTTTTTCTTAAATCTATTAAAGAAACAAAGTTACAACATCATATAATAGTACGAAGAATTTACTAACGGAGGAAAAAAAATAATAAAAAGAATAACAGGATACTGTTTTTAACAACATTATCCTGTTATTCCAAAAACATAAATTTTTCAGTTTTGAGAGGTTGAATATTAATATTTATTTTTTAATTTATCTTTATAATATTTCAATTCATATTTTATAAATGAACTGCTCTTTTGCTTAAAACATGTTTACCTTAACATCTTTTGATATTTCAAGTTTGAATGCAAATGATTATGACATTAGAAATCTCATTATGATGATTTTAATTTTATTTATTTATTTCTTACAGCAAATGCAACTAATCCATTAGAAGAAGGTAAGGCATTAAAGTGTTTGAAATTTAGGTCATTAAAGTATGAAATATTTTAATAAAATGCTTGAGTCCAAAATTAATTAAATAAATTATTAAATAAATTTTGGAAAAACAAAACAATAACCTATTTTTAAATTATTTTTAATGCAATAAAAATTATTTAATTCAAATTCTAATTAGAAAAAAGAATATTTCATACAAATTTTATCTTAAAATTCGGAAAAATTCAGAAGTTGATAACATATTTTTGGAATTATTTCAAAATGTAACAGTTTGTATTTTGCATTTTATGTTGTGAAATTGCATGCACAAATACTATTATATTTATAATATATTTTATTATTATATTGATTAAAATTTACTAAATAAAGAAAAAAAACCTTTTTTTAGAGGTACAACAAAGTTTTCATATTGAATAATATTAGTTTAATAAATATAGATCGAATAGAAATTTTTAATTTCTAAAATAATTTAATTTAATTAATTTAATTAATTTTTTAATTTAATTAATTTAATTAATTTAATTAATTTAATTATTTTTTTAATTTAATTAATTTAATTAATTTTTTGATTTAATTAATTTTTTAATTTATTTAATTTAATTTCTAAAATCTAAAATAATTTAATTTCTAAAATATAGACAAGTTGTATAATTATCCGGTATTACTGATCTGAATATATAATTAATTTTAACATGATTGTTTCATGCAAATACATCTCTTTTTCACACTAGTGAAAAAAGCTGTAGAAGGTAAGTTTGGTTTTACTCAATAGTTTATAAAGTGTTTCGATTTTATTTTATAACCGTCGTTGTGAACAGCCGACTCAATCTTGGGTTTACGACTACCAATGTTCAATTCCACAGCCTTGTAATTTTGAATCCAGTCCAGAAGATAAGAGAACTCCTAAGGCAAGTAGTGCTTGAAATTTGCAATCGTGGAAGACTTCTGGAGGGAATTAATTCGCATTTGCGTTAAATGGAGAGAAAAACCACGAAAACCTCCCACGGTTAGCTTAACGGCTAGGTGATTCTTACTCAGGATCCGTTCACCGCTGAAGATATTTTACGTCAGCACAGTGGTCAATGCGATACGGATGAGCAATTCGTATTGACCTGCCATGGCTGCGATTCGAACCCAGGTCACCTCAACGGGAGGAGGGTGCTCTATCCACTGAACCAACCCGGCTCTTCTAAAGTGTTTATCGAAATTTTATTATAGGTGATTCAGTTATCAGATAATGCAAAGAATTTATGCTAATTTATTTGATTTTCGTATAAAATAAAAAGCCTAAGTGCATAAATTTGACAACCTATTATAGTACAATTTCCTAGTAACAGCTATAATTATCCTCGATGAATTCCTTAATTTGGGGATAGAAGGTTCTTGTTTAGTTCATCGATGCTGTTTTGGCATCAGCATCGTTTAAATAAATCAATAATTTCATCAGCTTCAATTGGACAGGTAGGCAGTCTGTCGTCAGACGTGAGAAGATTAATACTGTAATATTTGTAAAACTATCGAATATTATTTAAGTCAGAAAAATATTATACCATTTCTTTTTCTCATAATATGGCAGTTGAAGGCATATCTAAACAAAAACAATCAATTTAATTTTCGTTTATTATAATTAAAATAATATTAGAATAAATAATCATAATAAATCGTTAATTAATATTTTGTATCGTGAAAGAAAACTCACATAACAATATGTTATGGCACGTAGAGCAATATGAGAAGTGTCCTCGAATCTAGAGCATTTAAATTTGCAACAATTATACAATGTTTAGCATTGTTGTTTCTTCAATGCTCAGTTGTTTTGTGACGTAAAATGACAATTCATAAAAATTATTATTATTCACATCAGTTTGCTAATAGCTTTTTTCCTGGTTGTTTTACACTAACAAGATTTTTTTAATAATAAAAATAAAGTTTAATTCTGTTGTTCAACAACTCAAGAATCGACACCGTTAAGGAATTTTTGAGAATCGAATATAATCGAGAACAGTTTTTAAAAAATGTTAATTATTTAAATATTTAACTTAATAAATAAATTCCCCCTGGTCCTGCGTGAAGGAGACATTATTAGTACGAAGTGAACGATGCAATTATTTGTTAATTATTCAGTAATACATCGAAAAAGAAGATAAATTACCGCATACCGTTATACAATAATCACGCATTTATACAAATGCTTTTATGTTTTTCTGTAGTGGGGGTTAAATTTCATTCAAAATTAAATGTACAAGTCCAACGACAAGATAGAAAAGCGTAAGCTTTTCTTCAAGTTTGAATATATGTAAAATAATATATGTTTGAATGTATGTAAATATATGAAAAATAAATTTTCCGAAAGAGTTGGAAGCTATGCATTGTATTTGTAGTTCATATAATCATTAGATAAAAACTTCCACCTGACTTGCAAACATAGGAATTGGGCAAAAATATGGAAATGCTTCTATACTAACTTTAAATAAATCATTTTTCCTTTAGCAGCAAATGACTTGAAATATTTTACATGACAAAACTGTTGGCACACTTTGATAGAACATGCAGGAAGCTTTAAGAAATGATGGGGTTTTGGAACCATGAAAAATTTGCATAGACCCTATGCAAATATTTCTAAAAACTTCAAGCATGGTTTTTTAAGTTCTATCCAACAATTTTGCAATGAAAATCTTCACAAACACTTGCTTCTAAAGGAAAATTGTTCAAATAGAGTAAGTATAGAATTGTTTCCATATTTTTGCCCAAATCCTGAATGTATTTGTAACCGGAAATGCATCAATTTCCATCAGTATCTCAAATTCAATTCAAATGACTATCAGATATTTTAAACAAATGCTTAAACTACTTATTGATAGATATTGATATACAACATACATTTGCAGGCTTGTGTGATCAATTAAGGCTTATAAACCTTTGTCAAGTAGAAGAACAGATAGCACAATATAGAGAAGGGCATAACAAAGAATACATCCAGGGTTACGGCGGGATTCGAACCCGCCACCTCCACGCTTAACAGAGTGTTTGGCGGGCGATACCGCTCGGCCAGGGAGGCCCCGTTTAAACTACTTATATATAAAAAATTTTAAAAATATTTTGAAATCAAATGATTTAAGTTAAGAATGAAATGTGAAAGCATTAATGCAATATTTCATTATTGTATAGTTTAAATACAAAAATTTTCGAGGAAAAAAGAAGAAAAAAAAAAGGAAAAGCTGTCATTCATAAGATGTTTTTTAAGACTGGATTCATACAGAAGTAATAATTTTCTGTTATTTTCAGATATAAGTACCAAACGTAAGAATTTTGTTTTATTATTTTCTTTTTAATTTTGACGGTATTGTAATATTTTTTTTTGTTCTTCATTAAAATTCTATGCTGTATGAAAGTAACACAGCAAAAACGGATTTATGTGGCCAAATTTCACCAAGTAATAGATAAATCGTAAAAAAAAAAAAACTCCAGAATATTCACCAACAATGCACAAATGTTAGTGCAAAAACGTCAATAATTAGTTCAAAATATTAGAAACTACCACTCTTAGCATTTTAAAAAATAGAAAATCAGTACTATGAGATGATTATTGCAGATGTTAGGAAAAACATTTTAAGAAGTGACTAATAGTTTACAAAGTCATTTAATTCATTACCTTTTATTTTTAGTTTAATAATTTCTAAAATCCTCAGTTCTTACAATTAGCAGTAAGTTTATAATTTTGTTAGTAAAACTAATTTAATGCTCTAAAATGTTTCTATTAGTCAGTAACATTCATCTTCAATTCTCAAAATTTTTTCTAAAACTAGTCCATAACACCAGTACTGAATTCAGTAACATTAGTAAATAACAAATTATAATGTCGTTTAGGTATACATTTTCGTTAAGGTTAATGGCCGAAACATTGCTGCTTCTATTATTAAGCAACTTGAGTATTGAGGAGTTACAAACAAGAGAAGTTAAAAAGCCGAGTTTGCAAATCAATTAGGGTTTTCCTCTTCCAGATAGTGCTATTAAGTTTTGCCATCCTTATAATATCACTTTAAAAAGTGGAGCAAGATGCCTTTTAATTCATTTGAAAATAAAACATCATGAAATTCAGAGGAAAATATATTTGTGGAGTGGATAATTACTTTTGCTCCATAATAAGACGATAAAAGGCCTGGTTCGAATTCATTAGTTAAATTAGGAGTTTCATAGAAACTCAAAAAGTAGGAAGATAATGACACCCTCTCTTTGAGATATAGATCAATCAGAATAAACAAAAGTTTTAAAAATTAACCGAAATTAAGGTCAATCGTCTCCTTATGGTCAACGGATCGTCCACCACATGAATGTTGTCTATCCGCTGTAGTCTAGTAAGATTTATGAATCATGACAATAGTTCCCAGTTTCAACTGCTAGATCATTAAAAAGAAATTAATTTAAAATAAATTTAAATTTCAAACGACACATTTGTTTTTTTATTAAAAATGTTTTGTTTTTATAACTATCCCTGTGCTGATTCCACGATTAAGTTTGCATCTGGACTAAAAGAGATTTGTAAGTATGGTGACGCATAGAAAGGCTGAAATGGTTTTAAAATATTGGTTCCGTTAGGTATCTCCCTTAGAAATAACAATTATGATTGTGGTAAATCTAGACCTTTACGAAATAGAATTGTGTGAGCTATGAGAAACTACGCGTTTTTTTTAATTGATTATTACCTTTTCAAAACGTGCTTTGAAAAATATATTGATGTAAACTCAATTGAAAGTCATTAAAAATACATTGTTTCTCTAATTATCCCTGTCGTAATTGCACGAAACAATTTTAATCTGATTTAAAAGAGTTTTATAAGTATGTTGACGCTTAGATAGATAAAAAAAAAGTTCTAAGAAACTAGTGCTGTTAATAACTATTTTTTAAAATAATGATTGAGGAAAATCTTGACTTTATGAAGTAGTTTTGACTAAGTTATGAGTAATCATGTGTTTTTTTAGAAATAAAATCTAGTAATTTAAAAGTATCGGGAGGAGCGAAAATTGTAGTTACGTATAAAGTACCAGTTCAGCCGAAACATTTGTTGCAGGGCGAAGATTTTGTTCTAAGCTCAACAGACAAATATTTAGTCACCTCAAGTTACTTTATCTTGACTTTTTGTTCGATTAATGCTGTTTTACAGCCTAATTAGTGACCTTTAGTTAATTTATTTTGACGACCTAATCTGAGTAATGCAGAGTTCAGCTAAATTAGTCACCTCTAGTTATTTTATTCGAGTAATGCCGTGTTTAGCAGCTAAACACATCCTCTTATTATTCTATCTTGACTTTAAATCTGAGCAATGGCGAGTTCAGCTAAATTGGTGATCTCTAGTTATTTTTTCGAGTAATGCCGTGTTTAGCAGCCAATACAAATATTTTCAAATTTGTGTGGTTGCAATAATTTACGTTAGGTATAAAACATTTCAACCGATAAAAATTTGCTACAAAATTAATTTTTTATTCATTGCTCACACACATTTATAATAAAATATATTATTTTTTTAGTTGTCGCACAATATGGTCGTAAGTATTAAGTGTTAGAGAAATAGTTACTTTAAGTTTTCTGCAAAAAAATTTCGTGAACTTATATTAATTACAATTTTAAATATTTGTAAACTTTACATTGTTTACCAATGACCTTTCTTCATGTTCAACTTATAAGTTTTTTGCGGAAAGTTTAATAGTGAAAAAACAAATATTTTTTTAACTTCATGGCAGATAAACAAATCAATGTATGATTTAAATGTCTCATATTCCGTTTCAATTATTTAAAGGTCGTTCTGATCAAAATTAATTTAAATGATATCTATTTAAACAAGAATCAAGCATTGAAATAGAAATTGAAATGGTTCTAAATGGCGTAATTAACACATTGCAAGGAGGGCACGTAAAAGTACGTTTTTGAAATCTCTGCAATCATAGAAAAGTTTAAAAAATGTTAGCAGAACTACTCCGTTTTTGCTCTGTTTTACAAAAAAATTATCCTTTTGTGATTACCCTTAACATAAATGATTCAGTATATATTTAATGAGTACTACAATCAGTCGTCGTAATTTTTTGTTAAATTGAAGTTGTAGCTATAGACGTTCTAGCCCAAGTTTGTTCCAACTTTTATTTATTTTTCAAAAAATTGAGCGCTTGCAATGTGTTAATAGTTGACAATTGGGGTTAATAGTTGACAATACGTTTTTGTCCACCATTTTAAATTTTGCATAAAATTTTATTTTTAAATTTAATGTGAAACTCATTTATTCTCATTTTATTCTTGTTTGAATAAATGTTAATAAAAGGATTTTGGCAACCATTACATTTAGATAATACTAGTGGGCTGCGCCCCCTGCTCGCTAACGCTCGCCAACCTCCGAAAATTGCCACGAAAATTGCTACGTACATTGCAAATGCACAAAATTCTAAGAATTCAAAACAATCATTCAAATCCATATAACAACTTTAAAAAAAAATTACATCTTTTTAGTAAATACTAAGTCATAAAAATAAATTTGAATTCAAATAAATGACATGTAATTCGTTAAACCTGTTAGAAATGTGCTATAGTATAAAATCTTAAGATAAAATTTCTAAAACTGATATCTCTTTAAAAAGGTTAAAATTTTGGCTATAATTAAAAATTGAAATAAGTGAATTGCAATGGAAAAACCTCCATAAACAAAACATTATGTTTTTAAAAAAATAATAACCTTGAACGATTCACAACTTTGTTAAAATAATAAGTATAAGTCTTAGAACTTTGACATACAAAAGAAAAACTTGCAGAAACTAAACATTAATTTGCAATAAATACAAACAAATACTGAGAAAGATTAAGGGCTCTGTTAATAACAAAAAAAAAATTTAATTGGTGAGAATGCTCTCTCTGGTTATTTCAGTTTCTGCTTTTAAAAGCGCTATATGTTGAGCCACCTCAGCTAGATTTGGCATGTGAGATTATTAGCGGCAATCATTGGTCGATTTTCTAGCGTTGCCATTCGGGGAGTTGTAATGAGGCTATTTTTTGTCGCCGTGTAAGAGAAATATATATATATATATAGATAACCATACATATGGTAGACCTGCTAATTCTCTCATTGTGTTTCAAAGTGTTGGCTACATTTTAATGAAATATAAGTTTATAATTTCTATTGAATTGGCTTTTCTCTACCGTTAAGAATTTTTTTTTAAAAAAACGTATGAGTTGACAAGTAAGGATAAGCAAAGATGTCTTACCATAATGTTGCTAAACTTAAAATGTTTTTTAACACAATGTATCTAAATTACATGATGAATGAGATAGGGGCCGCTGCGCGACCCAGGTGCCCAGTTTTGTTAAATAAAAAAGAAAGAAAGAAGAAGCAAAGATGTCAGAATAAAATTTTCAAGACGCATGGGAACCCTATGTATGCTACTCAGAGGAACATTTTCATCATTTGTTCATTATAATTCGTCCTAGATATGGTTTCCAATAAATAGTCCTATCAAAAAACATTATGTTTAATAATTCGTGCTGACGATATTTTAAGTTACGGAATCCGATGCAAAAATGTTATTTCACAAACATGTTTTTTTTCGATGGATTCCGATTCTTGACCCTAAAAATATAGGATCAACCACAATCTGGAAAATGTGGTTCACATAGTTTAGGCAGGAGTATGGGCAAAGTTTGGAGCCCAGTATTGTACTATTGTTTCCATGTGTTATCGATAACTTGGTAAAGCAGCAGCCAACACATGCCTCTCATAACTGCCATATTTTTTATGATATATTTATAAGTGATGGGCGATATAAAAAAATGAATTGAGCAATAATTTACATTTCAATCTTGTGTCTTTTTACTTTTTAGAGGAAAAAGTTGATAAAGGTAAGCAAATGTACACATTCTTTATCTTTGAACTAATAAGAAAGCGTGGGAAATACAATGAAAAATAATTTAGCCTTTTCACTGTAGTTTGGTCACGCAGGAAACACTAATTCAACAAATGGGACAAACTAATGTAAAACTGATTGCTTTTAAACGTTTCCACTATTCTACAAACAAAAAACCTGAGTAATATCATTTCATTCTAAAATGTACTGGATAAGAAAGCACTTATGTCCCGTTTGGCTAAATTCTCAATTGAAATATACTGTTTTGTTCCTTGTGTCAGAATCATATGTTAAATTTTTTCTCGTCCATTTTCCTTTCTCTTTTCGAACAGTATAACAAACTACAGCAAAAATAATTAGATTGTTCGTCGAAAGGTGGCCTCACAACTGCAACTACTGCAAAAAGGCCACAACAAAATAAATCTAAGTGATTAATTCTACTAAATTATTGGATATTTCAAGTCCTATAAGTAGTGGAAGGAAGTCGATTTTCCATACAAGAGACCATAAGCAAACATTTTACATATCTGCTAACAACTACGATTGTCTCTACTATTTCATTTTTATATTTAAAGTTGTAATGAATCTTATAAATTTCATTTTAGTTCTTGGATATATAAGTTTAATTTAATATGATTTTGACTTCCACTGAATATAAATCGACTAATTTTATATACGAGAGCCCGCGATAGAAAAAAAATGAGTATAAGTTAACTTGTGAAAGTTAATTTTATCTACAATTGGGTATACTATCGCCTACGTCACTGGTTGTGTTATTCCTACTAAATTTAACCAGTGAACGGCATTTTCTGCGAGCCTGACTTCAAGCCACAAATTAACAAACGGAATGCTCGATCTTTTAAATAGCTGCTCGCCAGATTATATAGTATTATAAAGAAAAGTTCGTTTTGTAATAATTGATTTTGTTGTTTCATCTAAGTAAGTTAATGTTTTTAGTAAACATATTTAAAACTCAGTTTATTAATTAAATTAAATTTTTTTTTCTCTTCTGTCAACGTGAGACATCAAACCAATTAAACTTAACGGACATCATTCTATAGAATCCATATTTAAAAAAAAAAAAAATCAATGTTTTCAAATCAAATTAAATTAGTGCATGTAAAATATTAAACAACAACCACTATCTTCCATTCATTTAGCATTGCCCGATAGTATATGTTATTCCTACTAAAATTTTCGAAGTGGAAGTAGTTTTTTTTTTTAAATATTATACCCAATTGCATATCAATTAGTCTTTCACTACACTATATCAATTTTAGGAAATTTATATTGCGACATAAATAAAGCGTAAAAGTTTGCCACATCTTGAATGCTATCTTCTGTTTTTTATGTCGCTAGTTAAATGGATTTTAAAAAATTGATTGATAAATAGCAAATGTCGTATTGTAAACATAAAAGTGCAATAATATAAGATGTCATATTTTTAGAGGTTAGCATAAGAATTAATCGGAATAGTAACCGTGAGGTCTTGTTTTAACTTCTAACTGCTCTCTTTGCTTAGTTTCATATGATTCTCCGTCCATGTATTTTATTAGGGCAACATATATTGCTTCTCGCTATTGCTACATATGTTTTTAAGATTATATTTCTAAATTAATTGAAATATAACTTATACACTTCTCTTCACTCACTTCTACAGTGGTTCAACTTTAATTTTATTATTGTTTAGCATTCTGATGTCAACGGCTGTCGAATTGTACAGTATTTGGGAAAATACTAAACTAATATTTTAAAAATAGTAAACATTTTCTAAAGAATAAGCTGCTTCGTCAACACTTAAAATCATGATTGCCTATTTTATATATCTTAGAAATGGATGATAAAATAATACAAACACTTCCATATTAACTTTAACCCCTTGGGGACGGGTGATTCATAAAACATACCTGCCAACTCTTCTGGTTTTTCCGGAAGATTTTTTTTTAATATTTAAAGTGCTAGCAAAATTCATGTTATTTCACTAAATTTTTTGAATTATATTAATAATTATAAATGAGTTTGACTACCACTACATATAAATAATTACAACAAATATATAAAAAGCATATTAGTCCTCATGATAGCAAATTTCAACCTGGTTAAAATATAAATATCCTTTTGAGTAAAACTGTTTTTCGGTAATTGTTTTACTACCACTTGGAAAATCCATTCTCGAAAAGAATGAATGTTGGCAGGTATGCATAAAAGCATTCATACAAAATCAGAATCAGGATAAATAAAAAACGGTAACTTAAATCTAGGCGTTGTTAATTTGACAGACTTACTTTGCCTTTACTTTAATTACCGTTAGTTTAATCATAGATATAAACAATGTTAGTTCAAAGTATAACTGAATAATTTTTTTTGGAGCTAAATAATGGTGAATTAAATAAATCGAACAATTATAATCCCGCCCACAAATAAATTGCTAAAAAAAAAACTACTTTGGTTACCAGTTTTATCTTTTTACCCTGATTCATACGATTTTATGCTGGCACGTATTAGTGACAGTCGGCGCAAAAGAGTTAAGTAAACAACATTTCTTTGAGCAGCAAATGTTTAGGGAGATTTTCCTTATCAGAAATGAAGGCACAGTTAGAAAGATTACGCTTGAAGCTTTCATGCAGAATGAGGAGGAAGTTGATAACTTCTTTTGTGCTGTAATACCCCCAATTTTGAAATCATTACACAGGATTGTGATACTTATATATGAATGCTTTTAGAATTATAGTAGTAGTAAAAAAAAGGAAAGAGGCTTTAAACTTCCTACATGCATTTTGGTTGAAGCAAATTTTTCTTGGGTAAATTTGACACAATTTGTAAATGCTTTTAGTACGATCGTTAATAGAAAATCTAGTAAAAATAAAAAAGTGATAGAAAATATACGTCTAAATTTTTTAAAAAAAATTAATGAATATAATTGGTTCTTCTAATTTATTTATCAACCACCAAAGATTCAATTCTCAAATATACATAATAACTTTCTCTCAATTACTTTTAAAATAGAATTTGGTTTCATGCGCTGGTTCACTTTTTAAATAGTCTGCGCAGACTACTTATAAAAAACCGCGTCGAGACTTTCTGATGTAGAACTGATGCGTGAGGACATATTCTACAGAATGCGAGGCTCTTTTGAACTATTATTTTCCAATGACAGTGAGCTGAATTTAAATCAAGCTGAACTTCAACACTTCTATCAGAAATAAGGAGCTATATTTACTTTTAATATGACCTTTCATATATGTGCTTAAATTGATTTTATATGATGATAGACACCTTGCAATTTTAGATTTTTAAAATTCTGTAGAAGTTACAGGGGAGATTTCCGTAGTAGTTACATGGAATGCCTGTTGATGACCTTCCTGAGGAGAACATCGCTGATTTAATCTCTGATTTCAAAGTGTTTTTAATCTCAATATTTATTAACCTTTAAGTTTTTTTTTAAACTAAAACTCAGGTAATATTGGACATTTTTTAATCATTTTAAACAAAAATTTCCGATCAATTTTTCTTGAAAATACTTTTTTAACGACTTCATGATGTTACGCTTTTGCTAAGTTACCTGTGAATGGGTTGAAATTTTATTCTATATTTTACTATTCAAATTGATAGACGCTTTTGATTTCAGTTGTATAAAAATAAAAGAAACAATGTTTAATTTCATTTAGGTAATATATTTCATAAAAATTTTATTAAATTTTATCTATTTTATTTCAGTACAAGAGATTTTAGGAAGTAAGATTTTGTTTCTTTTCTTTTTTTGAATTGATAATATTTTGGAATTAAATTTCAATATATAAACGCAGCTCAATTCTCATTTTATGAAATTTTTCATATAACAGTGAGGAAAATAAAACGATCTTTTTCCTTGAATAACTTTAATTTAAAAATGGGACTTTTTCTACTTGGTTTTAAAGCTTTGCATAAGATTTGCAATTTAGTGCTGATGCTCATAACTCTTAAGAACTAATTGTATGAAAAAATTATCACTATTCATGAAACTTGTTACTTGCTAATATTTTCATGCAAAAATTAAGCTCAAAATTATTTATTTAACAATGATCAACAAAGTTGTTTAATGAGGAATATAACATTTTTCAATACTATATATGTTCCTATAAACATATTATAGTGTCACAACTGACAAAAAATGCAACGTGAGTTCTAAAAATTATTTCCGAAAACTTAATACACAACTTCTTAAATAGGGAATAAAAAACTGACTATTACTATTTTTGAAAAATGAAAAGGAAAAAAACCCATCATAGATTGTGCTTAACTCGATCAAGATCTCAATTGTAGCTCAAAATGAAGTTCTAAACTTCAATTTGTTAATATACGCTTTTTGCGGTATAATACATTTCTATACGATTTTTCTAAAATTTTTATTTAAATAGAGTATAAAATGTTTCAAAATTTTCATAATTTAAAACTTTTATGCATGTATATCGAGGCAATTTAATAAAAGTTAAATTAAGTTTTGAAAATTAAAATTTACCAAGAAAATTTGAAGGATGAAATGGCATAAAAGCATACAAAAATATCTTTTTAATTCTTGGAATGGTAGTTTGATTTAAATAGTAAGGTTATACTAATAAAAAGAAAATGCTTTTAATTTCCAGCAGAAAGCAACACTCGAAATAGACTGAAATTTCATAAATCTCATAAATTGAAAGTTCATAATAAATATTTTATTAATGTTTGAATTTTAATTTTAAAGAAATGAAACACATAAATTTTGTAGATTTATATATTTTACTACAATATTATTAAGCGAAAATTTATTTTTATAGATACTGGAGAAGAAAGTGAGTGTATATTAAAATATATTTAGAGAAAATTGCTTTTAATCTATCTTCATGACAAAATGTATCAGTTTTTAGACATAGAATGTTGTTCTGACATTCTTGAATAATATACATAGAAAAGATTTCTTTAATTTAATTTTTTGACAAAATGCATTAGTTTTCAGATACACTTTGTTATTTAGACATTTTTGAATAACGCTATTTAGACATCCTTAAATAAAATGACCTTAAATAGTTCTTTTTTAGTTCTTGACATACGTTCGTTTTCAAATATTGATTGTTGTTTAGATATCATTGAACAAAATGTCTGAAAGAAATTATTTCAATTCAGAATCTCGACTTCTCCGGATGCTTGAATCTCGACGAATTTTTTAAAAATTTAATTTTTTGATAAAGAAGTAAACTGTTATTCTGACATTCTTGAATAGTAAGGCTGAAAATAATTCTTTTCTAAATTTAATTTCTTGACAAAAAAGTAAACGGTTGTTCTCACATTCTTGAATAGTAAGTTTGAAAATAATTATTTTTTAATTTAAATTTCTTGACAAAAAAAGTAAACTGTTATTCTGACATTCTTGTATAGCATGGTTGAAAATAATTCATTTTTAAATTTAATTTCTTGACTAATTTGCCTGTGCCTCAGCACTCTGCTATATTTAAAACAAAAATTTTTCCTTTTCACCGATTTTGTTTCCGCAAGCAAAACACTTTCCGACATTTCAGATTTACCTTCCAATTTGCGTAAAATAAAGTGAAATCAAATATGAGTTAAATAAAATTTATAAATTTGAAAATAAATAAATTTATTTATTCTTTCATTTCAGTCGCTAATCTTCTAGGCGGTAAGTATGTTTATATACACAATAACATAAATTTAGACAGTGGCAATAATTAACATTTGAAAAATAATTTACTTTCCGTTTTGAAAAATAATTTAAATACGCTTTTTTTTCAAATATGAAAAAGAAATAATATCATAACTGTTAAAAAAAATCAGCTAAAAATGGAAACAAGGCATTGATTTTGATAATTTTCATCAGGGTGGAAAAATATCACTAAATTGGCGATTTTTAAAAAAAGTTAAATATTTTTAAAAATATTTTAGTTATTTTTCAATTCTGAAGTCCAGTTAATTCTTTACAGCATTATGGCGGATGCAGTTTAAAATTATAGCTTTGCTTCAAGTGCAAGGCACTTAAACTGTGGCTTTTTTATTTTCTTTGGCAAAAGAACTTTGAGAAATTTTGTTAAAAGTGATTGTATCCACCACTACATACAAATAATTAAAACACTAAAGTACCACTTGAATTCAGTTACTTTAAATGTTATGTAAAAACGTCAATATGTCATATTGAATTTTTTCATTCTTTTATTATTTCTCAAGCAAACGACTTGATTTTTTATGGCTACCACAATGTATTTTACCTTACTGTGTGCAATTTAATGATGAATGGGATGGGGGCCGCTTTGCGGCCCAGATGCCCAGTTTATTTAAATAAAGCAAGTGCTTTATTGTGGGTTTTTAATTATTTTCAAAATAAAGTAACAACTCTAATTCAACAAACGTTACAAACCACTAGAAATGCAAAACTAATTGCTTTTAAGCGTTAAGCAACCACTATTTTTTTTTAAAAAAAAGATAGCTATAAATACGTCACTAAAAAAGAATTGTCTAAGGTTGCATTTGCTAACGTTCTGTTTGACTGTAATTTTTATCTTATACATCAATGAATGTCGGTGGTTATTAGCCCTTTACACTCGAAGTCCTTTTAACAGTCAAAAAAGTGGACGCAACAACTAACATTTTGAAAGGGTTTTCACAAACTTAACTCATAATACCCGGAGATCACTAATTAAAGGGATAACTAAACATTAGGATGAATAAAATTTCACAATTAGAGTGGTGGGTAATTTACAGAAGACAGTGGTGACTGACAGTCACCTCTCAAATGCAAAGGGTTAATTCATATAGAACGCCACTTCATTACAGTTATCTAGTGGTAAGGCTATTAAAATGCTGGCGAAAGCAACAAAAATTCTGAAATCGTTAATTTTTAAGTTTCAACTATTTTATAAATAAAAAAATATTTTGAAAAAAGCGTTGTAGTAGAGTTGCAGATTAATGTGTTAATCATCATGTTTTTCATCCAAAGCACTTTTGTCATCCATACAAAAAATACCTCTGTACGAATAAGTTCAAAATAAGATTTTACCCTATTTATTAAACGAATCGAAAAACATTGAGGAAAAAATGTTTTAGTAAGAGAATATTAGTAATAGTCTGCGCATAATACTCACGTTTTCTTTTACAGAAAAACTGAAAAAAAGTAAATATAAAATTTTTATATTATTAATTTTTATACTTTTCTATTATAGTTGTAAGGTATACTCAGTAAATAAGTCTTCCGTTTGAAACTAATATTACCAGAGTCCAGAGTGATTTTATAAGCTCATAGAAGGTATCAAAGTTACATGGAGAAAGATTTGCACTGTAGGGTGGATGTGCATTTATTTGAATTTCAAAAACTTGGCCTTTCTTCGTGATATAATATAATTACTTTACTAAAAATTTCACTGAAACATTTCAGTCTGATTACCTATCTGAGCATTTTTAATATTTAAAAATACTATTGATCAGCCGTTACCTACATCAGAAAGTCACCACAAGGTTTTTTATAAGTAGTCTGTGAAGACAATTTAAAGAGTGAACAAGTTGTGAGCCTGAATCCAAATTCTTTTCTAAAAGTAATTGAGAGAAATTTAACATATATATTTGAGAATTGAATCTGTAGTGGTAAACAAGTAAATAAGGCAAACCAATCTTATTCAGAAATTTAAAAAAAAATTTAGACATATATTTGCTACCACTGTAATATTTTTCCTAGATTTTCTATTAAATGCTTATTTTGTAAACTTGTTTACTCTCATAGTGGTCTGATTGGACTACCTACACAAAACCGCGTGGAAGCTTTCAGTTATGGGAGGCGTTGGATCAACATCATCGCACAATGGATTTATTCTACGAAAACTTTCACTGAAACATTTCGATCGGATTAACTATCTGAGCATTTTTAATGTTTCAAAATACTACAGATCCACATCATTGTACAATAAAATTATTCCACGATAACGAAATTCCAGTTTAAAGTTAGTGTAAACGCAAGTTATATAACTGATAAAAAAGATACTATAACAAGTTATAACTTACAAGTTATAACTGACGAACAAAGATACTGTAAGCTTTTTTCCATCATGCAAATCTTCAGTTTATTTACAGATAAAAAGCTTATCTGAATACAAGTTATAAGGTTTATAATTGCCTAACAAGTAATTGTAGGTATCATTTCATAACGAAAAATTTCAGTTTTAATTTAAAGATAAAAACTTTATTTAAATAAAAATTAAAAGTTAAAATTGATTTTTCTCAATTATTCTTGTAGTTAAAAATTATTTTAATTTTTACAGTTCAAGCAGTATTTGGAATCCCAGGTAAGATAATTTTTAAGTGAAAATTAGTTTGGTTTATATTAATTGAAATATGTGTTTAGAATTTATAGTTTAGTTTACTGATGATAATTTAAATCAGAGTTCATCATTTGATTTTATTTTTTAAACAATCCAAATAATTTGGTTTAAATAAGACGTTTTTTTATTTTTCAAAGATACTTTACAAACTTAAATTTATGTTTAAATCAACTTTATCAAAATTATGATGATTGAAATATTTTTAAAATAAATCGTAACAATACATTTTAAATTGCATCGCATTAAAATTGTTTCATAGCTACGTATAATGCACACAAATGCTAGATATAATTTTTTTGAACTTTATAAAACCTCTATATAAGAAGTGTACACCTTAACTTAACAGCAAGTTTTCAAATCTTTCTGTATCTAATCCTTTAATAAAAAAATGCACTGCAAAAAGACAATCTGCAAAAATTATGGAAACACTTCTAAGTTAACTCTATGTAAACAATCTTTCTTTTAGCAACAAAAATTTTGGAAGATTTTGCATGGCAAAACTGTTGGCACAATTTAAAAGTTAATTTTTAAAGCTCTTAGAAATGGTGTCTTTTTTACCTATGCAAAGCTCGAATTGACCGAAATCAGAGTAGCATTTTCTAAAACTTTTTTTTTCTTTGTTCAATACTTCTATAGTTAAAAAGTATTTTTTATATGAAAATAGCAATCGTATAAAACAATTACAAAATTTTTGGTATTGATTTTGTAAAAAGTTACTAACATATCACATTTTGGTCGATCTGAGTTTTGCAAAGGAAAAAAAAAAGACATAATTTATAAAAGCTTTAAAAATGATCTGTTGTTGTTTATCCTGACTGGTCCTTATCCTGGCAGTCCAGCTCCACGAGTTCATTAGAATATCCAAAATAAGAAAAGTTTTTGTTTCAAATCTTCAGTATCAGATTCAGAGTTGATGATCTCCTAAACTGTACCAAATTTGCCATGTAAAATCTTCCGAAACTTTTGCTGTTAAGAGAGAGTTTGTTTACATAGAGTTAATTTAGAAGTGCCTCGATAATTTTATCCAAACCAGTATATTTTTGAACAGTTATATAATGATAAATACCTTTATATATACATGATACTACCTTTAGCTATATCATGTTGAATACCTTTTTACGCTATAACATGATAACTACCTTTTTGACATAGGGAATATTTCCAGATATTATAATTGCAATAACAAAATAAAACATGGTTTTGAGTATTTTGTCTTAAAATGAGGATTTAGTAGGATTCATGTTTTTTGCAAAATAATCTAAATTATATAACTTAATTTTAAAGATAAATCTTATACTATAATACGAGGAATGATTGCCAAGTCGAAAATCGCCCCAAAATTAATAAACTCCGGTAAACTTGGGGGTCTGGGGTTTTTGGCCACGAGGAATCGATTGGCGCCGGTTTTGAAGCGCTACGGTCGAGCAGTTCGGAGTTACAGATAGGATATTTTCAAACTTTATTAGTTCTGTATTAGTCTGTTTGTAATCACAATATATCGCCCCAGAATCCTCGCCCAGGCACGAAAATTGTGTTTTGACATAATGAAGAAGTATTTTTTTTCTTTTTCAAAAATTTGGATTAATTTTTTAGTTATCAGTCATTTTGTAAGAAAATCTATACTTTTTTGTCTTCCAAGTGCCGTATTCAAAAAACTTATTAAAAAAATACATATCTCTTATAAATGTATGCTAATGCGAGCCTTACAATTGAAATATTAATTTTCGACAACTTAAACCAATAATATACGAAGGAATTAATAATTTAATTGTAAGGTTCGCATTAGTTTACATTTATCAAAGTGGAGAAATGTTTAACTTTTGTATTAAAAATGTGGCAACATATTAGATACGTAAATAGAACGCTTAGCTGTCGTTGTTCATAATTGTTATAATAAGTCTTTCCACGATTTAAATTCTTAAAATTTTCTTTGTCTATTGCCTAATAAGTTTCAAGCGGTAACGTGCTGTCATCTATAGCCAATATGGCGAACTAATAAAGTTTGATGACTACACGATTATTTTTAAATCACAAAATTAAGGTAAAACAAATATAAAAGAAAAAAATAAGGATAACTTTGATATTTTTACTAAATTTTCTTTTGAAAAAGTACGATTCTAATTCCACTGTTTTTTATTAAGGGAAATTTGTTAATGAAATTTTGAATTTAGCGCTCGTTCGTTAACTATAAAGATTCGTTCTTTTTGATTCGTTCAAAATTCCAATTTCCAAATATTCGAATTTCCAAAAAAGCATTTAAGGAACTGATTTCGATTTCAAATCACCGTCAACAAAGTCCGACATTTCAACATTCATCAGATTTCAAGCTACATTTTCAACATTCATATTTACAACTCGCATCAACTCGCGGTATTTTCAGCTACTGTTTTCTCCGAGCCGAGCTCGGTAACCCGCTGGTAAATATTTATATACAAAAAAAAAACTGCATTAAATTTTTTATTTGTTTTTAATTTACTTTCTGAAATATTCAAAATAAATTTTAGATTATTAAAATGATATTTAAAAAATGCTGAATTTTATTAGATTGTAGTACTTTTGTTAATAAGGAATTACATTAATTGGAATTTAGTAGCACAGCAATTAACACAACAATATCTTTCAACACTCTAATCACGCAAAAGTAAAATTTTTATAGAAAAATTTCAATGATTTTAAAAATGTTATTTTAAAGTGCTTTGTGAATTTGAATTGCGTAATCGATAATTTCATCAAGCAAAAACTCATTCCATTTAAATCAAAGATTTTATTTTTTAAAACTCACTCGTTTCAAATCATGATTTTAAATTATGTCGATTTAAATCAACTGGCCCTGGTTTAGATTTGAGCATTTTTGCACTCAGGCATTATGAAATGTAACCATAAGGAAAATATTAAAATAAACTATACCATAATGAAAATATTATAACCAAAATAAAAATATTATAGCTTCTTAACTTTGTGATTGAATTTACTCTTCTACAATTAAAAATATAAAAGCGGACAGAGGAGTTTCTAAAGACGCATAGATTAAGACGCATTAGATCCGTATCGTGATCTGTAGCTCCAACTACAATCGCCAAGGAGCCAAATAGATATTAAACTTGAAATTTGTTTTTAAAAAAAAGCATGTAGATGTTTGCCCGGGGGTGGCTACGAGTTATACCTTTCGAGTTGAAGTTGCCAAGACTTCGTGATTATTTTACCATGGATCACGATAAGGAAATCTCCCCTAGATCTAAACTATTATTAAGTGCATACCGAAAAGTTTTTTTTATTTTTTGAAATGTATAAACTACAAATTCCTTATTTTTACAGGCGGCAGTGAGGCAGGTGAGTAAATTTTAAATCAGAAATGATATTCCACTATTCAAAATATTAAAATTGAAAGCGAAAATTCAAGCATTTACAACTGGAATGTGGAAAGGAAAGAAAATCTATTGAATCTAATGTTTATTTTGTCAAGATTAAAGGAAAGACACTCACAAAAATTAACTTAATTTTAAGAGAATATATCAAAAATAACATTTGTAAACCGGACATAACTATTAAGTAATGTGGGAAGAAAATTGATAGCTTTTAAAAGGTTGTTTTTTGAAGGCCTCATCGTCATATGAAATGAAGTTTTTTTTTTACGAATAATATGCTATTTTGATAATTAATGTTAGTTTGCAACAGTTACTCGTGATTGTTAGGAAAAGCTTAACGTATCTAAAGCCAGCGCTGTATATGCTTATTCTGAAAATGGTGCAAAACTTCAATTTGGAGAAAAACTACAGTTTTGTGGAAATGAAAAGCGTATGTGGCCTACTTTTTTAACTTTTAAAAACATGCTCCAATGCTGCATTATCGGGGCTCATAAAAATTTTCAAAAACCGAGAATAAGGCAATGATTTTGATAATTTTCATCGGGGTGGAAAAACGTCGCCAATTTAGCGATTTTTAAAAAGGTTGAATAATTTTTAAGTTATTTACCCGTTCTAAAGCACAGATAAATGCTTACGGCGGGATGATATATATAGTTTAAAAGCTGTTTTGCTTCAAGTGTAAGGGAATAAAATTGTGGCTTTTTATTTTTCTCATCGACAGATCTTCGAAAAATCATATTAAATAATAAACCTGTGACGTAAGTTAATGTGGCTTAACTACCACTATAAATATTAAATACTAATTTACTAGTATATAACGCATGCTTACTTGATTCTAACAAATATTACCCTATTATAAAAATCAGATAAAAATGTTTTATATACTAAACAGCTGGTATTTAATATTTATAGTGGTAGTTAGGCCACAAACATTTGCAGATATTCATTTAAAACTTGGTGGTTAAATACAGGACAAGTAAGGAAGCATCCGCACTCTTATTTTTTGGTTAAAATGTGAGCATTAATCGATCGTCAAATTTTACTAGTTTTTATTTAACTCTCCTATTCATTAGCATTCCATATCAAAACTAATCTTCCTCTCTTATAGTACGAAATTTGGCTGCATGAAATTCTCATATGGATATAATTTCTTTAAATGGAATGTTTCTAACAGGCATTTTTTAAATAAAATAAAACAAAAAGTGCTATGTAAAATGAAAATATTCTTATGGGGAAAAATTCAACACTACTTTTAAATGGCTTTAGGTCTGGCACTACTTTTAGGAATGGCACTACTTTTAAATGGCTTACTTTTAAATGGTGAGGTCTCTGAATTATTCGCTAAGTGTGATAACATTACAAATACATATTTTAAAGTATTCAAAAAATAATTTGATTGAAATTTTTTTTTTGTGTTGCCATTTTATTTTAACAGATTTCTGGCTCACAAAGGGGGCAGAAGATATCAAATTAGTGCCATAAAATTTTTCCTTGTTTAAGATAACGGTTGTCAACTCTTCTACACTATCACAAACAGATTTAAAACATTTCAACTGTTTCGACTCATCCAGTTCGTTAAGTTCGAAGCCTTCATATTATTTATATTTAGTATTAATATAACTTTTGGATACTTTAGTAATAATACTTTATATATATATATATATATATATATATATATATATATATATATATATATATATATATATATATGTAATAACAGCGCAAAACCCTGTTATTAATATGGGAATAATTAGTCCAAATTACATGAAAGATGAGTCCAGATTCTGCATAAGATGTTTATTAATTAAAGGATGGTGAAGCAACAGTTTCCTCCCCTCTCCGACTGGAGGGGGAGAGACACTTTTCTCGTCAGATCTGACGAAGTTTAGCTAGCACAAGTAAAACACAAAAAGCCACGCAAAAACCATCGCTCCTAGGCTTTATACGATACTTACAATGGGTAAACAGGGCAGTCATATTGCATTCCTTGTATTCCTACGCCTCATCACAAATTATTTAATACTCATAGAAAATCGTTTCATCTTTCCTTATATGGAAGTGAAAGATCTTAAAATAACTTCTCTTTTGAAACATTAATCTAATTATAATTTATTGGCATGTTTACAGCCTTGAATTCCCAAAATAGAATATCTGTACTCTAATTTTTAACTAAGACATTTTATGAAAATGAATAAGTTTCAATGCTTTTATTAATACAAAAGTAATTTTATAACTTTTGTATTACATATATATATATATATATATATATATGTCCTTATTGTTAAAAATCTCATTTTTAGGAAACAAACAAGTTCAAGGTAACTTCTATTTTATTTTAAACCTTTTAATTTAGGGAATTTCTTATTCAGCCTGTTTATAATTATTAACATTTTTTTTGCAGAATTTTAGAATTTTCTTATTTCCTTTTTTTAAGCCAGTTATTGCTCTGCCATAAAATGTTCTCTGTAAATATTGTGAATAGCTGTATAAAAAAAGTGATGGTACATATTAATGGGTAGAAATTGTGACTAGCTACTAGCGACTAAAAATGTAAGAATTGGTAGAAAATCAATTAATTTTTATTTATTTAATCTATTTAATTACTCAATCGTGATTGAGTAATTAAATACAACCATGATTTAAATTCCTAATTATTGATATTTATTACGAAAACGTTCTTTACTTCATGAATATGAGACTACTGTAACAGCAAAGCAAATCTCAATCATTAACAATATTATTTTATTTTGTCTGTATCGAACTTAGTATACTACATGCCCAGCCATGCTGTAAGCCATGCTCAAACCCGCTGTAAGGATTGTGAAATTAGATTCTTTTTTGACAGCTACATTCCTTAATATACAATAGTAGTTGCCAGTAACAACAAATTTCCATTACACCTGTTTTGAGTACAATCTTTTGTTCACTAAATGTTATAATGGAAATTACCATTATGATGCAAAGAAGGTTTAAAATATTGGCAAAGTACGAGAAAATTTTGCAAGTTTTCGATTTTAGTTAATTTTCTAACACTTTATAAAATTATTGTCTAAAAGCTTAGCACTTTGCTTTTCTGATCTCAGATAAAAATGAAACTCCAATAATATCAATTGTATAATAAGTGAAAATTTTCTTTATAATGAATAAGAACTTCTGTGTCAGAATGCACGTAAAATACTAACTCCATGGTTATTTTGTTCTTTTTTAGCTATTGATGGTGAATGTAAGTAATATTTTTAGTAACTTATTCAATTTTGTCTTTTTTTACATTGACACAAACTGTACGTGTACAGACAAGAAACAATCCGGTCTAAACGTTTTAACTTTTAATTAGTCTATGTAGGTCTTTTTATTTATTTATTTATTTTGATACATATAATCGGTGTTGAGCAGTCGACCCACCCGATTCGGAGTTTAAGACTATGAATTTTCAACTCCTTAGACTTGTAATTTTGAAAACAATCCAAACGACATGGGAACTCCTGGATCAAGCATTAGGACAAACAAGTCTCCGTGGGGGAGTTTTTGATGTAACTAAACGGAATTTGCGTTAAATTGAGAGGAAAACTACGAAAAACTCGAATGGTTAGTTCGAGGGCAAGGAAATTCTAACACATAATCCGCCTACCGCTGTGGATATATTGCGTCAGCACTGTGGCCAGAGCGAGTCGAGGCCACCGCTGACATTTGAACCTCACCTCATTGGTTGGCGGACGCTCTATCCCCTGAACCACCACGGCTCAGGCTTGGTATTTAGGGATATTTTACTCCTTCCGAAAACAAGATAGTTATAAAACACGCTTTTTCTTTTTTCCTGCGCTAATTTAAATCCACAGCTGTTGATTTCCATTTATAAAGTATTTAATTCATTGAAGTTACCGATAATTTGAATAGTTACATGATGCATTGTTATGTGAATTTACTACGCAAATGTTGTTTACGTAAAACTGCGAATTTTTTTTATGCTTCACTTAAACGTTGATATGTCAAATGAAGAATGTCGGAAAAAATATTATTCAAAGATAAATGAAATAGATAGCCGTAAATAAATAAATACTCATGGTCATGTTAAATTTTTTCTTTCCTCTTTTTTCAGTGGTTAACGCTATTGACGGTAAGTAAATGATTATTACGTCTTTGTAATTAAAAAGAAACTAAAATTATTTGTTTAAAATAAACATAAGTTATTTTTTGTAAATTAATGCTTTTACTTCAGTTAAACTATTGAAAAGGTATCAATTATTGAGCTAAATAAGAAAAAAAAAACTTAATAATTTTTAAAATATTGAAACAAAGTTATAGTTAAAAGGTGGTATACGCAGACATAATACATAGACTTAATTCATAGATCTTTACAAATTTAAACACTTTTAACTCGACAAGGAAAACTCCAATTTGAACATAGATGGTGTCTTTAAACATAAAAATATTTAACGTTTTAGGAAATGGTCCTCATCGACCTTAAACGGTGACTTTTTCTACAGGGAATAAACATTTTCTTTAGGATCTCAAATCTGCTTAATGTTCATTTTCCATAAACTACTTCATTTTAAAAAGATCAAGCTAGTCTAGAATAAAGCAATCACGCAGTACCACTGAGTGTTTAGATACTTTTGCCTAGATTGTATATCATAAACTTGTTCCTGATAACTATAAGTTACTTTATAAGCTTTTACAAGATGTCTGCATTGTCAGTATAAAAAGAAATCAAGCTAATCGACAAATAGAATAATCACATATTGTCTGGAGTTCAAAACGATGGCTCTTAATTCGTATGGCTGCATATCAAAAAGTGGTGGAAAGTCACCCTCATACGCGTGCAGGCAGTTATCGATGCAAAAGGGGGATCGACATCATATTGATATATGACTCAGGACACTCTGAGTTCGTACTACTGGCTGTCCGGAAACTTTTGCCTCGATTGTAAATCATAAAACTGATCCTAATAACTATAATTTACTTTTTGAACTTTTATAATTTTTTTTTAAAAGTTGCTGTTAAAGTTTTTAATTTTTATTTCATGTCGCACAAAAATTGCCAAACTGCGTTTTCCGGTTTTGAAACTGTTCGATTCATAACTGCTTTATTCTTAACTTATATGACTCAGGCATGGCCAACACTCAGGACACTCTGAGTTCGTAATAGTGGCTGTCCGGATACTTTTGCCTTGATTGTATATCATAAAACTGATCCTAATAACTATAATTTACTTTTTAAACTTTTATAATTTATTTTTAAAAGTTGCTGTTAAAGTTTTTAATTTTAATTTCATGTCGCACAAAAATTGCCAAACTGCGTTTTCCGGTTTTGAAACTGGTCGATTCATAACTGCTTTATTCTTAACTTATATGACTCAGGCATGGCCAACACTCAGGACACTCTGAGTTCGTAATAGTGGCTGTCCGGATACTTTTGCCTTGATTGTATATCATAAAACTGATTCTAATAATTATAATTTACTTTTTAAACTTTTATAATTTATTTTTTAAACTGGACACACTTGCTGCTAAAGTTTTTAATTTTTATTTCAAGTAGCACAAAAATTGTCAACCTGCGTTTCTCGGTTTGATACTGGTCTATTCATAATTTTTTTTGCCTTATTTATATTTTATGAATATAACTAAATCTTTCTTAAAGTGTGATTATTAAATATAATGATTCTATCCCTAATTGTATTTGGTATTTTTTTTTACAGATTTAAAAGCACAAGGTAAGTTTGATATATTTTTTACAGAATCATATAAGACTAAATTATTTCTATAAATCAAACAATTATTTCTATAAATCATTCTATTAACATACATTATTAAATTTGCATTATTAATATAGATTTAATAATGCATTATCTATGCATTAAATATATTATTTTTAACGGTTTGAATTGTGGAAAAAAAGTTTTAATTATACCTGTATTTAAAAATGGCTGCATTATTGCTAATTAGTTGATAAAATATTTTATTTTAACCCGTCTGTCGAAAAAAATTCTCACTCAAAAATCGCTCCAAGATCTCGTTTATTTTTCAAAAAGTACCTGTAAATGAATAGAATTTTGTTTTTCAATTTATTTATACGTAAGAATCGCATTTGTGTTCTTCAAAATGACTCAGCAAAATATATATTAATAAGTACTTTTAGTTTGGTTGCTTCAACGCTGATTTCTTATTCTTTTCTTTGCTGAAGAGTTTCCTTTTTTTTACGTTAAAGTGCAGAGCAAGCATTACGAATTCTTGTATAAAATGGAAATAAATATATACGTAGAAAAAGAAAATTTTTGATTTTTCTGATCATAATTATTTTTATTTGAGTTAATGTTAGATTTTCCACTCGTGTAGTATATTTCGCAGTATTTAAGATTGAACTTTTAATTTAGATTTAGAAATAAAAATGCTTATATTTTGATATATAATGAACATAAGCATTTTTTAAAACATTTTTCTTACTTCTCTGAGCAGTTTTAAAAGTTACGAGTTCTTACATTGAATAGAAATACGCAGAAAACGAAAATGTTTTATTTTTCTAATATTAATTACTTTTATTTCAGTTAAACGTGTTTTTAAAGGTAAGTAAAGTCACTACTGAAATTCTTTAAATGACACTAAATCCCACTCGTTCAGATTTTAAATCTACAAACAATTGAGACAACTACTTTTTTTGTTGTGTTTTAATCAGTTTCAAAATCAAATAGCCACAAAATCAATCTAATTTGAAACGAAATTTATCATCTGAAACATGAAGAATAAAAAAAAAGTGGGATTATTCTATAAATTTATAAGCACTAAATACACATAGGATAAAATAATTTCGAAAAAAAAAACAGACCACCTTGAATAACTTTTGATCTAATGATAGGATCTTCACTTTCTATGACTCAATCTTAATGGTCTGAGGGGGTGACATCAAATACGTTGACTAATTAGTGCAGACGATATTTTAATTTGCCTAATGGACATTGATTTTACTAGTTTATCTTCACTGACTATTTAATTTCAGTCTATGAGTATACATCACATTTAACTATTTTTCAACGGTTATTTTATATTCCGTGATTCTCCGTCCACGTAAATTCCACAAAATTCTTTGTTGGATGAAGGATACTTGGATGATGTATCGAGTGGTTGCTATGGCTTATAAAAAAACATCCGTAGCCTCACAATGTATGTCGTTTGCTTAGCCTTGCAAAGCTACTCGACCCTAGGCACAAGATTTTTTTCCAGCTTGTTTAGGTAATCAGTTTTGTTCTTTTTTTAAGTCAATAAATTCCACATTACTGACTCAACTTATTCTAAATGAATCTCAAGAAAATAACATTACCTATTGTTTGACAGTCGGAAAAATACTTCAGGTTTAAATTAAGCTCTTGAGTGAACAGGGAAGAGCCAGATGATTTAATTAAAATAATCCAAAGTACCAGAAAAAAATAAATCACTTAAAGTTTTAAAACTACAATATTCCCCCCCCCCAAAAAAAATCTGGTTTTGTAACATTTCTTTTAAACGAATTGTTCATTTTTAATTCTAATAGCTAATATACGTGTTTTGTTATTAGTAGTATGTATAAGAATAAGACATATTTTAAAAATTATTAATAAAATTTATGCAAATTTTTACGAATATCAGAAAAATTTGATAAACTCTTTCTTGAAAAAGCAAATTTTTTTTTTCTAATTGTTTGTGACCAACCTTATTTTTTGGATGATTTTTTGGCATGATAGGATGAAAATAGGTCTGAAACAACCTAAGAAAAGATGATAGTGCGCGCGCATAGTCTCAGCGGTAAGAGTAAATTCACCGATTATTTGAGAAATTACTCATGGCTTTTTAATGGTTTATCTAACATTATTTTTTTTTTTATGTTACATTGACATTAAAATAATGGTATTTTTCACTAGCCTCATTGCTGTTTCGTATTGTCGGGGTTGAGAAGGAGCACGGTCTAATTTCTTTAAGCACATTTAATAGTTTTTACTCATAAACAGATAAACAAACCAAAAGCACAGGGTGTTGCATTTTTTTCATAATTAACTGTAAGATTGAAACTAACTGTTTTAAAATAAATTGTAAGAATAAACTTTTAAAAAAGTTTAATTTTAAGATTATAATTAAAAACAATCAAGCAAATATTAGTTCGGATTGATCATATATAATCTGCAAGCAATAAGTATATATTATATAATATTATCGACGTATTAAGCGATAATGAGATTTAGTTTTAATTTAAATAACATTTAAATTGAGAACATTTATTGAGATTTTTATATTTTAATTTCGTTGATTAAATTTAATTCATTTTATTTGTAGCTGCCAAAAAAGGAGGTAAGATACATAATTGGTTTTATTAGCAGAACTTATAATTCAATATTATGCACAAATTATTGTTCTAAATTATTTCTTATGATTAAGTTATTTTTCTTCAAATTAACAATTAACTGTTGAAATGTTTGACAGTGATAATTTTTTGAACAAAACTTTGATGAAATTAAAATTATTTTTTTCAATTTTTGTACATTTATTTTGGAAAATTTTTGTTCAGAATTTTAATTTCTAAAGATATTCTAAAATTTTTAGAACGCTAAGGAATTTGTTCTCTCCTTCAGTTAGAACGCTAAAAAATATTAAATTTTATGTGTAACTTATATATTTGCAGCAATACTTGTTAATAAAATTATTTTTTATGAAAAAAAGACTGATATTTTTAATTAGGCATACAAAGTATGAAAAAATTTAAATAATTTTCAAACTAGAGCCAGGCCTTAAAATTGGCCGTAAAAATATAATCACCGAGCTTTTGAAAATATTATGTACTGGATATTTATTCACATCAGGGCTGAGAGCCTATATATATCGAGACGGAAAAGAGTAAAAACTGGTAAAAAATAAATTTCATTTTTTAGTTTTTTTTCGGAAATAATAAAAATCCATAACTACCAATTGTTTTTAACGGATGCAATTTTTATATTGAATTGCTTCTTCGCCGAGAAAAATATCTTTACAGTGAATTGTTATTGTTGAGAATAGTTTAACTTCTCCCGAATATTATCTAATATTGAAATAGTTCTTCTACCAGTATTTTCTCTTTTCCGTCCCGCTTTCAGGCCTGATTCACATTCTAAAAATTATTTTCTTTTCTTTTGAAAATATCTGAAATTATTTTAATTTTGACTAAATAAATTGAATTCGTTTAGCCTAAATTAATTGTTTCAGTTAATTGTGTTCTATGTTTCCTTATTTGATTTATACTGAATAAAATTTCGCTTAATTGGAAGAGAATTAAAAAAAAAATAATGATATTTTCCATGTCATGATAAAGAAGAATTTTAGTTTTATGTATAATTCACAAAAACTATAAGAAAATGGCGAATCGTGATTTGAAACTTTAATGTGTTTTTTACAAATAAACTTCAGACCTAATGGTTTCCACGATAACATTGCTAATATTTTATTTAAATACATCTACCGTGTTTTAGTGCAAGTAGTTGAAAGTTAGAGATAATTACATATTATCACTAACTCAATTTGTTCCAAACTGCTAACAAAACTTTTAGAGTATATTTTTCAATACAGTGAAAATTTGTTTATTTTTTTTGAAATTATATATTTGAAAAAATATGATTTGGAACATTTAAAAATGATAAATTATGAATGTGTTTATAACTTTTTTAATTTGCTACATTATATTTTCCATTTAGCCATGAAAGGTAATGCTTTTTTATGTGCAATAACTATTTAAAATATTAGATAAATTTATGATTTTGAAATGTTTTAAAAATTTATGAGAAAATTAGGAACAATTTCATCAGTTGCAACACAATTAATTAGTAAACCATGTAATCATAACATATGTTTTAGATTCACAAACACATGTTATTTATTGAATGCGTAACGTTAAAACTATATGTTTCATACAAAGAATTGAGTCTTGAGGACTAGGATATGGAAGCCAAGAAAAGAAATAATAAGAAATAATGAAATGAATTAAAATTTAAAAGCTGTTTTCCGGCTTAATTTTTTTAATGAACATTTTCATATTTGTATGTACACTCGAAATATGGAAAATATTAAAACAGTCAATATTTTCATGACGCAGCATCTTGGTATTATTCGTATTTTTTAAATCAATCAATCAAACGATCCATTTAAATTTTAAATTTATATACGGAAGATGATAATGACTAACGTTTTCGTAACGTTGCCTCTCGGTTTAATTTTTTTTGCACGATGCTTTTAATACTTGTATTTATACTAGAAATATTTAAAATATTGTTTTAAATTCCAAAATTGTTTAAATGTATTTAAAATAATGTAAATATAGTAAAAAAATGCTTTGAAATTAATTGATTACGATGAGTTTAGTTTTCATATTGCTCAAAGTTCTGTATTCAAATTGATTCTAAATATGATATTGCGATATATTAATTATATGCCGTATTAATTATTACATATTAATTATTATTTAAACATTTTTATTTCAGGAGTTAAGAAACTAGGCAAAAGTAAGTATATATCTATATAGACAAAGTTAGAGAGAAAGAGTAACAGAGATAAGAGTAAAATTAATCATAAAACAGCAAATAAACTTCAAAAATAAATATATACGAAATATTTATATAATAATTAAATGCAAATTATTCTTTTTTCCAGTACTACTTTAATTTTAAAATTGCAGTAGGAGACATGGAGATTATGTTTAAATGTTATCAGACCAGAATTAGAGTTGTTTAAAAAGGGCTTAAAAATTCTAAAAGTGATAATAAAGTTACGATATTGCAAACAGAAAACTCTTATTTTTTTTCTTCATTTTTTTGATTCGCCTTTTAAACATTTAGAGGTCAAGCAAGACAAAGTTAAACATTTTGCTGGAAGAATAAAGCATATCATTTGTGAAAAATGCATTAAATGATCGAGATTCATTTTTTTTTTATTGTTACTTTTCCTTTTTAGAATTTTTAAGATCCATGGGAATTCTGATTATGAATCGCGAATAAAAAAATAAGTAAACGGTGCTTATTAAAAAACTTTCTTAACCAATTTGGTCTTTCCTATCCATTGAAATGGTATACTTTAAACATTTTCTTAAACAAGTAAGCACATAGATTTCGAAATTTTAAGTTTTTCTAAAATTAAGTTACAAAATATGTCTACACACGGCTCAGCCTCTACACGGTTTTTTATTGGTAGTCCAATCAGACCATTGTGAACATTGTCGAACGAGTCATTTAATACAAAATCTAGTTGAAATAAGAAATTGGTAGCAAATATAGGACTAAAAATTTGTTTTATTTATGAATATTATTGGTTTGCCTTATTCATTTGTCAACCACTACAGATACAATTCTCAAATATATATGATAAATTTCTCTCAATAACTTTTATGAAAGCTTTTGGGTTCATGCGCACAAGTGGTTCGCTTTTTAAATAGTCTGTGCGGACTATTATAAAAGAACGTGTGGAGGCTTTTTGATATAGGAGATGATGGCTCAGCTAACGAGAAAATGTGTCATGCATGTCTGTCTAATTCCTCTGAAATATTTTGTTATTACATCATTTATGGTTGTTACCAGCTTGCAGTTTTTCGGTTGACAATTTTAATAACTAATTTCGAAATTTGAAGGAAATAAATAGACATCGTTTCCTAAAGAGAATGCAGTAAACCGTACATTTCCGTCGCCTTCGTTTTATTAAACTGATTTGCTGAATTGTCAATCATTTTTGGGTAACTAGATATAGGGAAAATAATTAAATTCACTTTTTATTGCGTTTTCTTTAACTTAAAAGTTTGTTTTGCAAGTATTTCAATAACTTGAATAGAATTTTCTATTCGTAAGATCATTTCAGAAACTTGTTAATGTGTCCTTAAACAAATGTTTTTTATTACTGAATTTAGTTATTAACAATATTGTATCTTTCTTTGTCTTTCCATAGAAATGGATAAACAGTAAAGTAGAAGGAAATGGAATCTCTCTCTGGAGCATGCATGGAATTTTTGGTTGTTGTAATTTCCCAATTTTGAATTAGATATAAAAAACGTTAATTGTATTTCAAAATGCTTTTTAATTGTATTAAAATACAATAAAATGATGATTATGAATAAATTCCATTTTTGATCAAAAATTTTTAAATTTATGTATTGTTAATTATATAATGCTTCTCACATAAGAAGTGGGCTGCTTCGGATACTGAGCAACGATAGCAGCGTGAAAAAGGAAAATAGCTATTTAAAAGGTGAGAATCAGTGTACCAGTATTAACATGAGAGCATTTAACAGTGTTTTTCTAAACTCTGTCGCCAAGAAAAATAAAAATAAGCGACGATTTAAGTCAACGCCTCCTACAACTGAAAGCCTCCACACGGATTTTTTATAGGTAGTCCGATCTGACCACTATGAAGACAAACCAGTTTAGAAAAGAGCCATTTAATAGAAAATCTAGTAAAAATAAAAACGTGGTAGCAAATATATCTCTAAAATTTCGTTTAATTTATGAATATGTTTGGTTTGTCTTATTCACTTGTCAACCACTACAGATTCAATTCTCAAATATATATGATAAATTTCCCTCATTTACTTTCAAAAAAGGATTTGGTTTCATGCGCACAACTGATTCACTTTTTAAATAGTCTGCGCAGACTACTTAAAAAAGGCCGTGTGGTGGCTTTATGATGTAGGAGGTGATGTTTAAGTGGTTACAGTCACACGGGGTTCAAAGCTGTAATTTTAAACTACTATCTTAATGTAAAGAAATATATGAGTTTCAGAACAGACTAATAACACTTATTAAAGCTAGAAACATCATGAATAAAACACAAATGAAAGTATATATAAATGGAGATATTATAGTTCCAGTTCTATAAATTCCTCATTGTCTAAACGTCAAATGATGGTTGAGAAGTAAATAGACAAACACACGTGCAAAGTGGTTTAACCAGAAAAGGACAGAGGAACTAGTTTGAACAAAGAAATAAACAGATAGAGATAAGAAATAAGTGTGAGAGGACTTGGGACCAGGGGGGGGGGGTAACAGAATTAATTAAAATAGACTTCCAAATATTGGGAAAAGGTGGCATACTAGAAAAATCATTAACTGGATTATTAGAACTTTTCAAAACATAGAATGACTGAATAGAGTTTGGAAGGTGAAAAGCAGTGTTGAATAATTTAAGTGGAAGAAAATTCTAACTTGTGGATTGAATTTCAACTGCTTCGAAATTTCATCTGTTTTTCGAATCAAGTTTACAATTTCAGCTGTTTAGAAAAGTTAGAATTAGGTTATTAAATTTCTATTTTATTTGGAGACATAAAATTGTAAAGCTTCGAGAATTCATGAGCATTAAATAGCAGAGGGCTTAGCCTTTAATGTGAGTAAAATAAATTTTAAGAAACAGCAAGGTATAAAAATTGAGAATTTAAATAAAACTTTGGAGAAAAGAATGAGAAGCTCGGTTAAAAGGAACTGTATCAGAGTTTTCGAGCACTACCGAACAGAATCCGAGCTCGCTTGTGATTATAAAAGAAGCATTAAGAGCTTTTCGCCGATAAAAATTACATGTTCTTCTAATAGAGGAGAAAATCTTACAAAATCCCTTCGATGCTACGATTAGAGAAAAGGCACAGATTAGTTCAAACTTCGAATTATCAACAGTAATTTTAAGATAATTATTTTTCTCTCGTCTGTTTATATGCTGGATTTATTTTATTAATGGACTAGAAAAATTATGCATAAAACACGGGGGGATAACTAGTGTAAAACCCTCACCTCCTACATCAGAAAGCCTCCACACGGTTTCTTATAAGTAGTCCGCGCAGACTATTTAAAAAATGAACCGGTTGTGCGCAGGGAACCCATATTCTATTCTAAAGTTGACAGAGAGAAATGTATCATATATATTTGAGAATTGAATCTGTAGTGGTAGACAAGTGAATAAGACAAACCAATCATATTCATAAATTAGACAAGTTTTTAGACATATATTTGCTACCACTCTCTTATTTTTACTAGATTTTCTATTAAAGGGCTCTTTCGCAAACTGGTTTACCTTCATAGTGGTCTGATCGGACTACCTATAAAATATCGTGCAGAGGCTTTCAGTTGTAGGAGGCGTTGATGAAACTACCGTAATGCATAATAATGGCATTTCTGGTGAAAATAATTCTTGTTAATGGAACCCAAATATACGGTATTTAACACGTTCACGCCGGCGGTACCACCCGTGGCACACCGGAGTAAAAACTGGTAACAAATAAATTTCATTTTTTAGTTTTTTTCCGGGAATAATAAAAATCCATAACTACCAATTGATTTTAACGGATGCAATTTTTATATTGAATTGCTTCTTCACCGAGAAAAATTTCCGTCCAATACTATCAAAATCAGTGAAAGTGAGGTTCCCAGCTGGGTAATGGACACCATGGATTTACTTAAACAACAACAAACTGAACTCAATAAATCTTTATCTCAGCAATTAAATGACATCAAAACAATATTTGATACTAAGATGTCCGCATTGCAACATAGTATCGATAAACTTCAAGCTGAAAATGACGAACTACAAAAAATCAACAAACAAAATGCAGAATCAACAATCACAATCCCTGATACACCTACAACTCCAGTAACAACATCACCAAAGAGAAGTAAAAACCGAAAGAAAACAACATCTAAAAGCAAAACAGAACAACAACAATCTACAAATAATAAGAATAACAACGAAGTGGACAATAGTAAACAACAAACAGTGACCAAAAGAAATAGATCTTCCAGCACAGATGAAGAGGAACCAGCCAGTAATAAAAAACTGTTAACTCAAAAACAAACTACAAACCCAAATATGCCAGCAGATGGAGACACCATACACCAACCTTCAACAAGTACCACCCCACCGCAACGTCAACGTGAAGTAACGACTACACACTACGAACATGAAAAAAATACTATTAATCAGCAACAGGACACCAGCGATGAAGAAGAAATGGATGACAATGAGGATTATCAGTATCAAAGACCCAGCAAACCAAGAATACCACCAATAATAATAAAAGATAACAATGTAAAATGGATGCAACTTAAACAAACTCTACGAGAACAGAAAATTACAGGATTCGAAGGTAAACACACTGGGGAATACCTTAAACTGCATTTCTTTGATATAAATATGAGGCGTCAAGCAATAAATATATTAGATAATTTACAAGTCAAATATCACACCTTTCAACTGAATGAAGAGAAGCCATTAAGAGTTGTTATTAAAAGTATTCCAACAGACATAACCTCAGATGATGTACACCGAAACTTAATCAATTATGGATATACACCAAGAAACGTCTCTCAAATGAAAAAATACTCCGATCAAGGCATTATAAATCTACCACTACACATCATAACTCTAGATAAAACCGAAAGTAACAAGGATATTTTTTATCTTACACGTTTTATGGATCTCGTTGTCACTGTATCAACCTACAGAGGGCGCCGTGGATTCACTCAGTGCCACAGGTGCCAACAGTTCAACCATGTGCAGGCATCCTGTCGGCACACACCAAAATGTCTCAAATGTGGCCAGGAGCACCTGACTCACCTTTGTAAAAAACCCAGAACAACACCAGCAACATGTGCCAACTGTGGAGGTGCTCATCCTGCAAACTATAGACAGTGCCCAAAATATCCAGCTTCCAAAACCATCATCAACAATAGACCTAGCTACTCAAATCACAGAAATGATCCTGGCTACAATAACTCCAATTCCAACTCTTATGCAGATATTTTAAAGTCATCAAACCAAAAAAGCACCAACACTCTACAACTTGACACAACAACAATAAAAGAAGCCAGATCATTACTTGCAGAATTAAAGCTCTTTGTGGGATTTATGCAGGACAACGAGAGTTTTAACATGTTCAAAAGAATTCAAAAAGCAGCCCAATCAAACCAACAAGAAGAAGAAGATGAATATTAAAGTAGCACAAAAACCTTTCATCAACATATATTTTTGGAATGCCAACGGAATACTAGCAAAACAGCACGAACTAAAAAATTTTATTTTAGATCACAACCCGGACATCCTAATAGTTACAGAAACTCATCTCAACCCAACCTTCAACTTTACAATAGCAAACTATAAAACATATAGATGTGATAGAAGGTACAGAGGAGGCGGCGTAGCACTACTAGCAAAAAACAGCCTGATCACAACAGAATATAACTCTACAGATGACAGTGGCTATGAGCAAATATCAATACTTCTAAAATATCAAAATCAGAACATCAAAATCACAGGTATCTACAACTCACCAAGGAATAAACTCACAGACGACGACCTAAGACTCCTATTTCCACCCAATCTGCCAACAATTGTAGCAGGCGACTTCAATGCTAAACATACAATATGGGGCTGCAATAATTCTAACCATACTGGAACTCTGCTTAGAAACCTCATCATAAAATATCAACTTACCGTTATAGCTCCTACTTCTCCCACATATATTCCGAATCTTCTCAACCACAGATCTGACATTCTAGACATTGCAATAACCAACATCCAAATCCCCATGGTCGCCTGCACCCTAAACCACCTGTCATCTGACCATCTGCCTGTACAATTGCTCGTCGGGCTAACCATCAAACACTTTGAAAAACCTAAACTGAAAACAGACTGGAATCTCTACAAAAACATACTCACCATTAACAATAGCAGTTTACCAACCCTAGAAGACGAGCCTACAATAGAAACATATATTCAACAAGTACAATCTGAAATCCTAGAATCCTATAAAAGATCAACAGTTGAAACCAAACAAATTGCTCATCACTACAGACTCCCACTTGAAATTAAAAACATCATCAGACTTAGAAACTACTACAGAAAGCGGTATCAACGAACAGCAGATCCTTCATACCTCAGTGAAATCAGAAAACTTAATAAACAGATTAAAAAACAAAGTAAGAAATACAAAAATCAACTCTGGCAAAACAAAGTCGCGTCCCTCTGTACCAATGATAACTCAGTCTGGAAAATGGCAAAATTATTTAAAACAGCACCGCAAATAAACAGACCAATCAACGGACCAACTGGCACAACATACTCAATAGAAGAAAAAGTAGAAATATTTGGAGATTCCCTTCAAAACCAATTTTCGCCAAATTCAAACTCAGATCTAAATCACCATAATTCAATCACCGAAAAAGTAAACAACTTCCATGAAGATCATCCTATACCAGAAACAATAGAACCTACAAACAATGAAGAAATCTGTAATATCATCCGAAACCTAAAAAACAATAAAGCTCCAGGTGAAGACGGAATCAAAAATATCATGATAAAACTGCTACCACCAACCTATATTCAGAAGATCACACATATCATCAATAGCTGCCTTGCATTAAATCACTACCCTCAAATCTGGAAAAATGCATCAGTTATTCTATTTCTCAAGAAAAACAAAAATCCAAGTTGCCTTGAGAGTTACAGACCAATCAGCCTACTAAATATATTTGGAAAAATCTATGAAAAAATAATTTACAACAGAATCAAGCCACTTTTAACAGCCCTTCCCGATGAACAATATGGATTCCGACAAAAACTAAATACAACCAAACAGCTACTTCGAATAATAGACTACGCCGGAAGTGCAATAGTAAACAAAGAAACAATAGTTTTCCTAATGATCGACATCTCAAAAGCATTTGACAAAGTATGGCACACCGGTACAATATTCAAACTAATGCAACTAAATTTTCCTCCTGGACTCATCAAACTTCTATCCTGTTATCTCTCAAACCGAACATTTCAAGTGACTATCCAAAACTGCATCTCATCAAAAAGAAACATCTTAGCCGGAGTACCTCAGGGCAGCATACTTGGACCAATTTTATATATACTTTACACCTATGATTTCCCTATAAATAAAGCAGATTACAATAGCATTACAGCCTTCTACGCAGATGATACTGGTATAATAATCAAATCCAGAAATCCAAACTTAGCTCTAATAAAACTACAAGAACGAATAGATGAAATAGAAGACTGGTGTAGAAAATGGAAAATAGCCGTAAACGCCGACAAATCACAAATCCTCATCATACAAAAAAGAAGAATTAAAATTTCACCTCAATGCAAACCGAAACTGTTCAACATTCAAATTCCAATAGTTAAGAGAGCAAAGTACCTTGGACTCATAATTAATAGCAAACTCACTTGGAGCGACCATATTAAAAATATAATAGACAAAGCAAATGCAGCAGTTAATATCATCCAACCTCTCATCTATAACCAAAATGCCTCACTAAAAATCAGAAAATTACTATACACCTCTATGATCCGACCTATACTTACATATGCTTCACCTGCCTGGACTACTATACCCGAACACCTAATGAAAAAGCTCAACCAATGTCAAAATAAAATACTCAGAAAAATCACTCGTGCCAGATGGTTCATACGTAATTCAAATATCCATAAAGATCTCAAAATTCCGTTTCTATCCGAATATATATATAAATTAAATGCAGACTTCTACGATAAAGCCATAAAATGCAGCACAGCCAACTTCAATCAGATTTTTAACTTCGAGAACTATAAAAAAGACGAAAAACTAAGACCAATAGCCGCTCATTTCACCTCCGACTCCTCATACAACAACTATCAGCATAAGTAATAGTCATCAATTCCAGCATCTATAGTCTACATCAATAATCCAAAGCATCAAACACTTTACCAATACTGAAATCCTGACTTATGTTACTTCACGTTGACAATCAAACCACAGCCATCCACAGTTTAACAGCAAGTTGCTCTTATTATTTTCATTTTCTTTCAGTTATACAAGCAAGGTGCTTGTTTAAATGCTTATTCTATTCAATGCTCATATGTCATTTGTGCTTGTTGTACATATCATAATGCAATTCATTTTCAATGCTTAAATATCAATTGTGCTATTTATATTTATGATAATTTTTGTTTATTTCAAAAATCATGATTCATATTAATTTTTCAAATTATGTTTAATTTATCAAGCAAATATGCTTGGTCTCTTGTTTTTGCCACCTTAAGGCTGCATAATTCAAAATGTTTTTAATTCAACCTGTAAATATTTCATGATGAATGGGTTGGGGGCCGCTGCGCGGCCCAGGCACCCAATTTTTGATAAATAAAGAAAGAAAGAAAGAAAGAAAGAAAAATTTCCTTACAGTGAATTGTTATTGTTGAGAATAGATTAACTCCTCTTCAATATTATCTAATATTGAAATAGTTCTTCAACCAATATTTTCTCTTTTTCGTCCCGCTTTCATGTCTGGGTGTGAATAGCCGGCGCGAACGTGTTAAAATTCATTCATCCTCATTATCCTATATTCCATCATTATTCTCATTTGGGATTTTTTCCTTCATGTGGTAATGGTTTATAAAAAATTTTGGTTTTCAGGATTTTACTTATTTTTACCAACACTATTAGTTAAAAATACGAAATTGAAAAGAAAATTTAACTAAATAAATGGTTTTTCTGACATGTATTATAAAACCATATTATCACAGATTATAAAACCTAATTTTATCGCTAATTTTACAAAATTTGTTGCCAAAGAGCTTCGGTAAAAATTAATAAGCTTTTTGGTGCTCTCATAGAGCCAGAAGTACGGTATATTTTATCATATACAGGTAATTTTGGCCATACTTTTTTTCTCAGCGAGTCATGTTTCCTATATCTCTATCTACTTTATTATTGCTCATTTTTTAAATTCAACAAATAAATGAAATTAAAATAAGTTCAGCAAATATTTTATTTATAAATAAATTTTTATTCGTTTTTCTTCAAATTTTTTACTACTGAAACTATATTTTTGTTTAAAAACACGATTCTCAGAATATCTATTTTATTTTTATCCGGTACTCGACGAGATTTGCTTATTCTTTAATTATTTGTTATTTGATTAGTTGGTTAGTGAAAACTTATATCTTTTGCTGCAAATTAATTTCTTTATTTTTAATATTCATTTATCAAATGGTTCATTTTTTCAATTATTGCTTAGAATAAAAGTTCCCATAAGAGACCAGTGTGTGCCAAATGATTCATGGATGTTAAGGCTCTACAATGTAGGGATTGCTGATTGTGCTTTGCGCACGGGCAGCCTTTACTTTTCAGACAAACTGATACCCATCGATCTGTAGCAGGGTGGGCTTCAAGCTAATTTTGGGGATCAAACCACAGTTCTTCACAATTGTTCAGTCCCTTACCTCAAAATTCCTTGACGAGAATAACTAAGTATAAAATCGTAAATCGTTCAGTCCATTGACCATTCAAAATACCTTGACGAGAATAACTAAGTATAAAATCGTAAATTGGTAATATATTGGTTCTTGCTAACTACAACAACAACTACAACAATATATTAGTGGAATCGTAGTAGTAATTTATTTCTATTGCTCTACTAGACTATAAGGGACAGTCTGGGAAACATTCCTAAGAATGATCCGAAGACATGCCATCACAATTTTGATCATCAGAAGAGGAAAAAAAACATACTGCGAAAATATTAGCGACAAAACTTTTTTATTGCAAATTTTGAATTATATGCTTATTTAAAATTCGGCCACGTAAATTTCCTTCGGAAAAATGGGATTTACCCCCGTCCAAATTTATGTGTTCTCGGCACCTCTGATTCTATTTTTTAAAAGTCTCTGATTTGGCAAGATATTTCTTCTCATGCGCAAAATTGATGATTAATTCACACCTTTTGCATTTTTTTAAGGTCCCAGGTAACTTTAAGTACGGGCAAATAACTTATATTTTAAAAATTATTAAAGGTTTTTAAAAATCGCCAATTTTTACACATAGATGAAAATTATCAAAATCATTACCTTACTCCATTTTTATTGCAATTTTTTATGAGCCCAGATAATGCAGCGATGTTTAAATTAGACCGCACACGCTTTTCATTTCCCCAAAACTGTGGCTTTTCGCCATATGGAAGTTTTGTGCCATTTTGAGGTTAAGCATAGACAGCGCTGTCTTCAGATAGACTGAACTTGAGTTAACAGTCATGAGTAACTGCTGCAAACTCACATTAAATTATGAATATTAACTTATTAAAATAGATTATTATTCACAAAATGTATGACGATGGAGCCTTAAATGAAAAAAAAAAAGTCTTAATGCATTTGTGACCAGCACTAAATGTTAATTTGAAAAGAACTGTTCAGAGCATTCAAATGGTATTTAAAAAAAAATCCCATTAATATAAACTAACAAACATTATAAGCTTCATGAGAACACATGACTGCAATACTTTTGTGTCCTCACTAGACCTTTGTTCGATCAAACTCATAATTAATTAATATTGAAAACTCAAGTTTAAAAAAAATTCTGCATTTTTATTCACTATTCTAGAGCTTCAATACGCCATCTAGCGGTTATTCACGAATTTAGCCAAACGGGTAAAAGTTTGGTTTTGGACAGGTTTCTATAGTTAAAACTCGAAAAAATGAAAATGGGTTTTGTAATCTTAGGAAGTTGCATAATAAGTGCAAAAAAAAAAAAAAAAAAAAATTATTATTATTTTCCTATGTCTAAAAATGTTAGAATTTACACATAACAATGAAACATATTTTATATACTTCGTCGAATATATTTAATGAATTATAGGTATTTCATGAATACACTTTAGAAAACAATTAGAAAACTAACAGAATAATAACGCACCTCGTTCACTTTTTATAACATATACGTAAACGAAATATTTAAAATAATATATTTATAGAAAAGAAAATTCCGTAAAAATAAAATGTTGTTTAACAATATATTAATATATTCAATAATGGTATTATATTAATAACAATTGATAAGGATTAACATATAAATCTAAAAAATATTTTGTTAAATAACATTCGTCCAGATCTAGACACAAAAATAAAATCCAGCATATGAAATGTGGATAACACATGTTTAAACTCTAAAATAAACAATTAACACAGGAGGTAATTAACTTTTCAATAAAAAAAGAAGAAAATTTTCAAACAAGAGAAGCATGATTGATAAATTTAATTTAACCTTTGAAGAGAAATTTACCCGATTAAAATGTTTCTAAATCATTATTTTAAACGAGAGAATGCAAAAAGAACTTGTAGCGTATCTACCACTACAAAATTACAATTACAATTCATTAGTATATAAAACATCTTAACGCAATTCTATGATTGTGTACCTTTTCATGGATGAAGGTTACCATTGTCTATAATAAGGGTTTCCAACTTACATGAGGCATCACCTCCTACATTAAAAAGCCTCCAATTGATCTTTTACAAGTAGACCACGCAGACTATTTTAAAAGTGAACTAGTTGTGTGAGCATAAACCCAAAACCTTTTATAAAAGTAATTGAGAGAAATTTATTATATATATTTGAGAATTGAATCTGTAGTGGGGTTGACAAATGAATAAGGCAAACTAATAATATTCATAAATAAAACGAATTTTTAGTCGTAAATTTGCTACCACTTCCGAGTTTTAACCAGATTTTGTATTAAATGACTCGTTCGGAAAGTGAATATCCTTCACAGTGGTCTGTCTGATCGGACTACCTATAAAAAACCGTGTGGAGGCTTTCAGTTACAGGAGGCGTTGCATGAGGTCGGGGGCCACAATTAAAAACATAAATCAAGTGGCGAGCCGCAACTTTATAAAAATTTTGTGTAGGACTCTTTTATGTTTGAAGGAACGTTAAATATTACTGTCAGATTTTTACCAATACAAAAGTTTTGAATCACAAATTAAAATAAGAAGTAGATTTTTAAAAATATTTAATTGCATATTAAAAAATTCGGGCTATAATAACTTTAATGTGCACCCATGTATTAAACAATTAATGTGCAACAGATATCTAATTGTTAAGATATAAAACTTTAAAAAGGTTGGTATTAAAACTTACATAGAAGCACACAAAATGTTCAATGACAAAATTGAGATTTGTCTGCTGCAACCACCAGAGAATAGATATTTAAAATTTACAAATGTGCGTGTAAATATTTTCTTCGAAAATGAGTGGTTTCAAAAAGTTAAATCGGAGAATTTCTTCGATAAAATTTCTAATACACACATGCTAAATTATATTCACAAAATACAAAAAAATTAAATAAAAAAGAGCAACATACACGATTATTTTTGTACTTGAATAAATAATATTTTCTTGGATGCAAAACCTGGGAAATAATTTTTTTTTGCACCGTTGGTATGATAAATTTCGTAGAAACGAAGAAATTAGGTTTTTATTAACGAGAAAATTATTTCAAACCCATATAGATTTTACGAAAATTGTCCGCAAAAAAATGACAACTAAGATATTTTAGTTCACAGGCCGGATGAGGCCCCCGGGCCGCCATTTGGAAACCATTCGTCTATAACTACTCACACCCCACATTTGTGACCTTCGGACGTGATGTGAATACGCCTATCTTGGCAGAAATGCCCACCTCGATATGAACAAGCTTCAATGGATGGTCCACATTGAATAATTGACTTGCTACTTGTGACTGCGTCATTATCCACCTCTTATCGCTGTTGCTGCTCAGTTTCGATCATACACAACGCCTGCTAAAAGGCAACACAGGAGTGACGTGAACTTAATACAGCTCTCACGATCAGCAAAAAGTACGGTGATCTTAATACAGCTCTCCCGGTTTTTCACAAAACAGCATTAAAATCAACTAGTGGTATCCGTTCATCGAATTATATCACAGATATAATTCGGGGAGTACTGTAGCGTATCAACCACTACAAAATTACAATTCCCTAGTTAGTATATAACACATGTTAACTCGATTCTATGTTGGGGTACTTTTTCATAGATGAAGGTTGACATTGTCGATAACTACTCTCCCTGCAAACAAATGCCAATTCCCGCAAGCCGGGGAAATGTACTTAGCGATTATCAACTCGTCTGCTGTCACGGATACCACAATTGGGGAATATTGGTATATATTTTTGCAGGCCTGTCAGATGTGCCCTGCTCAGGGCCACTCACTGACCCCAGCGATTAAACAGGAGTAGAGAACATGCAATATGGAAATCATCTTAATGAACTTGTGTGATTTCTTCCCCGACGAGTCCAGTGTTAGCATGCAATCTGATTCATGTTACACTTATGAAGTAAGCCAGGAACCCGATTTCTCCAAGACAACATTCGACTTTTTTTTTCCCTTTTCTCCATACGTGGACACGTACCTAGGTTTGCAGAACCCTTACCCGTGTAGTCCAAATCTGGCTACCAGTCCAGCTCGCCACAAACCGGTGAGCTGGCCTGATCAGTGGAAATTTATTATAAAAAAATTTGCATATTACATAATATATATAAAAATTTCAACAATAAAATTTAGTAAGTAACATTGAAAGTCTTGCAGAAGACAATGAAGTGCATCACATTTGTTTAAAAGAAAGAAAAAAACAAACAATGAAAGAAACAATAAATGAAGTAAAAAGAACAAGAATAATAAAAGAAACGAATTTCGTTATATACATAAAAAGTAAAAAAGAGAAATATAAAGAAAAAGAATAAAGAAAAATGAAATGTAATGTATCATCATAAATGAAATGTATCATGTAAGACAAAATAAAAAATTTAAATATATGAATATATAAATTTTTTATGAAAGACAACGTTTTTTTTTTTTTTTTTTTTTTTTTTTTTCAGTATGCAGTCTATAATCGTAATGAGGTTAACTTTAAAATTTTATTAATTTATCATTAATGGATAAGATATTCATTGTGTTTTTAAGTTTAGTATTTAATGTCCTGTTAGTTAGGAAGTTTTTCTGCCAATTGTATAGGTTAGATTGATTCGGCGGACGGGTATGCCAAGAGGCAGTGTAAATACATTCAGTAAGATAGTGCTCTGGAGTGCCCAGTTGGCCACATGTACATTGATCAGTGTCAGTTATGTTTAGGAATTTGAAATATGTAGGGAATTGGCCATGTCCAGTAAGGAACCATATTTCTTGCTTTGTAGGTATAGATTTAAAGTAGTTTATTTTGGGAATAATTTTATAAAGTTTTCAGCCTTTGTCAATGTTATCCCAATATATTTGCCAGCCTTTATTTTTTTGAAGTTTTGAGTTGTTTCTTGAGAAAAGAAATAGGATACGGATAGAAATAGTTTTGTTTATTAGTCGTGGATAATTTGGCGAGGGCATCTGCTTGTTCATTGCCTTGTCTGTTTTGATGAGCTTTAATCCATGAAAGTTGTATATTAGTGTTAGATAAGAGTGTTTGGATTTTAATTGAAAGTTTATTGTTTGTACAAGAATTTTTCAATGAGAAAAGAGCCAATTTCGAATCTGACCAAATAGTATATTGTTGAATATTGTTAAAATCATTTTGGTTTTTTTTATATGTAAAATGTATTCAAGAATGGCTAGTAATTCAGCTTGGAAGATGGAATTATTTTTGCTAAGAGTTAAATTTTTTGAGAAATTTATGTTGTAAAATGCAAAGCCTGCACCTGTCTCCATTTTAGAGCCATCTGTAAAGTAATTGTGCATATTTAAATGATTATAATTATTGTTTTCTTTAAGATTAATTACATTCTTTAAGTAGCTTGAAGGATGAAAGATGGGGATTGGTTGCTTTGTATCAAAATCATTGTAACAATATGTTATATTATCATGTATTATGTCCTTTCTAAGTTGAGTAAGAGATGCCAGACTGGAAATCAATTCAATCTGTTTATAAAGAGGGGGAATACCACAATGAACTTGGAGTGCGGCTGTGGAAGTAGAATGGTAGGTTCTGGAGATATTTAATAGAAATTTCCGTTGGATTGTTTCAAGTGCTCTCATAATTCTTGGGGAGATATTGCTTGCCCAAACACAGGATCCATGAGAGAGGGAAGGGAGTATGACTGTCTTGTATATAAATTTTCTTGCGGTGTGATTGATGCCCCAAGTTTTTGTATTTATTTTTGCTAAAGAGCTTAAGAGGTTATTAGATTTGTTTTTAAGGATTTCAATATGGGGACCCCAGTTTAGATTTTTATCCAAAATTACGCCGAGATATCTGAAATGGTTTTTTTGCGTTATTTTTCGTCCATTAATTTTAAAGATGGGGCCTCTGTTAGATTTCTTGAAGTATATGAAAACTGACTTTTCCATTGAAAGCGTTAGTTTATTATTAATCAACCAATCATGAATTGTATTAAGTGTTCTGTTTGTTGTATTTTCTAGATCTCTCCTCGAGTTCGCGTAGGTAAGAAATATTATATCATCAGCAAATGCCTGTATTATATGACTATTGTTAAGAGTAATAAGAAGATTATTAATAAATAGATTCCAGGCTGTTGTTCCAAAGCATGATCCTTGTGGGCAACCTTTGTAGATTTGTTTAAATGTGTAACCTTGATTGGTTGAAAGAATGGCTGTCCTATTTGTGTTGATGTTTTCAATGATGTGGCATAAATTTATTGGCATATTGGATTTTGAAAGTTCTTTATAGATTAGATTATATTGAATATTATCGAATGCGCTTTTTATGTCCAGCGAAACCGCCGCTACATGTTTGTATTTTTGTTTTATTTGTTTAAATTCTCTAAGAAATTATTCAAAGCGTGATTTATTGATTTACCGTAACGGAATCCAAATTGAGTATGTGATAAGATGTTATTCGTTTCTAGATGAAAGTTGATTCTCTTTGTAAGAAGTTTTTTCAAGAATTTTCCTAAGCAAGGTAAGAGCGTAATTGGTCTATATGATGCAAGTTGTTTAGGATCCTTGCCTGTTTTAAGAAATAAAAGTACAAGACCTTTTTTGAAATGATCAGGGAATGAGTGTAAGGTTAAGCATTTATTAAAAAATTTTGTTAAGAAATTACCAAAAAAGTAAAAAAGATTTTTGACGATTATGTAATCAATACCATCAATTCCTGGAGCTTTCTTGTTGTTTAGGGATTTAATTAAGCTTGAAAGTTCAGTTTGATTAAACGGTGGATCTACAGTGAGATTGGAGTAATGAAAATTGTCTATTGGTAATAAGTTTGTGTCAGGGAAAAGATTTTCAAGTATTAGTTTCGCCTCATCTAGTGGGGAGTTTGTATTGTAAATATCTGTTGTTATCGAGGGATGTGTGCTATTACGAAATGTCGTTTTGTAGTGAGCACCAAAGGTGTTACGGGAGTTTTTGCAGAGCATTTTCCAACTGTCAAATTTTGCTTTTATGATTTGTTTCTTATATTGGGCTCTTTTTGAATTAAAGATTGATTTATATTTTTGATGTTCGTCAGCTGATGTAGATATTTGATATCGTTTTCTAAAGGCGTGAAGTTCTTTCTGTAAAATTGATAATTTGGAATTCCACCAAGTGGGATTATTTATTTTATTAAAGGTTTTAGTTTTATAAGTGCTTTTGCAAGACATAAAGATTTTGACTATTAGATCATCTGTGAAGGTGTTTAATGCAGGTGCGTCATTTATATTATCTAGTTTAGAATTTAGGTCTGGAAGAAATTTTGAAAATTGTTTCTTAAATTTTCGATGATTACCAAATTTGGTTCTAAATCTTTTAAAAGAAGAGAAGGTGAAAGAATCATTTAGCTGTATCAATATATATTTGTGATCTGAATTTGATTCAATGTCTAATACAGACCAGTTAGAGTAATTTAGTATATCAAGACTATTTGTTAGACTGAGGTCTGGGAAAGAAGAAGTCTGAGAGGTAACAAAAGTAGGAGGTGCATTAGGATTGTTTAAGATCTTAAGATTATTCGAAGTTATAAAATCCATGAGTGCCTCACCCCTTGCATCTGCATTTTTGTAGCCCCAGAACTCGTGATGGGCGTTGAAATCACCGCAGATTAATAAATTTGTATAAATCGAGAATTTCGATATAAGTTGTGTTAAGTCATTTATTAAATAGATATCACTATCAAAAGGTGAGTTATAAAAAGATACGAGCGATTTAGGATTATCATTGGATTGTAGAGAGATAGCGACAGAATGTTCTAAAGAGATCAATTGTAGAGGGTTGATTGATTTATTCACAATAAAAATAACACTCTTGTTATTCTTTGAGTGAAATAGTTTCCATGATAGTGCAAAACCTAAAATATTACCTTTAGGACAATAGGGCTCCTGAAAACAGACCGCATCAATTTCCAGCTCAGCAGCTGAATTTTTGAGAGTAAACATTGCAGATTTACTCCTTTGTAAGTTTATCTGTAGAATTTTTAAATTTTCCGAATTTGTTGAAATTGAGAATTTTTTGAGGCTATTATTGTAATCGTTTTACATTGTCATAAAAGTTAGACTTACAAACAGTTAGATAAACAACAGTTTTTTGCAATTAAAATAAATGAATAAATAAATAAATAAAAAAAAAATGGCGGCTTTGCTCCTTCGAAGATTTTTCTGTAATATATTAAGTTCATAAAGATCGGTATTGATTGCGCATTGTTTAATATCATTAACGTATGGATTATCCATTAGCAAAATTTAGAAAGAAATTCATAAATAATATATAAATTATATTGGGAAGCTTAAAAAAGGAAGAATAAGAAAAAAGAAAAAAATATATATAAAATTAAAAAAATGAAATTATTATTATTATTATTATTTTCTTTTTTGTTCTGAAAAAGACTTAAAAGAGTGAAAAAAGTTAAAGTGGTTTAAATTAGAGAAAAATAAGAGGGGTAAACATTGTAAAAATGACACGTGAAATGCGAAAGCAAAAAAATAAATAGTAAAAGTTTGAAGAATGAAAAATCAGTGTTTGACCTATTGGCCGGAACGTGGTTGCTTGAGTCTTTTGAGGTAATAGGGACAAGTAGGCGAGGACAGCGGCACGAGCACAGTTGAAGTTGGTTCCATCATCATAGTTCGAATCACTACAGTTTCGGCAGAATTCAGCTTTGGCAGTACATTGATCGGATGTGTGTCGATTTACGCCGCAGCGGGCACAGGTACAGACATTGTACTCACAATTATTTTGGTGATGACCAATTTCTTGGCACTTTCTGCATCGAAGAAGGATGATACGTTTCTTGATGAAGAATTTCTGAAGACCGGTATAGAAAGCCTGTTGCTTCAGTAATCTTTGAGATAGGCGATGGGTAGCTCGAATGACTAGGTGCTGTTTATCCTGTTCTTTTTTGTGCGGGATGGATTTTTCAAATTTGATAGTGTCATAGTATTCGTTGTAATCCCCATTGGTTTTAATGATTTCGATGATTTCCTCATTTGTGAAGCTTGTTGGCGTGTTCAATAAGATTAGCGAAGTGAGCCTTGTTTCTTTATCCTTGTAGTGGAGGCCTGATTCTTTAATTGATTGTATAGCATTTTCTTTTTGCGAATGACTGAGGAACTTCAGTTCAACAAGTTTCTCATTTCGGTATAATTTTTTAATAGGTAGTTTTGGTGCGGAGTTTCCTAACTTTTGCAGGATATCATTAGTAGATACATTTTCTGAAGATTCTATTACTATAGGTTTTGGTGGTTTACTCTGTATGGTTTTGTCGGTGGTTGTAGAAGCTGTAGATTTAAGGTCATCGATTTTTTGATTGATCTCAGTAAGTTGTCTTTCTATAGTGCTCAGATTCGTGTTTGTTGTCGTGTCTGGTTTGGCGATATTAAAAAATAAGTATTTTAGTCTTGAAAGAGCGCTGTGGCCATCCAATCTTGATGTGGTTGGAAGACAGTAGTTTTTTTGTTTATTTCGGTAGTTCAGACTATTCTTAATTTGCTGGAAGAACTGATCCAGTTCTTTATTATCCAGGATAGTTGGGTCCGAAAGTGGAGATTCCTGTACGTCGATAACAGTTTCAGCATCAGAGTCATCATATGAATGAACACTGTTAGTAGTGAGGAATGGCTAGTCAATTGTTGCGTTACTTTTCTTGGAACTCCAGAATTGGCACTGTTGTCTAGAATATGTTGAGATGAACATGATGAGGTTAAAATGTCCCTACTTGAGATTCTTGATTGCAAGCGAGTATTGCGTCCCGGTGTGTTCATGTTATTGGCAGAAAGCCTTTCTTTAGCCATAATATATTGGGCAAGTTTAGGTATAAAAAGTTTAATGTAAAGTTAAAAAAAAGAGAAAAGTGGCAGTGGCGAGTCTGATTCCGACCCCCGCGGGCACTTTAAGATGTTGAAACACTGTAGTGAGGTGTGGGTCCGATGTTCCATTGTAATTATTTATGCAAGAAACTACACTAATAAAGATTAACTTAAAAATGAGTTAAATGTATTAATTCTAATTAAAGTTGAAAAGAACAACAATAAAATGCTTAGGTTGGGTTGAGTGATGTAGAAGCATGTGATAAGATACAATGAATTAACATTGTTGGATGCAAGATATAATGAGCGCAAAAATAAATTTGAGCAAGAATTAAAATTTTTATGCATCAGATTGACTCTTGGCCAGAGATAAAAACTTAAGAAGATGTTAAATGATATGGGCATAGACGGTCGCTATATCGAGATTAATTAGCTAATATAAATAAAATGGGATAAAATGAATGTTGTTCTAAACGTGATTGAGTGCTTCGGCAAATGGTATGGCCAGGGAATGTCATTAAAACAAGTTATTGAAGCGCAGCAGTTTTCTTCTGATGTACTGGAAATAGGAGAAAGAGTATAGCCCCAAGCTGTGTAGAATGCTCCATATGACATTGTGCAAACATATGTGGATAATAGTAAAGTACATGCTAGTAACATATTTAGATTAAAAATATGCAGAGACAAGAATTTTTTTTCTTCTTTTTTTTTTAAAGTACACAAGTAAAACATAATAAAAAAAAAATAAATAAAAAATAGTAAAGCCCTAACATATGTAGGATGGTAATAAAAAGCATTGAAAGAACATATGTAGGATAAGAAACAGTTACTAGTGAGTTTGTAAACACTGACTTTGATATTGATATATGACAACAATAAATTGGGATAAATATTGAGAAGATTAAAATGAAATAAAAAATTTATTAATAAAGAAATGATGGATAAGGCGTGATGAGAAGCATTTAACTGTGTTTGTATTCATGAAGATTGTTTTGATTTTCGTTATGGGGAATGGAACATCAATTAGCATTAAAAAGTGAAATGACTTTAAAAATTTATAAAAAAATCAGAGGATAAGAAGAAATTAAAAAAGAGGATGGCAATTAATCAAAAACAGTGGGGGGAAAGACATATAAAAATATAGACCAAAAAATTAGCGATAAGAAATTATTTAAAGTATACAAGTCAGCGTTTACAAATAGCTAAAAATAACGTAGCGACAGTCTATACTCTATTACGACATATTTTAAAAAGATACTGATTATAATTGTACCAGACCGCCGGTAAAATAAAACTTAAAAAAAAAAAAATCAGAAAGAAAATCACATGAGCGAATGCAATGATGTGTTTTGAGCCAAAAATGAAGACAATAAAATAAAAATATTAGTTACCGAAAGTTGCGATGGAGTTCACTTACAGTGGATGACACGTTAATATGGCGGTCTGATACTCTAAGCCTAGATCAATGGAGCATCGGAATTCAAACACTCAAAAATGAAAAAAAAAGGCCCGCCAGAGGCCGGAAAAGACTCACCGGAAATGCCAAGGGGATTACATATTGGAAATAATTGACTTCGGGGTTGAAAAAGGGGTGATTATTGCTTTTTGAAGAAGTTTCTCAGGACTCCAAAAGAGTTGATGTTACAAAGGTGGCGAGCTAGATCGCTTTTTTACAACAACATTCGACTACACAGTTACGGTGTTGCGGGTTTGATCATTTGTGATGAAATTATACAGGGAACCAGAAAAGATCTGCAGGTTCAATCATGACAGGCCAAATTTATCGAGAGATCCTTTTGGAACATGTACGTACGTATATGTAGAATTGTTGCCATTGGCCAGCAGCGCTTGACCAGATTCATGACGTTATACACCCTCAAAAAATCCAACACCGTCAATGGATCATCTGCAAAGTCCTGTTTGGTGAGCCCCAGGCACGCGAGGATGTGGTGAGGCGAAGCCTGGTCTGAAGAACAGTTGGTGAAAATTTCAAAGTTCTTGGATCCTTCCGAAAATTTCATTGATTTAAGGTGACCGCTTCGAAAGCGGGCAAGAATAGTTCATTCATGTCTATTAAAACCTTGGGCCAGGGAGCCTCCAGGTCGAGAACATCGATAACATGGATGCCTTGGGGGGACATGCCAAGTGGTCTTGTTTTTGTGTTTTATTTTTAGAAGATTTCCAAAAAGGTGAGGGGTGCCGACGGCACAGAGGCCACGCAAGTACCAGCTTTAGCCAAAGTGTCCGCAATCTCGTTCCTTCAAGATCGTCGTGGGAAGGAATCCACTGCAGATGAATCTGATGCGAAATGGAAAGCCGTTTTAACTTTTTGAGATTCCGGGTGATGCTGGAGTATCAATACTCAATATGTAGAATTTCAGTAAGTGGATGACAACACTCGTCCTAACCAAGTAATCGCTGAAAACGGAAGCCTTCAAACTGAGAATATCATCCTTTTGGATATATATACTAGAGGGCTCCACCCCCTGATAATTGAACAAAATTAAAGTCGTTTTCTTGGAGATTAGCTGGCAATTTTTCTGCACCAACATCACATAGAGAGAAAATGATAGGATTGTAAAATGTCAGAGGTCCTTATTATCAGCATTATAAACTTGTATGAAGCAATTTTAATATAAACAATAGTATAAACTTATATAAAACGAGGAACTTTTATTATTTTTTATAATAACTATACGGCATTAGCCGGAGATTAATCTCGGTTTCCGAAGCACGCGTGGCAAAGCCTAACTTGTGTAGACTATATTTGAGGGTGCCCCTTGATTCTCGCCAAGTTGTGATCGTGGTTGATCACCACGCTGGGCGATGGAGAAACCCAATCGTGATTCTGATTGGTTTATATTTGCGCTTTATTTTTAAATGTTCAACGGTATATGTAATTTCAGAGGTCCGTTAGTTCTACGTTGGATACCGGCTGGTAAGGTTACTTTTGCTTCTGGGCAATAAGATCGAAGGTATGTGGGCAGTCATAAAAAGGGACTTTAGAAAAAAAATGTCATCGCCAGTACGGTGCCACAGACGCCATTTTCGAATTATGTGGCGATGGAGGTACGCAGACTCTATTCAAGATAAATTTAGACAGTATCAAACTGTTATTAGAAAATTCAGTGCACCTAAATCTGAGGATATTCAAGCTTAACGAAGAATAGAGTTGTTTTTTTCCTTTTCTTTCTGTGCTTACTCCATTAATTTTTGTTTCGATTCAAAATGCATTTTATTGGGTTTATTAATTTTGCTCATATCGGGTTCATTGCAATTTTATAAAGTTTTGTTGAAATTTTTCCAATGTTTTATTGAAATATCATTATATTTTGGCAGCCATTCCTGTTACCACGGTGTTCCGCGCAAACAGGAATTGCGCCAATTTCGCCAAGGGACACCCTCAAGTATATTTTTACTCCTAACTCACATCATTGTTGATCTTATAGGTCACCGGAAGCTTCCTATATGGGGCTTCATCTCCCCCCTCCCCCAATAATTTAAATTTTAAACTGAAAACAATTAAAATCGAATGAAAAAAAAAACTTTAAAATATGGCGAACAACTTAAAACATGTAATATTTATAAGCTGATGCTGAGTAATATTTCAAAAGCAAAAACCATTGCAAGTAATTGCCCAATTAACTTCAATACTGTCAACTGACAAAATATTTTGTTTTAATTCAGACAAAAAGCAAATTATATAATAAAACAAACGTAACTGAAATTCGACAAATTGAATTAAGCAATTTAATTTTTTTGTCAAATTGAATACTAATAAAAAAACAAATGTAAAATGAAATAATTATGTTATCAATGATCAATAAACATTTTGCGTCTGAATTGTTAAAAAAAAATAAAGTGAAAACAATAAAATTTAAAATTATTTACAATAGATCTCTAAATATTCACAAAACCTAGCTATGTACATTTTTCATTGATTTTTCTTTTCACATCATTTTGTGTACCAATGATTTGCTATTTTATGCATTATTTAAGAAATATCTCAAACAAATCTGAACTTTTAATTAATATTTCTGGCTGAACGAATTTTTGAAGGTAAGTAAAAAACAATTAAAAGTAAGGAAAAACAATGATAAAATTAAAAATTATTTACAAAACTTCCTTATTTACAACATTTCTTATCAATTTCTTTTCCATATCATTCGTTTCAACGTTTCTCCGCCGCGCATTCCGTTGTCGCATATTGATAGCACTACGATTATTTCCCGGTAATTTTGTTATATTCAGCCCTATGTCGCTGTTGATATCGCCTAAGATATTTACGGCGATCCATTTTTTATTAAAGTAAGTATTTTAAAGTAAACTCTGTTCAATATATTTCACGCATTCAATACAAAATAAAAATCGCAACAAGATTTACCTGGTAAGTTTAGTTGTAACAATCCTGCAGACAGCATTATTAAATATTATTACCTTTTCACACACATGCGTTCTCAATTTTGATTGGCTATGTGTTATCATTCAACTCCACAGCGGGTCAGCATCCAAGGTTTCGTGGCCAAAATTAGTATTTCAATAAAATTTCTTTCAAAATTTGGGGGTTTTCATGTGCAGGTAAATTGAATTCATAGTTGAAATTTTGAAGCACACTGAAAATTCCAAAAAACAAAACAAAATGGCGGCTGAAATATGGCGAGCAAAAATAAAAGAAATAATATAGTACTTTTAAATAATTAAATATAGCAATGAAAATATAATAAGTTTCGTAATTTTATATTAAAAATTAAAGGAAATTATATTTTCCAAATAATATTACAAAATAGCACGAATTAATTACGAAATAACGCTTAAACATGAAAAAAACATATTCGGTATATTTAGTCCACCTTTGCAATATGAGCAAAATGGGGCAGGTTTTTTCGAAAGAAGAAACTTCAAAGAAGACAACAAAAAAAGTTTAACTAATTACCTCGTGGAACTTTTTGGAGACAAGTTTCGAAAGTGAGTCAAACATTGTAAAATGTCAAATGATAAGATATAAACTATAAGTTTGTCAAGAGTATTAACTAATTCAACAAATTGAAAAATTGTACTATAATTTCAGACTAATTATTCTGATAAAAATGCAACAGTAAGGTGAAATTCCTATATATATTTCTGAAATATAAATTTAAAAGTTACATTTAAAAAAATTTTTTTAAGCATTTTTATTACTATATTGTACTCTTGTCGGTCCAAAAAGTAAATTATAATGTTTGGAATGATTATGAATACTTAATTTGGGCGATATTAAAACTGCCTACACATATTTTAGTTGAAAATTTAATTTTGATTTTTGGCCAAAGATCATGGTCTTCTGGCTCACTGTGCACTTTCTTCTTATATTATATGTGGTGACCTGCCTACTACAACTCAACGCTGCCACTCCTGTATCCCCGAGCAACGAAGAACAGAAAAAACTAATGTTTTCTTTTCTCTTTCTTGATTCTTCTCCTTTTTCATATATTTCATATATTAACGTTCTGCTTTTGCTATTATCGTTGCTTGTTCGAATATATTTTAATTTATTATTATTCCAAACTATTTATTATATAAATTTTATTAAAAGTAATGTACCTACTTATTTCTCTCAAAAATCATTCCTCCACAAACTGGTGACCTCGGATTTATTACGAATCGCAACCTGCAATGTTGTACGAATATGGAGTTCATATGCCACAATCCTGAGTAACAATAAGTTGTCAAGTGTTATGAAATGCAAGTAAGACATTTTACCTGTGATTTGAAGAAGTTTGCCTCAGTCCAGTGAGTCAACATATTTCGATCAGAATTTTACCTGATCTTATTTATTGAATGATTAATTTATCTGGTGTGTTTAATCTGAGTCGCCAATTTATCTTATTTAAAGTAACAAGAAGCTGTGTCGCTATATACGTATATTGATTATTTTTTCTGTGTTATTGTGTATATTTGACTGATCTAAAATGGTTGACAACAATGCTTCTTCACTATTGGCGCGAGTTGCAGTTAAGCCTCCGCCATTTTGTCGCCAAGACCCATCGTTACGGTTCATTCAACTGGATGCGCAGTTTAAATTGATCCACATTACTGCTGACGAAACTCAGTTTTATACAGCGATCGCCGCTTTAGAATCAGAAGTACTTCAAACAGTTCGTGAAATTATCTTGAGTCCACCGGCGACGGAAAAATACAAATCTTTGAAAGAAAAATTAATTTCTGTTTATTCAGAATCCGAGACAGTTAAAGTCAAGCAACTATTGCAAGATTTACAGTTAGGTGATATGAAGCCTTCTCAATTGTTGTCTAAAATGTCAGACTTATCCGCCGGTAACCTAACGGACAACATTCTTAAAACATTGTGGATGAATAGACTCCCATCAAATATGCAAACTATTTTAGCAGCCAGTAGTGAGCCTCTTACGAAGCTGTCCGAAATCGCTGATAAATATACGAGGTGGTCATGCCAATGCAAATACATGCAGTTCAGACTCCTGATCAAGGTATTATGGCATTACAGACTCAAATTAATGAATTGTCCAAACAGGTCTCTCAATTAGTAGCCATTCAAGCTGAACCCTTTCAGCGTCACCGCTCTCCATCACGTGGTCGATATCCACGTCGTAGCCCTTCGAGGAAACGTTATGAAAGCCCTCTTCCGGGTATTTGTTTTTACCACCACAATTTTGGAGACAAGGCAAACAAATGCCGCCAACCGTGTCGTTATAACAACCAGGGAAACGAGACGGGCCGTCGCTAAAAGTCGTGAACGACAGCGGCCGGAATATTGCACGCCTTTTCGTCATCGACAAGAATTCGGGTTTAAAGTTTCCTGTAGACACCGGGGCAGATGTTTCAGTCGTGCCACCACATTTTCATGAACAAAAGCGCCTTACCAAAGTACAACTCTATGCAGCAAATGGAACTCCTATACAAACTTTTGGTGAACGACTGATATCTATTGACTTAGGATTGCGCCGCAAATTCCAATGGCCATTCATTGTTGCCTCCGTTTCAAGTCCTATTATTGGCGCTGACTTCTTGCAAAAATTTTCTTTGCTTGTCGATCTTAAAAATCACCGTTTAGTAGATTCTTCAACGAACTTATCTTACGCGGGTGAAATTCACAATAATCAGGATTTAAACATTAAACTTATTTCGGATACTTCTACATGGCATCAACTTCTCAGAGAATTTCCTACAATCACGCGCCCAGTTATGGGTAATTCACAACCCAAGCACGATGTACTACATTATATTGAAACTACCGGACCTCCAATTTGTTCTAAACCAAGACGTTTACCTCCAGACAAGCTTAAAGCCGCCAAAGATGAATTTCAATACATGATGGAACAGGGAATTTGCCGCCCATCGAAAAGTTCATGGGCCAGTCCGCTCCACCTAGTTCGGAAACGAAATGGTAACTGGCGCCCGTGCGGGGATTATCGCCGGTTAAATGCAGCTACAATTCCTGATCGTTACCCAGTCCCGCACATTCAAGATTGTATGCAAGTCTTAGAAGGAAAAACTATTTTTACAACTGTTGATCTTGAGCGGGCGTACCACCAAGTCCCCGTTAATCCTGCTGATATTCCAAAAACTGCAGTTATAACGCCTTTCGGACTATTTGAGTTTCGGGTCATGACTTTCGGCTTATCCAATGCCGCTCAAACGTTCCAACGCTTCATTAATCAGGTGCTAATCCGCCTGGACTTTTGTGTACCTTATTTTCATGACGTCTTAATCGCTTCCTCTTCAGAACAAGAACACTTATCCCATTTAAGAACTATTTTTGAATGGTTTCAAAGTTACGGAGTCAGTTTCAATCCTTCCAAATGTGTTTTTGGCCAACAAAAAGTATCCTTTCTTGGCCATGAAATCTCCGCTGATGGCGTTCGACCCCTTTCAGATAGAGTCACCGCTATCCGCGAGATGCCCAAACCATCTACAGTAAAGGACTTGAGAAGATTTCTTGCCATGCTGAATTTTTACCGACGTTTCCTACCTCATGCTGCGACCATGCAAGCACCTCTAAATTCTCTTTTGGTTGGAAGCAAAAAAAAAAAAGACAAACGTGTTATAAACTGGACCACAGAATCACGCGATGCGTTTCAAAAATGTGAAAATGATTTAATTTCCGCAACAAATTTACAATATCCTTCAGCATCTAAACCATTATCACTCTACGTTGACGCATCGACAACAGGTATAGGAGCAGTTTTACAACAGAAAGATCAAAAAGCATGGTGACCACTATCATATTTTTCTAAAAAACTCTCACCAGCCCAAACCAGATACAGCATTTACGATCGCGAATTATTAGGAATCTATGAAGCTGTAAAGCATTTTCGACATATGCTAGAAGGACGCATTTTCATGATCTTCACTGATCACAAACCATTAACCTATGCTTTTCAACAGCGTTTGGATAGAGCCTCCCCTCGTCAAATGAGACACCTTGACTTCATAAGCCAGTTTTCAACAGATATCCGTTATGTGGAGGGTTCACAGAATATCGTAGCAGACACCTTGTCTCGTATCGAAGAATTAGCCATTCCGTCACCAATTGACTTTGCTGTCCTTACGGATGAACAATATCAGGACACAGAACTGCAAACCCTCGTGAAAAAACAAACCTACCAACAATCTGAACTTGCAATCTATGCAGCTAACACCTGGAAAATCACTTTATTGTGATGTTCAGGATTCGAGAATTCGACCGTATGTTCCCCCTGGGTTTCGACATGCAGTTTTTAGTCAATTACATCGTCTTTCACTTCCTGGCATCAAGGCTTCAAGGAAACTGATACAACAACGTTTCGTGTGGCCTAGTATGCAAAAGGACATAGCTAGCTGGACACGTTCATGCTTGGAGTGCCAACGATCTAAAATTGTCAGACACACCACCAGCCCACTTAAAAATTTTAATTTGCCATCATCTCGGTTCAATCACGTGCATCTCGACTTGGTCGGACCATTGCCGCCTTCAAATGGATATTCATATCTCCTTACTTGCATTGACCGATTTACTCGCTGGCCCGAAGCCGTTCCTTTAGTGGATATTTCAGCTAGTACTGTAGCGAATGCAATTTACACTGTTTGGATTTCTCGATTTGGAGTTCCGGAACAGATTTCAACTGACCAGGGGCGTCAGTTCGAATCCCAACTCTTCACGTCGCTAGCTAAGTATTTAGGCACTTACAAAGTGAGAACCAGTCCTTACCATCCAAGTTCCAATGGAATTGTCGAGAGATTTCATCGCTCTTTAAGACAATAAATTCGATACCACACTGCAATACAGTGGACTGAGGTGTTACCTAGTACTTCTAGGTCTTCGATCAGCGTTGAAAGAGGATCTGAATGCTTCTTCTGCCGAACTGGTATATGGTACTGCTCTCCGTTTGCCAGGGGATTTCGTACATTCAGTCAATCCACCTGACTGTAATGATCCTTCTACATTCGTGCATCAACTTAGAAACTGCATGTCAAAATTATGACCAGTTCCTACCAGCGCTCATTGCAAACAAACTGTCTTCGTACACAGAGAACTTAGAAACTCATCTCATGTTTTTCTCAGATGTGATGCTCCAAAGCCTTCTCTTGCACCAAAATTTTCAGGACCACATCAAGTACTAGCTCGATACGAAAAAACATTCAAAATTTTAGTAAACGCAAAAGAAGTTAATGTTAATATCGACCGCCTTAAACCGGCATTCATCTGGAGACCTGAAGCCCCTGTACCACATGCGTCATCAACATCGACTGCAACCACGACGTCCGACTTAACAAATGCTACGACAACAACACGCTCGGGACGTCGAGTACGCTTCAATCCGAAGTATTGGTAAGAAAGGTATCGTTAGCACTGGAGGGGGAGTACTGTGGTGACCTGCCTACTACAACTCAACGCTGCCACTCCTGCATCCCCTTGCAACGAGGAACAGATAAAACTAATGTTTTCTTTTCTCTTTCTTGATTCTTCTCCTTTTTCATATATTTGATATATTAACGTTCTGCTTTCGCGATTATCGTTGCTTGTTCGAATATATTTTAATTTATTATTATTCCAAACTATTTATTATATAAATTTTATTAAAAGTAATGTACCTACTTATTTCTCTCAAAAATCATACCTCCACACACACACACACACACACACATATATATTTATATATATATATATATATATATATATATATATATATATAAGATATATATATATATATATATATATATATATATATATATATATATATATATATATATATATATATATATATATATATATATATATATATATATATATATATATATATAAGATATATATATATATATATATATATATATATATATATATATATATATATATATATATATATATATATATATATATAAGATAAGGTTGAAAGACAAGGAATATAGTTTAAATGAAATATAATAAAGAAGCGAAAAGCTATTTTAAAAAAGTATTTAATAAAAAATAATAAACAGCGACAAATATGTTAAAGTGAGGCGTTCTGTTTACGTATCAAATCTGTTGCCACCTTTTTTATATAAAAGTTAAACTTTTCTCCGCCGTGATGAAATTAAACTTATGTGAACCTTACATTCGGCCGCGCTCAATGCTAAATGTAGATATTTACATTGAAGCGTAAACATTAAGGTTCTAAGTTGTCTAAGTCTTTCAGGCGGGCGTCGACTGCGTCGCAGATCATAGCGGCTCGATATGATGTTGGGGTAATTTTCAGGATCCTGGATGTTTTCTACTGGATCTTGCAATTCAGAAACTGATTCTTCCTCTTCTTCCTGGGTACCTGGCGTATCTCGCATGTAATATGGGCGAAGGTGTTGCACATGAACAACTTTCAAAAGATTATTTCGTTGATGCATAGACTTGATCTCGCAGCATACAGACCCGACTGGGTGAACTATCAGAAACGATCCTCTATAAATGGGAGAAAGTTTATGATCTTCTTGTTTAGGCCAGTCGTACGAGACGAGATCTCCTGTCTTAAATGAATATGTTATCGACGGCGAAGATCAAAGCTCAGTTTATTTTCTAGATGTTTTTCGTACACATTATTTACGTCTTCGGCCCTGGATAAGGCAAGAAGGTCAAGTTGATCTTCACGTGGCGTGTCATCGATGAAACTTGCAGTTCACGTGGAAGGCGTGGTCCATATCCATGAAGCAAATAAAATGGGGATCTTTTAGTTGAATTTTGTCGCGTGGTGTTGATTGCTAGTAAAGCGTTAGGTAATAATTCATCCCATGTTTCTGGAGATCCATCATTTATTTTTCTCAAAGTTGATGCAATGACACCATTGGCGTGTTCAACGATGCTATTAGCTTGCTGTGAATATGGTGGTGTCATTGACTGTTGTATTCCATACTTTTGTAAGAAGCGCTGCGTGTGGCGCGCTGTAAAAGCAGTTCCTCTGTCTGATAAGTACATGATGGGCAGCCCATATCGAAGTATGAAATTGTGATATAGTGCATCAGTCACTGCGTGCGCTGCGAGAGAGGCAGAAGGTATCGCAAGAACATAGCGCGTGGCATGGTCAAACTGAACGAGCATGTTGGTGTTACCAGATTTGGATTGCGGTAAGCAAATTATGTGATCAGCAGATACAATTTTTCATGGTGTTGTAGGAATCGGCAATTGCTGTAATAAGCCATAAGCGTTAGCAGTTCAACAATTAACAATTTGACATTTATGACAACTTCGTACATATAATTTGGTATCCTTTCGCATTTGTATTCTCTAATAGCACTGCTGCAAGCTGTGAAGGGTTCTCTTGGCCTCCATTTGTTCGACGTCATCATGGCAAGCAATCAATGTTCTGTCTTTCATGGATTTCAGCATTACAACAACAGATTTCAATCAATTGTCTATAAGTCCTGCAAGCGTATTGTTCTCAATCTTGTAATTGGATTTACTTGACAAAGTCTTTTTATTAGGATTATCTTGTTTGAGTAGGCGAAAAATGTATTGACAAAAGTAATCTCTGTTCTGTTTTTCACAAATCTGAGATTTACGGCTTGCAGTAACAGTTACACAAATAGCTGGTTTTGAATAACGTGAGAGATGATCGGCAATAACATTTTCTTTTCCAGGTCGATGAATAGTTGTGAAGTCAAATTGTGCAAAATCCACCAAATATCGAGCAAATTTCCGATTCAGAGATGATTTCGCAACTACATATGCAGTCGTATAGTTGTCTGCTATCAGCTGAAATTTGTGACCAATAAGATATAGACGGAATTTTTTAGTAAGTGCCCAGTGTACAGCAGCACACTCCAGCCAATTGCTGTGGTAGCGTGTTTCAGCATCTTTTAAAGTCCATGATGCATGCTCAATGATACATCGTTTTCCGTTTTAATCTTGAGATAAACATGCACCTAGTCCTGAATAAGATGCGTCAGTATCTACAAAGATTGGTAGTCCTTGTTTGAAGTACGTAGGAATAGGAGCGGTAGTGATCATGGTTTTCGAAGTCTCGAATGTTCGATGTTGGTCATCAGTTAAAGTGATTATCGCATAATTTGTCTCCTTTTCTAATCTTTTAGGAATATTCGTGAGCGGTTTTGCAACAACAGAATAATTTCGAATGTGGTTTCTAAACTGATTGGCAAATCCTAGGAAACTGCGGACTTCATGAATTGTTTTTAGAGTGGAGTATCGTTCAACTGCACCTATCGTTCTGGATCAGGGCGTTCGCCATCTTGGGAAGGATATCGACCAAAAAGGTAAATTTCTGATACAGCAAATTGTAACTTTCCTGGGTTTAGCTTGAATCCAGCTTTACGAGTAGCTTGAAAAATATTGTAAATAACTTTAAGGTGGTAATCAAAATTTTCATGTGAAGTTGAAATGTCGTTAATTGCTCTTGTCATCGTATATGTCATCTACGATGACATTTTATTGCTCTTGTCATCGTAGATGGGCCGTTAGGGACACCAAATGGCATTCGAAGAAATTCATAATGTCCGTCAGCGGTTACAAAACCAGTTTTGTAGATGTCAGATTCTCTGAAGCGAATGGTGTTGAATGCAGATTTTACATCCATTTTAGAATTGAAGCGTTTTCCTACTGTTCGTTTAATTACATCTTTCATCTGGTCAATTGGATGCGGATCAATCTTGGTGATGGAGTTGATAGTGCGTGAGAAATCTACAACAACTCGTTTTGGAGTGCTTTCAGGGAAGTTCTGCTCAACGATGAAAGCAGGGCGGCGTAAGGAGAGTTAGAAATACGACAAATTCCTTGTTTCAACCATTTTTGAATTTCAGTGTTCAAAAATTGGTAATCTGGTTCTGTAAGGCGATATGGACGACAACGGATAGGCTTGTCATGTTGCAATTCTATTTTGAATTCCACATACGGACATAGTCCAATATTGTCATCGTCAGAATAAAATATGTCTGAAAATTGTCCAATTATAGCATCAAGTTGAGTTTGCTGAAGCTCAGATAGTCCTGCAAATTTTGGAATAAGTTCAAATTGATGAGGATGCTTACTTGGTTTAACAACTTTGACTAATGATGGTACTGAGAGTTCACTGGAAGCAATGCAGTTAATGCTAGGTTTCGATGAATGAACACATTCGTATAGATGGAGTGGTCGGTAGGGCGCTGGGCCCATGTCCAAGAGGTCGTGGGTTCGATCCTCGCCGACCGAAGACTCCCCGTGTAGTAAATGGTGACTGATGCACGTTAAATCTGTCGAGTCTCAAAGTCCTCCATGTTCCCATAACAAATCAATACCTCTGGGGGTACTGATCCAGGAGTTTCCTTGTCTTCTGGATTGGTTCAAAATTACAAGGCTACGGAGTTGAACATTAGTAGTCGTAAACCCATGAAATTGGGTCGGCTGTTCAACGACGGTTATAAAATAAAATATTAGAATCTGTTTGCGAGAGAGCAGGTGAAGGGGGAAGTTGACGAATATGTTGATTGTTTAAAAGTTCCACTTGCTTCTGAAGTATTTAAATTTTAGTTAATAATTCTGTGTTATCGAAGCAATTTTCTTCGGAAAGTCTACACGTATTACTTACATTCATCGGGGGTGGCTGTTCATAAACCAGTGCCCATTCAATTTTACTAAAAAAAAAAATGTAAAAAAAAAGCATTATGCAAGGATGATGGATAAAAGCTTCAATTAATCTTTTTATGTTATACCTTTTCTGAATATCCTGAATATTCTGATATCCTGAATATCCTGACCTTTTCTGAAATGAATATTTTCTTATTTTATTATTCTAGTCGAAACACTTTCTCACACTTTTGAATTCACATCCTGTCCTTAAATCTATTTTTGGCTTAACTATGCATTAATTAAAAGTAAGACATTTTTTCCTTTGCTCTTTGTGGGAATCGCGTGACCTATTTGATAAACCAATTAAAATTACTAAGATTTCCATTTTTCCCTAAAATGAAGCATTTTACGGATTTGCTTTGCAAGATTTTCCCTAATATATATCGAAGATTATGTTAGACATATATCAAAGATTTCGTGCGGACTTTTATAGTTGTTCTCTGTCTAATAACACAGGCCTGCGATGAAAAAAATACAAGGGGTCTGATAGCTGAACTTTATGTATTTTTTGGTGCTAAAATGGAAAACAATCATGAAAAATTTCTATCACGTCAAGTTTTTTTGAAAAAATCAATTTTACTGGACTTTTTATGAATATTTACCATAAAAAAAGTTTCGTTTTTGAATTTTTTGCCTGACCAGTATTCGATTTTGGTCAAATCTACCAAAATACATCTCTATGACATATTTCGATCACAATCCTTCTCTCTATCCCAATCTCTCTCTAGCAATACCTTCGCGAGAATTCTTATCTAGGTTTGCTGACCTCTCAGGAACACTATCAAGTGTAATAGGGAGTTCGAGACATTGCGAAAATTTCCCAGATGACTTTTGTCATATATGCGGCGAATATAGTGTTGTTAAAAATCGCATGAGGAACTTTACAAACTATGCAAGACAACTTTATCTTACATATTTTGGCATGAAACTCGGAGACCAGGACAAATCACTGGCTCCTCATAAAGTTTGTGTGCAGTGTCTCAATGATCTACGCTTATGGTACCAAGGAAAGAAGACTGCTTTACGATTTGGAATTCCTATGACGTGGAGGGAGCCCCAAAACCACTTTGATGATTGTTATTTTTGTTCATGCCATGTTCTTGGGTATAACCGAAAAATCAAAGACTAATATCTTATCCTGATAACATTCCATCGTCCATACGCCTCGTTCCTCATGGACCTGATGTGTCTGTGCCTTTGCCTCCAACTAAATTTCCAGTCATCTCTTCAGAGTCTTCAGACTCAGAACATCCAGAAGTTCAAGGCTCTGATATCGAATATAAGCCATCTGTAGCCGGTTCGCCTCAGCCCTTCTCTCAGGTTGTACTGAATGATCTGACTAGAGATCAGGGCCTTTCGAAAGAGGCAGCTGAATTGTTAGGCTCCAGACTGAAAGAAAAACACTTATTGGCCAAAGGAACATCTTTTTATTGGTACAGGAATCGATAAAAGGAATTTATTAAGTACTTTGATGAAGAGGAGAACTTGGTCTATTGTTCTAACGTTGATGAGCAAATTTAATGTCATCTACGATAAAGATGAGACTGTTTATAGGTTAGACTGTTTATAGATTAAGATAAGACTGTTTATAGATTAACCCAAAAGAAGCCCTCAAAGCTGCCCTTCTTCATCATGGGAGCCAGTATGCATGTGTACCAGTTGGGCACTCGGTATATTTAAAAGAATGTTATGAAAACCTGGCTCTCGTCCTGGAAAAATAAAATATATCTACCACAGTTGAACTATTTGCGGTGATTTGAAAGTTATCTCCATGCTTCTTGGTCCAGAAGGTGGATTTACAAAGTTCCCATGTTTTATTTGTGAATGGGACAACCATGACAAGACACAACATTGGGTTAAAAATGAATTGCCGAAAGGACAAAATCTTGACCCAGGTACCAAGAACGGTATTCGAAACAGCTTAGTTGATCCAAAAAAGTATTGTTACCTCCGCTCCACATAAAATTAGGTGTAATGAAGCAGTTTGTCAAGGCTATTCCAAAAGATGGCGATTGTTTCAAATACGTGTGCAAAAAGTTTCTAGGTTTATCCCAAGCCAAGTTGAAAGGGGAATCTTTGTTGGTCCAGATATCCACAAACTCATGAAAGATAAAGATTTTGGGACTAACATGACAGAAACACGGAAAAAGAAGCTTGGGTTGCTTTCAAAGATGTCGTCAGTAAATTTCTGGATAACTACAAGGATTCTGATTATAAAGAAATTGTCATGGAAATGCTGGACAAATTTAAAACTTTGGGTTGCTCCATGAGTGTTAAAATGCATTTTCTTCACTCACTTGTGGACTTTACCCCGAAAATTTAGGAGCAGTCAGCGAAGAACAAGGGGAAAGGTTCCATCAAAATATCAGAGATATGGAGCGTAAATATCAATTAAAATGGGGCAAAAACATGCTTGCCGACTACTGTTGGATGATAGTTCGGGATAGACCAGAGATTAAGCATAAAAGGAGATCATCAAAAATAAGTTTCAGAGGAAAACGAGTATGTACCTAAATATAAACTTTTTTCTTTTGTTTGTTTTGTTTCAAACTTTCATGTATACACCTACAGAATATTTGCTATTGTTGGTCAATCGTCAATTTTATGTAAGTTATCTTAAAAAAATTTATTAAAATGGTATGTTGGGGATTTTCTTCTAGAAACTGATGTGAAAAGTTTAAACACATGGAACTGATTGTTTTTCTCTCGATCAGACGTGACTTGTGCGATCTGACAACAGTATTTTTTATTCATTTTAACCAATAAAAAATTAGCCAATCACTCAAAAATCAATTTACTTTCACAAGATTAAATTTTACATAGATCAAAATGAATGAATACGACAATTACCAGATAGTATATACAAAATTGTTTGAGAGAATTCCTATCCAAAGGATAGGATTTTAGTAAAAACATTAATATCGATTTTACAAAAAATCCTGATGTGATTGGGAAAAATGAAGGCCATTTTCGTAATCAGTGCATCAAATAACATATAAATCATCAATAACTTCTCTTGTATTTTTCAAAAACTTCAATTTCGCAGGGTTGTGTAATTAGAAAATAAATTTTGTATCCTCCTTCCCTGCCTAAGACCTGTTTTAATCCTTCCACAAATCGTCAGGATGAAACGCTAGGGAAGAGGGTACGGTACATTAAACATATGTAATATTGCATTTTAAATTAAATTAATCGGAAGAGGATACATCAAAAATAAGGAATAGCTTCAAATCATTCATTCAAATGGACAATTTGAAATTTATCAGTCGAATTCTTCTTCAACTCATGTCATTGATAGCAATTACATCTTCCAACTCCCAACAACACCTGATTGCATCATATAAAATGGAGCCTAGTTACAAACAGAGCGAAATTAGGTTTACAGCGCTAATGTCAAAAATCATTGGCTGATCTTCAACTCATTATTTTTTTATCTTCACGGCTACTTCAAACTAGAGGAGAATGCTTAGCGGAGAATTTGCAATGCTGTGAAAAATTATTGGAAATGGGTGGACTGCTGCACCTTACCCCGGAATGGCTTACGATGGTCTACTTAGATGTTCGACGCATTCCCTCCCTCCTACATAGAACTCAAAAGAATAATATGCTTCAATTTCTCCTTAACTTTCGGTGTAAATTTATGATTCATCACAAGGAAGAAACTGAATTATTTATCAACTTTCATCTGATGTTGTGGTTTTCAAAATATCTTTTTGGACTAATTCGAACTTTATCCAGCTACGTATAGTTTGTGATAGTTTTTTTTACAATTCCTTATGTTTAACTCATAAAACATTTATTTCTTTAATTTTTATTGACAAGGAAAAAAAAAACTCATGTAAATAACAAACATAATAGATTATGATTATAATTTTTAATATTTTTTTCTTATACATGATGTTTCAATTGAAATAATTATTTTTTTATACAGTGATCTTAATTTCATTGTTTAACAGATATGCTTATTTTTACATTTCGGAAACTTATTTACTGTTAAAAAAAATTTTCTTCAGAAATGTTTATTTTTTGGGAATTGATTGTTTTGATTGTCATAAAAAATTTTAAGAGAAATTATTTTTCATATTTATTGTTTTATGTGTTATAGTTTCTATGATTCATTGATTAGTAGAATTTATATTTTTGTTTTACTATAAAGTGCTTAGTGTTAAGATAAAAATGCAATTAAAATATTAAAGTATTTTTCTCTTCTAAATGTATAATTATTGAAATTCTTTTTTAATATATGAAAGCAATTGCGGTGTGGTAGAAATCATAAATTAAAGCAAGAAATGTTAAAACTAATACAACTAATTTGGAAATTGAAATAAAATACTCGTTTGTAAAATTTGAGTTGAAGAACAACCAGAGCCTGTCTCGGACATTTCCATAACTAAACGAAGTTTCTCATTGCTGAGAGTCAAAACCAACAATGAAGATAAAGGGACCAAACACAAAATTACAAAAGTGACAACTACCCAATGGTGATTAAGAAAACTATCTTGTTAAATGCTAACACAAGTAGTACTTTAAAAATAAATCCAACAAATATTTTTGAAAAATTATACGTTTGAAAAGAAAGAAAGTTATAAATGTAAACAAACAAAATGTTATTTGCAAATTAACCTAACTTGCACTTCAGATTAAAAAGAAGGAAAATAGCTAGGCCAATCAAATTTTAAAAACTGATTTACTTTAATAGTCTGAGAAGACTGATCACCTTTTCTGATTAAAAAAGCAATTTGTCCTTACACATTTCTCCTGAAATCCCGGTTAATGATTGCAATAAAAGTACCAAGAACGAAAATAGAAGTATAAAAAATATATAGAAAGTAGAAAGAAAAAAAAAATAAATAAAAGAAAGAGAGAAAAGAAAATTTTGGACATAAAATAAATAAAGGAGAATAAAAAGAATGTAAAGAAAGTGAATTTAAAGAAAAATAAAACAAAAAATAGACTAAAAATAAAGATTGAAATAGTGAAACTGAAAATAATCTTGAATTTTCAAATATTCTTGAAACTAAATGTGATTATAGTGTACAACATTAATAAGATCATGTTGACGAAATTATGCAAATTCATCTTCATCATAGTTGGCCAGGCAGCCCAATATGAGCCAATGCCTCCTTCTGAAGATTTTTCCATAACGACTTCCGATTTGCCTTTGATCTCCAATTTTTTTCATTAATTGCGAGAAAATCAGACTCCACTGAATCAGCCCATCTCAACCGCGGCCTTCCCCGATTTCTTGTTCCAGTCGGTCTGAAAAGCTGTATCTTTTCTATTGTATTGTCATCACTTATTCGAATCACGTAGGCCATCCAATTCATTCTATTTATTTTTATGTATTTAATAATATCAGGTTGTTTATAAATCTTGTACAATTCAAAGTTAAATCTTCTTCCTCAGTTATTGTTTTCATTTACAACACCAAGCATACTCCGCAAAATCATTCTCTTAAATGTTGCGGTACAATTTTCCTCCTGTTTTGTCATCGTCCAAGCTTCAGAGGCGTCGTATGTCAAGACTGGCCAAACAAGAGTTTTATAGATTAAGAACTATAGGTCTCTAGAAAGAAACCTAGATTTAATAAATCTTCTTAGCCCGTAGACAGCCCTATTTGCCGGAGTCGGTTTTTTATTTCAGGAGTAATTCTGTTGTTAATGGTACCATTACTTAGGATCAATTATTACGTAATAATTGATCCTAAGAAAGTAAAACTCCTTACTGTTTCGAATCTATAAGAATTTATTTCAAGATAGGTATCTGGGGCTTTGTTTCTTGAGAATAACATATATTTTGTTTTCTCTACATTTATGACTAAGCCCATTTGCCAGCAGCCATCTCAAGGGCAAGAAATGCCTCTTTCAGGGCAGGAAGGAAACGAGCAATTATATCGACATCATCAGCATATGCAAGCAGTTGTACTGATCTATTAAAAATGTGTTTCAAATAATCTTTTTGTGTTACAACCTTTTCTGAATATCCTCTTATTATTTTATTATTCTAATCGAAACACTTTTTCACACTTTTAAATTCTCATCATGTCCTTAAATCTATTTTTGGCTCAACTATGCATTAATTAAAAGTAAGACATTTTCCCCTTTGCTCTTTGTGGGAATCGTGCGACATCTTTGATAAACCAAATACAATCACTAAGATTTCCTTTTTCTCTAAAATGAAACATTTTACGGACTTACTTTGTAAGCTTTTCTCTAACATAAATCGAAGAATACAACGATTTCGTGCGCACTTTTATAGTTGTTCTCTATCTAATAATTAATAATAAAATTTTGTATCCTCCTTCCCTGCCTAAGGCCTGTTTTAATCCTTCTACTCGGCAACGACGTTATATATATATATATGGAACCCTGATTTTACGTTATCCGTTTTGTACGTTATCCCGCTTCTTGCGTCATTTTCTGCTGATCCGTGAAGATTGCCTATACCGATAATGTTAAAAAATCCCGGATTTTGCGTTACCCCTTTTATGAAAATCTCGCTTGATGCGTTTTTCTACCACCAGATCAAATGAATTTTTTTTATTCTAGAACTCTCACACAAATTTTTTTCTAGTTTTTTGAACAAGAAAAATTTGCCTTTCAGCTGTATGGAGCAATTCTTGCATTCTTTCTGTTCCATTTGTCAATAGGGGGGTTGGGTAACAAGCATAGAAAATACAAAGCATAATAACTCTAAAACAATTTTTACTTGCAAATGTAAATCAAGAAGCAAATTTGCAAACAATTGTTAGTATTGAACGAGTTGAAGATGAAATTGTAGCTAAAAACAAAGAGGAAGTGAAGATTACTAATCTTTTCCACTAATTTAAGTGGTAGGTGTCAATTTTTAAAAATATGCATATATATATATATATATATATATATATATATATATATATATATATATATATATATATATATATATATATATATATTAAAATAAAAATAATTTAAGTTATTTTAAGAGGCTACAATTAATTTAGAAGTTTATTTAAAGTATTTAAATAATCCAGTATTAAATGTCACACATCCAAACTATTCCGTCCAGTGGATTTAGAAATTGCTTATCATAGTTCCTAGCAGAGTTGGCCAAAAATGTAATCGATTATAGTAGTACTTGTAATTATGATTACAAGGTAACATAATTTTGATTACAGCTGTAATCGTGATTACAACAAACAATTACAGTAATTAATTACTTGTAATCATGATTAAAACTTTGATTACAGCTGTAATCATGATTACATAGTCGATTATAGTAATCAATTGCTTATAATCGTGATTACTATAATAGATCACAGTAATCAATTACTTGTAATCTTGATTACAATTTACCAAAATTTTGATTACAACTGTAATCATGTTTCCAAGTAATTGCGATTACAAGTAATCTAAAAAAAAAACGATTACGAGTAATTATGATTACAAGTAATCAAAATATATGATTACATGTAACCGTGAGTACAAGTAATTGTTATTACTTTTGTAATCAAACTAAACGATTACAAGTTATTACGATTGTATATTATATGCGAATTCATTATGTAAGTATGGATGAGTTTACATATTTTTATGTACATAGAATGTACGCACGCATGAACGTACAATTTGTGATTCCTATCTATACATGTACAATGGATGCGCAAACGTTGTTTGTACGTACAGTATACATAATTATATTGTAATATACTTAATACAATACGTATATGCTTAGTACATATAATTATGCATTTATGTTACATGTACGCATATATGTTAATTTGTACGAAATTGCAATGTTTTGCATCTTTGTAAACATAGACAATATATGTATGAACGTATATGAAAATAATGTATATACGTTTCCATGCTTTTATGTATACTTAAGTACATACATTGCATAAATTTAAGATAATGGCACGTATATACAATGCACGTATGTATATAAAATACGATATAAACAACAAGCTTACATATTGTACGTAAATAATACGTATTTACGTACAATATGTAAGAATGGTACAATATATGTTTAAAGGTACAATATATGTTCATGGTTGCGTAAGAATGCTTACATGTAAGTAATGTATGCATGCACATTTATATGTACATAGATATATGGTATGTACACGCAACGTATGTACTTTTGTACAACGTACGTATGTACTTGTATAACTACATACTTTGTTATTACTTATGTGCATGTAATGTATGTACAAAAAAATAGTTATACGCCACAATGTACGTATGTACATACAACGTATATATGTACATAATTACAAGTAATGTATAAATACATGCTTACATTTAAATCTATGAAATTACAATATACACATACATTGTGCATACATTAAAAAAATGTATATAAGTAAAGTTATTAAAAATTGTTTTAAAATTTCTTCTAAGACATGCAAAACTCGACCTCATATATTTTAAAAAGCAAACGAAAATCTTATTTTAAATTTGTATATACTATTTCCGCATGTAAAATTTACCGTTTTTTTTGCCATTCAAAAAACTTCTATGAACCATGCATCGTGTTATAAGAAAAATAAATCTGTATTGTCAAATATTTCCTAAAAATACCTAAAAATAATTTTTAATTCAAAGAATTTTAAAATGATATAGAACAATTAAAGCTGAAAACTAAATTTAAATATCGTTTGATTTTGTCATTTAACTTGCTTGAGTCATTATAAGTTAACTTACATGCATTTTATTTATTGCAATTTACACATATTTAGACATAAATGTAATATACATATGTATACGTGCAATGTATGTACTTACATTCATGCATTGTACATGCATATATAGTACATATGGATATGCATGCATGGAACATACGTGCATTGTACATGTGTGGATACATTTATTGCACATATAAACATTGCACACATGCATAGATTTGGCTAGCATGTATGTATACACATGTAAAATTTGTACGAAAGAATTATGCCCAATATATTTACGCACATATGTACAGTATATGTACACACATATGTACGGTACATGTACACACATATGTACATTATATGTTCATTACATTATATGCTCATTACATCATATGTACATTATATGAATGTACATCTTTACACTATATGTATATGCATCTGTACAATATATGCATGTCAAATGCTTGTATGTACATACGTTATGCATGTCGAATGTATGTACACCTGTACAATATATGCATGTAGAATGCATGTATGAATATATGTAAAATACAAATACGCCCAATATGCGTGCAATCGTATACAAATGTGTTATGCATATTTCGATACATACATTGAACATGAACATATTGTGTATATGCACATGCATATCATATACATGTATACATACCTATATTGTACATGTATACATATATTATACTGTTCATAAATATATTGTACATGCATGCATGGGACATACATTGTACAGACAAAGTATATACATGAGTACATGAACATTTGCAAATATTTTCATAAAATGCATATACTCATTGTGTATAAATGTACATGTCTACATTGTTTACATATACATACGTAATTATTAACTATATACATGCCTACATATATTTTATACTTACAATATAAGTGTATGCACATGTGTGTAACTAAAATATCTGTACATATGCACTAGATTAAATCATGTGTGCATACATTTTAGTTACATTCATTTGTACGTATACAAATACGTACAGAATGTAATACATGTAAATATGTACAAAATTTATCATTACGAGATAGATTATACTATCTGCTGTAAAATATAATCATTTATAAGAAAAAATAGTCTTGTAATCGTGCATTTAGATTACAAGTAATAATAATTACATGTAACCATGATTACATGCAATCATAAATTATTATTACTTGTAATCACGATTACAAGTAATTGATTACTGTAATTGCTTATGTAATCACGATTACAGTTGTAATCAAAATTGTGAATGTTTGTAATCATGATTACAAGTAATTGATTACTTGTAATCATGATTACAAGTAATTGATTACAATAATTGAGTATTGTAATCATGATTACAGTTGTAATCAAACTTTTTAATCATGATTAGGATGATAACTTTTTAACCATGATTACTGTAATTGGCAAATGTAATCGAATACATTTTCGGTCTACTCTGATGCAATCAATAATTTTGATTATTTGTAATCGGGATTACTTGTAATCGTGATTACAAGTAATTGATTACATAGATGTAATTATCTGTAATCAATTACATTTGTTATCTATTACTGTAATCGACGGCCAACTCTGATTCCTATCTTAAAAAATAAATCAGAGCTCATTCTAAAAGCAGAAAAATTAAATAAAAATCAAAAAATTAATGTACCAAGTTTTTAAAAATATTTTTAAAATAAATTTTAAGAAATAAACTAGGATAATGACTTTTAATTAAATCGTTTTTATATTTATCAGTATCTTTTAAAAACTCGTAATAGTTAGAATTATTACAGTATAACCTATGAATTTGCTTGTTAATAATATTATAAAAAACTTTAATGGCTAAGTTAGAATAAAAGTCAATGCATTTTTTAATTGGAAAGTTAAAATCATTCCTTTCGTCAAAAAAGTTCAAAAATAATTTTACTATATTCATTAATATTAAGAGTTAAATCTAAAAATTTGCTGACGAATTACTATTATCAGTTTTATTAAGAATTAATTCACTTGGATAAATTTGTTTGGCTAGAATATCGAAGTCGTTAAAATTAATAACCAAAAGGTCATCAGTGAATCTGAGAAAGAAGGAATAAATGGGAAGATTAACATATGATTTCACAAACCTATATTCTTGTAGAAAAAGAAAAATATTGTAGATGTTTGTACTAGATAAAATTATTACCCATGGGAATACCCTTAATGTGACGAAAAAGGTAGTCATTAAATAGTATATTATTGTTTTTGAGGTTAATATGTACTGGAAAATTTCAGCTCTTTTCATTAATAATATCACTGAGATTAAACATACTATGAATTTGAAGGTCATTTCATTTGTTGGAAGGGAAGTATTATTGATTTTCGAAATTAAAACAGTGAGTTGAATCAACATTAAAGTATTTAGTGCATTTAAAACCTGAATACTATGGCGATGTTTTATTATTAAAGTTATAGCAGTAATAAAATTGTTAATCCAATCAGTTTGAAACTCAGATCAACGTTTCACCGTTGATGCATTAGTTTTACACAAATTGAAAACTCATAATTTTAGCAAATATTTATGAACAGCTATGTACACAAAGAGGAAAATAAACTTATTTATAGCAATATATATCTCGCAATATCAGTCATTTTTAATCAACTTTTTATTACAGAGCAAATTTTGAGATAAGATCACGCTTCTTGCATCATGCAGTCAGTTGTCAAACCAACAAATCTTTCGTAATAATAACCAAAAAATGTTTTTATTTATTGTTTTTCCTTTGTTAATTTTTTTACGTTGTCGTTAATTACATAAATGTACAAATGTATTATATTGGTTTTCAAAAGTATAAGCTACACCTCCGGGACGATTCTACTTCATAAAGGGTTTTCTACATTCATTGCTCTCATCCTATCCCCATTTTGATGAATTGAGAACAATGCTGGTGCATACTCAGGAAATGAAAATATACCGTAATAATGGAGCTTTCCTGGCGAGCGCTAATATTGTTTGCTAAAATCTCTGTAGCCTTAATCTAGCGGGTTTGAATCTCACTGTCACCCTGGATGTATAATAATAATGTCTTTCTGTAACTTGAAATATTAATCCTTGAACTTGACAAGGACTTATAATCCTTACTTTGTAATGAGGTTACAACCTATATAAGTACGTGCAACAAATAATATACTGTTATTTCAATTGTTTGTTCACTAATTATTTTTCACAAATATTCAATAGACAACCACACACTGTAAAAAATGAATCTTCAAATTTTATGAAATTTTTTTTATTTTTGACGGAACCGTTTCCTATTATATGCTCTCAGTGAATATTTCGTGAACGAAAGTTATTTCGTTAACGAAAATAACTTTCGTTACTTCTTCAAGGAAACGAATTTTATCTAAGTGAGGAAATAATATTTGCCACTTGTCAAGGATACGAATTTCGACAAAAGTTATAAAATATTTCGTCATTCTAGCCTCGGTCGTCTAGTATTAATTCCAGTTTCGTCATTCTACTTTATAATCCACTATTCTCAGTTGAACACTGAAATCAAATATAACTGACTGCGACCAGTAAGCGGATGAGTGACCATTTTGATCAGTCTGCGTAGGGACCGAGGGTGCACGGTAATTTTCCTCGTTATCCTGTTCTACCTTAAAGTGTTCGTCTTCACGTGCAGGTCGTCGGGCTACGAAAGCAGGGAAGCCATCACCCCGCAGAGGATCAAAATTGCGATATCAAGTCTTCGGATCATCCTCATGTATGTTTTCCAGATCGTCATATATAGTCCACAGTGCAGCTCTGGTGAGACCTAAATAAATTACCTACCTACTTAATAATCTCCTAATATGCACTACGATGAGGTTCAGAGTTGAAGAAACATTTCCGTCATATATTTGAGAGAGTTCTCGTTTCGTCACAAATCATGTGGTTTTGGGACGAAATGATTCTCAAAATTAGCGATATACAGTTCAAGGATTGTTGAATCGTCAAAAGTGAGAGTTTTATTTCTGAGTATGAAGAGACGTTCTTTAAACGAGCACAACATTTAATGAAATAGTATATAAATTAACTATGCTCAGCGTTTTTAGGTGAACAATAAATAATTTAATCTGGCTAAACCAAGTAAGCCGTATGTCAGAATGGTATGCCACTCCGAGGGTCATCATAAACTTCGATCACGTAATGGTGCAAGAAATATCGTTATTTTTTTCTTCAGATTGTGATGTATCGTTATTTTCTCCGAGTACAGTCAATGCCTCCTACAACTGAAAGCCTCCACACGGTTTTTTGCAGGTCGTCCGATAAGACCACTATGAAAGTAAACCAGTGTACGAAAGAGCCATTTAATAGAAAATCTAGTAAAAATAAGAAAGTGGTAGCAATTATATGTCCAAAAATTTGTTTAATATATGAATATGATTGGTTTGTTTTATTTACTTGTCTACCACTACAGATTCATTTCTCAATAGTATATGGTAAATTTTTCTGAGTCACTTTTTACAATAAAATTTGGGTTCATGCGCACAACAGGTTTTCTTTTTAAATAGTCTGCGCAGACTACCTATAAGAAACCGTGTGGAGACTTTTTGATGTAGGAGGTGATGGTGCAGTCCATTCACCATAAAAAAGACAAATAAAAGTCAAATATGGTAAGAGTCTCAAAAGATTAAATGTGAGAATGTAGACGGGTTTTAAAATAATAGGTTTAAGTTATAAAGGTTTCGTGTTCCAATAATAGGTTAGCCGTGAACTTATATTTTTGGGAGAGGGGCTATTTCCATTTTGCCGAATGAAATTTTGGATTTGACTGAATCAGTATTGTATGTAATTCATTAGTTTCAATAAAAAACCATTTGTTGCTAATCTTTTCACAATATTGATGCAAGAAATATCGTTCTTTTTTTCTTCAGATTGTGATGTATCCTCTCAATAAATGTATCCTTTCAATATATCCTCTCGATGTATCCTCTCAATATATTACTGACTTAACGACTTTATATTTAATTATTCTAGTCAATGAGATGTGTTTAATCAATGAATCAGGCTATTGTGAAGAACTGGGGTTCGATCCCCAGTGACGGTTAGAAGCTCAACCAACTTCTGAGAGATGGGTACCAGTTTGTCTGCAATGATGACCATATTGCTATAGTCTGAAATTTATTTGCCACATTACGGAGCGTTAACATTTAAGAGCCCTTGACTGTTACGAGAATGCTTTACTTTTGTTCTGATCAATAAATGAAATAATCAATGAAAAATTTGACAAACAAATATTAAAAAAAGAAGGAAAGTGATATGTAGTTAAGATGAAGACGTAATTTTTCACAAACCCATGAATCGAATAACAAATAATTTAGCATTCGACATAGCCCGTCAATTACGGGATAAAAATAAAATAGATATTCTGAGAATCATACATTAAAGTATAAAATATCGTTTCGGTAGTTAAAAGTTGAAAAAAAATCAAACGAATAAAAATAATTATAAATAAAAAGTTTTATTACAAATAATTAATTATTTTGTTGAATTTAAAAAGTGAACTATCATAAAGTGGATACGGATATAGTAAATAGGACTTTATGCCGAATTTCAATAAATTAAATAAAAACAGCATCTTAAAACATAAAATAAAAAATAATATTTAAAAACTTTTAATGATAATTCACAGTTTGGATTAATTTGCACTTTTTTGCTAGTAGCTTGAAGGGTTTTTGTTAGAGTCTCCCACCAATGTGATGGAGATAGCAATGAATTTTTGTAACTATGTCGAACAGCCAAGCAAAATTTGCCAAATACTGAAAATGTTTGTGAGGTCCCATTGACCTCCTATCCCAGTGCCCCTGACAAAAAGTTCAATAGATTTTTTTAGATTGCCTAGAGTACAATACAGGCACTCTAGATTTTTTCACCTGATATTACCATACTTAAAAGTCAGGTATTATTATGCATTTTTGCAGTTAAATTCAATGAGACTAAACACGCCAATAGATCTTAATAGTTCAGAACTTGTAAGGATTTTATATGAAAAACGCAATATTTTTGACTTGTACTTATTTACGCATTTGGTATAGCTGTTTAATTGCAAAATTGTAAATAAGGTATCTAATACAATGAAATTTGTTTGCTGAATTGAAAAAGATAAAACTCGAGTCAATAGGAAAAACTGTTAATTAGTTATCCGGGTTTTATTCATATAAAGTACAATAAAAAAATTAATTTTGTGCATAAAAATATTTACAAATTTTTAACTATCAGACAAAGTGACTCCTCTTTAGTTTAATTAAATTACGCGGAAAAATATCTAAAATATTCCACTTGTCTAAATATCAATATCAGATTAATAAAAAATTTGTTAATTAGTTATCCGGGTTTTATTCATATAAAGTACAATAAAAAAATTAATTTTGTGCATAAAAATATTTACAAAATTTTAACTATCAGACAAAGTGACTCCTCTTTAGTTTAATTAAATTACGCGGAAAAATATCTAAAATATTCCACTTGTCTAAATATCAATATCAGATTAATAAAAAATTTGTTAATTAGTTATCCGGGTTTTATTCATATAAAGTACAATAAAAAAATACATTTTGTGCATAAAAATATTTACAAATTTTTAACTATCAGACAAAGTGACTCCTCTTTAGTTTAATTAAATTACGCGGAAAAATATCTAAAATATTCCACTTGTCTAAATATAAATATCAGATTAATAAAAAAATTTGTTAATTAGTTATCCGGGTTTTATTCATATAAAGTACAATAAAAAATTACATTTTGTGCATAAAAATATTTACAAATTTTTAACTATCAGACAAAGTGACTCCTCTTTAGTTTAATTAAATTACGCGGAAAAATATCTAAAATATTCCACTTGTGTAAATATCAATATCAGATTAATAAAAAAATTTGTTAATTAGTTATCCGGGTTTTATTCATATAAAGTACAATAAAAAAATACATTTTGTGCATAAAAATATTTACAAATTTTTAATTATCAGACAAAGTGACTCCTCTTTAGTTTAATTAAATTACGCGGAAAAATATCTAAAATATTCCACTTGTCTAAATATCAATATCAGATCAATAAAAAAAAATAGTCCATGTACAAAACGGAGCTTTTCTTTCTACAAAATTCTTTTAACTTCTAAATTATTAGCTTTATCGTCTAGCACGTAGTCTCATTTATTTAGGGTTAAAAAATGCATCTAAAATATTAATTTGTTTGTCCTTATTATGACAAGATCAGGTGCAAAAATAAATTCTGGTGAAAAAGAGTATTAAAAAAATAATTGCAGATGCTGAACCATTAGCAGTATTAAGTTTAGTGTTCGATAAATCAGAAACAAACATAAAAGAAATTCGTGATCTGTGACAGGTGCGTAAATAGGTACATGTACGAATCTGTACATTTTATACATAAATCTTTACAACTTCTTAACTATTCATCCTGTCGCCTCGCGGTTGGCCTCTATCGATTCAGCATAAAAATATTAGCAAAATGTACATCAGAAACAAAATCTCATTTGCATAAGTATCAGTATTTAAGTTTCTTCGCTTTTTACACCAACCTCTCTTGCATAAATCATTAGTCACGGTATTATGTACGCACAGTATTATATTAATAATTAAAATTTGGAGAATTTGGTTCCATAAAAGGCACTTTAATAAATCAAAGGAAGGAAAAAATGTTCCAAAATATTAATATGTGACTTACTAAATAAGTTATTCATATGATTCTCTATAAAAAATATTTTTTAATATTTTTACACCATATATATGTAACTAATAAACCATAGCTAATTTGATGTCTTTCCTGTTCAATGAATCATAGTAGTTAAGAAAGTACATGCTGTATATATCAACTATCTTCAGGTTATTTGTCGTAGTTCTACAGCACCGAATAGCTTAATCGGGCTGAAACATCACCTCCTTCATCAAAAAGCCTCCACACGGTCTTTTATAAGTAGTCCGCGGAGACTATTTAAAAAGTGAACCTGTTGTGCGCATGAACCCAAAACCTTTTACAAAAGTAATTGAGAGAAATTTATCATATATATTTAAGAATTGAATCTGTAGTGGTTGACAAGTGAATAAGGCAAACCAATAATATTCATAAAAAAAAAACAAATTTTTAGTCATATATTTGCTACCACTTTCTTATTTCAACTAGATTTTGTATTAGATGACTCGTTCGAAAAGTGGATATCCTTCAGAGTGGTCTGATTGGACTACCTATAAAAAACCGTGTGGAGGCTTTCAGTTATAGGAGGCGTTGACTGAAACCATGCGATAAATGCGTTCTTCTGTCATACGTTTTGTAATCCTTAACAATCGGTTCTCGGATTAACTATCTGGTTATCATAGTAATCGTTGGTGAGAGGTTTTCATTAGAGATATTTAGAAATGTGTTGGACTACGCTAATTGTCTTTAATAGAAGATACACTTTTAGTTTTCTCCCTTTTTATTTAAATTTTTTTCTTTATTCTCAAGAAATACTTAGAGAATTATTTTGTAACTTTAGAGGTAAATAGTTCATGCAATTTTTTTATACTTAACAATAAAGTTTAATGCTTTCTGAGGTTTCAGAGACAATAAATTACAAAAGAAAATGAGTAATTTTATACCCTATGCTAGAAAACCAAGCTATAAACTTGTAACTTATACCGATTACATTGGTTGTAACTTGCAATAACTGTATTAAATTATGAAAGCCTAACTTAAATAAATGTAATACAAATTTAGACATTTTTAAAAAAAATTTATTTCTTTGCTGTAACTTTAAAATATTTAATAAAATTAAAAAAATTTTTTGGAGCAATAAGAATTTAATTAGAAATTATTGTCTTTAAATTTGAAAAAGAAAATCGTTAAGAACTGCGCAATATATGATTATTCAAAGTTGTTTCTTTTAGAGTGAGCAAGCGCATAAAAATTTAAATTTTTTTTCATAATTTTGTACTGAATTGTATTTCGCAACTAATGAAAAAAAATTGATCTGAATATCTTAAAAATATCAAGTTTCCAGCAATTTTCTAGGTAGTTTTTGTGCTTCTTTTAAAAAAGTTCAGAATTAAAAAAAGCTTTTCACAAATTTCATTTTACACCAAATTACAAAATTTAATAAAAAATAATTTTTTACAACAATCATCTGGACTACAAACTGTTGATATGGTATAAGAAAAGATAGCAGATGAAAGAAAACATTCGCTTATGGGGGAGGATACCCCACAATGCAGTGTCTTTTAATAAATTTTGTATAATAGTAAAAAATTAAATTTGTGGAAAACCCCTTATCATTTTGAGCTTTCTTTAAAAAAGTATAAAAACTACTTGAAAATTGTTTGAAACTCTTTAAATTTTTCAGATATTGAAATCAGACTTTTTTATTAATTGCCAAAGACACTTTTCTACAAAATTATATATTTAAAAAATTTTTTTTTTCTGCTCATGAGCAATCAAATAACTACGTTAAATAGTCATATATTTTGCAATTTTTAACGTTATTTTTTCAAATTTTAAAATAATAATTTATTAACATATATTTGATTGCTTGAAACATTTTGTTTCGTTTTATTGAATAATTTTAAATTATGGAAAAAGAATGTAAGGCAAAAAAGTTTGTTTTTTTATTTAAAAAAAATCAATTTTTCTATAAATATTTACGCTAGCTTTATGAAATTTTATGCTGTTATTGAAAAGGACAACCAAAGTAATCGGTAAAGTTACAAGCTCATTTTTTAATTTTTTTGCGTAGGGGTCCAAAAATATTTCGTAATCTATCGTTATTTTTTTCTGTCGTAATTTATTGTTGGCTCCTGAAATCTCTGAAAGTTTAAAACTTTATTGCTAAGTATGAGAAATAGCATGAACTAATTACCTCTAAAGTAACAAAATTATCTTATACGTATTTATTAGGAAATTAAAAAAACTCAACATCATTGTCTCTTCCATTATTGTGGGGTAGTGTATAAGATTTTCCAGTGAAACTGAGATCCCCATTAACAAACTCAAACAAGTTTCGGCTTGTCATTTGGAATTTATATTCTTGATACCCTAATTTAATTCTACTGTAAGGCCAATTATCGTTTTAAAGAATCAATCAAACAGAACATAAAATTAATTCACTTCACTTGTCGAATGAAGCTGGGTACCTAAGCCATTTCCTGAAATATTTCTATAACAGTCAGAGAGAGAGAGAGAAATAAATTATATAACAAATATAAATGTTTTATACAAAATAAAGAGGATATGGTTATTATTTTTTATTATTTTTTCACACGTTTGTCAAATCTATCGATTTCAAAATTTTAATAGCGGTTTTTTCTTCATAGGAACCATCTAACAAAAGTTGTTGAACTTATAACACTTTTTTTCTTCCTTATAAAAATGTAGACATCTTATTTTCCCTGATTTCTAAGAGCAGAAAAAGAAATAAAATTTTTTAAAATGATTAATATATTTTTGAAAATAAAATTTTAATTTTATCGCAGTTAAATTAAATTTGCACGTAATCAGAACACATAGTTTTAATAATATAATTTTTTTAGTTCTAAAATTCTTTCTTACACTCATGTATAACTGAAATCTGCGTCATAGGTAAAAGAAATAAGCAAACATAAACTTTAAGAGCAATATATTTCATTAGTTTTTATATTCTACGACTTTAATGAGTTTACCGGAGATAAAAAAAACACTCATAAAAAACACAAAACACTATAAAAGGGATGGAAATAAGTGACAATTTCCTACTTGACACTCTCGTTTGCAAACAGACAAAATGAGTTCTCGAATAATATTTCTAATCACCATTGCAGCTAGCATTTACTTAGGTAAGACTGCTTGCTAAATATTATTTATTTGCGCCATGTATTTATTTGCTGTTAAAAATGTCAATTAATGTCTTGAATTCTTGGCTTCAATGTGCAGATATTTCAGACTAGATCATTGCTCAATCTATTTAATTAGGGTGTGGTTATAAAATAATTATATTACATAAAGAAATTATTCCAAAGGTTATGAAAATATGTTCCTCTACGCACTACACTGGGTATTTTGGTGTTGGTTTTAAATTAACCGAATTTTGTAAAATACCTATTCTGAATGATAACAAGATAAAGTTTATTGCATATGCCATGTCATTTGGGTATGGTTTCAAAACAATCGGATTATGTAAAGAACTTGTTCTAAATATCATGGATACATGGTCCTGCACATAGTATGAAACATGGGTGTGGTTTTAAGGAAATCGAGCAATATAAATAGATTTGAAAAGTAGAGAAAATTTAATTTTGAACGTTTGAGAAATATTTTGTTGAGCAGAAGGCATCACAATAAAGGAGAATGTAACATTATTGTGTGAATGACTGACACGATATTATTAGAAGAGGTTGAAAGCTACTTAAATAACATTCCAATGAAAATAGGAAATGAATAAAAAATAAAAATAAACTTAGACGAAGTACATCTTACGTTCCGTAAGCCAAAGAGTATGTCAGCATAATCTAAGAGGGTGAAAGAGGTCGTCACGGCAGTCTTCGGATAATGTTATGGAAAATTTGGAATTTTCATATAAGCTCGATTTAAATCTAGTATGGAGAAAATAAATTTATTTGAAAATTTGTGAGCACAATCTTTGATGCGTGAACCAAACTTTATCATTTCTAGGAGAGACAAATTATTCATTTCAAGGCCAATCGTGAGCTCATAACGTGAAGCTGTCGCAAAAGAACTGCGTAAGCATTTATTGGGGGCTTGTGAGAAACAGCGAGCAAGAGGTGGAGTTTCTTTCTGAAAAAAGTTCTTTCTGCAAGAGTTTTTCAATTTTTTGCTTAATAGCACATTTAAAATATTGTTGCTTTAATTTTATTTCTATAAAATCGTTGTTTACATTTTAAAACTGAATTTTGCTTTTCTAAGCGTTTGTATAACTTAATTTCATTCGGCAGTATGAGTAAGCTTTCGTTTTAATATACATTAAAACGAAAGTAAATTTATTTATAATTACATACTGATATTTCATGCTTATTATATTTAAATGTCTGTTATAGTATTAATTTTATTTATTTATTTTTGTTACAGTGAATGCTGGGGATTTATTTGGCGGCTGTAAGTCATTATACAATTTTTATCTTAGATAATCAACGTATGAACCTTTTAATGATACCAGCTTTAAATGTTACTTTATCGTTTATTATGCCTATACATTTTAACTATGTATTTTAAGTGTTTAATTTACTTGAAATTGTCAGTTATTTGGTACTTTTATTTAGAAATTTATGTTAAATTCAGAAATAAAATAATTTTAGAAATTTTAAATTATAATAATAAATATTATAAATTTAAAATTCGGCTCTTTTTTTCTCTTCTCTATTTTCTCCAGTAGAGTTCAGATTTTTTTCTAACTGCTAGAAATAGTCTTTCCATATTTTTTATGTTTTTCTTTTATTTAATCATGTATAAATAATAGTACAGTTAAATTAAGCTTTAAAAATGCATAGCCCAGAGCCAACGCCTTCTACAACTGAAAGCCTCCACACGGTTTTTTATAGTTAATCCAATCAGACCACTATGAAGGTAAACTAGTTTACGAATGAGCCCTTTAATAGAAAATCTAGTAAATATAAGAAAGTGGTTTCAAATATATGCAGAGATGCCAACTTGCTCCGCTTTGTAAAATAGTATTTTCTAGTGGTAATGAAATTTAAGTTACTTTTAGTTTAGTATTTTTCATTTTAAGTAATTTTTTCACCACTAAATATCAAAAATCATAATTATGATATTAGATGCAACGTTAAAGCATAAATCTATTGGTTACTGTATTAAAAAGTAGGCGTAACTGTCTTTCTTTAACGAATTTTACTATGTAATTTGCTACCACTTTATTAAAACTATTCCAGAAAGCGGAGCAGTTGGCATCCCTGATTTTACTATATAATTTTACTATATACCACTTTATTAAAAATATTCCCGAAAGCGGAGCATTTGGCATCCCTGTATATGTCTTAAAATTTTTTTAATTTATGAATATGATTGGTTTGTCTTATTCACTTGTCTACCACTACAGATTCAATTCTCAAATATATATCATACATTTCTCTCAGTCAACTTTAGAATAAAATATGGGTTCCATGCGCACAACCGATTCAGTTTTTAAATAGTCTGCGCGGACAACTTATGAAAAACCGTGAGGAGGCTTTCTGATGTAGGAGGTGATGGCCCAGCTCGGGGCCATATAGATTTCTTTGCATAGTTGCCCAACCGAAAGTCAATTTCCCAGAATATTTAAAGCGGTAGCCGTACTTCAAAAGCTAATTTGATTTACTGACACTTTAAAACCTTTCTTCCCAATAAATGGGTTAATGATTGTGCCGAAAAATTTTATGGGCTAACACTTTTTGCACAATTATTAAGACATGATTAAAGTGTTCGTATGTAAGCGTTAAAAAAATTAAACTTTAATTTATAAAATCAATAATAAAAATGCTGAAAAAATAAAATTCACTACCACTTTAAATATTAATATAAAAATGTCCAGATAAATCAATAAAAATGGTTTAACATTAGTTAAATATCTTTAAGACTGGTTAATTATATATGCATTCTCAGGGATGAGCCAATGAAAGTCTGACAGATAAATTTGATAACCAAACTGTTGCAGTAGCAATTTATTAGTGGGCGGGTGATCTGTTTAAATTATTTAATTCACTATTGTTTATTTCAAAACAAAAACCTTATAGTCAAGTTTAGAACCATCATAGATTTGATATGTTAGAATTAAAATGGAAGCAAAAATTAGTTATGTCCATATTTACTAAAAAAAAAAAAAAAAAAAAAAAAAAAAAAAAAACACTGTTTATTACACTGAACAAACAAAATTCAAATTTAAAATTATTTTATAGGCTAAAATTTAGTAGTTTAGTTTTTTAATTGAGTAAGTACAAAAAGTCATACATCCAAATTATTCCATCCAGAGGCTTTATGAATAGCTTATCGTAATTAGTTCCTACCTTAAAATTAATTCAGAGCTAATCCTATAATAAAAAATAAATAGATTAGTGAGCTAGTTTGAAATTTTTTAAAAGGAAATTGAAGAAATGAATAAGGAAACTAGGATAAGTAATATTTGGGTGATTTTCACGAAACATGACAATTCGGAACAAAACATTTCTTCAAATTTAAAGTCTTCAAAATAATCTAAATTTTTTTTGTATACTTCTTTAGTTACACTTATTAATACTTTAGAGACAGCAGTGTAGTTTATTGATATTTGCTCGAGAAAAAAAATTAAATAGAAATTCACCAAATCTTGAATGCCAGGAAATTGACATATTGGCTTATAAATTTGAAAAAACAGTCATTTTAAGCTATTAGTAAGTAACAAAACCTAGGCCTTTATGTTAGGTGAACCATGAATTGCCTAAACTAATTATTTTATCTACTGTAGAAAGAATCAAAAATGTTTTTGTTGCTGATATGTACAGAATAAAATTGTGCGTAGTAATCTATCATTAAATAAAAAGAAAACTTTGATTACATTCAGTCATATAACAATCTTACATAAACTTGATAATAGGTTAATATTTGCTTTACATTCAACAGTTTAAAAAAATTTCTGGTAACTGTTTCAATTTCATGTCATTCATAAACCAGGAAAATGACAGCCAGGATAATGACAAATTCGCCATTTTATAGCATATAACTTTACTTTAATTTAATATTTTGGCCCAAGACGGTTATATTCTGTAAAACAACAGGATTTCTTAAAATAACTCAGATAAATCTATGTAGTTTATGTTATTTATGATTTCAAGAAGCCAGGAAAATGACAACATAAAAACCTACTCAACTTGAAAAATTTTTTGAAATAGATTTTGAACCAGCAAGTTGGTTCTTTATTCATGTAACATCAGATAGGAGGGTATCTAATCAATCTATTAACATAAGATATTGATTGCTGGCTCTAACTGTTTTGGTTATAAACCACTAAATAAAAGTAGCCAGGAAAATGACAGATTTTCTCGGGACAAACAAATTATTGACAGCAAAAATTATTTTAAACGAAGTATTTGTAAATAATACCCTCGTATATTCTAGAAATGCTTACAACGGTTGAGATAAAAAAAAATTAGATATTGAAAATTTTATGGGAAGTTTTGAAGCTAGTTATTATTGGAAACATTGTTTGGGACATGCCAGGAAAATGACATTTTGAAGTTCAATTAAATTTTTTAACCATACAAAACAGTCATTGCTAGTGCAGAGTCATTTTAAAATGTTAACAGCGATGCTATTTATTAACTTTTTTTAAAAAAAGTTCTTTTAGTATTATGGTATTAGATCTTGGAGCAAGGGACAGTGAACTGTCATATTTCGTGAGAATCACCCATATATACAAAAGTCGAACGAAATGATGGAAACACTTTTATACTAACACAATTTTTAATCTTTCTAAAAAAAATACTAAGAGAATCATTTTATAAATTTTAGAAATGTTTAGGTAATGCGATTTCTCAATCTTATCAATGAAGTTTAAAGCTTTTAGAGGATTGAGAGAACGGCAATAAATTGCAAACGAAAAAAAATGTTTTTGATCAACCAATACCGAAAATGGAAGCAATGAATTTGTAATTTGTAATAATTATTTATGTTTTTATATGCAATAAGTGCACAAAATTTCATAAAACCTAGCTTAAATATGTATGAAAATATGGACATTTTTATAAAAAAAAAGTTGTCTTACGTTTTTTTTTGCTATAATTTAAAAAATATTCAATAAAATTAAACAAAATTTTTGAAGCAATTTAAAATAGATTACAAATTTTTTGCTTCAAAATTTGAGAAAAATTTGTTAAAGCTGTGCAAAATATGAGTTATTAAAGTAGATCTCTTAAACTGCGCATGTACGGAAAAAATAATTTTTTTAAAATTTCATAATGAATCGTATTTGGCAATTAAAAACAGTTCGATTTTAATATCTTAAAAATTTTAAGAGTTTCTAGCAATTTTCTAACTAGTTTTCGTATTTTTAAAAATAGAGCTCAAAATCAAAAAGGTGTTTTAACAAATTTCATTTGTACTATTATACAAAATTTATTAAAACCAACATCGGCATTGCTTGGAATCATCCTCAATAAAAGTACCTTTTCTGTCGCATGTTTTCTTGTACAATCATAATTCCTTGTGAAATCATATTTCCTTGTATAAACATATTTCGGTGTATAAGCATTTATTGTAAGGCATTATAATTTTTTATTTAATTTTGTCCTAAGATATTAGATAATACTTGTAGGAAACTCCTTATTTTGAGTTTGTTTTAAAAAGTACAAAAACTGCTTAGAAAATTGATAGAAACTTTTTAAATTTTTAAGATATTAAAATTTCTTCGATTAGTTACCGAATGCGTTTCACTACAATTTAGGAAACAAATTATTTGGAATGTTTTCCGCGTTTGCGCTGCGCAAAAGAACTACTTTAAATACTCATATCTTGCACATTTTCTAAAAATATCTTTTAAAATTTTAAAAAAATAATTATGTATTTAATTTTAAATAGCTCCAAAAATTTTGTTTAATTTTATTCAATACTTTTAAAGTTATAGCAAAAAAAATATAAGAAAAAACTATTTTTTTTATAAAACTGTTCATATCTCTATAAATATTTAAGCTAGATTTACGAAATTTTATGCAATTTTTGCAAACAACAACCGAAATAATTTATTCAAGTTACAAGCTTATTGTTTATTTTCAGGCATAGGGTATTCAAAAACACTTGTTTTCTTTCGTTCCCTCAAACCCCTGATAGCTTTAAATTTTATTGCAAAGTATGCAAAATCGCATTAATTAAATTACAAAATAATAGTCTTCTAAGTATTTCTTGAGAAATTCAAAAAAATATTGACTAATATATAAAAAATATTGACTATTATAAGACTAGTTTATATATATATAGCAAAATAAAAAAATACAAAAAATTAGGAAAAACAATAAGTATCATTTATTGCGCATAAGCTGCAAGTAAATAGAACTCATAAGATAAGTTAAAATGAAGACAAAACAAAGGTAAATTACAGACAAATGAGAAAAGGAGGGGGGAAATAAAAAAATGACAAACAACTGGGGAAAGAAAAAGAATTAATTAATTTAAAAAAAAAAAAAAAAAGGATAAAGTTTTTTTAAATATATATATATATATATATATATATATATATATATATATATATATATATATATAGCATAATAAATAAATACAAAAAAAAACGCGAAGAAAATTAAGAAAAACAATAAGTTTCATTTATTGCGCATAAGCTGCAAGTAAATAGAACTCATTAAATAAGTTCAAAAGGATGATAAAACAAAGGAAAATTAAAGACAAATGAAAAAAGAGGAAAAAAGAAAATTATTAAAAAAAAAAAGGATAGAATTCTTTTTTTTTAAAAAAAGACAAAAGGATAGAATTCTTAAAAAAAAAAAAGAATTCTATCGTTTTTTTTATAATTATTTTTTTATTTTTAACATTTTTAATTTTATTTCATTTGTCTGTAATTTTCCTTCGTTTTATCTTCTTTTTGAACTTTTTTGAACTTATATACAGAGATGCCAACTGCTCCGGACACGCCAAAATAATTGAAATAACGGTAGATAACTACAAAGTAAATTTGGCAAATATTTGACTCTTTTTGCTTGCTTCTTAAAAAGTATTGCATGGCTATGTACTATAAAGTGGTGAATTATATAAGAAAACTAATTATTCAGAAATAGTGGTGGATAAAAATCTACTAAATTCAATTTATTAAACTAAGAATCGCAATTGATAAACTACCACTTTAAAATATATATTTGCTGTCCGGAGCAAGTTGGCATCTCTGCTTATATATATATATAAACTAGTTTTTTACTTGGCATAATCTTCAGCAGCCTATGGGTTGAAAGCTGCTCTTCTAATATTTGGGCCAATATAAATTGTTTGAAATTGTTATGATTTTCAAAATTGAGGTACATGCAAATCGTTTCATAAATATGTATTTTTTTTCTATTACAGTGAAAAGTGCAGTTAGTGGTAAGTGTATTTTATACAAAAATTTAATTAAACTCTTTGCAATTATTAGATTATGTGAAGTCTGTAATCTAAAAGTCTGTAAACCTTAAATGAAACTAAGCATATGACTTTAACGCAGGTAACAAATTTTATAGTCAGTTACTTACCTGCCAACTTTTATTCCTTTCGAGGATGATTTTCCCCAGTGGTAGTTAAAGAGAAATTAAATTACAATTTTATGCAGAAACATACGTTGTATTTTTAGGAAGCTTACGTGGACTACCACAGTAGTATTGCATATTAATATATATGCTTAATTTTTTTAAAAATAGTCGTGGTCAAAAAGATTATATATTAGGTTTATAAATGCAAGGAATATATAGAAATCATACATTTCACTACCAGTTAAAATGTAGAAATAAAATCTTCCGCCAAATGCGGAAGAGTTGGCAGGTATGCAGTTATACCCATTATTGCATAATGAAAAGCTTAATATAAAGTCAAAATTTCTCAGAGTTGCAGGTAAAAGTTAATTTTATTTGATGAAAGTATGCACTTTAAATGAACTTTGTTGACTGTAATCATGGGTTAAAACAAATGTTTAAGGAAATATATGTAAACAAATTGTGATCTCCGCAAGGCTTTCACAGGTGGCAAAATGGTTGCTGTTTATTATTTTTTTTTGGGGGGAAAGCAACTTTATTGTGTTTTCATCTTGGACATCTTTAATTGTTTATCCTGAACTGCTCGGTACCCAATTTCGCAGACATATTTGAATGTAGCGCCGACATATTCTGTGTAAATTCTTTTGATGACTGAATAGACATTGAACAGCCAATGGAGATCAATATTAACTTTTTCAGATTGCTACAATGGTGTTTGAAGGAGATTGTAAGCTACATCATATACTTGTTTCGGATTCACAAGTTCATACATGAAATATGATTTAAAAGTTAGGTTTTTTTTTTCAATTTAATATAAATAGTGAATGAATCATTTATATTGCATGGAAGGTCTACGGTGTTTGGGAACATTGACAATGGATCCTTTTATCCCTAACTGGTGATCAACACCCAGTTCTCGTATTTACATGAAAGGAGTTCGAAGAAAATTCGCTCTTCGGTAGAGGGTTCAATTTTCTCAACCACTTAGATACTTTTGTGAGGGACGGGCTTCATGCTTGTGCAGAATCCTTTCGCTTTTCCGTTTGTGTGTAACGCTTAAGAAATTTCCTTCTACGTTCTTTGACTTTGGCTTTTTCAGCATTGACAGGTTTAGGTCTTGGCATCGTTTTTTTCTTGCTTCAACTCTAACTTTTGGGACAATGTCAACTAGTTTGAACCCTCTTTATTTGTGATATTCACCCAAATTAGTGTTGAAAATGATCAAGTTTGAACTGTAGGTTAGAGTTTTTTTATTTTTAATCAAAACAATGAAAATAAAAATATCGCTCAAATGATGAAATTCTCGTTTGTTCAAAACTTAAGAAGTATTTATGGGTTTTCTCTGGTCCCATATCTCAAAGATAAACTCACCAACTTAGTGAAAAAAGAATTCTAAAAAAAGTATCAAACAACAGCGGTCGCCATAACAATGCAATGACGAAGCACATGGACTGTTTACTATTACTCTTGATTATTGTAGTTGAAAAGTGAGAGGACGCCATGAAATCCAAATCCAGACCCATTTTGCCGATGGGGAATATAATTAAATAAATGTTAAAGAATAAATTACATCAAAGAGAAGGACGTAATTACGGTAAATAACACATTCTCGTTAGCAGGAATACGAGAAGTAAATTTTATTTCAAAACCCAAACACATAGCAAGGTAAAATGTTGAATATCTTTGGCACTTTTACAGCATCGGATTATTTTTTTTCGTTATTAAACTCTTTTATAAATTCCTCATTTAATACTGTTTTAATATTTGTTTTCTATAGGAGGGATTGGGCCCGGTATAAGTTAAGTAAGTAGGGCACTTGGCCCATCTCCAAGAGATCGTCGGTTCGATCCCCGCCGACCGAAGACTCCTCATGTAGTAAATGATGACTGATGCACGTTAAATCTGTCGAGTCTCAATGTCCTCTACGTTCCCATAGCAAATCATACCTCTGTGACCACTGATCAAGGAATTTTCTTGTCTTCTGAATTGGTTTAAAATTACAAAGCTACCGAAACGGAAATCGCAAACCCGAAATTGGATCGGTTGTTCAACGACGGTTAGAAAATAATATAAAAAATATGAGGGACAATATATTTCAGTTTAAAACTAAAGTTTTCTTTCTGCAGTATGATTACTTTAATTATTACATTTAACGGTTTTAGGCTATCTTTAAATATATTTCCCATTCCACATAATTCCAGAAATTTTTAATTTAATCGAAAGAGCCGCGATGGCTCAGGGGATAGAGCGTTCGCCTACCAATGAGGCGAACCGGGTTCGAATCCCAGTCGATACGAATTCCGCATCCGGCTTGCACTGACCACAGTGCTGACGTGAAATATCCTCAGTGGTAGACGGATCATGGGTTAGAGTCCCCTTACCGTCAGGTTAACCATGGGAGGTTCTCGTGGTCTTCCTCTCCATGTAACGCAAATGCGGGTTAGCTCCATCAAAAAGTCCTCCACGAAGGCAAATTTCTCCCAATACTCAATCCAGGAGTTCCCTTGTCTTCTGGATTGGGTTCAAAATTACAAGGCTACGGAGTTGAACATTAGTAGCCGTAAACCCATTAAGTTGGGTCGGCTGTTCAACGACGGTTATAAAATAAAATTTAATCGAAAAGAATACTTTCCAACCGAAATTATTGAATATTTTTATGATTCTTTTAATGTAATGTTTTAAATAAATAAGTTCAAAGAATGTAATTGCTAATAATTGATTGGAATTTTTTAAAGATATTATTTCAATTCGCGATCGCAACGAACTATAGGGGGCGTTGTTGTATGTGCCGAATCCCTGCGATTTCCATATGAACAGTCATTCAGTTACACTGGAGACGTCTTTGATGTAGCATGTAGCATTGTAACGTTCCACCTTTATTGTGGCTGATTAAATTTAAAAAAGAAAAATGTTTGTTTTCTTTCTTATGCAAACGAAAACAAAATGGTATAACTTTTTTTTTAGAGAAGGAACACCCAGAACACATCGGAAAAATATTTGTAAATAAAGAGAAAAAAATAGGTATATTCTTATAAGAGTTCAAACCTAATGCCTGAGAAATAGTTTTACTAAATTTAATGGTATAACATGAAAGGCCCATTTAAATTAACGTAAAATAAAGAATGCTTACGAAACAAAAAGAAAAAAAAGAACCATTCTTTTTTTGTCGCCATTTTTTAGTGTTACGAAAATGCGTCTTTGGGACTTGCCAAAAACAAAACAAGATGCAATTTTATTTTTTTAGGAGCGAAATATTTTATGGAGTGAAATATAACGAAAATGTACCCAAGTCCATAACATGAAACTTTATCTCAGTAAACGTCCGTTTTGGAAATGTTATTTCATTTTGAATCTTATTTATTAGAGTTCATAATGGCTATAGAATCAGGTGAGAGAAAAGTTTGTTTTGAATCTATGCTAAACTCTATATCGGCCCATTTTCCACCGAAATCCGATTGACTACTTTGATTTTAAACAAAGTGTTTCATTTTAAGATTTTTTCCAAAAATTTTAAGTGTAGATTGGCGGCACTTAAAAATCTGCCAAATCTGTAGCTGTGGTTAATACGTTAGTACCGAATTTTTCTTCTATACTTTTCTGAATCATATTACTTCAAATATTAGAATATGCAAGAAGTATACATAAACACATAATTTAATTTTTCAAAAAAAGTATTTTGACAACAATTTTATCAAAAAATTATAAACTTAAAAACGTAAAATGAAGAATTCTTAGGATAAAAACGATTTTAAAAATTCCTCATTTTTCAATAAAAACTTTCGTATTGTTTCTTTTTTTTAATTCTTATAGTATTTAAACAGACGTAAAAAAAACCATTTTGTAGAGAACGATCAAGTAAGAAAAAAAATTATTTACAAGCAAATTTTTTATAATAAAAATCATAACACTTACCTGATTTATAAGTTCGGAGAATTCCAAAATTACATGTTCTTTGTTTGAAAACTTTATTCTCAAATAATAAATACATAGTTTATCCCTTCTTTACTTTTAGGTAACATACCACACATCAAAATTTTATAATTGTAAGATCTCGATATGAATTTTAATATGTAGCTTAAAAACAGAATAGCTGAATTCTAGTTGAAATTCTTTCAAAACTAAAAAACACTTACCAAGAAAACGATAAAAAATTTTTTTATAATCAGCACAAAAAATACTTTTTCAAGTAATTCGGATTATTCTTTATTGTTGCTTTCTGAATTATGTAGATACAGAAATATATACTATTCTATGAAGAAGAAGAATATTCTATAACTATTACAGTTCTGTATGGAATTCATTGGAACACATTTATTCATTGGAATGACGAAAGCAATGTTGACTTCATTTTAACTTGTAATGAATTGAAGACAGAAAAATTATTTTACCGCAATACACGCATCTGTAACAGCAAGTGATCATGAAATCATGTTATGTTGTTGGTAATAGAAAGGTAAAAATTATTGAGAAGTTGTTCTTCAAATGCTTGGCGTGTTCTGCTTCAATGTTTGGCATGTTCTGATTAGTTTTTTCAAGAAGTTTTACTTTTTCTTTAGGGAAATTTTGCTTCTTTTTTGATGCTAAGAAAATGGCGTCCGTCATTGCCAATGGTTATGTGGGAACTAATGCACGATATTTACAGTCTCCCGCTAGATGGCGTATCAAGTGTTGCGATCGCGAATCCTTGACTAAACACAAAGAAGTTTGCTTAAGCCAGCCGTATAGTTTAATAGAATAAGCTTTATTTTCCGTTTTTATTATTATAGTTGAGAAAATTTGACTCGATTGAATTGCTTTTTAGCTTCATTTTTTTTTTATATTACAAAGTAATATACTGATCGATATTTCTACAGATAAAATCAAAATAAATTTTAAAAAAACAACAACTTAATTTCTGATTTTTGATGGACGTTTGCTTTTCGGAGCTGCAAAAAAAAATTAAATATGCGTGCTTAGAATATTGATATTTTTTTTAAATTTTTAATATTGTGTTTACTATTTTGCTGTTTTACATATTAGGCAACTTTTGAAAAATTCAAGTTTGATTGGAGAAAAAACTTAAAAGCAATTGATAAAAGTGATTTTTCTGCAATTTGAAAAAAAAAGGTCCTCCATATTCCCATAACAAATCAACACCTTTGGGGGTACCGATCCAGGAGTTTCCTTGTCTTCTGGATTGGGTTCAAAATTACAAGGCTACGGCGTTGAACTTTAGTAGTCGTAAAGCCAAAAATTGGGCCGGCTGTTCAACAGCGGTCATAAAATAAAATAAAAAATTTAAAAAAAGGAATACTAAAATAATTTCCGCTAAATAGTTTTGCAAGCACTGAAAAAAAGTTCTTAACTATATATTACTAACTAAATGAATAGTTACACAGAGAGACTTGTTAAGAAAGATGGCATTCTTTAACCAAGTGGTTAAATTAGAAGGTGTAAAATGTTGAATAGGTATTCAAAATATTTCATAATAATTATTTGATTATTACAATATTTAATTGCCAAATGTTAGATTTGTGATAATTGTGAATTATATGACATTTATGTATTATCTTGTTCTGGGTTGTAAAAATAGCATTTTTCCGAGACCTTTTAGTTTTCAATTATACTTTATAAATTGCTAACAACTTATTAACTGGATGTATCATTCTAACAAAAGTTTATACATTACAATTTTCAAACTTGTTGCTATTAATAAGTTGTTAAATGGTATTAAATTCATTACTAGGGAAAATATTCCTAAACTTTTATTTAAACGTCAGCCTTATTTAACAGAATTTTGAAAACTTCTTCACGTGTGTATTTAGTTTTTTTTATTTGAACTGTATTTCCTCCACTCAATTGAATACCTGCAAGTGACATCAAGCATGGGTAAATCATAGTATTTATTTATTCCACGCTTCAGAATCCAATCAGGTTCTATATACGCGCGTGACCGTCACTTCCAAGTATCCAATTAAATCTGATCCTAAAATTGATTGAATATGATTATAGACCTAGCCTTATAGTTGTAACGTTAAAATGACAAACATAACCATGTGATTAGGCCCAACCATGTAATTCTCGAGTTGCAAGTACCCATTTTACCCTTTGCAATGGAGATTTGAATCTTGGTAGCTAAAACCATGAATGCAACAAATCTTGCCTTGTAAGTTTCAAATGATTATAGCCATTTCATAAGGTTCTATAAGGAGATATTTCGACAAGAATATTGCACGAACTTTTGCAATTCATCAGAATTAGGACGTTTCGTGGTCAAAATTCAGGCCTCCATCACCATAAAATAGGAACATAACGTAGAATATGACCATAAACTGTGCAAAGATTCGAAATTTTTGTGAATAGTCTTGAATAGAATGAGAGAAAGAGAGGTGTGATAATTGTTTGTTTTTAAGCAAGAAATCTTTTCGTAGATATATTTATCGATGTAAGCAGATGCTGGATTTAAATGAAAGTATAAGTAACAGGTAATAAGTAACAAGTATATTAACAAGTTTTGAAGTGGAACTTTTTATGGAAATGCATGCAGCAATTAAGGAAATTTGAGAAAAATGAAAGAAGAAAAAATGTTCTTGAGGAGTTAAATAAGCCCTTTTCTAAATTATAAACTATTCATCACAATTCGTAATTACCAAGATGACAAGAAGCATTTAAAATACCTTGAATACAAAAAAATTAATATATATATATATATATATATATTAATAAAAATTAAAACTTTAAAAATTAGTCTTCTCCCAGAAGTTAGGTCTAGAATGGAAAATTCTTGACAAATTCAAGATCCTAATATGAAATTCAATACACGACAACCTTTTTAGTGTTTTCTTTTATTATATATTCTTCTTAATTTATAAAGCAAATTAATTTCTTCTTTTTGTTAAAAGTTTTTGTATTTTTCATCACCCTTTGTTTTCTGGAGTTAACGTGATTACTTTTGCTCCTCTCTATTGAGTTACTCGGGTCTTGTTTTTGTAATTTGATTATTACATACTTTTTTTTTAACTTTGATAGATTTTAAAAATATTTCTATAAAAAGGTATTAATATTTTTATAATTTTCAGATGCTGAAAAGGAACGTAAGAAGAATTTTCGTCTTTCTTTTTTGTTAGTTATGATTAAGAAAAATTTATAATTTTATTCCAAAATGTAGTTCTTATTTTAAAATGTAGTTCTATGTAGTTCTAAAGCTGTTTGAGCCTAAACATATTGTCTTGTCACTATAAAATTGACCAATATTTCACGCTGCTAGAATTAGTTTAAATACAAACTGTGTGATGTATTTTAACGTCTTTTAAAACGTATTAAGTACTCGTGATTTTTTCGGTGGGGCAAAAAATAAAAGGAAAAGAAAATCACGGGCTAAAATAATCTATTTTAAAAATTTAATAAAAGTATTAAAATGAAGTCATATTTAAGAATCTATTAAATAGTTTTGCGTTTAACTACCATATCTTTAATAAAAGTTTATTTTAGAGACACATTAGGCTTGAATGTTATTCTTTTTTTAAATAAATAAATGTTGAGGAAATCAGGATTTTTCCGTGCATCGTTAACTGAAAAATAATTAAAAGAAGGAGATTTAAAAATAGTGAAAATAATCAAAGAGTTGAAAGATAAGATAAAAAAATCAGAAAGAAAAAATAGAAGATAGTGAAATTAATTAAAGATTTGGTGCTTAATAACTTTTTAAAGAACACTTCCATTAATAAAATATACATCATTAAGAAAGCAACACGATGAAATAAATTGTAAATACATACAATATAATGCTTAATGGTCATACAAAATGAAAAATAATCAAATATTCAGTATTTAAACGTTTTATATTTTAAAAAATGGTCTTATTAAATTTTCAGATACTGCATAAAAATTGTAACCTACCTTTTTGTTTAACTTTTAAACTAATTTGAAAGCAAATAATTTAGAAAGTAATTAAAATTGCTTTATATATATACATATATATACATATATATATATATATATATGCATATACATATATATATATATATGTATATATATATATATATATATATATACATACATACATATATATATATATATATATATATATATATATATATATATATATATATATATATATATATATATATATGAATATATACATATATATATACAGTCGGACCTCTATTTAACGAAGTCGCTAAATCCCGATAATAAGATAGTTATATGGAAAATTCGTTAAATAGAAAATCACCTTTTGAAATAATTAAACAACACAAAACAGGTTTTAAATTCATAAACACTAGACATAATTAAAATAGCAATTTATACAACTTTATCTTGTAAACTAGTATCTACTATTTATTTTATAAATCTTAACCATTTAAGAAATCTGCATGGAAAGCAAGAATAGAGCAAAACATTATCCAGTGTTACACCATCATGCTACTAAACTAAACAACTTAAAAAAGGCTAACTAAAAAAACCTTTTTCAACTAAAAAAAGGCTAAATTTATGTATACAATTCTGGCTGCATTTATTATAAAAATAATTTTAAGCATACATTGCCAATTGATTTCTTATGTTTAATTTCAACTGTTAAAATCCGTTAATTTTGTTTGAGTTTTTTGTTTGAAATGGAAAGGGATTTTATTGCTTTCCCTAAAAGCTAAGCGGCTTCGAAAAACAATTCAAGGTCATTTCCCCCATAAAATGCATTAAGAAGTTTAAAATATTCAGAGATATTTTTTGAAATATGGAAAGTGGATCTCAAAGAAAAGTTCGTTGAATAGAAAATTCACTTCGCTATTTGGAAGTTATTTTACGAAGAAATTTCCAAGTTGTTCTTGGTTCCTCGAAAAAATTCGCAACATAGAGAAATTCGCAAAATAGAAGTTCGTTAAATAGAAGTATATATATATGTGTGTGTGTCTGTGTCTGTGTGTGTGTGTGTTCTTAAGTTAAATAAGTAAATAAGTTATTATATGTTTAGTCGCAAGTTAAAATGATTTTCAAAATAATGATCTTAATAATAATAATTTGTAACTGGTTATAAATAATTAAACTTAATAAAAAATGAATTATTCATTTCGTAATATTGTTATTATGTTTATGATATTTTGCAATTTTAATAATTTATTTGACAAGCATTTGCAGTTTCACAAAACATCTAAAAAAATTTATTTAATTTTTTTATGTGATTCTTAAGGTATATACTTTTTAAATATAAGACATATCAATTGCTTATAACCAACAAGAATTTATTTTTAAAAAAATTATTGTAACCTGTGGCTAAACACATAAAAACTTCTTTTAATACATTTAGTTCCATAAAAAATTAACTTCAGATTTTTTTTGTTACAATTGAGAAATTTGATTCAGATATTTATATTGACAAAATATACTTATAATATAATGTCTTTATTTATCAGTTAGTGATCTTTATAATGGTAAGTATTTAATAACAAGGTAAAAAGGGTATAATTGAACATGGTTTAAAATTTCCTTACAGCTTATTAATGCTTTTCACCTTATAAAAATTATGTTATTTCGCTGAGATAAAAATTTTATGAGCAGGGAAATAAATATCTTTATGGTATCCGAATATCTTCAGTCCCTCACTACCTTCTAAGTTAGTACCTTATATATATATATATATATATATATATATATATATATATATATATATATATATATATATATATATATATATATATATATATATATATATATATATATATTTATATATATATAATTAAGAGTTAGTATAATTTAATTTTTTTTATCTTCCTATGCATATTTCAAAGTGCTGGATGCTGCATAAATATGCTAAATCTCTCTAATGATATCCATTTCTACGCAAAAGGAAAAATGCGCATTGTTATGTGATAATATTTTTTCTTTATAAAAATAGATAACTTTGCTTCAATTTTTTAAAAAGCTCTTTCTTAAATTTGTAAATATAAAATAAATAAGTATTGGTACTGGTACTTAAATCCTTAGATAAATCGTTATTTCTTTAGTTTATTGTGAAAACTTAAAGAGCTGAAAATAAAACATTTAAAACACCACTCAGATTAATGATAATTAGAGTGAAGAGTTTAAAAAAATTTATAACATTTTTGAGTTTATTTATTTAAAAATTATACTCCAATTATTTGGAAGGACGTTATTCAAGTATTCAACAGTTTTTCTTAAAAAATAAATGTCTGATAATAAATAACGTTTACGTATTTCATACGAATAAATTATAATTTTTATTTTATCATCTCTTCTTTCTTCTTTTATAGATGACCAAATTAGTCAAGGTAAGTAACTGCGTCTCTATTTAATTTATTCATATATAATAAATAGATGTTGCAATCATTTTGCCAGCTTCCAAATTGGGTAATCTTTATTATTTTGATGCTGTTTAGTATGCTTTATATAGTTTTTAAAAATCAACTTCTGCACCGAGAGTTAAGTTACGTTTTAACAATATTCCTGCGCAAAATTGTAGGAACTTAGAACTTCAAATTTTCCAATGTAAACAAATTAGGGGTGTCAGTGAGATGCAAACAGTGTTTTTATACTTGATGTTATTATTTAACACTTTGCAGTTGAGAGTGCCTCTTGAGCATCATCGATTATTTAACACTTTGAATTACTCAACTAATTACCTATTAATTTATATTCTGAAATAAAAAAAAGCAATTGTTAATAAATTTTAGGAAATATAAACATGACGGAATAGATTTTCCATGCATTCATATACCAAGCATGCTAATAATTGAAGAACTACGTGGATGAAGCGAGTAAATGATATTTTAAAAAATACTTGTTGATCAGCAAGTGGCATTAATTTGAGTTTTTTCGTACCAAACTTATCTGGGATATAATAAGTGGATTTTATGCATAAAATATATGTAAAAAAAGTGTTATCACGGCATATTTTGCTTTCCCGCCATTTGGATGCATCGTTTTTTAACTGCTACTTTATCTTTTACTGTATCTGGATACAGTAAAAGGTAAAGTATCATTGTAAAAAGGCAAAAAAATCACTGTATCTAGATTTCAAATCTAAATAAAAAATATTATTATACATAATATATTATAGTAGATACAACTATATGGGCTTTTAAAAGTAAATCAGAATATTAAAACGCTTGAACAACTACTTATTTCTTTCCTGAAAAAAAGTACTGTCCTTTAAAAAGAAGGATAGGCATAAATAGATTAAAACACTTGAATTACCACTTCTTTCTTTGTCGAAGAAAATAATTGTACTTTTAAAGAACGATAGTCTTAAATGGGTTAAAATACTTGAAGTACCTCTTCTTTTATTCTTGGAAAAAACTCCACACAACTTCTAAATAATTAAAAAGGTTATGTGATACACCATTATGTTACTGTTAAGCCGTGTTAAGTTCTTTGAAAAGTTAGCAAAATTAACCAAAAGTCAGCAAATATTGGTCAGCAGTTCTCTATCGTATTTTAAAATATATTGTAAATCCGGAGCAGTTGGCATCTCTGTAAAAGGGTTAAGACACTTGATCTACTACTTCTTACATTCATGAAAAAAGAATTGTCCTTTTAAAAAAAGCTAGTCAAAAATGGGTAAATATAAAATTTTTGTTTTTTTTTTGTTTTTTTGTTTTTGCTTTCACTTCAGTTTTTACATAACTAATGGTAGTTATTGAGTATACTTGCATGACTTTTCGTTCAAATTAAATTATTGTAAGTTAAATAAAGCAAAAACCCAGTAGCCTGATTTCTAATAAATTTAAAACAAATTAGAGTGAATATCACTTTTTTCTTCATATTCTGAGTCTAGCCACACTGAAAATGTCCCTTACGTGCAATATCCACACAACTCAACATTTGAAAAACAAACTAACATTAGAAAATTGCTTACAAAGCACAGATTTCAGGAAAGTATATATATACAGCTTTCGATAGTATTTTTTAAAATTCAATTTAAAAATGAATCGTATATTTTTCCACTAACCATAATATTTTTTAAAATCAACTAAAATCGTAGTAGGCCAATCAAGCTTTCAACTCAGACTATGCGCAAATTCCCTAACATATGCATTTCATCTCAGTACTTTTTGGAACAACAGTAACACTACTTCTCAGAGTAATGAGTTGAAACTTCTTTTATATGTAACTGTTTAAATTGATAGCCTATCAGTGTATAAGTTCTTGATAAAAAAGAAATAAGTATTAGATTGCGCATTGAGCAAAAGGAAATGCGGACAATCTTGAATAATTTTAATCTAATAATTGTAACTTCATGTGCTAGCACTCAATGTCTCGAGAGGATGACCTCAGATGTGCTAAATAATTTCTCCAGAGGATAGTTGAAGTTTCGAAATCAGACAAAAAAACGTACTTTCTCAAAGTTAACATATATCTTTTTTTTTTGTTGACGGATTCAGATTTTTGATCCCCGAAATATAAGGGGTAGCTACAATTAGGGATACATGGTCTCAATAGCTTGCTCAGGAGAGCGGTTTTAAGTTTGGACTCCTTAGTATTAGTATTAATGTTTGTGTAGTTCACCATGTCTCGAGAACATTTGAAAACGAAAAATTTGTTGCACACAACTATAAAATTTGTTCATCGAAAGATAATTCCATGCAAAGTATAACTTTTTATAAAAATTTTATTGTTCTTTTAATATTTGTTTAACAATAGACGAAAAAAATTGAATCGTAATCTATACAATTTCATACATCACTTTAAAGAATGCAATTTTAAATTGAACATACAAAATTTGTGCAAAATCTCTTCAATAGTTCCTAAAAATCGAATTTAAGAAAGTCGTACTCGTCACTTGTGATTTCGTAATTTAAAATATCGCCTGTACCAGTTAATTAGCATATTCTAGGTCCCTCCTAGAACCATTAAGATTGAATTCCAGAACATGAAAATTCGATTACTAGATCGAAAGTTATTTGGGGAGGTTCATTTATTTCATTGAGCACTGTACATTCTACTCAAACAGATGAATACTTTAATATACAATAATAAATATATTATATCAATTTTATAATAATATAATAACAATATATTATTATAATAATATGATGATAATATATTCTAATAACAGTATAATAATATAATAATAATGATAATTAATATAAAATATAATCTAATATAATCCATTGAATTTTAATCCTTTTTATTTCAGTTGAAGATGTTCTTGGAAGTAAGATTTTGTTTTGTTTTTGAAATAAACTCATCATCGGTTATTAATGGATCGTTTCTCATAGGACCATTCATTGGGTACGATAGCAACGAAAACACGACGAATTCGTTCCGCAAAAAATAACAAATAATGACTTAAAAAAGTAATAAAAGCGAGAAAGAAGTAATTTAATAAACAAATATATAAATTTACGATGAGTATCAAAACTTTTTAATCGACAAAATTCTATTCTCACAGCATGAATATATTCGTCGCAAAAAAAGATTAATAAACACATTTATTTATTTGAAATTTTTAGAAATTTTGTTTTGAATTCTCTTTTCTTATCTCAACAAACACTAAATTTTTGACGTTTGTAACAGATTGCTGTTCAACTGATGCTTTGTTTTCATAGAATTAGTATAGAAGTGTTTCTCGATTTCTTTCAAATTCTGTAAGTTGCAATTTAAAAGATATAATAGAAAATGAAATTGCGTAAAGTAATCCAGTTTTACGGAACATATTAATCTAACAAAATTATGGATTTAAAAATGCTTTATCCGTGCTTATTGTAAATTACTAAAATTAATTTTTTTTTAAGAAACACTGAGCGCAAAACAACTATAGATCGCCTTGAGTTTACACTAGAAAAAAAATGAAAAAAAAAAACACTTTAAAAAGTTCTTATTTTATAACTTCTATGTACACAAGTTTTAGAAGAATAAGAATTTAAAAATTAATTCAGTTAAAAATTTTATAAAAATGTATCTACCAGTTTGAATTATAATGGTTTTTGCCCTTGAATGTTTTGAGTAAATTTTTTTAATATTATAAACTATCAGCTCATTCTGATAACGTATCATTATTTGTTTTAAAATAAGTATTTTGATGGATGATGTTATATTTAAATTAGAAAATAAACAAATGAAATATACCTTTTTTATACATGTTTCATATTTTTTAATCTCTGATCATTATTTTTTTTTACGTTTTACATTAATGTTTAACATTTTTTTTTTAAAAAATGTGAAATATTAACTAAACAACGTGCATGCATTAAATTAGGATTTTAAATAAATTTATTTTTATAGCGGCCGGAGATGAAAGTAAGTATGCATTCCATTAAGTGGAAAAAACAAAAAAAAAAATAATTTTCAATTGTACTTAATGACAAAAAATTTAATACAATGCCGGTTTGTTAATTTTTTTAATACCACCGGGGTTTCCACATTCCATAAAAAATTAAAAATTGGTAAAAAAAATCGAGGATGCAAGTTGTTTGAACTAATCACCATCACCAAAAATTGTTTGTATGTGAAATATCTGTTTTTAACTTATGCATCTGAATTCTGATAATTGACGTAAAAGTCGAAGCATTTATGAAAAACTTATCATCACTTTTTAAAGTTTTCCAGATTGTGTTCACCCTGACTTACACAAGCAGTCTTGTTTGCTCCTGTGACCTCTCTGTCCCTCCCCCCCCCCACAAATGCTGTACGAAGCATGGCGGTAGCGGATTCGAACCCCACTGCTACCCTGGATAGATCTTCATGCTGTCCTTCTACTTGACAAAGGTTTAAAAGCCTTAATTAAGCCCATAAGCTTGGAAAAGTATGTTGTAATAATAAACCAAATCTAGTCTGCTTATTACATAGAACGGCTTATGAGCTCTTGTTAAGTTGAAGAACAGAAAACATAAGTAAAAAATTCATATCACAAAGATACAACCTGAGTTCTATCAGAATTCGAACCCGTTACCTTCAAGATGCAGAGTGTTTGTAGAACAGCAAGATCGCTCGACCAGGAAAGCCCCAATAAATGCATTATTGCTGACGTAGACAATTGCTTTAATTATTTTATTAGTAACTAATAACAACGCTAAAAAGTTTTAAAAAATAAAATGCTGAAAGTACGCTCCGGCACGAATCCCGGATAAAGCACGGTTGTTTATTACTCTTCTTCTCAGTACTATCTGTTCACCTAACTGTGAGAGCAACATTGGTCCACCTAATATGGTGCCCCTGACAGAGTTGCCAACACATCTGCCCTTCTGATACCCAAGTCTCGCGACAGATCGGAACGACGCGGTTCCCTGTCGAACACCGAAGTCAAGCATCACTGGATGTGGTCAGTAAGCGGTTGTATGACCACTTTGATCAGTCTGAAGAGGAAAACGAGAGTGCTCGGTATCGGTCAACATCAAACTGTTCTACCGTGAAGTACTCGACTTCAAGCAGGTCACCGGGTAACCAAAATAGGGGAGTCATCTCCTCTGCAGAGGATCAAAATTGCGATGACACGTCTTCGGATCATCCTCAGGGATGTTTCTCAGATCGTTGCCAGTAGTCCATTGTGCAGTTCTAGTGCGACGTAAATAAAATACCTACCTACATGACTTATGCCTTTAAATGTCTAACACTCTATAATATATTTTGCTAAAAGCGTAGCTGTTGGCAGGCTCGGTATTTTATTAAGAAATACTTTTCGCTTTTCTCTACCCAAAATATTACGATAAAACTTAGCGATTGAGATTAAGAAATATTGAAACTAGGATTCACACCAGCAATAAAAATTTAGTGGTCCAATAGAGCCTCCAATGTATTCATTTAGTGGTCCAAAAGCTTAATATCGTAGATAAACTTGAGAAAGAAAATCTAACTTGATTATTTCATAGTTCTGCTTACGGTACAAAAATTATTGATCGCCCCACCCCCTCAAAAATTATTAATTGCCATCTATATTACCCTAAAACTAGTTAGGTTCATTAGCCCATAATGATCAACGATTAATGCTTATTAAAAATGGTAACGATTAATGTAAAAAAGCTGAAATTATTAGTAAATCGATTGAACAAAGAGATTGAAATGCTATAACCGTCCTTGTCTGTGTATCTCTGTCTCGCTATCACCTCTGATGACTGAAAAGATGATTCGAGAAATAATGTACAGTCCTAAAAAAAAAATAATAATAAATTAAAAAAAAGGGAATTACCCTGAATAACTTTCGTTCTAATCATGGGTGAAAGCCCTTATATAGCAAGACGGAAAAGAGAAAAACCTGGTAAGTAAGACATTTCATTCCAGCATTTTTTTCGTAGAAAATAAAATATCTGTAACTATCAAGATTTCTTTTAAAATTTTAGCATATATACAAAACTGCTTCTTTTCGAAGATAAAGTGAAGTTGGATTACGATGATCGAAAATAGGAAAAATTTGGTAAGAAAAGTGAAGTCGCTCTTTTTGATGGTCGAATTTGATGCGGAGAAGTTTGAGCCGGTCATGGATCGGAATGGAATGTGAAATTTGACGAGTAAGATCTCGGATTGATTTTGTGAATGTGGATTTTGAAGCCGAAATCGTGAAGGAAGTTGAATTCAGATAGACGTGAAAGAGCGCTACTCATATGTGTAAGTTTGATTGCTATTGATATTCACTGATAATTTCTGTTGATGACGTTGTAACAAGTGTGGATGACGTGTGTTTATGCCACGTTTACATCAAACAATTGAAACTGTAAACATATCTTCGTGAACTATTGTTTAAACCGATTTATTTGTGTTTGTGCTACAGCAGTGATACAAAGGCATGCAGTTCTGCTAAACTAATTCCTTAAATACAGCTTCATAGTGCGAGTTGCACTAAGACTATTTTGTTTTCTCGTCAGCATAAAGCGTATGCTGAACCACAATTTTATTTTCCACATTATTGGATATAATTTTCGAGCAGCGGTAGCTGCATTTATTCCAAGTAAGTGCAGATAAACTGTATTTCATAAACTTAATAATTATTTCTGTACTTACAATAACATTATAATGTCTAATACAATCAAAATCAGTGAAAGTGCTGTTCCCAGCTGGGTAATGGACACCATGTATTTGCTAAAACAACAACTGCAACAACAAACTGAAACTTAATAAATCTTTATCTCAGCAATTAAATGACATCAAAACAATATTTGAAACTAAGATGACAGCATTGCAACAAAGTATAGATAAGCTCCAAGCTGAAAATGATGAATTAAAGAAAGAAAATAGACATCTACAAAAAATCAACAAACAGAATGCAGATTCAGAAATAATAATCCCAAGCAATCCCACGATATCCATAGATACTCCAGTAAAGAGAAACAAAAATCGAAAGAAATCATCAACAAAAGCCAATACGAATAACAACCAACAAAAAACAAACAGTGACGAAGAAAAACAACAAACAGTTACAAAAAGAACCAGATCATCCAGTTCGGAGGAAGATGAACCCACCAACAAAAAATTTCCCTATGCAAAAAATTTTATTCCTATTCAAAAACAACAAGCCAACACTACAGCAGCTCAAGATGGAGGTACCATACGGCAGACATCAATAGCGACCACCTCTAAGGAATGCCAGCATGGGGAAACGCCCACTACATCCGGACATAGGAGAAACCAACTGAATCAGTCTAATGACGTCACAGAAGAAGCAATGGAAGAAACAACAGATTTTCAATACCAGAGAGCAAGCAAACCCAGGATTCCACCGATAATAATAAAAGATAACAGCGTACAATGGCTAAACCTAAAAAAGAAGCTTCAAGACCAGCAAATAACCAGTTTTGAAGGTAAACATACAGGAGAATATTTGAAATTACATTTTTTCGAAATTGATATGAGACGTCGTGCGATAGATATACTAGATGACTTACAGATAAAATACCATACTTTCCAATTAAATGAAGAAACGCCAATCAGAGTTGTCATTAAAAGTATTCCGGTAGAAATTACAGAAGAACAAGTGGAACAAAACCTCATATTATATGGATTCACACCGAAAAAAGTTACACAGATGACAAAATTTACTGAGCAAGGTAGGACTAAATTACCTCTACATATTATCACATTAGACAAAACGGAACAAAATAAAGATATCTTCTACCTAACCCGATTCATGGACCTTGTTGTCTCAGTAACCAGTTACAAAGGGCGCCGAGGACTCACACAGTGTCATAGGTGTCAACAATATAACCACGTCCAGGCCAGTTGCAGACATACACCTAAATGCTTGAAGTGCGGTCAGGAGCACCTAACTCATCTCTGTCAGAAAACCAAAGATACTCCAGCTACATGTGCCAACTGTGGAGGACCACATCCGGCCAATTACAAACAGTGCCCAAAATATCCAACTCTTAAGATGAACAGCTACCCCAATCAAAACAACAGAATTACTCCTGGCAGCACAAACAGTTATGCAACAATCGTAAAATCAGCATATCAACCAACTACCAGCAATAATCTACAAACAGACATAACCATCATCAAGGAAGCTAAATCACTACTATCAGAACTCAAGCTCTTTGTGAACTTTTTACAAAGCAACGAAAACTTTAACATGTTCAAGAAAATCCAAAAGGCAGTTTACTCAGAAGAACAAGAAGCAATAGATTCAGAATACTAAGATTAACACTCAAACCAACCCTCAATATTTATTTCTGGAACGCTAATGGTATAATCGAAAAACAGCATGAATTAAAAAACTTTATAATAGAACACAATCCTGATATATTCATAATAACAGAAACCCATCTAAATGCAACTCAAAATCTTAAAATAGCTAACTATACAATCTACAGATGTGATAGAAGGTACAGAGGGGGCGGCGTAGCACTTCTAGCAAAAACCAACTTATTAACAACAGAATATAACTCAAAAGATGATAATGGATATGAGCAAATTTCTATTTTATTAAGCTACAGAAACAAGAACATCAAAATCACAGGTATTTACAATTCTCCAAAAAATAAATTAACAGATTATGATATGAACCTCTTATTTCCGGCCAACCTAGATACAATAGTTGCAGGTGACTTTAATTCCAAGCATCCAATATGGGGCTGCAACAACCTCAATCACAGTGGCACAAAATTGAAAGATTTTATTAGCAAATATCAATTAACAGTAGCAGCACCATCAGCTCCAACTTACATTCCAAATCTGATTAACCATAGTCCGGACATACTAGACTTCGCAATAACAAACATGCAAGTTCCTATGGTCGCCTGCGCTCATAACCATTTGTCATCAGATCATCTGCCAGTTCAACTGCTCGTTGGGAAAACCATAGAACAATCTGAGAAACCAAATTATAAAACTGACTGGAACCATTATCAAAATATTCTTACAATCAATGGGACAGACCTACCATCCTTGGATAACGAAACTGCAATAGAAAACTATATACAGCAAATCCAGAATGAAATAACAGATGCTTTTAAAAATGCTTCCACAGAAACCAAGTATACTGCTCATCATTACAGATTACCTCCTGAAATAAAGAATATAATAAGATTAAGGAACTCGCACAGGAAATGGTACCAAAGAACTTTTGACCCAGAACACCTGGACGAAATAAAACAACTCAATAACCAAATTAAAAAACGCAGTAAAAAATATAAAAAACAACTGTGGCAAGCAAAAATCGCCTCCCTCTGCACTACCGACAACTCTATATGAAAAATGGCCAAGAAACTGAAAACAACTCCTCAGATAGACAGACCAATAAATGGACCATCAGGCACAGCGTACACAATATCAGAAAAGATCGAAATATTCGCAGATTCACTTCAAAATCAATTTTCACCAAATATCAACTCTGACCAAAATCATCACAATATCATCACAGAAGAAGTTAATAAGTTTCAAACTGAACACCTCATTCCAGAAACAATAAATTCAACCAATAATCAAGAAGTTAGCAGCATCATACAAAAACTGAAAAACAATAAAGCTCCAGGTGAGGACGGGATAAAGAATAAAATGATTAAACTATTACCAAACAACTACATCTACAAAATCACGCGTATTTTTAATATCTGCCTTGCTCATAATTACTACCCACAAATCTGGAAAAACGCATCAGTCATTTTATTTCTCAAGAAAAACAAGAACCCAAGCTGCCCTGAGAGTTATCGCCCAATCAGTCTACTTAACATACTTGGAAAAATATACGAAAAAATCATCTACAACAGAATAAAACCACTACTTACAGCCCTCCCCGACGAGCAGTATGGATTCCGACAAAAACTAGATACCACCAAACAGTTACTCCGAATAATAGACTATACTGGCAGAGCAATCGTAAATAAGGAAACAATAGCCTTCCTGATGATCGACATATCCAAAGCATTTGATAAAGTATGGCATACTGGCACAATATATAAACTCATACAGCTAAATTTTCCAACCGGCATTATCAAACTCCTATCCTGCTATCTTTCTGATAGAACATTTCAAGTCACCATCAAAAACAAAAAATCAACAAAAAGAAACATCACAGCCGGAGTACCTCAGGGCAGCATTCTGGGACCGATTTTATACATATTATACACCTATGATTTTCCTATAAACAAAGTCGATTATAATAGCATAACAGCCTATTACGCGGATGACACCGGTATTATTATTAAATCCAGAAACCCAAATCATGCTCTTCAGAAACTACAAGACCATATATACGAAATCGAAGACTGGTGCTTAAAATGGAAAACTGCAGTAAACGCTGGAAAATCACAAATATTAATTATACAAAAAAGAAGAATTAAAATACTTCCATAACTTCAACCAAAAATGTTCAATATACCAATACCAATAGTTAAAAAAGCAAATTATCTTGGCCTTATAATCAATAGCAAACTCACCTGGAATGATCATATCAAAAGCACAATAGATAAAGCAAATGCAGCAATAATAGCCATACAACCATTAATATATAATCAGAATATGTCACTTAAACTAAAGAAGCTACTATATACAGCAATGATCCGACCAATACTCACCTATGCCTCACCTGCCTGGACAACGATACCTCAACATCTACTGAAGAAATTAAACCAATGCCAAAACAAGATCCTTAGAAAAATAACCAGTGCAAGATGGTTCATACGAAATACCAATATACATGCAGACCTAAAAATACCAACTCTATCACAACATATATACAAGCTAAACGCGGATTTTTTCGATAAAGCCATAGAATGTAAAACAGCAAATTTTAATGAAGTCTTTAAATTTGAAAATTATATCAAAGATAAAAACTACAGACCAATAGCTGCACATTTTACCTCCGACGCCTCATATCATAACTATCAAAACAAATAATTTCATCAACCTTTCTGAAAATAACTTTTCCTCATGCTGATACAGTTCTGAACAACTCCAAAATCAAACAAACACAGTTTAGAGCAAGCTGCTTATTTTATTTTTGATTCCTTTTTAGTTATTCAAGCAAAGTGTTTGAAACATTCATAAAAGCAACTCCACTGCCTGCTTACCTCAATGCTCAACCAAAACTGTGTTAAAATTCCAGATGAATGGGATAGGGGCCGCTTCGCGGCCCAGGTGCCCAATAAAATCAAAACACTAGGACTAGGACTCGAAGATAAAGTAGATATTGTTGAATAATTTAAAAAAGGAATAAGTAAACTCCTCCCCAAAACTAGCTATAACTGAAAAGGTTTCACTACCAGCCTTTCCTATTTTCCGTCTCGCTTTCACCCCTGGTTCTAATGGTCGGATTTTCACGAAATAAGTGTCTATCTTAATGGTTTCTGGGGGTGACCTAAAATTTGCTAATTGATTAGTGCTAACTATTAATTGAGTTACGAAATCAGACGCAAAAACTCACGTACTTTCTCTGAATAAACATATTTTATTTTTACATATTTGGAATCCTGATCCTTGCAATAGATAAAATTTCGAAAAAATTGAGTCGTAAATTGGGTCGCAATAAAGATTTATATATATGGCGAAAATTTATAACTGCTACAAACTTCAAAAGGAATTATGTATTTTATAACTTTTTTACGTTTTCTTAAACTATCAAATGGTTACCAAATTTATTCAAACCCACTTCAAGAAAGCTAAAGTTATTAACAAATGGAAACCTAAATTAAAAGTGGTAGAAAAGTTGGCATGAACTTTAAAAAGTGGTGGTAAGTATACTTCCCTCGGCCTTCGAAACGGTTAAAGGAAGACATAAACTACAGTACTAAACCAATTGATTAGTATATTAATAGAAAAATAATATATATGGTAGCATAAAAAATAAGATTTTGAAAAACGTTAAAAATTTTATTAAAAAATTAGAAAAATAATTCATGGAAACACGCGTAGACTGGTAATTTACAAATTTATTTTAAGATTAAGGCGATATATGAGATGTGAAGAAGTTTTAAGATGCTTAAAAATGTTGACTACGCATTCGTATTAATAATTATAAAATAGATATTGAAATAATTGATAAACATATTATTGCAAATCTATGCATACTTTGGTATATCATTGAAATTGTATCAATTATTAAAAGAGCAAATTAAAAATTAAAATAAAAAAAAAGCCGATATACATTCTATCAGAAACATGATGATATAAAACTCAAGATTCGTTTATGAAATGTTTTTATTCAATAAAGCGTTTTATTCAAATCTCTTTTTTAAATTAAGAATAAATTCTTAGAAAACTAAAAAAAAAAACATCGTACTTTATAATTTAAAAAAAGGATTAGCAATTGGTTATCAGCGAAAATATAAGAATGAAATTTTACTCTACGCGCGGCGTAAATCAAGACCTCGTAAGTTAACTACATTTAAAGATTAATCGCCGCATTTAAATAATTCTTCATTGTTGCCAAATTCTTTTTTTAAAAATAAACTTTAATTTTTCTTGGCTTCTACCATATAAAAACTCATGAAACTTTAGATATTGATATAGAAAAATGCGTAGATTAATACGATACAAAAAAAATCTATGCCTCATAATTCAAAATTTTTTCACCCACAATTAAATTAAATAATATAAAATAATAAATATCTATTAAAAATTATTTTTGCATGAAATTATCTTTGGGTAAATGGGTTTTATAAGTGAATGGAATTTTCTTTGAACAGTTTTAAAAATATGACTAAAAACGCAAAAAGTGATATTAACATTAAAGGCTTCGAACTTTGGATCGCTCTCCTGACCAAACTATGGGGACTATATTTCCCAGATTTCGGCTACCCCCTATATTTTCCAATATGTTCCATAATCCATGTAAGTGAATCTAAATATGTTAAAAAAATATATGTTTATTCAAAGAAAGTACGTTTTTGTGTCTGATTTCGTAACTTAATTAATAGTTAGCCCTAATTAATTATCATGTTTGAAGTCACCCCCAAAGAACTATTAAGATTGACACTTAGTTCGTGAAAATCCGACCATTAGAACGAAAGTTATTCAGGGTCATTCCTTTTTTTTTTTGAGGACTGTACAGATCTATTAGAGTCAGAGAGATTTTCCAAGTTGTAGCTTAACCTTTTCTGTTACAAAAAATGTCACTCAAAAAATTTAACAGGCAACACATAAACAAGTGCAACCTTCGATTTTACTATTTAATCATAGTCATATGGTCCAGGGTATTAGGCCACGGGACTTTTTACCTCTTCATATTTTACTTTGATCAATCCATATCTTACGCCGAAAAGGGTTAAATAATCAAGTCATGGATGGCTATGTCTGATTTTCGCTAGTAGTCGAACACGAACTTGCCATCATTTCATATTTTCCTTCCAATATGTTTCAAATAAAATTAAAATAAATACGGATAAACTAATATTGCGTGAATATGTAATACATGATAATTTTTTGTTTCTTATTTTTAGTTTCTACAACAATTACTAGTAAGTACATTTAGCTGTAGATAATGAAAACATATATAATTTTATATTTTTAATAAAAAGAAAGAAATCTTAAAGTATTCTTTGTTTTGGTAAATATTTGAAAAGAAAAAAACTATACTAAAAGCTTACAATTTGTAGCATAAAATATCTTAGACTGTTCTTCATATATTTGATTTAAATTTTTATAATCTAAATATTTTGGAGTCATTGTCATAACATTTAAAAAAAAAATGAATTTAAATTTTTCTTTTATACTTTTTTAAAAAAAAGCATAACAATCTATATACAGTATACTTTCGATATCTCGGACTTCGATATTTCGAAAACCTTGTTATGTCAAAAAAATATTTTTACCCACCAGATGTTATTTGAATACCCACCAGATGTTAATTTGAATTCCTATGTCGAAGAGTTGCTCTTAAAATCTTGCTATGTTTTTTTTTTTTTTTTTTTTTTTTTTTTTTTTTTTTTTTTTCAAAATAGAAAATTAATTTTTTCGTAAAAATCAATATGGGAGTTGCCAACTAATAGTGCTGTATGCCAACTACTTTCTATGTAATGTATAATTATTTTTGTCTTACTTTTAAAAATTAAATTCTTTTTGCTGTATTTAGACTTATAGTCTACTATCATGACATACATATTTATTAGTAGTTATTCTTATGTTTCATTAATCTACTTATTAGAGTAATATTTTAGAATATATTTTTCTACTTCTTAGAACATATTTGCAGGGTTAACGGACTTTGTAAATTTTAAAAATGTGGTAACAAAAATTAAACAAATGTCGATAATTTAATTTCTGTGTAACCACCACTAAAAATTGTTTTTCAACGAAAGTATATATGCATGAAAAGTTCCTCTTCTAAACCATTTAAGAACAAAGTGATATATTGAAATGAGAAATATCTTCTAGCATTAACCTTACTTTACTACCACTACTAGACTTCTTCAAGGACAACGGGAACCGTGTATTTAGTTCTGAACTTGTTATCTCTAAAACTTGCTATCTCGAAAACTTTTTAACGTCCTTTGAGATATCGGGAGTATACTGTATCTAAGTAATAGTTGCAAGTAATCATGTTTTGAAAACTTTCCCGAAGTATTTCATTTCTATCAATAAAGTAGTAAAGTGGCAGTAAAAGCACTAAAATGTATGATTTTGTCTTCAATTTTTGAATCAAATTTAAAATAATCAATAATTTTGATTTTATATATATATATATACACACTTAAAAGCCAAAACATAATAACCACCTCTTAATAACGAGTTGGCCCACCTTTAGCCCGCAACACAGCTGCAACCCACCTTGGCATGGAGGCCACAAGTCCTTGGTAGATGGCCGGAGACAGATTGTACCAGATGTTTAAGCAACGGTCACGCAAATCCGAGATATTGCGACTTAGTGGTCCGAGCTGCCGTTCCATGACATCCCAAATGTGTTCTATCCTATTGAGATCCGGTGAGTCAGGCGGCCAGGACATTAACTGGACATGGTCTGCCACAACCATGGGTCCCAGATACGTCCAAGAGAATGTCTCCCAAAGCATAATACCTCCACCACCGGCCTGTGTATGGCCTACTGTACATTGAGGGAGCAACTGTTCGCCTGGAAGACGGCGTATCTTGACACGGCCATCGGCGTAATGAATAACAAACCGTGATTCATCTGACCAGGCAACTCTCTACCACTGAGCCGTGGACCACTCGCGATTTTCCCGGGCCCAGCGCTGGCGTAAATGGTGATGACGCTTGGTCAGCAAAGGCACACGCGTGGGATATTTGCTGCAAAGCCCCATATCCAACAGTGTCTGCAGATCAGTGTGCTCTGATACTATTTTACTTGACCCTGCATTGCATTGGGCTGTCATCTAAGCCGCCTCCGGTTTTGCGTCACCAAGAGAGACAATCTCCGACGACCTTTTTCTTTGATAGCGTGTGGACGTTCAACACCATGTGGTCTACTGCTGGTTTCACCGTCATTCATCAACTTTGCATAAGTACTAAGAACTGTAGATCGCGAACAACCCACGAGTCGTGCAGTTTCGAAAATACTTGTTCCGAGCCATTACAATCTGCCCTCTATCGAAGTCGCTTAGATCCGCAGCCTTTCCCATCACACACAGAAGTAAGTGAAAGAACGATTCTTCAAACTCTCCAGCAACAGTTAAATACCACTTCCACCTGATCACATGCCTTCAACGTCATCAAGGAGAGTTGATTGCAAAATGTAGGGGTGGTCATAATGTTTTGGCTCTTGAGTGTATATATATGTATATACACTCAATTGTATTTATTAGTAAAAAGTAACCTATATCTTGTGTTATTTTGTTTAGACGCCGTACAAAAAAGTAAATATGAACTTTTATAATTTTCCTTATTAACCTTACTAATTAATATCATTTTAATAGATTTTATAAAGAGTATAAATTGCTTTAATGATATAATCATTAACCCTCTGAGGTCAAATTTTTATTAAACATATTCTTTATACTTTTTAACTATTTTATATTAATTTATGTCAAATTAAGTGAAAAATATTATATTTAGCATTTTAAAAATTTATAGTTATGAAATATAACATACAATACCGTTGTCTTTTTCTGCGTTAAAGGTAAAAATTCTGAGTCAAAGGCACAGCTCACTTCCAAACAATTATTTTTCAAATTAGCACTGATTTGCAATAATTTATATCTAAGAAAAAGAGTTATTCGTCTTCGAAATTTCTTTAATTTACAAAATCAATTACTATTGATAAATTTATGAAAAAAATTCAAACTACCATTTGTATTTTGTATTTTAGTACAAATATAATTCCGATAATCAGCTTTTTTAGTAACTATTGGACAGTTCTTTTATGATTAAGAAATTTATTTTTGTTTGTAATTAAAGGGTCAGAAAAAAATATATTAAAGGAACACCGGTGTTCCATTTGCTTCAAAGATTGAAATATTTATTTAGCATTTCATTCAGTTTGGTTTTAAACAAATAAGAATCATTTTATATAATAAAGAATAAAGGATTATTTGTTAATTAAATTTAGGAATTTTTCTACTTTGTATTTTTTAATGTCATGCATTAAATGTTTGGCTTCAATGCGCAATTAACTTATAGAGCGTATTAATTATTTTAAAGAACTGTAACAAGGATTCAATTTCAATGGCCTTGGAAGATTTCTTACCTTAAAAATAATGTTTTATAAATAAATATAATTTTGAAAAATGAATACACTTTATTAATGTCTTTAAAGTAAATGTTAGGCTTATAATACGTCCTGAAATTTCGCATGGTCCGGAAAACCACGAAAAATGATTGCTTTACCCGGCTGGTTCCAGGTACCCGGTAGGTACAACAACATATATGAAAAACAACATGAAAAACTTATCATTTTCAAACCAACAAATATTATTTGTAAAAAGAGAAGAAAAAAAACTTTTTTTGTGTGTGACGGAAACTCTAAAATCTGCCGGCTTTGGGAACACGGTAGCAAAAAGATTTTTCCCGGGTCCGAGTATTAATCAAAATTTTGCCTTGTTATCCGTGTACCGGGTAATTGCCTTCGAAACAAAACTATTTACGAAAGAAATAAAATTGAAGAATGTTGAAGTTATTAAGAAAAAGCATTGGTTTAAATTAAAGAGTATAAGAACGTGAACTTTAAAAATTACATCTGAAACTTTTACATCCAAGTACAGAATTAGGTTAGAAGAACATCGACTTTAAAAATTGTATCTCAAACTTCTGTTTCCAAGTAGAGACATAAAATAGAAGAACGTGATCTTAAAAAGTTCTATCCTAAACATTCTGAACCAAGTAAAAAAATAGGTAAGAACGTCGATTTTAAATGTTGTAACTAAAATTTCTTCTTCCAAGTACAGAAATAGATAAGGAAATCATGTGATCTGAAAATTGTATCTGGAACTTTTGCATCCAGGTACGAAAAGGTTTAGAATAATTAGAAGTTAGAATAAGCCGAAATAGATTAGAAAAACGTGGACATTAAAATTTAATTTTACTTTCTAGAAGAGAAATAGATAAAAACATGGATTTTAAAAGTTGTAACTAAAATTTCTTTACCTGATTTTAGAAAAAGAATAGAAAACCACGGACTTTAAAATGTTGTAACTGAATCTTTTACATCTAAGTACAGAAATACATTAGAAGAACGTGGGCTTCAAAAGTTGAATGTGAAACTCTATGAGTAGGGAAACAGATTACAAAAATGACGACTTTAAAAATTTTATCTGAAACTTTTACATCTAAGTACAAAATAGATTAGAAGACCGGTGCTAAAAGTTGTATCTAAAACTTTGTGTGCAGGAAATGAAGTGCAGGAAAGATAACAAGAATGTATCTGAAACTTTTTGAGTAGAGAAATAGATTATATAAATGTCGACTTTAAAAGTCGTGTTTGAAGCTTTTACTTCCAAGTAGAGAAATATGTTAGAAAAACATGATCTTTAAAAGTTCTATCTGAAACTTTCACCCCCAAGAAACAGATAAGAACGTGGATTTTAAAATTTTTAAAAAATGTTTCCTCCACGTAAAGAAACAGTTTAAAAAAGAATGAACTTAAAGTTGTACCTGAAACTTTTATATGTTGCACCGGCAACTTTTACATCAAATAAAAAAAAATTAGAAGAAAGTGGGAAATGAAAGTTGTATCTGACATTTCTATCCAAGTAGAGAAATACATTAGAAAAACGTGGACTTTAAAAATTGTATCTAAAAAGTTTACTTTCAAGTAAAAAAAAAGAAGATAAGAACATGGATTTTAAAAGTTGTAACTGAAATTTCTTCATCCAAAATAAAGAAATAGATTAAAAAATAGTGAACTTTAAAAGTTGTAGCTGAAACTTTTACATCTAAGTGCAGAAAAGATTATAAGAATGGAGGAACTCTTAGAGTTGAAAAACAGATTAGAATAATGTGGGCACTAAAAGTTGTATCAAGCATTTCTACAGCCAAGAATCAAAATTGATTAGAAAAGCGTGGACTTTAAAAGTTGTATCTAAAAAACCAACTTTCAAGTAGAAACGTAGATAAGAACAGGGATTTAAAAAGTAGTGTTCCAAGTAGAGCATAGAATAACGTGTTCTTTAAAAATTCAATCTGAAACATTCACATCCAAGTTGAGAAATAAGAGTGAGAAAAAAGAGAGATTTTAAAAGTTGGAACTAAAAATTCTTCGTTTAAGTACAAAATAGATCAGAAGAACGTTGGCTTTAAAAGTTGCTGATGAAATTTCTATATCCTGGTAGTGAAAAATATTAAGGTTGATGAATGTTACTCTTTAACATATTAAATATCTATGAATTCCATGTAATATTATCAAAATTTATAAGGCACTCATTAATAACCTCAGCTTGTATTTCAATTTAAAATACAAAATTGTTTTCGAATACAAGTCTTCAGACAAAAAAAAAATAATTATAAAAACTGGAAATACATTATTATTGTACCTAGCATCTATTCAGAAGCAATAATTCATTCTTCTTCTAATTCATTGCTTTAGAGTTCAAACAATGCTTGAAAAAATATAAAAAACTCGTCGTAAAATTATGATTAAAACACTGTCGCATTTAAGTAATATCTACTATTTTAAATGTCGTAGAAATATGAAACATACATATAAAATATAAATTACCAACCATTTCTAAAATTTCAGTTTTGTGTTAATTACACCTATATTATGTAGATCCATTTCTTTCAAAAATGTATAGAAATAAATTTTTATTATTACCAATTGCTATTTTTCATATATATATATATATATATATATATATATATATATATATATATATATATATATATATATATATATATATATATATATATATATATATATATATATATATATATATATATATATATATATATATATATATATATATTGTTATTAAAATGCATTGTCTTTTTTTACAGTTACAAAAATCCTTGGATTAGATAGTATGAAAACTTTACATACATATTTATCTACGAATTTGTTAAACAATTATTAGAGCTTTTAGCTTAATTTCACCTGTTGTACTATAGAATAATGCATTTTTATATTCTTTTTCTTTCATTAGTTTTAGGTATTCAGATCTCTAACGAAATATAGAGGTTGGACTAAAAATATGGAAATACTGCCATACTAACTTTATGTAAAGCATATATCGTTTTCTGAATAATGTTTTATAAGACTTTAGATGGCAAATATGTTAAACCAATTTGAAAGTTTATGCTTTCCGCTTTAATAGAAATCTATCTTACCCATGCAAAATTTGTACTCACCAAAATGAGTACAGAAATTTCAAAGCTTTATTCTTTTTTCTGTGCTACTATAACTAAAAAATAAATTTTTATATAAATAACGCATTGTAAATGTAAAATTGGTGGTGATAAAGCTAATAAAAAGTTATTAATTCTTTTTTTTTCTCATCATTTTGGTCGATTGGAATTTTGAATAGATAAATATGAAATCCGAATTGATTGCTGCAAGCATAACGTTTGAAATTGTGCCAAAAGTTTAGCCAAGCAAAATGCCCCTAAACATTTGCTATTTAAAGAAAATATGCTTACATAGAATTAGGCAAGTATTTCCACATTTTTTTTTTCCGATTTTTGTACATCCTAACATCTTAAGTAACTTTTTTTGATTTCGTCTTCTGCAATTTTAGATACAAAAAGAGTTAATCAAAGTGCCAGTATATTTTAGCGTAATTTAATACCGTAATTTTTTTTTTAAATGTAATTAGCTGGACTGAACTTCCAAACAGGGATTCTGCTGTTATTTCACTCTTTGTGTTCTGAAGAAGCGTTATAGATGTTATTAAATATATATATATATATATATATATATATATATATATATATATATATATATATATATATATATATATATATATATATATATATATATATATACTATATATATATATATATATATATATATATATATTTATTTATTTATTTATTTATTTATATATTATTATTATTATTATTATTATCGGGCTAATCCAAGGTAACTAATAAATCAATCTCTCTTCTGTACTTTATGAAAAACGCGCCATAAAATGATCCCATTATCCTCTAAGTTAAAGATATAGAGAAAACACAAAAAATAACACAATAAAATATTATAAAGATTAATGATTAGAGAAGAAAAAAATACATTAAAAATATTTAAACAAAATAATTTTTATTTAAAAAAAATTAAAATAGTCAGAAAACAAAATAATTAAAATATATAATCTCGTCATCAGCTCCCACAACTATATCCGCAAAAAAGAGTGCAAAATACATAAAAACAAAAGTTGGAGATACACTCAAAAAAATGAAATGAAAATAGTACAAATTAAATAAAAGATACACGAATTAAAACATATCTAGCGAGAAATAGAAAATGAAATGTAAGGAAAATACATAATAAAATATAATCTATAAAGCGAGTAACGAATCTAAATGAACTTACACGTTCCGGAACCTTTCTAGTATGATTATAAATATTGTCGTCATAAGTTTGTCATATTACAAAATATGAAATCAAAAGAGAAAACAGAGGTTAGAAACGTAAATAGAGGGATTTTTTATGGCGAATTCTTATTGCAGTACAGAAGCACTTTTGATTTGTTAGTTACCTTGGATTGGCCCGAAAATGAATGTAAGCAAGGTAATACTATTATATTAGATAAATTAAGGTTTATAATTAAGAAGGTTGATATTTTATTATACAAATTAAATGATATTAGAAAATTAACATTTAAAAAACATGATTAGCCTGGTTTACGCAGATTTTAAGCCATGGATTTGCTCGAATTTGAGTTGCGCATGGTAAAACTATAAATTTAGTTAACAAGAAAGTTTTTAGTAAGTTTATTAATTATAATAACATACAATTAACGCAATGATTTTACATAAAATTTAACTACATTAGTTGGGCATCCATTATTTTTTTTATATCTAATTCTGAGAGAGTTTGTCTATTTTGTTTTTAATAAATAAACATTACTACATATTCTTTTAATTCTATTCATTTGATCACAAATGGTATTTAAATAATGCATTTAGAAACATTAGAATTCAAAGTAATTAATTTATTTATATTAAAATTAAAATAATTTCTTTTATCGTATAAATCAACAATGCAGATATTTTCTTCTTTTTTAATACGTAGGGGAGAGTCGGGTAGCCCCGCCCACTTAAGGAGTATTGCTTATATTTCTGTATAATATTGAGTAATAATCAAGATTTTTGTATGTTTCTATTGTTTTATTATCTAATTTAATAATGCAAAGAGAATAAACCAAAAAAAGAATAGTTTAACTTAAAAAAATAGAAATTTAAAATATTTGACTACTGTATTCAACATATTTTCAAAACTATTGTTTACCATGTTACCAGCTGCATGAATACTTGAAACTTTGAAAATAATCTTTTTTTAATATAACAATTAATGTCCGATGGCCCATTGACTTGAAAAAATATTCTATACATATGAAATTGACAGTGGGCGGGGGTACCCGACATTCCCCTAAATCAAAAATATTAAAATTAGTATTATCATCATAATAATTAAGCAAACTATATTTCTGAGGTTAAATACTTTTTAACAAAATTGTATAATCATGAAAAATAAAGATAATTAGATCATCAATAAATTAAAAAAAAAAACAAATTTAATGTTAAGAATATAATTATTTTTCATAATAGTGTAAAAATAAGTTAGCTAGGAGAGATGAAAAATTAGATCCTTGTGATGTTCCATAAGTTGGAATAAATGGAATATGTTATGTTAAAAATATGTTTTTTTCTTAATTAACTCTCTTTTCATTAATCTTTATTATATTATTTTCCATGTTTTCTCTGTATCTTTAAATTATTTTATAAGTTCGATATATTTGCAGCCTATGCGCAGTCAATAAAACTTATTATATTTCTTAATTTTCTTCGTTTTCCTCTCTTTTCTCTTAATCCTTTTTGTCTTCATTTTGATATATATATAGATATAAATTATATTTTATATACGTTACTAACAAATCAAACGTCCTTCTATACTTCAGTAAAAATGCGCATTAAAATATACCATTATCCTCCATTTACGCTTCTATTTTTTCTATTTTCCTATTTTGTAATCCGACAAACATGTTACGAAAATAATTTAAATTATTTTGGAAAGATGTAACTGGAAGCTCATATTTTTATTTTCTACTTTGTGCTTGATATGTTTTATTTTGCATTTTTGCTTAGTTTGTTCCATTTTTGTTTCATATATATATATATATATATATATATATATATATATATATATATATATATATATATATATATATATATATATATATATATTTACAAATATCAGTAAGTCAAACTGTTACAAAAAATAATCAATTTCTGAACTTTTACAGAAGGCTTGGGTAGCCAAGGTCAGTATTATTTCTTATTATCAGTGAGTCATTTACAAGTTCATTGCGCCGATTTCAATGTTAAGGGATAGGAAACAGTTCAAAAGAATCGATTCATTGGTTTTATGATTCATTTAAGCAAAGAGCTCATTGAATAGTTTATTCGACTCACGATTCTTTTCCCCCCTTTCAACTCATTTTCCTCCAATCAGTGGTTTGCATTCATACTTCAGTTCATTACCCAATAAGTGCAACGGTTTCATTTTCTATAGCTCCCGCTTCTTTTCTTGGCATAGAATAAACGATATCATAAAACTCTGCTTTGTTTTACTTTTACTAAAATTTATAAATTGAAAGTTAACCTTATTAGTGAAAAAATACGCTCTTTAATACTGAAAAGTAATATCTGGGCTTTACAGCTTTACTTTCTTTTTATTTGAAAGGAAGAACAGAAACTGCAGAAAACAGCTTTTCAGTTGTTGTAGACATTTTTAAATTGCTGTTTATCAATATAATTAATTAATTTCGTAGATGAAAAGAAAGAAAAAGGGAGTAAATCATACTTTTCATTGCTTCAGAATGCAGCACGTATAGCATTAATAACATTTTTAATTCCCTTTATTCTTCAAGTGAGTCCGTTTTATTAATCACCTCTGAAGACTGGCGGTCAGCTAACATTAACATCGGAGCCATTCTCATTGGATGCGATTTTTCCGCTTGCAAAAATCTCATCCATACGAGTACCTTATTGGAAAGTTTTTCGCATATAACTATTTTCAACCAATCAGATTGTCATTCACATGACCATCGAGTAAGAATGGACCTGTTTCTATTCGACTGCGTTGGGATTTTAGCATGCCCCAATTGTATAAACGCTATAAGAATTGCATATGCAGATGTTTAGTAAGTATAAGTATTAACTCTGAATAAGCTTATACAGAGTAGAACACCAAATATTGACAAAAAAAAAAAAAGAAATTTATTCTTTTCTAAAAATGAACTTGATGAATAGATTCACAAAAAAGAGTTGATTGAAATATCGATTCGTTCGTTTTTCGTACATCACTACATATAAATGTAGTATTACAAAATTTCTTTGAATTAAGAGAATATTGTTTTAATAACCTACTACGTAAGACTCAGAAGTGCACTGTTTAATAACTTCAGATCAACATACAATCACTCACACTCAAGCAAAGTGCTTTTATTGTATATACAGCAACTTCACTGGCTGCTGAAAGTAAAGACTCAACATAAATTGAACTTAAATTCACGATAAATGGGGTAGGGGTCGCTTCGCGGTCCTGGTGCCCAGATAAATTGCACCACTGGGGCCATTACTTATTATATTATGATAGAAAAAACTATCTTGCTCTTGAAAAATAGATCTTAATACTTGCCTTATTACTTTTTGACTTATTAAAAAACAAATAAGTAAGTAAACAAAAAAGAAAAAATTAGCAAGAATCTAAGATTAAACTTTAACCCTCTTTGTGATGTCACTGCATTTATTTGTCTGTACTGATAAAATATCATCATTTATCTGTCTACACTAATAAAATATTATCATTTATCTCTCACTACTGATAAAATATTATCCTTTTTGTGTTTATACTGATAAAATATTATATTTTTTCTGTCATTGCTAATAAAACATTACCATTTATTTGTCTATACTAATGCAAAATTATCTAATTTAGTTGATAGCAAAGTTCAAAGTAAGTCTTATGTATTTTGAAATCGAAAAATATGGAAATTTGTTTAACTTGTTTTTCATAAATAATTGCTTTTCAGAATATTCTATTAATACTTTTAATTTAATCTCACGGCTATTGTTTTGGGAAAAAATTACTTGAAAATGGCTTGATAGCGTGACATACCAGAATCCATGGTTTGGCGTAATTTTGGGAGAGTGAAAAGTGTTGCGGATGCTATTGGAGTGATAAAGAGTGTCATTACAAAAGAAGACTCTGGAATCGATTCCGAGAAGCAATGCATGTTCGACGTCATCCAGGATAAGGTTTTCCACTGTCAGAATCTCAGCTTAGGTTGTCATGAGTAAATCAATCGACACCTTCTTTCCTCCATTTCCTCCCCATTAGAAATGTGTTCTCGCTTGTTACCATAGCAGCAGACAGCCCCAGACTTTCAGTCTGGAGGAGTTCTCCTCAAAGCCACACTATATGTATCTTGTTAACTGATCGTCGAGACAGAGCAGAAAATTCCACGCTAATTCAGAGACATTTTCTTTTGGCAACAGGACAAAGGGTCTCAAGCCAAAGAATTCGAAATTGGCTTTCTGAGGATGATCTGTATGCGCGTAAGGCAAAAGGTGCGTAGTCCATTGACAGCCAGACACCGATCGACCGAAAGAAAGTGTGCTGTTGATCATCGAGGTTAGTTGCGAAGGGATTGGACTCAAGTGCTGTTTACGGATGTGTCCTGATCCACTTTAGAGTGGGACACCGCGTGTTTTGGTAAGGTGAGAAAGGGGTATTTGAAAGATACCTATATTCATTTTTGAAAGATTACATTAGAGACGAGGTGGTTTGATGTGTGGACTGGAATCATCACAGGTGGGGCGGCATACGAGCCACATATCATTCAGAATCGAAATTTGATGGCTCAAAGATATGTAGACGAGATCCTGAGAACCCATGTTGTATTTTACGCTGTAACCATGAGTGATTCCGTTCTTTAAATGCGAGATGATGCCAAACCTCATACAGTTCGTTTTGTGGGGAATTTTTTGAAGCTGAAACAATACAGCGCATAGAGTGGTCAGCGTGATCTCCTGATCTTAATCAAATCAAGCATGCTTGGGATGCACTTCGTTAAGAGTGGAATATTATTTCTCAAAGTCCCATTGATGATCAATTCAAAATAGGTTTGAGGCAGTCTTAGCAGTTCGGAGGGACAACATTCCATATTAGACTTCCTGTATCATTTCCATACAATCAACATCATTTGATGTTGAAACATAATTTAATGTTCTTTATTGTATTTCAAATAATTAAAATTCCCATATAATTGTTTTTTGCCGCTTTTTTTCTGTTTTGCGTTTTCTGACATCATTTTTTTCTATTTTATGGGTATGTATGACTATTGAGCAAAGACTTCATTACTTTTTGCTTGATAGCCGAATAACAAGTTTACCATATGATCCAAAAAATATTCACTATTTTTAAGCCTTTTACTGGAAATGAAGTTCTGAATTTTAAATACAATTAATTTTCGATGAAAAACATTACGAATTTTTAGATCATGAACCAAATACAGTTTCACTTATTTATTATTCTTAATATAATATTTAATTATTTTTGTGATTTTTCCTTTTCCAGATGCTAATAATAAATGTAAGTAATATGTTTATCATGATATTTTTATTTCAATTTTTACGTTAGTTTCTCTTTAGTGATAAACACTGGCCATATTCGGGAAGTAATTATATAAAAAGCAAATATCAAAGGTCTTTTTAAATATTTGTATCAAAAATAGAAATTTCCTAAACATGAACAGTTTATGAATTTTTTTCTTAACTATAAGGAAGCACTTTAGTGAAAAAATTTTTAGTGCATACATTTACTTTAATTTAATATATGATAATAAAAGCATAAAACTTAGCTTTTATACATTTAGCTAACTTTAAAATACAATCTACTGCACTTAGTTGGGTATACAAATAAAAAAAATTTGAAGTAATTATTGTAGGAGTGTTGTTCTTTTTATTTAATAGCAACAAGATTGATTTTTATTTCAATTTACTAACAGTTATTAAATTTACTAACAGTTAAAAACCGAATCATGCGAAATCAATATCAAAATGGCTTTTTTTTAAACTTTTGAATCATTCTCATGTAGTGGCATGAATAGTAACTTTAAATCAAATTTCGTAAACATATATTAATGCATAAACTTTTTTTTCTCACAAATTGTAGAAGATGGCCACCTCGCTTTTCATTGCTACCATTTTATATGAAATACTTAGTTCAACCAAATTTCCGAAATATTATCTGCAAACCTGTTAATGAATAAACATTTGCTATGTTAATGTTGGTTAAAAAAATGGATAATAAATCCACTGAAATGTTAGGAATATAGAATGACGTATGTTCAAAATAATTTTTGCTGTACGACAAAATTATGAAATTTTTCTAATAGCCAGTAGACAGTTTATAGTGGCCATTTTATAAAAATATGTGGTCATTTTTTAAAAAATGGAAAATTGTAAGCGATCATAAGAACTGTTGATTATTAATTTAAGACAGTTCTTTAGTAACGTTTCTCAATGAATGGTAAACATCACAGTAAACACATCGTTCATAAAATGAAGAATACGTTTGAAGAAACAAGCTTGAAATAAAGTAATAATCAGAAAATTATTAGAAACTCAAAGAGATTCCATATTTATTAAAAAAAATCGTAATAGAATGCGAACATGGTGCAGTGGAGAAAAACAAATATAGGGTGCGACTGGCAGACAATTTTTAACAGCCTTTGTAATGTTTAGTCACTCTGTAGCCGGTACAGACTATACTTCGTTGCATGTGAAGAAAATACCATTGCAGTTTTGGATTTAAGTAATCATCTACGATTGCATATAGTTCCGTCATATTTCGCTATTAAATTATAGAAATCTGCTTTTAAAGCAATATAAAAATTTAAACACCTTAGACAGAAACTTAATCCGGTCCATCTTTTATTATATATACCCTAGAATTATTAAAAATAAGTTATATTTTCATTGTCTTACTGGATTTCTAGACTTGACGATAGAGTTCGATAAATGAGGAGAATATTCACTCTTGAAAAAGAATAACCAAATGACGCTATAAGAACATAACTATAAGATCATAAAGCGCATCTTATTCTGACGCGCCATTAGCAAATTGAATAAAGAATTTTTACTTTTGTTTCACTGTTGAAGAAAATCATCAGCAAGAAACAACATATATTATTTTTTCAATTATTTAGTTACTAGTTTTTATTCAATAAGTTTAGTTTTCTTCGTTTTCATTTTTCACGATTTAAAAAAGCAAGCAAAAGGAAAGCTAAGCAATGTCGTTCCTTCAAGAGTTGGCGATGTTACTAAACGCTCGCGCTGGTATCTTGATCATCCATTTGGCGTACACTTAGATGCAAACAATCTCAACTACATAAGGAGAATTTTAATTTAACTTACAACAGAGTATAATAATTTTGCCCTACAATTTTTTTTCAAATGTATGTGAAACAGATTCTTTTTTGCTTTAATTATGGTATTAAAATTCTTCTTTACAGTGGTCAACGCTTTGCAAAGTAAGCACTTTAGAATTACTGTACCTTAAAATTACTACCTTACCTTATAATTACTGCCTAATCTTATCTTCGAATTACCATTTTCACTGAAAAATAAGTCCGATGAGTTCGGTAAAATAAATCATTATTTTCTTTTTCTTTTAACGACCTTAATAAATATTTAAAGCTTATTTAAATTTTCTAATTGTAACTGTTATTAAACAATTTTCTTCGATATCAGAACACCAAGAACTCATACTCGAACTCAGTGTTCCTTACAACCAAAAGAGTAAGAAACGCCGACTTTGTTTCAATCTTTAAAAAATGTATGCAGTTCTTGTCTTTTTTTTAATTATCTACATTGAAAAATAAAACCGATTATTTCGGTAAAATAAATCAAAATTTTATAATTTTTTTAACTGCCTATTCATAAATTTCAAATGCTCATTTAGATTTTTTAGTTGTGCCTGTAATTAAACAATTTTCCTTGATGTAAGAACACAAAAAAATCATACTGTAGCTCCTGGCTCTTACAACATGTAGAAATCACAGGCGCTGTATTCAATCTTTGAAACATATATGCAGATCTTTGCTTTTTTGATGAAAATTACGAAACATCAGAATTATTATGTACTTTATACGCAAACTGTATCCAATGACAAACGCATATTAGACAAATTACGGCACATTAGAAAAATGGAGAGAGAAAAATGAGATTGATTTTTATTTGCTTTTTCAAAATATCTACCTATACGTTGAAAACTAAAGAAAAAAAGTATGATGCAAGGCTTTTTTTTATTAAATTTTGGATATTTATAATTTGTATAATAATGCATAAATTGTAGATTTCTTAAAATTATTATTAGTTTTTTCCAAATAAGAAGAGATCAGTGTTGAGAATACCGGGCAAGTGTACACTATAAAATGGTCCCTGGATTATTATGCTGGTTATTAAAAAAGTAAATGATGATTGACCCAGCAGGAGTATTGTCATAGTTAAAAGTTTTTTCATTACACATATTTTGATTATACACATTTTTAACACCAGCAAAAAGAGAAAAATAAATTATTGTTACTTACCAGATTAGATATAGAGTTCAAAATAAATATGTATCATACCCTTACACATTTCTCATTCTAACACATACCAAACGGTATCTCCTTAAAGTGTTGGAAAATAAATATTTACTTTAACATTACAAAGGCGGGTGTTACTAATTTGGCACATGTCGTTTTTTGCTGCTCTAAAAAAAGAAAAAAAAACTGAAAGTTTTGAGTTTTTTTTAGTTTTTCATACTTAGAACAAATTCAATTTCATATTTCTCATGTATTATCATTCATGTATTAGCCTTATAGAACCGTGTATAAAAAACCTTATACCTAGAATGACGGGAGGGGCCAGAGGAGCCCTTAGGTATTTTACCACAACATCCCCAGGTAGTTTAGGGTATAAAGTGTTCTTTGGAACATATTAAGGTCCTTCTGTATCTTCTTTAAAAAAACAAGAGTATTTCAACATATTTTTAATTAATATTTATAGAGGAAAGGAAACTTAATCATTTTAGACACTAATGCATACGTAAAATTTAAAAGATAGTGAAGTGAATAAAAAAATTGAAAGATAGACATTTAATCAGATAATATCGTATATCAAATCCAATAAAATACCATAGAAATTCAGTGTTTAAGTCTATATTCAAAAGAATATATTTTTTTTATTAAATTGATTATAATTATATTTTAGTATTTTTAATGTCTAGTTGATCTACACACAAACAATCTTAAAAGGGCCAAACTGAACCCTTAAGTCTTTTCAGATATATAACAATGCTCAGTCTTTCTGGTGGTTGAAAGAAACATTGTATTATTGTATAATTTTATATTGTATAATTGTATTATAACACGATTGGAAACTGCCTATTTCCTAGAAAATAGATGCAAAACTTGATCGCATAGCACTCTTTACCCTTTGACTAAGTAAATTATGATGAGTGACCAAGTTGTGTCCATCCAATTAACCGGTGGATGTAAATTTGGTGTAAAAATATGCTCTCAAAAATATGCAATTCCGTTCTGGAAAAATTGATAACAATAGGTAGCTGATTGCCATTAACATTACCCCTTTGCGTTTCTATTTTTCGTTGTCCACTTTATGCTTTTATTTCAAATCACTTCTGTTTCTTCTCATTCATGTCTGGCAAATCGTGAAAATGGGCGTCTATTTTTGAAGCTCAACCGACTGCCTTGCAGCTCACCTCTATAGACTTAAGATCTTTCCCGTTCCAAACTGTGTCATGTGCGGGGAGTACTGCTCAAGGAATGCTGAGCATCTGAGGGTTTGCCCCACAGTTACTGGCAACATCTATGAGAGATATTGGAATGTTAGGAAACAGTTGCGGACACTGATAACTGACTGATGCTCTATTGTTGATATTCTGTTTAATGTTTCTTTGTTCTAAGAGTTTTTGAATTTCTATTGTTTTAATGTTCCTTATGGGTCTGTGTGGAATGTTTTTACACTCCAGCGAATGATGTACACATTAAGTGCTGCTGCTGGAAATAAAAATGTGAAATATTTTTTTAAGTGCTTGAAAGATGCAGACTGTTTTTGCTGTTTATTTGTTTTTAAAGCGAAGGCATTTTTAAATCAGCTAATATCTTACAGTTTCAGTTTCTTGAGATTTTTTATTTGAAACATGTATACGGCTAATATAAATGTTTTAAAATTTGAATACAATTTATATGTTTTCGTCTGATAAGAAATTACACACAGCCATTGCACAGAAGTTGTTAACACCAATTTCAATTTAAAAGAGTTGACTTTCTTATGTAACTCAAAACTAACATAAATTTTGTGTTTATTTATAAAAATAATTGTTTGCTCTAATTTTATTTGTCTCTCTTCACAGGCGCCAAAGGAAAACGTAAGATTAGTATTTCCTATATTACGAAAAATTCTTCTTCTTTGTAACTAAACATTTTTATACAGAAAATACATACAGATAAAGTTTATAGTTTTAGCTACTTATAAAAGTCGCATAAAAGTTTTAACTGTATCAATAATTAGAAATATGAACACAATTGTTTGAAATAGAATTTTTTAAATAGTTCTTTAGAAAATTTATCTTAAATAAATACTCATTGAATAAATATATCTTTAAATAGACCAAATCTTACAGTAGTGCTATGACCCAAGCTTTATCAGTGTAGCCAACGCTTCCTATAACTGAAAGCCTCCTCACGATTTTTTATAAGTAGTCCGATTAGACCACTGTGAAGGATATCCACTTTCCGAACGAGTCACTTAATACAAAATCTAGTTAAAATAAGAAAGTGGTAGCAAATATATGACTAAAAATTTGTTTTATTTATGAATATTATTGCCTTGCCATATTCACTTGTCAACCACTACAGATTCAATTCTCAAATATATACGATAAATTTCTCTCAATTACTTTTATAAAAGGTTTTGGGTTCATGCGCACAACTGGCTCACATCTCAAATAGTCTGCGCGGACTATTTATAAAAGACCGTGTGGAGGTTTTTTGATGTAGGAGGTGATGCTGTAGCCCAGCTGATGGCAGTTATCATTTTCTCATTTGTATATCATCTCTCAAAATTTTTTTTTTGGATAATGGAATTAACTTTTGGAGAGTTCCCGTCTATGCGAAATGAGATTTATTTTTCAATTCGGCAGCAATACGAAAGAATATTATCTGGAATTAGCATACAAGATATAAATTAAATTTCAGCATATATAAATAATTCAGACTATCGTTCCTAGAAATGTAAATAAATTCTACCCTTTGTAAAACTTAGTACTGCAAAAATCGTTGATATTTGCGCTTTGATATGTAACAGTTTTACTCCAGATCTCAAATATCCCGAATAGGACATCTTAAACTTCTGAAAGAAAATTTTGTTCATATCATTTATATATATTCGCAAGCATAAACTGAAATATTAAAAAAAAAAAAAAAAAAAAAAACGTACACTTATACATGCATGTATAAGTGTACATGCATGCATTTTGTACATGCATGAAAAAAATGCTTTTTTGTTATGCTTTCACATTGTTAACAAGTCACTTACAAAGCTTCAAATGCAAACTTGTAAATTAAGATATTATTTTTTTAAATTAACAACCATATATTCAGCAACTTAGCTTGTATGATATAAGTGTTTTACGTGAAGTTTATATTTATGTATTCTATTTATTTGTTTAATTATGTCGCTCATGGTCTGCAATAGCGACACAACTCAAATCAATGTTTGAGATAAATGAGTTAAAAGTTTTCATTGCTAAGGAAAATGCATAGGAAATGCTTTAATTTGCTTAAACGAAAATTACCTTCAAGTAGAATTATGAGTTGTGATAGTACTGCTGCTGAAAGAATGTGTTTTTTCATATTTAGTCCTGTTCTTAGTCCAAAGCGAGTGTTTTTTGAGTTGTGCCACTATTGCAGCCCATGAGCAATGTATCAGTAAAACATGTAAAAATAATCACAAATTAACTAACAATTTGGTTTGATAAACTCCAAAATATAGAATAGTATATTTCTCTCAAGCAGTAAAATGATTTGTGGCAGTCATAAATGAATTGTGTTGTCATCGCAGTGATAAATTGAATGATTGTAATGCATTAAATGATTCAAGTAATGATTAAGTAGTAAATTTGGCATTATGAAAATACTATTAATACTCTTCTATAAAAGTAGGTTTAAATTACATCACATTAAAAATGTCATAAAATACTTTACAGACCTATTAAGTGGCACACTAAATGATTTAACATTTATTGGTGTAAATTTTGCATTATGAAAATACTTTTAGTTCTCTTTCTATAAAAGTTGGATTATTATTGGTATCTTTTCTATAAAAGTAGGATTAATTAAGTTGATGGGTTAGTTAAATATTTAATTATTTCTTTGGAAATCTATATATTTATGTAATTAATCATTCAAATTTATATTGTTAAGACATTTAAAAAACTATTTTTAACCCATTAGGCATTTTATAAAAACTACCGAGTCCTTGTATCGAATTGAAATATATTACAAATGAAAGTATAATTAAAATTTTTCACCAATCTTTGTTATTTTTCTTTCAGTTGGACAAATTTTCCACGGTGAGTCAAAACTTGTAATTTAATGTTTTTTAACACGTTGAATGCCACGCTAATTTTACATGGCTGGCCTGTCTGACCAACCTGTAAATAACTACAATCTAAAATTGCAAATTTGACAGATTTTGTAAGGTTTTTAAAATGTTTAGCATGACATATCAGAAAAAAAGTGGTGAATTAAATAATCCTACGAATTGTTTAGAAATAGCGGTGGATAAAATCTACTAAATTGAATTTATTATACCAAGAATCGCAGTTAATAAACAACCACTTGAAAATATTTATTTGCTGTTCGGAGCAAGTTAGAATCTCTGTGTATATAAATAAAGCTATTTTTGCGTGTTCTATATTGCATTAATTTCTTCAAACCATTTTAGTAACGATAATAATATAAAAATATTAAAGATTTACTCGAACAATGTGTTTCTAATAATCTTGGCTTCGCCGGTCAGCGGTGACCCCCATGCCATTCAACGTGTTAATAAAATTAACTGAATTTCATTTGTTAAAAATTCTGAGACAGAGAAGCATTTGCAACTTTCTCTATTTAGATGAGCTTTATTTAGTAAATGGATAAACACTCAAATGCTAATAAATTCAATATGGCAATTATTTAAGGTAAAAAATTAAATCGATAAATTTAATTTGAATAGAAATAAAAGCACGAGTATTTTTGTTTGTAGCAGTTGAAAAAAAATATTTAGGGATGATAATTTTTTCACAAAATTGGTGTCTTGTTTAGGTTTGCATTTTTTTTTTTTTCATTTTTTGGTACCATCTGCAAAGTTAGTAAATAAAAACTAAAATATTTAAATTTTATTCATTTAAATTTTTTATTAGTTTTTTTTTGCTAATTTAAATAATTCAAATTATAATTTTCAAAATATATCTTGAAAATAATAGATAAAGAGATTCATTCAAAATATTTTCGAACAATATTTTACAGTCCTTAACACAAACCGATTAAGATTTGCTCAACAGCTAAGTGAGACATTTTTTGAATAAGAAGTGTTAGTATATATCAAAAGAACCTAATTGTTCATCATCATTGCCAAATATCGCAAGTTAAGTTAACCTAATTGTTTTATGTTAATGTTTCATTGTTTTACGTAACCTAATTGTTCCATGTAAATGGAGCCAAGGCATCAAAATTCTGGGCTTCCTCTAGCTCAGCTATTACTTGTTTGTGTTTGAATATTTCGTGCATTGGACTAGTGTATCTAAGCAGTAAAACTATCCTGAGCTGAATAAGCTTAATCTCATTCTGTACGAATAAATATAAGAAAACCTTAAAAGATTAACTTTTTTGTAAAATATTACAAAAATCATAACTTACCTTACTAGTAAAAAATTCTACTTATAAAAACATTCGATACCTACTAATACTTTGATTTACTAATGATATTATTTCTTTAATTCTGTTATGCTAATTTAGTTGTTTTGTAATAAAAATTATAAGTTAAAAACATGAAATTATCCATCCTAACAGTTTAATTCATAAAAAGGGAATTTAGTGCAGAAGCAATAGTTCTGATTCTCGTGATAAACCTAAAATAATGACGTCAAATCACATGGTACGAAGAAAAGCTACGTCTTACTTCCAATTTGGGACATTGTTAAATTTGAATCAGTAAAGTCTGAAATTTTTTAGTAGAATAAAAATATTTTAGTAACTTTTTTTTAATTTATTACTTTATTTTAATCGCAGCTGCCAAGAAAGGAGGTAAGTTACAAAAACATACATCTTATTTAGAATTATTTTTGTCAATGCAATTTTGAAACACAGATAACTATTTTAAGTTCTAAACTATTTATGAACTTTTTTCTACAAGCAATCATATTTATAAATTATACTACATTTTATAATGATTTTAAATAGGAAACTTTATTCTAATATTTTTTTGTAATTAAGTGAGATCACACAAAAAACTGCATTGTTAAAAATCAATATTTATTAAATAAATTACAAAAAAAAAATATTTCTCTAATTCTTTGAACATTTATTTTGCTGTAATTATTAACCTCAAACTTTGCACTTTAAAGATTTTTTTTCAGGATTTAAAGAAGATCGTTTTCTATCAAAACAACTGCATTTGGAGTTTAACCACTATTAAACAACATCTTTTATAATTCATTTTAGAAACTATTGAAATCGGAACGATATTATATTTAATTGAAAATTTGTCCTATAATTCAAAACTTGAAGCTTATTTTTATTAACTTATTCGTTTCTGCATTTAAAAAATTTTTTTTACAATTTTTTGTATTTAATTATTTTTCTGTATTAGGTCAGGATGAGCAAAAAACTACAATTTAAGATCTAGTGATTGCATAATTTTTTGTGGAGGAACAAAATGCTGCATATCAAAAATTTCGTACAATAACAGTATAATGTCAGAAATTTCTTGGAAAAAATAGTTAAATAACAATTTATTAAGAGTTTCCAGTATCTGGCACTTCCCCGTTTGTGACCCAGGACTATTTGAATGCTATGCTCTCATTAACACATAAATGACAGCTCCATAAAACTGCTTAAGAAGCAAGTATTTCCTTTCATTATTGGATGAAACGCAACTCAACTACAACCCAACTCCAATGCCCACTACGAAGCGCCAACAAAAAGTCTGGCTCAAATATCCAGTTAAAAGAAATTTCTTGAAACCATGCTAGTGGTAATTGGTTAAAAACCGTATACATAATTTTTGCTTTGTATACATAATTTTTTATCCATACTAGTTGTAAACGGTTTCAAAACCGTAAAGGTAAAAAAATGTTCTTTGCTATTAACTTTATGGTTAATTAGATGGGCAGATTGCAGACAGTTTTTTTACTATAATTTTAGAATAGAAAGTTCTAACAATATATCTTGAAAACATTAATCTCTAAATATCTTTTAAACTTGACATGCAGTATGTTTATTTTTTATTCGCAATTAACTAAAATATAGTTTTTATGATATTTACCAACGAAATATTTTGACGTTTAATGATTTGTTTCCGGACTGAAAAGTAATCATAACATGTTGAGTTATATTTCTGTTAAAATCGGTAGAATTTTGTAGTAATAAAGATGATTTAATGTTTAGCATACAGTACACAAAAAAAAGTGGATCACCCAGAATAACTTTTGATCTAATGACCGGATCTTCACGTTCTAGGTTTCTTAAAAGATTGCGGGGTACCTAAAAAATGCTAATTAATTAGAGCAAATGACATTTTAAACTACAAAATTCGTCACAAAGTACCTTCACTGAATAAACGTAAGTTTTTTTAAACATATTTCGATTTCAGACCCACAAGATAAAGGGTGTAGTCACGATCTGAAAAATATGGTCTCGATAAATTTTTACGTATTTCACCATATCTCGATCACATTTTAAGGAATTTGAAATTTTTTAGCTCACAATTATCAAATTAATTTGTAGTAACATAATTACCTGTAAAAAAGGACTTTTAGTAAGCATTTGTTATTTCTTGTTACTTTATTTACAAATTAATGAAAAATTTCTTAATAGTAAAGTATACATTTCATTACATCATTTTAAAGGATGCAATTTTATATGGTTAAACTCAAAATTCTAACAATATTGTTTAAATAGTTTCTGAGAAATTTATTTTAAAAAGTCTTTTATTTTTTAATTTCATTTCTCAGAAACTATTCAACCGATTTCGCTCAAATTATGTAAATTGCCAAGTAAGATTAAAGTCCTTAAAATGATATAATTAATTGTATACAATTCAAAAGTTTTTCGACTATTATAAAATAAAATAAAAAAAATATATTGATGAAATATTTTCGAAAAGTTATATTTTACATGGAATTATCTTAGGATGAAGGGATTTTATTATTGTGTGCAAAGGAATTTTAAATTCGCCTAACAATCTCACGAGAAACGGCAAAAAACAGAACAAAAAAAAATTAACATTAGATGGCCAAACTTTAAACAGCTGTCCTAATCAAACATTTGGGACCATATTTCTCAGATAGCTGCTAACTTTCATATTTTAGGGGTCATAAATCTAAATCCGTCGAAACAACATATGTTTATTCGAAAAGGTACGTTTTTCTGACTTTCGTAACTAAAAACATGGTATGCGTTAATCAATTAGCATATTTATCGTTACCCTCTCGACTGCACTGTGCATTTCACAAAAACCGTATTAGAACTATATTTACACAGAAGTTCATGCTATTATTTTCAAAGCAATCAGTAATAAAATTACCGCTTTAGAAAGGGATAACAGTCCCGGCAACTAAATATTCAAAAAGCTAGGAAAAAAAAAACATTTTGTGCAGCATCATAATTATAAAATAAATATGTTTATGTTACAGAGCCTAAGCATTAAACATAATTTTGTTTCAGATTTGAAGCGTGAAAAAGAAAGGCTGAATAAAGTTTTCTGACGGTACGCCATAAATTCCGGATCAAATTACGTAAAAAATACCGACAGTACCAGTACTTTTTACCGAAAATCCATTTTTTATCGAAGCATGTAACGGAACAAAAATCTATACCGTAATCTGTAAATATACCGTAATTTCCACAACATAATTACCCTGAAAATGAATGGCTCACTCAGATTGACTCAGGTTGCTCTAAAAATTACGCTATGATATTTTTCGGTCAAAATAGATTTTACGGATGATGCACCCAAAGTGCAGGTACTTTGTACCGTAATTTAATAATTTTTTTACAGTGATTTAGGTGTTATTACACTCTTTGTTCTGTAAAAACGTTATGGAAATATTATTATATTATTAATGTTATTATATATATATATATATATATATATATATATATATATATATATATAACACAAATTTCATAACACAATTTTGAATGTGTGATTTTTTCCGTTTAGCCAAAACAGGTAATTTTTATTTGTATTCTATATGTATTTAAAATATTAGAAACAATCTGAGTGCCATTTGCACGTTGTCATGACATATATATGTTTTAGATTCGCGAGAACAGATTTGTTAAATGTGCATATAGAAAAAAAAAGATCTAAAAATAAAACATTGAATCTAAGCCCACCTAAATTAATTTTGGTGGGAAAATTCAGTACTTTACAGCCTTTTTCACCAACAGCAGCTATATTTCATGTAGCTCTAATCATGTTTAATAAAAAAAAAACCTTTAAAACACCAGAGGAAAAAAGAAAAAAAAGGAAGATTTAGAACAAGAAGGTTAGATGGAGTGGAAAAGTGATTAATAGATGGAGAAATATAGCATCGAATGGTAGCGAATTAAATAGTAAAATTAGTAGACTAAAGATAGATATGCCCACTCTTTAAGATCTAGATGGGGTAAATTGAGACGGCCATGGCCGGCAAACAACTGTAATGCCTAAGTAGAAGATGAAGATTTATTTTTTCTAAAAACTAAAATAATATTATTTAATTAATATTGATATTATACAAGTTGCTTGTAATTAATCTCAATTACGTTCTTACACTAATGCTTTTGATTCAGACATACAATTTTTCCGATCACATTAAATAAATGATTTTTTTGATAAAAACTATATTTTGTCATTGTTAAAACTTCGAGAATTATAATTTTTTATTTTATAAAATTAATCTTAATAAAATTCTTTTTATTTAAAATATGTAATCAAAAGGGTTTAAGCTTTTAATAAGGGTAATTTAAAAACCCAAATGCATCATCAATATATCCCATGTTGTTCGAAAAAAATACTCTTAATTAAATTAATATATATATATTATATATCATATATATATATATATATATATATATATATATATATATATATATATATCCGTAATGCCTTAATGCTAATTATCCTTAAAAGCCAATTTGCGAACCCTAATGTGCATGTTTTTTTAAAAAAAATTTTGATAAGTATTCTAAAAATAAATGTTAAGAATGGTCTTTATAGAGCACCAGATGAATTCGTAAGCAGTTTCCCAGGAATAAAAATAAGATAATTCAGATTTTTTTGTAGTTTTGAAGTACTTGTTTTCGTTCAAGTTAAAATTTATAGGAAATGTTTCGTGTTCTGTATTGTACATGTATTTTCATTTCAGCTTACAAACAAATCGACAGTAAGTATATCTTTTATTTATAAACCGAAAAAAAATCATGGTTAATAAAATTACAAATAATATTTAAAAATAAATCTATACAAAGTATTTGGGGATGAACAGTAAGCAAAAAATAACATGACCTCCATGAATAACTTTTAATCTAATGATCGGATTTTCACGTTCGAGGACTCAGTATTAATAGTTCAAGGTTGTGACCTTAAATAAGGTAATTAAAATGCCTTATGCTTTATATGCTAATTAATGACCTTAAATATACCCCAAATATGCAATAATCATTATTAGTTGCAGGCAATATTTTCAAGATGGGAAATTAGACACAAAAATGTAACTTTTTTTCGACAGATTTGGATTTTTGCCACTCAAAATCTCAGATGTAGCAATCATCTAGGAAGTACAGTCCAAATAGTTTGATCAGGAGAGCGGTCCAAGGATAGGACCCTGAAATATTAATTTCCCATTTTGTGTATTTCATAATATCAAGCGAACTTTTCAAGCAAACGATAAATTTTTTAAAAAAAAATGTTAAAATTCGTTAATCCAAAGATTATCTCTAGCAAAAAATAACTTTTAGTAAATATTTATCATTTTATTTAATATTAGTCGAATAAAGTTTGATTGGTATAAGGTATACAATTTTTACGTCATTTTAAAAAACGTAGTTTTGAGTGACAAAATACAAAATTTGATCAAAATCCTTCAAGTACTTCCTGTGGATTAAAATTGTTAGTATACGACTTTTTTAAAATTTGAAATTTTCGAGATTCATAATCTTCGAAACTTGAAACAGCAGAGTCATAAGAGGCGAAATATGAACTAAAAAGCGAAAAAAAATAAATTTAAGTTTGTATTTAATCGATTTCATTGAAAATCTTCGTTCTTTCAAACTTTTAAAAAATATCAGTAAACAACAAACATATTTGAAATTTTTATGCCCAAAGGTGAACAGAATGAATATCTTTGTTTCGACCATTACACTTAAAACTCTGAAGCAAGAAAACAATTCTTTTTGGCACCAACTGATTGAAATATTAAAAACAGAAGATTGAGCCAGAAAATTTTCATCCGCAAAAATGCTTAATTTGGCTGAAAATTTGCTGGTATAGAACCGAAAAGTAATTATATGTAAAAATTTACGTAAAATTAGAGATGGTGAAAAATACATGTAAATATTTCTAATAGGGTAAGTTTTTAGAGAACATGATTATTGTCAAGCTGTAAAAATGTGCAGGTGATTTTAAAGAACTCAAACATATGGAATGCGAATCTCCTTTTTTTTGTTGTCGAAAACGATGTTAATGAATGGCTCCAACAAAACAAACAAATTAAGACAAAAACATTAAAAACGCTCCTAGTATAGTTTCAACTTTTATAAAATTTTGATGACTGGCAACTACTACGCCTTTTTTCAAAATATTTTATAGAATGGTGGACAAACAAAACAAAAGCTTTAATAATTTTGGTTAATTCTGCCAATATTTAAGAAGCTTCCCCATGATCTTCATATCTTCCCCGCAATGTGGATTAAAATGACATTTTTTGGAATTCTTGAATCGTCCATGTGTAGTGATATGAAAAATAACTTTAATTAAAATTTACTGAACAAGGAATCATACATTAAAACTTAAAGCTTGTTACAACTATAGGAAATCGTCCTACGAAGCAAAGAAAGTTTACAGCCTTGCATTTTATCTACTGCTGTTAATCTCATTCGTTTTCCATATGCAAGACTGTCATTGGCGGTTAATATTTTACTCTTACTTCATTTTATATACATTTGAGGTCATAGTTTAAAGGCAAAGCTAGAAAATATCTCTTCCAATATACTTTTAAAATTAGTTGTGTATTGTGAAGGAGAAAATATGCATTATGCCGATAACTTTAAATTAGTTTGAAATTATCAATGGTCAATGCACTTAATGATATAAAAAGTTGTTAATTGTCATTGATTTAGGTTTAAAATGTAGTTTCGAATTATTACAGTAATTTAATTTTGTGTATATGTGTGGTTATATTTATATTTTTGAGGTATCCAATTTTCTTTCTCATATGATTTAAAATTAGTTGCGTGCTATAAATACGAGGTGCATGAATTATGCTAAAATTTCATAATTAATATGATTAGATTAATTGACAATGCACTAGCTGATATCAAATGCTTGAATTAGGCTTATTAACGCATGCTGACATCAAGCCCATCCAAGCCTATTTCAAATACATTGATTTAGGCTCAGCGTGTTTGTTAAATTATTGCAAATTTTTCTATATATATGGTTATATTTTTATTTTTACGGTACAATGGGCCAATGATCTTTTCAATCTAATTTAAAATTAGTTGTGTATTATAAAGGTGAACACACGGATTATGCTGACAATTGATCACTAAAAGAGGATATAATCAATTGACAATGCATTTGATGATATTAAATGCCTGTTTTCATTGATTTAGGCTTATTGTTTTTTCTTGAATTAATATACACACTTTTTTATGTAAATGAGTGGTTATATTTTTGAGGTATGCTATGCCAATGGTTCTTCCTATTTAATTTGATACTATTTGCGTCTTATACAGGTGAGCATCATTTATTAAGCTTAAGAGAAGTAATATTCGTAGTGCCTGAAATACTCCCTGAACCATTTTATTTTTATCTATCTGGAGCGACACGATAGTATTTAAACGCTGAATCAATTTTCTTATCAGATATAATTGGATAGCAGAACACAACGTCACATGTGTGGGTGGAACTTCATTGACTGAGACACACGTGAAGAAGTTTACAGATATCGTATTACATATTTTTATTAGGCATTCAATTTAATTTTAAATCAAAGTTTGAAATCATAAAATTATAGTGAAACAGAAGTACTATTTCCTTTCAACTAATGTTTTCATCGCAGCGTTTTTTTTTAATGAATAATATCATTTTTTTTTTTACAGGTTCATCATAAATGATGTTCATTGAAAAAGAACCCCCGTCAGTTGCATCCTGATTATTGTGAATTCACGTACTCTCTATTATTACATTTAATTGGCAAACTATTTCTGTTAATTTCCTCTTAAGCTGTTCGTCAAGGTTCTGAAAGAAAATAAAATTGTATTTTGAAAAGAGTTTTGTTTTTGCTCAATGAAGTAAATATATATTTGAAAAGCTTAGTGGAAGAATCGGTTAAGTGACACTTTAGTGATTTTGAGTTAATAAGGGCTAAAGTTTATACATTCCTCCACTTTGTTCAAGTCTTATGATTTTAGTATGTTTGCAAGGGCATATCTCACAAAATTTTTGGAGGTCAATTTATTTAATTCTAACTCTTTTATCAAGGAAGATTTCAATGATTTATGTGTGTAGTATTAGTTTGTTTTCATGGACGATTTTAATGCTTTTCATCGAATATAGTTTGTTTGAAAAGATACATATATATTTAGGATACATTATTTTATACATATATACAACAATATACTTTATATTTAGGCTTATATTAATAGAATAAAATTTTAGCAAACTTAATTTGCAACAAACTGATGCGAAAGTTTATGTAGCCTTGTTATTCCGAAAACCGATCAAAAACGATCCAGAGGCCGCGTGAGCTCCATTCACAGCTGTTTCATCGGTATGTAGTGCTTTAATTGGCGAAAATTCGGTAATTTTTGATTTTAAAATAAAGTACACTTTTAAATAGCACTGATTGTGATAAAAGTGTTTTGTCATTTCGTTATATCTAAAGGTATTTCTAAAATTCAATGCAAGCATTTTTATTAGTTTAAATACAAAAAAGATCTAGATATAGTTGTTGAAATACAAATTATTTTAAATTTTTCTTTAAAAATTATGCAATTTTATGTAAAAATGACCCATTTTAATTTATAAAAATGGTTATAACACAGTTTAGGTTTTTTTTTTCTATCGTAGTCATCATGATTAGTTACGCGATTCGCACTTTTCATTATTTAGCTTACCACTTCACAAATTTCCTCCGTTGAACAGTAATCCACTCAGTAGCAGCATATTCTTCAAGCATATTCTTAAAGCATTATTCTAAAAGCTGCATACATATAATAATATGCAGCTTTTTTTTATTTTCAACTTCTTAATCTTGAATCTAGAAGACAAGGGAACACCTGTATAAGGGACAAAGTCACATTAACCTTCAAAGATAATTCGTTTAAGTGAAACTTATCAGCATTTGCATGAAATGGCTGAAGAAATACAAAAACCCCTCGTGGTTAGCTCGATGCCAATGGAACTCTCATAAGTTTCTACCAAAATATAATTTTCATCAGCACGGTAACAGGAAGCAAAATAAAGTCTGGCTATTCATCGTTGTGTTTCGTTCATAGGTAGACTTAATTTGTCTTCGCTGAGCCATGGAGATTTAATGAAAAAGTTATCTCTTCACTTCACTCTTACCTCTGAAGCTTAATTTAATACCACAATTTCTATTACTTTATGTTTTTTTATTGTTTATTTCAATTAAATTAAAGTTTACTCCCTCTTCTTATTGCTCTCCAATCCTCAGAGCTTGACAATTTAATTACTCCAAATGAATTAGAAATTCAAGTAAAGTAAGACACTTTGTTGAAATAATTTTATTTGTGTTTTCTAAATAAAATAAGAGAAAATGAATTCTTGTAGCTACGTCGAATGGCCAAGCAAAATTTGCCAAATATTGAAAATTTCATAAGGTCATATTGACCTGCTATCCCGGCGCCCCTGACAAAAAGTTCAATAAATTGTTTCACCTGATATTACCGTACTAAAAAGTCAGGAATTGTTCATTATGCATTTTTTAAGTTGAATTCAATAAGACTAAACACGTCGATAGATTTAATAGTTCTGAAGTTGTAAGAATTTTATATGAAAAACGTAATATTTTAGACTTGTACTTATTTACACATTTGGTATAGCTGTTTAATTGCAAAATTTTAAGGTATGTGATTCAATGTAATTTGTTTGCTGGACTGAATAAGACAAAACTCGAGGCAATAGGGAAATTTGTTAAGTAGTTATCCGGGTTTTATTTATATCAAGTACAATTAAAAAAATACAATTTATGCATAAAAATATTTTAAAATTTTTAACTGTTAGACAAATTGACTCCTCTTTAGTTTCATTAAATTACTCTGAAAAATAGCTAAACAATATTCCACTTGTCTAAATATCAAAATCAGATTTTAAAGAAATAGTCTAAGTACCAAACGGAACTTTTTTTTAAACAAAATTCTTGTAACTTCTAAATTATTAGTTTTATCGCCTAGCTCGTAGTCGTCATTTATTTAGGGTTAAAAAATGCATCGAAAACATTACCTTGTTTGTCTTTATTATTACAAGATCAAGTGCAAAAATAAATTCTGGTAAAAAATAGTATTAAAAATATTTGCAGCTTCTGAACCATCAGCTCTATTGACTCGTGTTTAGTGTTCTATAAATCAGAAAAAAAATCCATGATTTGTTCAGATATCTGTGACAGGTGCGTAAATAGGTATTTGTACAAATCTGTACATTTCATACATAGATCCTTGCACTTTCTAAACTATTCATCCTGTCGCCACCTCTATCAATTCAGCATCAAAATGTTAGCAAACTGTACATCAGAAACAAAATCTCATTTGTATAAATATCAGTATTTAAGTTTCTTCACATTTTTTACACCAACCTCTCTTGCATAAATTATTAGTCACGGTATTATGTACACTCCCCTATAATAATGGAAAAGGCACTTTTATTTTTTTAAATTTTTATTTTAATTTTTTTTAAATTCTCAAGAAATATTTAGAGGATATATTTGTAACTTTAGAGGTAATTATTTCATGCAATTTATTCCATACTTAACAATAAAGTTTAAAGCTTTCAAAAGTTTCAGGGAATGACAATAAATTACTAAAGAAAATAAGTATTTTTATAGACCCTATGCTAGAAAGTCAAGCAAAAGAAGTAACTTATACCGATTACGTTGGTTGTAGCTTGCAATAACTGTATTAAATTTTTAAAAGTCTAACTTGAATATTTTAAAAATTTGGGCTTTTTTTAAAAAATTAATTTTTTTGCTTTATGTTTTTTTGCTTTAACTTTAAAAATATTTAATAAAATTAAATAAAATTTTGGAGCAATAAAAAACTAATTAGAAATTATTGTTTTTAAATTTGAAATTTTTTTTTTTTAAGAACTGAGCAAGATATAACTATTTAAATTTGCTCTTTTATAATGAGCAAGCGCAAAAAAATGTAAAATTTTTTTCTTCGTAATTTTGTAGCGAATTGTGAATCGCAAGTAATGAAAAAAAAAAATTTAACTGAATATCTTAAAAATTTAAAGAGTTTTCCAAGTAGTTTTTGTGCTTCTTTTAAAAAAGTTCAGAATTAAAAGAGGCTTTTCACAAATTTCATTTTGTACCAAAAGACAAACTTTAATAAAAAGTACCTTATAATAATCGTCCGGACACCAAACTGTTATGGTATAAGAAAAGATAGCAGATGAAAGAAAACATTTACTAATGGGAGAGAATACCCCCACAATGCGGTGTCTTTTAATAAATCTTGTATAATAGTACAAAATTAAATTTGTGAAAAACCCCTTATCACTTTGAACTTTCTTTTTAAAAGTATAAGAATTTCTTAGAGAATTGCGTGAAACTCGTTAAATTTTTTAGATATTGAAATCAGACTTTTTTATTAATTGCCAAATACTATTTTCTACAAAATTATGTATTTTTTAAAACATTTTCAGCGCATACGCAATATAAATAAACTACTTTAAATAGTCATATATTTTGCAATTTTTAACTATAGTTTTTCAAGTTTTGAAACAATAATTTTTTACATATTTTTGATAGCCCGAAACATTTTGTTTAGTTTTATTGAATATTTTTAAATTATTGCAAAAGAACGGAAGACTAAAAAGTTAGTTTTTTTATACAAGAAAAGAATCCATATTTCCATAAATATTTATGCTAGCTTTATGTAATTTTGTGCAGTTATTGAAAACGAGAACCAAAGTAATCGGTTAAGTTACAAGCTCATTGCTTGATTTTCGTACGTAGGGGTCCGAAAATACTTTGTAATCTATCGTAATTAATTGTTGGCTCCTGAAACCTCTGAAAGTTTAAACTCTTATTGCCAAGTATGAAACATTGCATGAACTAAATACCTCTAAAATAATAAAATTATCCTCTGCGTATTTCTTAAGAAATTTAAAAAAATCAAAATCTTTGTCTGTTCCATTATTGTATGGTAGTGAATAATTTTCCAGTGACTTCAACTTAAATACCCATTAACAAACTCCAACAAGTTTCGGCTTGTCATTTGGAATTTTTAATCTTGATACCCTTTTTTAATTCTACTGTAAGGCCAATTATTGGCCTAAAGTATCAATCATACAGAACATAAAATTAATTCACTTCTCTTGTCGAATGAAGCTGGGTACCTAAGCCATTTCCTGAAATATTTCTATAACAGTGAGTGAGAGAGAGAGAAAGATAAATTATATATTACAAGTATAAATGTTTTATACAGAAGTCAGTGTATATAGTTAGTCGTTTTGTTTGGTATTCAAAGCTGGTATAATGAATCAATAAATAAATTTGTAATACGGATTACGTCATATTATTGTAAACGTGCGCCAAAATAATTTGCCAAAATAATTTTTTAAGCATTTGTCAAATCTATCTATTGCAAGATTTCAATAGCGGTTTTTTTCTTCATAGAAACCATCTGGTATCATCTATTTTTCACTTAATGCGATAGTAAAGTTTTTGAACTTATAACAGTTTTTTAAAGAAAATGCAGACATATTATTTTCCCCTTATTTCTAAGCCCAGAAAAAGAAATATAAATTTTTAAAATGATTAATATATTTTTGAAAATAAAATTTTTTAATTTTATCGCAGTTAAATTAAGTTTGCACGTAATCAGAACATATAGTTTAAATAATATAATTTTTTTAGTTCTAAAATTTTTTCTTACACTCATGTATAACTGAAATCTGCGTCGTACGTAGGAGAAATAAGCAAACATAAACTTTAAGAGCAATATGTTTCATTGGTTATTATATTTTACGACTTTATTGAGTTTACCGGAGATTAAAAAAAAGCACACACAACACTACAAAAGTGATAGAAATAAGTGACAATTCCTTTGCTTGTCACACTCATTTGCAGACAGACAAAATGACTTCTCCTCGAATAATATTTCTAATCACCATTACAACTAGCATTTACTTAGGTAAGACTCTTTGCTAAATATTTTTTATTTGCGCTATGAATTTATTTGCTGTTAAAAATGTCAATTAATGTCTTGAAGTCTTAGCTTCAATGTGTAGATATTTCAGACTAGATTATTGCTCAATCTATTTTATTAGGGTGCGGTTCTGAAATAATGATATTACATTCACAATTTCGTAAAAAAAAGACAATTCTAAATGCCAACAAGATAAAGTTTATTGCATTTGCCATACAATTTAGGTGTGTCATGAGTGTACTTTTAAAGAAATCGAGTAATATAAATAGTCCAAAGGTAAAGGAAATTTAATTTTGGAAGTTTGAGAAATGTTTTGTTGGGCAGAAGTCATTATAAAAAAGGAAACCTTTTATTGTGTGAATGACTGTGACTATTTTATTACAAGTCGTTGAAAACTACTTAAATAACATTCCAATAAAAATAAGAAATGAATAAAAAAATTAAAATTAACTATGACAAAGTACATATTACGTTCCGTAAGCCAAAGAGCATGTAAGCATAATCGAAGAGGTCGTGATGGCAGTCTTCGGAATCTAGAAAAGTTGTAATTTTTATATAAGCTCGATTTAAATCTAGTATGGAGAAAATAAATTTATTTAAAAATTTATGAGTACAATCTTTGATGCGTGGACTAACTTTACAATTTCTAGGACAGACAGACACATTAGTCATTTCTAGGCCTGTCGAGAGCTCATAACGTGAAGCTGTCGCAAAAGAACTGCGTAAGCAATTACAGCGAGCAAGAAACAGCTTGTAAGAAACAGCAAGCAAGAGGTGGATTTTTTTTTCTGAAAAAAAAAAAAAACCTTTTATAGTTCCAATCTGGTCAGGTGCGTGCGTGTATGAAAAAAAGCTAAGCAATGTGCGCTATTTCTAAGTGAATATTGCAGTCATTTATTTGACTGCTATAGTCTTTCTAGGTGAAGCATCATTCTATGCGTTCATCATATGACTTAATAAATCGTTTCTTTAGTGATTTTGAAGACCTCAAAAAATTAGAAAAAGTTAAGTAAGCTAGTATAATTATTTTAGGGCATAACGCCTTTCAAAGGTGGTTTGCTGACACACACACACAAAAAAAAAAATATTTCGGTTGTTTTAGTGTTAATAAATTATCCTAAAAATGTAACTCATCTGTGTCATTCACTAAGCTGTTTATTTGTTATCTGTGTTTTGAGTATTTAACATTATTAGTCAAAAATTTCATTTATTTAGACCTATAATCTTTATTGGGTAAGTTATTTCGAATTACTGTGCTGCTGTAAACCAGTGTCAAGAAAATCGTACTCCAGATAGAAGGGTTTGAGGCTCTATCCTCGAATCCGCTAAGACCCACCGGGTACATGTGATATACGAGCTTGAAAAATTTGTGAAATGGAAAGTTCTGTGTTAGGTCACTTAGCAGCACCATGGTCACAGAGATCTGGAAAAAGTTTTCTTCCCCTTCAGTTCTATGCCAAAATTGAAGAGTCAGTGATTTTGCCATCTATTCGGGAGGTTTTGAGCTGAGACATATTTTCCCCTGTGTGGTGCTTTCTTGTCAAACGAAAGACACACCTTCCTGACTTAATTTGCAAAGGCGAAAGATTGGCGTGCTTGACAGGCCCTAGTGCCATATGAAAGCATTTTGAATTGCAATACATTTTAATAAATGTATCTTTGATGTTCTGTTACTTTACCAAATATAGGATAATGAATTAAGTTTTCCTTGGAGTTGTCACCTTTTCAGTAAGAGTTACCTTTCGTTAGCATAAATGTAGAAAACTCAATTTCCTTTGTTTGTTTCCTTTTGTTTTTAAATTTAATTGGTAAAATAAGGCTTAACATCGTCTTATTATGTTGTGTTCATTGCTTTAAAAATAGATCTAATATTTACTTTGCTTACATTAAATATGATTTCATGTTAAACGGAATTTCTAATAAATGATTTCTTAAAAAATGTAAATAAGATTTCAGTGTTTTGATGGACTTTGAAAATTATGAATGAAATTATTAATAACTTTGATTTTCAAGATGTCATTTAATTATTAGGAGATTTGACAAATTATATTTTTCTATGTATATATTTTTTACTTATAAAAAGATAGTGGCACTTGAGAATCCTTTAAAATTCTATGTGTTTCATCTTGATCACTACCTTTCAGGGGTGAAAGCGAGGCGGAAAAGAGGAATGGCTGGTAGTAAAACCTTTTTCAGTTATAGCTAGTTTTTGGGAGGAGTTTACTTATTCTTTTATTAAACTATGCAACAATATCTACTTTATCTTGGAAAAGAAGCAGTTTTATATATATATTCTTAAATTATGAAAGAAATCTTGATAATTACAGATATTTTATTTTTTTCGAAAAAAATGCTGGAAGGAAATGTCTTAGGTACCAGTTTCTTCTCTTTTCCGTCTCGCTATATAAGGGCTTTCAGCCATGATGCTACCTTTTAAAAATTATAGGTACGTTGGAAATTTCAACAAATAATGCCATAATGCCACTGTTCTGTGTATTAAAAAGATTTTCAGATGATTTATTCATATATGTAGTTAAATTATTTCTGTCATTGTTGTTTCAGAAAAAAAGCTCGTTAATTACCGATTAAATAAAATATCCAGGCTAATACACACTCTGCAATATTGCAAAAGTTTTTAAATTTTTTGCATAATAGTGCATTTAAAGTATTGTTACTTTAATTTTACTTCTATAAAATTGTCGGTTACATTTTAAAACTGAATTTTGCTTTTCTAAGAGTTTGTATAACTTAATTTCTTACGGCAGTATGAGCTATATTAAAAGGAAAATAAATTTATTTATGTTTAAATACTGATATTTGATGCTAATTATATTTAAATGTCTGTTTATAGTATTAATTTTATTTACTTATTTTTGTTACAGTGAATGCTGGGGGTATATTAGGCACTTGTAAGTCATTATATAATTTTTATCCTAGATCATCAACGTATTAAGCATTTATGCACTTTTAATGATATGTACTTTAATTGTTACTTTATTGTTTATTGTGTAAATATGTATTTTAACTGTTTAATTTACTTTAAGTTTCAATTGTTTGTTACTTTTATTTAGAAATTTATCTTAGTTTGTGAAATAAAAGTAGTAGTTTTAGAAATTTCAAATTTTAATAATACATATTAGAAATTTAAAATTTGGATCTTTTAATTTCGGCTCTTATAATTTGGCTTTTTTTCTCCCGTAGAGTTCAGCTTTTCTAGAAATCTAGAAATATTCTTTTTCTTTTTATTTAATCATTAATAAATAATAGTACAGTTAAATTAATCCGAAAAAGCTCAGGGCCATATATAGTCAGCTTCCCAGATTATTTAAAGTGGTAGCCACTTTTTAATCTAAGTTAACTAAACTTACTGACACTTTAAACCTTTCTTCACTGTTAATGGGTTAATAATTGAGCAGAAAAATTTTCTGTGTTATAACTTTTTGCACCACAATTATTAATCTATGATTAAAGTGTAAGCGTTCAAAAAAATTTTACTTAAATTCAATTTATAAAATCAATAATACAAATGTTAAACAATAAAATTTACTACCACTTTTAAATATTAATATAAAAATGTCCAGATAAATCAATACGATGGTCTAATAATTGTTAAACATCTTTAAGACGGGCTAGTCATATATGCGTTCTCAGGGTTGAACCAATTAAAGTCTGACAGATAAATTTGGTAACCAAACTGGTGCAGTAGGAATTTATAAGTGGGTGGTTAACTCTATTTAATTCACCACTGTTTACTTCAAAACAAAAACCTTATAGTTAAGTTTAGAACCATCATAGATTTGATATGTTAGAATTAAAATGAAAGCAAAAATTAGTCATGTCCATATTTACTAAAACGAAAACACTGTTTACTACACTGGACAGGTAAAATTCAAATTTGAAATGATTTTATAGGCTACAATTTAGTAGTTTAGATATTTAATTGAGCAAGTACAAAAAGTCATACATCCAAACTATTCCATCCAGAGGCTTTAAGAATAGCTTATCGAAATTAGTTCCTACCTTAAAATTAATTCAGAGCTAATCCTATAATAATAAAAAAAAACTAGTGAGCTAGTTTGAAATTTTATTAAAAGAAAATTGAAGAAATGAATAAGTAAAATAGGGTAAGGAATATATACCAGAGTTGAACGAGATGATGGAAACACTTTTACACTAACACAATTTTTAACCATTCTAAAAAAAATAATAAGAGAATCATTTTATAAATTTTAGAAATGTTTACGTTATATGATTTCTCATTCTTATCAATGATGTTTAAAGCTTTTAGAGGATTGAGGGATCGACAATAAATTGTAAACGGAAAATAATGTTTTTGATCAACCTAGTACCGAAAATCGAAGCAATGAATTTAATTATATCTGTTTTTATATGTGTTACCAGCTAAGTTTGAAATCCAGCATTTTATAGAATGCCTAGGCATTGTATATAATGCTTAAAACTAGACGGAAATGTATGAAACGATATATATTTCAAGCATTTCCTAGGCATTCTATAGAATGCCAAATGAGAAACAGGCAAAGTATAAAATCTTCTGTGGCCATGTTAGTAAAGGTGATGAAATGGATATTCTGTGCAATATTTGTTTCTAAACTGAAAATAATTGTGACATAAATGTGAATTTTTTATGTGAACATTTTGTTTCCCATAATAAGAAAGACATAAATTATGTTTTGTACAACTTTTCGTTTTCTTTACGCATTTTGAATAAATTTTTTTTAATGGCACTCTCATTATTTTTTCGGAATAATATTTTTACTTTTGAGAAATGAACATTGTTTACATAATAATCTCATCAGTATGTTTTTTTCATACTTTGCCTAAATAGCATCCAGCATTATATACAATGCCTAGGCATTCTATACAATGCCGGCGTTTCATACTTTGACGGTAACATATGCAATAAGTGCACAAAACTTCATAAATCTAGCTTAAATATTTATGAAATACGGACATCTTTATAAAAAAAGATTGTTATACGTTTTTTTTTTGCAATAATTTAAAAAATATTCAATAAAATAAAATTTTTGGAGCAATTTAAAATATATTACAAAGTTTTTGCTTCAAAATTTGAGAAAAATTTGTTAAAGCTGTGCAAAATATGAGTAATTAAAATAGTGCTATTAAACTGCGCATGCATGGCAGAAATAATTTTTTTTTTTAAATTTCATAGTTTATTAGTATTTGGTAACTAAAAAAAGTTCGATTTTAATATCTTAAAAATTTAAAGAGTTTGTAGCAATTTTCTAATTAATTTTCGTATTTTTAAGAATAGAGCTGAAAATCAAAAGGTGTTTTCCACATATTTCATTTGTACTATTGTACAAATTTTATTAAAAACAACATCGGCATTGCTTGGAGTACCTTTTCTGTCGCATGTTTTTCTCTACAATCATAATTCCTTGTACAATCATATTTCCTTGTACAATCATATTTCGGTTTTTTAAGATATTCAAATTAAAATTTCTTCGATTAGTTACCAAATGCGATTCACTACAATTTATGAAAAAAATGAGTTGGAATGTTTTCCTCGTTTGCACAGCACAAAAGAACTACTTTAAATACTCATATCTTGCATATTTTCTAACAATACCGTTTTCAAATTTTGAAACAATAATTATGAATTTAATTTTAAATAGCTCCAAAATTTTGTTTAATCTTATTGAATATTTTTAAAGTTATAGCAAAAAACATAAGAAAAAATTATTTTTTTAAATTGTTCATATCTCTATAAATATTTCAGTTTGATTTATGCAATCTTATGCAATTTTTGCAAACAACAACCGAAATAATTTATTAAAGTTAAAAGCTTATTGTTTATTTTCTGGCACAGGATGTTAAAAACATTTATTTTCTTTCGTAGTTTTTTGTCGATCCCGCAAACCACTGAGAGCTTTAAATTTTATTGCAAAGTATGCAAAATGGCATGAACTGCACTTCAAAAATTATAAAATAATAGTCCTCTAATATATATATATATATATATATATATATATATATATATATATATATATATATATATATATATATATATATATATATATATATATAAAATATATATATATATATATAATATATATATATATATATAATAATATATATATATATATATATATATATATATATATATATATATATATATATATATATATATATATATATAAAGAGCTTATTCAAAGTTCCCTGATATTGCTGAGATGACCTAGGCTGTGCAGCAGCGAAGAAGAAGTGACTAGCAAGCTATTGCTCAGCCTTCCCCTTTCCCCTATAATAGTTCTGAATTTATACCAAAAGGAAAAAGTAATCTCTCCTAATAAACTACAGAATTTATGTAATTGCTGATAACAATAGTTTGCTAGATATTTGATAATTGAAAACATGTAACTGTACTTGCTCACTTTTTTTATGTTTGATCACAAAACTGCTATTTTCACAACATTCTATTTTTTCGCAATTTATCCACGTTAATTATTTAATAAACAGACTGTTATTACTTATTAGAATATTGAGCAGAATTAAATTAAATCCGATTTCAAACTTATACGACAATTTTGTTTCATGGTTATGAGCATTTTTATGCAGCTGCTTATGGTTCACTACTTCAAAAATTAGCGACTTCGGAAATCTGAAATTTTTTAGAAATAGTCAATATATATATATATATATATATACAATATTAGAAAGCACTCTTTTTTACGGATATAATCGTGTGGGCTGATGAAAAGATTATATCTTTTATTTTCTGGATTTTTAAAAAAACTTTATCCTTTTTTTTTAATTAATTCTTTTTCTCTCCCCAGTTGCTTGTTATTATTATTATTTTTTTCTTCTTTTTCCCCCTTTTTTCTCTTGTCTGTAATTTACCTTCGTTTTATCTTCATTTTGAACTTATATATATATATATATATATATTGAGGTAAATGCAAATTGTTTCATGAATATACATATTTTTTTCTTTTACAGTGAAAAGTGCAGTTAGTGGTAAGTGTATTTTATACAAAATTTTAATTAAACTCTTTGCAATTATTAGATAATGTGAAGTCTGTAATCGAAAAGTCTGTAAATCATGAAACTAAACATATGACTTCAACGCAATTAACAAATTTGATAGTCAGTTATACCCATTAATGCATAATGGAAAGCTTAATATAGAGTCAAAATTTCTCAGAGTTGCAGGAAAAAGTTAATTTTATTTGATGAAATTATGCACTTTAAATGAACTTTGATGAGTGTAATCATTGGTTAAAACAATTTTTAAGGAAATATATTTATCATAAGCGATTTAATGTATTTAAGAATTAAGTTATTAAATAAGTAATATTTTGAGAATTACTATAGAAATTTAGAAAAAAAAAATACTCCTGATTTTCTAAAAATAGTGAGCAAACTAAAAGAATAAAAAAATTAAATGCTATAAACAAAAATATAACAATGCAATATTTTTAAAATTGAAAATTAAGATTTCATCTCTTACATAGAAAGATAAAACAAAACCATTATTAATTAGGAATGTAATGAAGAATACATTAACGAAAAAAAAGTGTCATTCGAAGCAAATGGAATGAAATATTTTTCACTGTTTTCTACACTCAAGTTCTTTTAAAATTTCATTGTTATAATTGTCTGCAAATGTAACGTGAAAAAAAGTAGCCTCCTTGGACAAGTGATCTTGCTGATGCTCGCTCTATAGCAAGGAGGTCCTTCTTTAGCTTGCACTATCTGTTCTTCAATATAGCAAAGGCTTAAAAGCTAATTTCTGCAATGAGTACACAAGCTTGCATATAAAAGTGAAACATATAAAAAATTAAAATTTTTATTTTATTCTTTATTATTATTTCTTTGATCGCTGCAAGGCGATTACAGGTTTCCCATTGGCAAAATGGTTATTGTCTAATTTTTTTTTTTTTTGGAAAATTAACTTTATTGTGTTTGAATCTTGGACAACTTTGACCTGTTAATCCTGAACTGCGCTGTACACAATTTCGCAGACATATTTGAATGTAGCTCAGACACATTCTGTGTAAATTCTTTTGATGACTGAATAAGCATTGAACAGCCAATCGAGATCAATGTTAGCATTTTCGGATTGGTACAATAGTGTTTGATGGAGATTGTAAGCTGCATCATATACCCGTTTTGGATCGCAAGTTCATACATGAAATATGATTTGAAAGCAAAGCTTTTTTTAAATTTTACATGAACAGTGAATGAATAATTTATATTGCATAGAAGACTGTCTACGGTCTTGTGCAAGTCATTGGGGTACGTTGACAATGGATTCTTTTATCTCTAACTGGTGATCAATGCCCAGTTCTCGTATCTGCATTAAAGGGTGTCGGAGAACCACCATTCGCTCTTCGGTAGAGGGTTCAATTCTCTCAACCACTTTGGTACTTTTGTGAGGGACGGGCTTCATGCTTGCATTTGCGAACGGAATTCTTCCGTTTGTGTGTAACACTTAAGATATTCCCGCCTACGTTCTTTGGCTTTGACTTTTTCAGCCTCGGTAAGTTTAGGCCTTGGCCGTTTAAATCAATGGGAATTTTGGGACCGTTTAAATCAATTTGGACTCTCTCTATTTGTCATATACATCTGAATTAGTATTGAAAACGATTCAGTTTGAAATGTAGGTTAGAATTTCCGATTCTTAATTAAAACAAAAATATTGTTCAAATGATTAAATTCTCTATTGTTCTCAACTCAAGAAGTATTTATGGGTTCTCTCTGGTCCCATATCTTAAAGATAAACTCACCAACTTGAAGCATAACAAAATTAAAAGTGAAAAAAAGAATTATAAAAAAAATTATCACACAGCAGCGGTCACCATAGCAACGCATGCAATGACGACGCATGCGCACTGTTCACTATTAATCTTGATTATTGAAGTTGCAAAGTGTAGGAACGCCATGAAATCCAAATCAAGATTCATTTTGCCAAAGGGTAATATAATTAAATAAATGTTGAAAAATAAATTACACCAGAGGAGAAAAGGACGTAATTGCGGTAAACAAAAATTTCCCGATAGAAGGAATACGAAAAGTAACTTTTCTCTTAAAAACCCAACCCAATATCTTTTATGAAGCAAATTAATTTCTTCTTTTCGTTGACACGGTAGACAGGTAATAGTTTAAAATGAAAAAGATCAGATGATACTATGAAATTCAATACACGACACCTTTACCTTTTCTTAGTGTTTTCTTTTGTTTTATATTCTTCTTCATTTATAAAGCAAATTAATTTCTTCTTTTTGTTAAAAGTTATTGTATTTTTCATTACCTTTGTTTTCTGGAGTTAACCTGATTACTTATACTTCTCTCTATTGAGTTACTCGGGTCTTGTTTTAGCAATTTGATTATTATATTTTCTTAGATAGCTTTTTAAAAAATATTTCTATAGAAAAAGTATGAATAATTTTATTGTTTTCAGATGCTGAAGACAAACGTAAGAAGAATTTTTGTCTTTCTTCTTTGTTAGTTATGGTTAAGAAAAATTGATAATTCTATTCCGAAATCTAGTTCTCTGTAGATCTTGTTTTAAAATGTAGTTCAAAAACTGTTTGAGCATAAAAATATTTTTCGGCGCTATAAAAATGACCGATATTTCACGTTGCTAGAATGAGTTTAAATACAAACTGTATTATGTATTTTAACGTCTTTTAAAATGTCTTAAGTACTAGTGATTTTTTCGGTGTGGTAAAAATTAAAAGGAAAAGAAAATTGCAGGCTAAAATAATCTATTTTTAAAATTTAAAAAGTGTATTAAACTGAAAGCATATTTGAGATTCTATTAAATAGTTTTGCGTTTTAGCTACCATATCTTTAAAAAAAGTTTATTTCAGAAAAAAACATTAAGACTGAATGTCATTCTTTTCTTAAATAAAATTTTTTTGTGGAAATCATGATGATGATGATGTATCGTTAACTGAAAAATAATGAAAAGAAGGAGATTTTAAAAAAAGTGAAATTAATGAAAAAGAGTTGAAAGTTAAGGTAAAGAAATTAGAAAGAAAGCAATTAAGATAGTGAAATTAATTAAATATTTGGTGCTTAATAACGGTTTAAAACACTCTTCCATTAATGAAATACACATCATTAAGAAAGCAATACAATAAAATGAATTGTAAATAAAAGCAATTTAATGATTAATGGTCATACAAAATGATCAAATATTTAGTATTTAAACATTTATATTTTAAAAAATGGTGTTATTAAATTTTCATATACTACATAAAAAATAAACCCTTCCTTCTTGTTTAACTTTTAAACTAATTTGGATGCAAATAACTTAGATAGTAATTAAAATTGCTTTAAATAAATATGTGTATCATAAATATGTTAAAATTTCTCAATTCTAAAAGGAGAATTGAAAAATATTATTATTTTGGGAAAGTAAGATCTCTAAATAAGTTATTATATGTTTAGTTGTGAGTTAAAATTATTTTCAAAATAATAATCGTAATAATAATAATTTGCAGCCAGTTACAAGGAATTGTACTTTTCTGAATATATTTATTAAAGAAAAGTATGCATTCAAATTCAATAAAAAAATTTAAAAGGTTTCAGGTAAAATGTAAAATATTGAGTTTTTCTAAGAAATTATAAAAACTGTTAAATGTTTTAAACAAAAGTTTAGAAAAATGAATAATTCATTTCGTAATATTGTTATTTTGTTTATGATATTTTGCAATTTCCATTTTTCTTTGACAAGTATTTTCTGTTTCACAAAATATCTAAAATTTTTATTTAATTTTCTTCTGTGATTCTCAAGGTGTATACTTTTTAAATACAAGACTTAAACATATCAATTTCTTTTGACCAACTAGAATTTTTTTAAAAAAAATTATTGTAACCCGTGACTAAACACATAAAAAAATTTTTAATGCATATTATTGAGAAATTTGATTCAGATATTTATATTGACAAAATATATTTATAATATAATGTCTTTATTTATCAGTTGGTAATCTTTACGGAGGTAAGTGTTTAATAACAAAGTAAAAAGTTTCTAATTGAACAAGGTTTAAAATTTGCTTACAGCTTATTAATGATTTTAACCTTATAAAAATTAATTTATTTCTCTGAAATAAAATTTTTATGAGCAGGGAAGCAAATATCGTTATGGTATCCGAATATCCTCGACACCTCACTACCTTCTAATTTAATACCTTTTTAATACACATAAAATATATTAAAATAATCATTAAAAGGCAGCATAATTTTTTTATTATCTTTCTATGCTTCATAAGCTCTGCCGATAACCATTTTTTTGTAGTAACTGCACTGAGCAAAGCTTATTTAAAAGTGCGAGATGCTGCATAAATATGCTAAATCTCTCTAATAGTATTCATTTCTATGCAAAAGGAAAAATGCGCATTGCAATGTGATAATATTTTTTCTTTACATAAATAGATAACTTTACTTCAATTTTTTAAAAAGCTCTTTCTTAAATTTGTAAATATAAAATAAAAATTTGTACCGGTACTTAATAAAATCCTTAGGTAAATTATTATTTTTTTAGTTTATTTTGAAAACTTAACACTATGTGGTCCGCATATATTTAGTGATAATTTTATCATGTAACCGGTGGTTATTTTTGTTAAAACCACCCCAGCGTGTGGTACCTAGTGGTAGCGAAATTTAGGTTACTTTTAGTTTAGTATTTTTCATTATAAGTAATTTTTTCACCACTAAATATCAAAAATTATAAGTATTATATAAAATGCAACGTTAGAGCATCAAACTACTGGTTACTATATTAAAAAGTAGACGTAACCATCTTTCTTTAACGAATTCTACTATATAATTTGCTACTATTTTATTAAAACTATTCCAGAAAGCGGAGCAGTTGGCATCCCTGTACTCTGCTGTCCCTTGACAAAATGTCACATGAATATCAGGTTGCAACGCCGGCCACTAACGTTTGGCTTGGACATGGCACCAACGTGTTGTCACCGGCTGCTAGCGTTTGGTTTTCACGTGACAACACGTTGGTGTCACCGGACATGAAAGTGTTAAAGAGCTAAAAATAAAATATTTAAAACATCACTCAGATTAATAATAATTTGAGTGGTGTGCTGAAGAGTTTCAAAAAAATTATATTTTTAAGTTTATTTTTTTTAAAATTTATAACCCAATTATTTGGAAGGACGTTATTCAAGCATTCTACAGTTTTTCTTACAAAATAAATGTCTGATAATAAATAACATAAACGTATTTCATACGAATAAGTTTTAATTTTTATTTTAACATCCCTTCTTTTATTAGGTGATAAAGTTGGCCAAAGTAAGTAGCTGTGTCTCTATTTAATTTATTCATATATAATTGATGATACTATGATTTTCCCGGCTTCCAAGTTGGGTAATCATTATTATTTTGATATTATTGACAGCAGGTACTCCATGTTGACTGTTTAGTAAGCTTTATAAAGTTTTTAAAAATCATCTTCTGCACCGAGAGTTAAGTTACGTTTTAACAATATTCCTGTGCAAAATTGTAGGAACCTAGAACTTCAATGCATCATAAATTATGCCTCTTAAGCATCATAAATTATTTAACACTTTGAATTACCCAACTATTTACCTATTAATTTATATTCTGAATTTAAAAAAAAAAAAAAACATTCATTAATACATTATTGAAAATATAAACATGATAGAAGAAATTTTTCACGCCTCTATATACCCAAGCATGCTTATAATAGAAGAACTAAGTGAATGAAGCGAGTAGGTGATATTTTAAAATATACTTGTTGACCAGTAAGTGGTGTTAATTGAGTGTTTTCTTGCCAAACTTAGCGGAGAAAAAATATGTGGATTTTATGCATAAAAAATATTTATGTAAAAAGGTGGTATCACGGCATATTTCTTTTCCCTCCATTGGATGCCTCGTTTTTTAACTACCACTTTACCTTTCACTGTATCTAAATTGTATCTAGATACAGTGAAAGGTAAAGTATCACAGTAAAAAGGTAAAAAATCACTGTATCTAAATTTAAAATCCAAATAAAAATATTATTATACCTAATATTTTATGGTAGATACAATCATATGGGCTCCTTCGAAATAAATCAGAACATTAAAACACTTGAATTACCGTTTCTTTTATAATTGAAAAAAAAGAACTGTTCTTTTGAAAGTACGCTAGGCATAAAAGGCTTAAAATATTTGAACTACCATCTTTCATTCTCAAAAAAAAAAGAACTGCTTTTTTTAAATGAACGATAGATGAGTTGAAACACTTGAACTACTACTCATTTCATTCCTGAAAAAAAAGTACTGTCTTTTAAAAGAAGGATAGGCACATAAATGGGTTAAAATGATTTAATTACCTCTTCTTTTATTCTTGAAAAAAAGAACTTTCCTTTTAAAAGGACGCTAGAAATAAAAGTAAAGGTGCAAAACTTTCTCCGGACATCAGATAAATATTTTCGAATGGTAATCTTTTAATGCATAATTCTTGGTTTAGTAAATTCGATTTAAAGGATTTTTGCTCCCCACTACTTCTAAATAATTTAAAGGATTATGTGATGCACCACTATGTTACTGTTAAGCAGTGTTAAGCTGTTTAAAAAGTTAGCAAAACAAACCGAATGTCAGCAAGCTTTGGTCTGTAGTTCTCTACCGTATTTTAAAATATATTGTCGAATCCGGAGCAGTTGCAACGCCTCCTCTAACTGAAAGCCTTCATACGGTTTTTTATAGGTAGTCCGATCAGACCATTGTGAAGGATATCCACTTGCGGAACGAGTCACTTAATACGAAATCTAGTTACAATAAGAAAGTTGTAGCAAATATATGACTAAAAATTTGTTTTATTTATGAATATTATTGGTTTGCCTTATTCACTTGTCAACCACTACAGATTAAATTCTCAAATATATATGATGAATTTCTCTCAATTACTTTTATAAAAGGTTTTTGGTTTATGCGCACAACTGGTTCACTTTTTAAATAGTCTGCGCGGACTACTTATAAAAGACCGTGTGGAGGCCTTTTGATGTTGAAGGTGATGGCAGTTGGCATCTCTGTAAAAGGGTTATAAAAAAATAAATACATATTAGATTGTGCTTTGAGCAAAAGAAAATGCAGACAATCCTGAATAATTTTTGATCTAATAATCGTATCTTCAAGTTCAAAAACTCAATCTCTCGAGAAGCTGAACTCAGATATGCTAAATAGTTTGTCCAGACGATAGATGAAGTTTCGAAATCAGACAAAAAACGTACTTTCTCAAAATAAACATATCTACTTTTTGGCGGATTTGAATTTCTGATCCCCAGAAACATAGGGGGTAAATGCAATCAGGGATACATGGTCTCAATACTTTGATCAGGAGAGCTGTCTGAAGTTTGGACCCCTTAATGCTAATATTAATGATTGTGTATTTCACCATATCTTGAGAACTTTTGAAAACGAAAAATTGTTGCACACAAGGATAAAATATGTTTAGCGAAACTTTTTTATCATGTAAAGTATAATTTATAGTAAAAATTTTATTGTTTTTTTATATTTTGTTTAACAATAGACGAAAAAAATTGAATCGTAATCTATACAATTTCATACATCACTTTAAAGAATGTAATTTTAAATAGAACATACAAAATTTGTGCGAAATTTCCTCAATAGTTCCTAAAAATCGAATTTCAAAAAAGTCGTATTCGTAACTTGTTATTTCAAAATTTATCGTCAAATTTAGTTAAAATATCGTCTGTACTAGTTAATTAGCACATTTTAGGTCACTTCTGGAACCATTATGATTGAATTCTAGAACATGAAGATTCGATTACTAGATCTTTAAGTTAATTGGGAAGGTTCGTTTATTTTATTGAGCACAGTACATTCTACTCAAACCTTGAATAATTTAATATATTATAATAATAATATAATAATAATAATATAATAATAATAATAATAATATAATAATATAATAATAATAATAATAATAATAATAATAATAATAATATAAAATATAATATAATATAATCCATTAAATTTTAATGCTTTTTATTTCAGTCGAGGATGCTCTTGAAAGTAAGATTTTGCTTTGTTTTTGAAACGCATTATCCATTATTAATCGATCATTTCTCATAGGACCAATCATTGGGAACCATAGAAACGAAAACACGACGAACTCGGGTCCGCAAAAAATAACAAATAATGACTTGGAAAAGTAAGAAAAAGGAGAAGGAAGTAATTTGATAAACAATTGTATCAATTTGCGCTAGGTATAAGTTCTTTTTAATCGAAAATATTCTATTCTTACAGCATAAATATTTACGTGGCAAAAACATGATAAATAAACCATTTATTTATTTAAAATATTTAGAAATTTTGGTTTGAATGCTCTTTTCTTATCAGCACAAATAATAAATTTTCGACGTTTGTAACAGATTGCTGTTCATTTTCCGTAAGTTCGAGTGAATACAGAAAGTTCTTCCACTATTTCAGAGCCTTCAGTAGGTACTGCATATGGATCAGCGTTTTGCCATCTTCATCTGTATCACTTTGCATTTCTGCAGCTATTCTTTGAATCGACCACACGTTTCAATATTTTCATCAACTCATTTCCGAATGATAGAAGCGGGAATCTTTAGTGTCAAAAACGTTTTAAACGGGTTTTATTAGCTTTATAAAAAAAGCATTTGTGACGGAGCCGTTAGACCAAGACATATATGCTGGAAAACGAAAGAAGCGGGAAAAAGCGAAACTAATTTTTCTTTTTCATCTTAAGAATCAGGAGTTATTGTGTTTTTTCTCAAAACGAAATAAAATTTTTTAAAATGTCGTTAGAATTTTCGAATGATCGAAGCGGGAATCTTTAGTATTAAAAATGTTACAAAGGAGTTTTATTACCTTTAGAAGAAAAGCATTTGTGACGAGACCTTTTGACCAATACGATTCAGGCGGGAAACGAAAGATACGGGAACTATCTATCGAAGTTCGACCGTAATTGCGTTTTCGAATTATAGACAGCGCGCAAAATGAACGAAAGTATAACTTGTTTAACTTTGGTCATTAAGATAAATTTTTGCATGGTTTTAATATGTTTACATAGGAATAACTAGCATTTAAAGCTGGATATGATAAACTTATGAAGAAGAAACAAATACGAATTTTTGCTGAGGAAAAATATTTGTTTCAACTTTTTTAAAGCTTTATGAAATTAACCTAAAGCATGGAATCAGTTGCGGTCTGGAGAACATTTCCTCAATAGAATCAATTCAGAAGGTCAACCAAACAAATTAGCTCTTTCGTGTGGTTTATTCGATGTCGATAATTGATACAATAATAAAATCAATAACAATATTAAACCATTAAAAATGAAAATAGATTTGTAAATAGAATCATAAAGTTAATTATTTTATTTAGGGACATTTTGTTTTTGAGATTAAGAAACTTTTTTTTAGTGATGGTGGAAATGTTTCTAGTGAAAAATAGTAATTAAGAAAAATGTTTTTGTGAAGAATTGTGATTAAGAAAAATGTTTTTGGATATTTAAAATTTCATGTGTGTATATTGACTTACGAAAGAAAAAAACTGAAAAGAAAAAAACAAAATAGAAAAAGCTTCTTTTTCGAAAAAAATTCTAATACTGAAAAAGGGAAGAAATAAAATAATTTTAGCAGTATTTTTTTATTTGCAGTTCTTTTTGTGACGATAAAAATTGTTTAGATCAGCAATTTTCGGGGAGCCCTAGGGTTCCGTGTAAGGGTCACAGAATTTTCGGAACTTTTTTTGAAAAGTTTATTATGATTTTTTAAACTTATAACTAAATCTTATCAATAGTTCATTATTTATGAAATACTTCGATTAGTTTTATAACGTTATTGAAACTAGAAGACATTGAACGAAAAACAAAATTTCGAAAATATTTATTCATTCAAATAACAATGCTTTGAATACATTTTGAAAAAAACATACATTCAGGAAAAATTGCGTAAGTGTTTCCCATCGAACACAAAAGCATTATCATTTCTATTTGAAAAAAAGCTCAGACTCAATACAAAATGTTCTCAGTATTTAAAACCATAATTCAGCTTCATTTTCAGCTCCTGCATATTCCAAAAACTAATTAAAGGCCAAGGGGACACACTGCCTGCCAATATACAGGAGCCTTTCTGCTGTCAGTGGAAAAACCAAAACTGACAGTGCCCCGTGGCCCCATAATGGATAGAGAAATAAGAGAAAATCATTATAAGAATTGAAAAGCACAGGAATTTTGCTCATTAAATGTCTTTTTGTTTCATTTTTCAAGATTTTCAAATAGGGATCAGCACTTGATTTATTCATAATATTTTCTTATTGATCTGTCAATTTAAATTTTATTTTGATTTGGTTATTCCAACTGTAACTGTAACTATTTTTATTTATAAGTGGGCGTATAATTTTTAAGTCTTACTATATGTACATTTAAGTTGTGTTTGCTGGTTCATTATTTTTCTGTGTTTTTCAATTCTTATAATGATTCTCTCTTATTTGTTTATCCATTATGGGGCCTCGGGGGCAGGGGTGAAAGCGAGACGGAAAATAGGAAAGGCTGGTAGTGAAACTTTTTCAGTTATAGCTAGTTTTGGGGAGGAGTTTACTTATTCTTTTTTTAAATTATTCAACAATATCTACTTAATCTTCGAAAAGTAGCAGTTTTATATATATGCTAAAATTTTAAAAGAAATCTTGATAGTTACAGATATTTTATTTTTTTCTAAAAAAATGCTGGAATGAAATGTCTTACGTACCAGTTTTTTCTCTTTTCCGTCTTGCTATATAAGGGCTTTCACCCATGCTCGGGGGATTGTCAGTTTTGGTTTTTCCACTGACTACAGAAAGGCTCCTGTGTGTTGGCAGACAGTGTGTCCCTATGATGAAGTGCTGTCTTGCCAACATACATATTTTTTTATTGCTCTTTCCCGCTTTAATTGTTTTTTTAATATCTTAATTAAAACGGTAGGGCGCTGGGCTCATGTCCAAGAGGTCGTGGGTTCGATCCTCGCCGGCCGAAGACTCCCCGTGTAGTAAATGGTGACTGATGCACGTTAAATCTGTCGAGTCTCAAAGTCCTCCATGTTCCCATAACAAATCAATACCTCTGGGGGTACTGATCCAGGAGTTTCCTTGTCTTCTGGATTGGCTCAAAATTACAAGGCTACGGAGTTGAACATTAGTAGTCGTAAACCCATGAAATTGGGTCGGCTGTTCAACGACGGTTATAAAATAAAATATCTTAATTAAAATGAATCAAATTTAGATTTAGCTGTAGGCTCTTTTCCATTTTGATTTAATGTTTTAATTGTTAATTTACCTTTTTGTCTTTTTCTGTATTTGTAAATTAGATTCATTTTCTGACTAAGATTAGATTTATTATATGTCTAATAGGTTGTACAACAATATGGAACCCTTACATTTGTATACTAAACCAATGAGAACAATATTTCTTACAGAAGCAAATTTTTTGAAAGATTTAGTGTGGCAAAACTGTAGGCACAATGCAAAAAATTTATAATTGAAACTTTTAGAAAAGGTGGTATTTTTACTTAAGCAAAATTCAGATAAATCAAAATGATGTATTAAACTCTTTTTAGTTTTAATACCATCAATTTTAAAATTCTTCAATAGGTTTACAGTATTTAGATTAGAACCCTTATGAAAAAATCGAGGTATAAATGGGGTTTAAACGAGGTTTATTTTAAAGATATAAAGGAGGTTGTTATTTAAATACGTCGTTAGGTTGAAAAGGGTGCAAATGAATACCTCAAAATCAACCTCAAATATACCTTAAATATACCTCCAGAGGTATATATGCTTCAACCTCAGGTATCTGATTTCATGCTTGTAGAAGTATATATTTAACAACCTGTGGTGTGTCGTTTTACACTTCAGGTTGTTATAAATCAATATCAGTTGTAATTTGTTCTATCTCAGGTAATTATTTTTCAACCTCAGGTATCTAATTTTATGCTTGTAGAGGTATATATTTATCAACCCGAGGTGTGTCGTTTTACACTTCAGGTTGTTATAAATCAACCTCAGGTGTATTTTGTTCTACCTCAGGTAATTATTTTTCAACCTCAGGTATCTAATTTTATGTTTGTTGAGGTATATATTTTTCAACCTAACGTGTGCCATTTTACACTTCTGATTTTTATAAATAAACCAGAAGTGTATTATCAACACTTGGAAATGTTTTTTTTTTTAAGTAATGTGTTCCATGTTCTACCTTAAGTTATTATTTCGTAACCTCAAGTATATATTTTTGTATTTTTAAAAGTATTAATTTATCAACCAAAGATGCGCATTTTACACTTCAGGCTTATGTAGCTCAACCTAAAGCTGTTTTTTTACTACTTACGAAATTGAGGTGTTAAACGGACCACCTAGTTTATTAATTTTTAACCTCACTATATAAAAAATATTATAAAGATATTATATATATATTATGTGAAGAATAATGTATATCATTAAATTTTTTCACTAGTAGAGATCTTCATTTATCAATCTGAAGTTTTAATATTATACCTTCGGCAGTAATTGCTTCTTTTGTTAAGCTATAAAAGAAAGTTTCAAATGCATGATTCTTGTAATTTTAATAGATTTAAATTAAATCATCTTAAAATAACACATCCAAATTTTACAATTAGTAAAAATTATTTATGGGAACTCATATTTTTAGAAGATAGTTGTCTAAGGTGCTTGAATTTCTAAAGCTATAAAACTACAAATTTAAATAATTAGTCAGCTGAAATTCAAATTACTTTTATTTAAAACTAAAATTTCATTTTTTTTACAAACCAACAAAATTATTTTAAATACTGTTTCCGACTACCTGTTGAAACCTGTAATTATTGGAACCTAAAAAAATATATGAATTAGTAAGAAAGTCATATTTACAATAATAGTGGCAGGTTTTAAAATATTAGAAATTGTTTTTTTATGATTTAAATTAACTGGATGAAATTAATTTTCTTTCTCAGATAAATAGTACTACTCTTCTGCCATTTCTATTCAATCCTCGTAGCTAAAAAGCATGACAGGTACCACTGCCGCAAAATAAAATACACTGAAGACAGTAACAACACCATTACTAACAACATTTGCAGAAATTCAAATATATAATTCTAATCTTATTATGCAATTTTAACCATTTTTATATTTCTAAACATCTGGTATCATTATGGTACTTGTAAGTTTGATAATTAGATTTTCTTTTTTTTCTTTTCTTAAAAATCTTTAAACTCAATAAATCTAGTCTATATTTTTAAACTTTTTGTCAGACTTCGTGAAACTAATAACTTTTTATACATTTTTGACACTGATTCTGAAAGGGACTTCCGTTATTGTCAATCACATCAGAGTTTCTTAAAAAATAGTTATTTTAATATTTTTTAATCAATGCAATCAAGAATCAACAATCGTTTAATAAATTTAAATTTTAAAGTTATGTACCAATTTTTCTTCTTTTTTTGCACTCAATCGAATTGAATAAATTACAAGCTGATAAGGAGCATTCATTTTAAAGTTGTGGGAGCGACGTTGGCCCACCAAATATGGTGCCCCTGAAAGAGAGGCCAACAAAATCGCCCTGTATATGCCTGAATTGACGGATTCGATTGTCAACAGACACGCCATTTGCAGGCTCGCACGGAACTCTGGGAAGTGAGCTAGTTAATATGAAGTGTACTTTAAACAACCTTAAAACATGCTTAGGTATAAATAAAATGACTTCATACTCCTCAATAAATACCTTACTCTCTTTAGTTGAAATAAGGTATATTTTTTTATACCTCGAAAATATCTCACTCTCTTTAGTCGATAAAAGGCATATTTTTTTATACTTCGTAAATACCTCACTTTCGTTAGTTGAAATAAGTTGATTTTTTTATACCTCATAAATACCTCTTTTGTTACAAGTGTAAGAAAAACAACCTGGTATACCTTAGAAACTACCTCATCAGTCTGGTTGATATGAAGTGATTTTAAAACAACCTCAAAATAAGCTTAGGAATAAATAAAATGACTTCATATACCTCAATAAATACCTCACTCTCTTTAGTTGAAATAAGGTATATTTTTTATACCTCGTAAATACCTCATTCTCGTTAGTTGAAATAAGGTTGATTTTTTTATACCTCATAAATACCTCTTTTGATACAAGCGTAAGAAAAACAACCTCGTATACCTTAAAAGCCACCTTATCAGCCTGGTTGATTTGAAGTGGATTTAAAACAACCTCAAAATTAGCTTAGGTATAAACAAAATGACTTCATATACCCCAATAAATACCTCACTCTCTTTAGTTGAAATAAGGTAAAAATTCTTATACCTCAAAAATACCTCTTTTGTTACAAGTGTAAAAAAATCAACCTGGTATACCTTAAAAACCATCTTATCAGTCTGGTTGATTTGAAGTGAAATTTAAACAACCTCAAAACATGCTGAAATTGGTAAAAAGGATATCATTTCTAAAATTTTCAGAAAGGATTTTTCAAATTGTGCTAATTGTTTTGTCATGTAAAATGTTCCAAATATTTCCTGCTAAAGGAAAAGTTGTTTGCATAGATTTAGTATGGAAGTGTTTCTTATCTTCTTTCAAACTCTGTAAGTTGCAATTTAAAAGATATAACTGAAAATAAATTGCGCAAAGTAATCCGGTTTTACGGAACATATTATTCTAGCAAAATTATTGAATTAGAATTACTTAATCCGTGCTTATTGTATTAAATGTTTTTAAGAAACACTGAGCGCAAAACAACTATAGATCGCTTCGAGTTTACACTAGAAAACAAATGAAAAAGACACACTTTAAAATGTTCTTATTTTAAAACTTCTATGGACACAAGTTGCAGGAGAATAAGATAAATAACAAGTTATAGAAGAATATGTGACATAAGGATTTAAAAATTAATTTAATTACAAATTTTACAAAAATGTATCTACCAGTTTGAATTGTAAAGGTTTTTGCTCTTGAATGTTTTCAGTTGCTATTGCGAAAATATTTAATATTATAAACTATTAATTCCTTCTGATACCATATCATTATTTGTATGAAAATAAGTATTTTGATGGATGATGTTATATTTAAATTAGAAAAAATAAATAAATGAAATATAAATTTTTTATACATGTTTTATTTTTTTTTATCTCTGATGTTTTATGCTTTTTTTTGACATTTTACATTAATATTTAAGATTTGAAAAAAAATGTGAAATATTAGCTGATCAACGTCCTCACATTTAATTAGAATTTTTATAAATAAATTGATTTTTGTAGGGGCTGCAAATCAAAGTAAGTATTCATTCCATTATGTGTAAAAAACAAACACATTGTTTTAATTGTACCTTGTGTCAAAAAATTTAATACAATCTGGGTTTGTTATTTTTTTAATACCACCAGGGTTTCCAAATTCCAGAGAAAATAAAAAATAGGTAAAAAAAAATTGAGGATATAAATTGTTTGATCTAATTACTAACACTGAAAATTGTTCGTTAGTTAAACATATGTTTTTAACTTATGAATCTGAATTCTAACAATTGACGTAAAAGTTGAAGCACTTAAAATTTACGATAACCTCATGAAAAAGATATGATCACGCTTTAAAATTTTCCAAATTGTGGTCACCTGGACTTACACAAGCTGTCCTGTTTGCTTGTGGGACCTCCATGGTCCCCCTAAACGCTGTGCGAGGCATGGAGGTAGCGGGTTCAAATGGCACTGCTACCCAACTTCGTGCTGTCTTTCTCAGCAATGTGCTATCTGTCCTTCTGCTTGATAAAGGTTTATAAGCCTTAACTAAGCACGTAAGCGTGCAAATGTATGTTGCAATAAAAAACCAAGTCTTGCGTGCTAATTATATAGAACGGCTTATAACCTCTTGTCAAGTTGAAGAACAGAAAAAATAAGTAAAAGAGAGATAACATAAAGATACAACCTGAGTCTATCAGACTTCAAACCAGTCACCTCCAACCTACAGAGCGTATTGTAGAACAGCAAAATCGCTCGACTAGGATAGCCCCATGAAATGCCTTATTGATGATGTAAGTAATTGCTTAGGATTTTTTTATTAGTAACTACTAACACCGTTCAAAAGTTTTTCAAGATAAAATGCAGAAATCCTGGAATTTTGCTGTGTGATGAGGTGGACGCGTCTGTACAATAGTCAATGACCTGCTCTCATGTCAGACAGGTCCCGGACTCGAATCCTGGATAAAGCATGGATGTATTTTACTTTTCTTTTTTGTACTATCTGGTCGTCTAACTCTAGGAGCAACATTGTCCCACCTAATATGGTGCTCCTGACAGAGTGGTAAACACATCTGTCCTTCTGATATCTGAGTCCAGTAGTGGGCTGATCGTAAAGAAACGGCTCCCAGCCGAACACCGAATTAAAGCATCACTAGCTGTGGTCAGTAAAAGGGCGGGTCAAAACTTTCATCAGCCTGTGTAGGGACCGAGGGTGAGCAGTATTGGTCCTCGTTAAACTATTCTACCGTAATGTGCTCGACTTCGCACGCATATCGTAGGGTTACCAAAGCAGGGCAGTCATCCACTCTGCAGAGGATCAAATTTGCGATGCATGTCTTCGGATCATCCTCAGGGATCGAGGCGGCTATATATATATATGTATATATATATATATATATATATATATATTCATACTTTACCTTGATACCTCTCCATACTTACCATACCTCATTTTACCTCACTCCATACCTTACTTAACCCTTTGAAATTGTTTTAATCTTTCATTAATTAGACTTTCCTAATCGGGCCGAAAAGGGTTAAATATTCAAGTCATGACTATGTCTGATTTTCTCTAGAAGCAGAACATGAATTTGCGATCATTTCATATTTTCCTTCCAACATGTTTCAAATAAAATTAAAATAAATGCGGATAAACTAATATTGTGTGGATATGTATTACATATGATGAATTTTTATTTCTCAATTTTAGTTTCTGCTGTAATTACTAGTAAGTACATTTAGCTGTAGATAACGCAAACATATATAATTTTATATTTTTAATAAAAAGAAACAAATCTTAAAATATTATTTGTTTCGCAAAATATTTGAAATGAAAAACTACTAAAAGCTTACAATTCGTAGTATAAAATATCTTTGATTGTTCTTCATATATTTTCTTTAAATTTCTATAATCTAAATATTTCAGAGTCATTGCCGTAGCATTAAAAAATCTAAGAGTCAAATTTTTTTCTTTTTTACTTTTTTAAAAATACCTAATAATCTATATACAGTATACTCTCGATATCTTGAACTTCTCGATAACTTGAACTCGATATTTCGAAAACCTTGTTATGTCAAAAAAATATTGTCCCCCTTAACATTATATACCCACCAAATGTTAATTTGAAATCCTATGTCGAAGAGGTTTTCTTAAGAACTTGCTATGCCAATTTTTTTTTTTCGAAATAAAAAAATAATTTTTTCGGAAAAATCAATAAGGAAGTTTATTGTATGCCAACTATTTTTTATTTAATGTATAATTATTTTTGTCTTGCTTTTAAAAATAAAATTATTTTTGTTGTATTTAGACTTATAGTCTACTATTATAACATACATATTTATTAGTAGTTATTCTTATGTTTCATGACTCAACTTATTAGAGTAATAACTTAGAATATATTTTTATACTTTTTAGAACATATTTACAGGGTTCCCGCGGGCCTTGTAAATTTTAAAAACTGGTAACGAAAATTAAACAAATGACGATCATTCAATTTCTGAGTAACCACCACTATAAATTGTTTTCCAAAAAAAAGTATGTATGCACGAAATTTCCATTTCTAAACCATTTAACGTCAAAATGGTATTTAAAATTAAGAAATATCTTCCGGCATTAACCTTAATTTACTACCACTACTAGACTTTTTCAAGGACCGCGGGAGACTTGTATATAGTTCTGAACTTGATATCTCGAAAATTTTTTAGCGTTCCATTAATTTTGAAATATCGAGATTATACTGTATATAAGGAATAATTGCAACTGGAGGACCACAACCGGAAGTAAAAAAAAATGGCTAAGGAAGTTTGAAAAAAAAATAGTTTCTGCTAATTCTTAGCTACCAAAATATATTAGTCAAAAATCTAATTGTGCCTTATCATAATTGTATATTATACAATCAATAAAAATATTATTATAATTTATTATTTACATCCACTTATTACATATATCTACCATTAACCTATGATTTAGTCAACCTGCTGTCACTCGCCAACTACCTTCTTTACTTTTAATGTTTATCACGCAAGTTGTCTTAGCTTACCCATCACCTCCTACATCAGAAAGCCTCCACACGGTTTCTAATAAGTAGTCTGCGCAGATTATTTAAAAAGCGAACTACTTGTGCGTTTGAACAAAAATTCTATTTTAAAAGTACTTGAGAGAAATTTATTATATATATTTGAGAATTTAATCTGTAGTGGTTGACAAGTAAACAAAACAATCCAATTATATTCATAAATTAAACAAATTTTTAGAAATATATTTGCTACCACTTTCTTATTTTTACTAGATTTTCTATTAAATGGCTCTTTCGTAAACTGGTTTACTTTCATTGTGGTCTGATCGGACTACCTACAAAAAACCGTGTGGAGGCTTTCAGTTATAGGAGGCATCACAGTTGAAAGATTGACAGTGTATGTTGGCACTGAAGTAAGACCTCATATTAAGTCAAGTATATTCTATAGTCAAATAGAAGTTAAAAAAAAGTCGCTTTAACTCCGAAGATAAAATTGAAATCTTTAAAATTTCCAACACCCTCATGAATTATTCTGCCGTGCAATTAAGAAATCAACATAAGTGACAAAAAATTAAAAATTTAGATTTTCATATATTTGGCATCTTTGTATGGTAAGCTACATATTGCAAAACGTTTTTTTTTTTTTTTTTTCAACAACAAATTTTGTTTTATCAGTTTTTTGAAATTCTATTTATGCGTTCATAGCATTAGCAATAGAAGGATAATAGTAGTTTTCTCGAAATCAATCGTGAAGCACTTACGTTGTTTTTTCAATTGCACAGCAGTATTTGTCACCTCTTTTTTATTTTTTTTACCGTTGTGGTCACAGCTTAGAAATATTCTGAATTATTAGTTTAGAAATATATCCTCGTAAGGAAAGTTCGTGATTATATTTGTTGGGTAGGTCTCTCTAAGGTCCAAGGAAACTTTTAAAGAGGTTATATAATAAAATATAAAATTTATATTATGAAAAAAGTATATTATAAAAATATATATCTTATTTTTAAAATTTTATTATCAGCGCCGTATTTGGCCGACATTACACGCTTTGCCCTGTGTGCTGTGTGTATATGCGCCGTATGCCATACATGCGGGTGTATATATGCTTCAAACGGCAAGACCATTTCACATGCAATGTGCACACTCAGAGGTGTAGTGCACCGTTCAGTGACGTTACTTTAACTTGGCTAACTGCAGTAACAATAGGGTTAAAAATTGATCTTTAAATTTCCTTGATTACTTCCACAGATTTGGATACTTACTGCATGCACAGAAATCTGTTACATGCTACAAGTATATTATCTAAAATGTAAAAGATTTGTAGCGAAATTAGGAAAACTTCAATTCACTTTGATGAGTAATTTGTTTTATATTTTTGGTTTAATTTTTGGAGGAAATAATTTTGACAACAATACCCTCTGGGAACAAAAGAAAACTATTTAAATAAATACTAAAATTTAGAGTTTCTAGCTTATTTTTTATGAATTAAAGCACATTTAGAGATACCAAACAATGAAAATGAATTGTCATTATAGAATGAATAAATAAATTGAATGAATTATTATTTCTGCTCGCATCATATAATATTAATTCCCTATAAAAATAATCTTTAATATTTTTATTTAATAATTGCTTTTATTTAATATTTTAGATTGTTAGATGCACAAGTTCTGATCTTTTTTAAATGATAATATAAATTTTGGATGGAATCGGTTGAGTAGTTGGTAATCCATTTTATTTTAATGGGTATTTATTTTAATTTTCAAGAGCCGTGTTAATCCTGTGTATGGAATGCTTATCGATAAATTTGAATTATTAATTGTTAAATTAACTAAATAGTGAATTGTATTTAGTTTTAAAAAGTAACCTATATTTTATGTTATTTTGTTTAGGCACCATACAAGAAAGTAAATATGAATTTATATAATTTTCCTTATTAACCTTACTAATTAATATTATTTTAATAGAATTAAGATTTTATTCAGAATATAAATCGTTATAGGCATAAAAGCATTACCCTTTTGACGTCGAATTTTTATTAAACATATTTTTTATTCCTTTTTCATTATTTTATATTAATTTAAGTCAAAGTAGGTGAAAAGTTTTATATTTTGCATTTTAATAATTAGTTTCAATAATTTATACTTATGAAATATAACTTGAAATTACGGTGTCTTTTTCTGCGTTTAAGGTAAAAATTCTAGGCGTTAAGGGTACTGCTCTCTTCAAAACTAAAATTTTTCAAATTTGCACGAATAATTGATTATATCTAAGAGAAACAGTTATTCATCTTTGAAATTTCTTTAATTTACAACACCACTACTACTTACTGCACGACTTTCAAGTAGAAAAGTAGATAAGAACAAGGGTTTTAAGAGTTGTAACTGAAACTTTTGGCTTCCAAGTAGAGTATAGAATAACGTGTTCTTTTAAAGTTCTATCTGGAACATTCACATCCAAGTTGAGAAATAGAGAAAGGGTGATTTTAAAAGTTGGAATTGAAAATTCTTCGTTTAAGTACAAAAATAGATCACAAGAACGTTAGCTTTAAAAGTTGCTTATGAGATCATGGGTGAAAGCCCTTATATAGCAAGACGGAAAAGAGAAAAACCTGGTACGTATGTCATTTCATTCCAGCATTTTTTTCGAAAAAAATAAAATATCTGTAACTATCAAGATTTCTTTTGAAATTTTAGCATATATATAAAACTGCTTCTTTTCGAAGATAAAGTAGATATCGTTGAATAATTTAAAAAAAGAATGGGTTAGCTCCTCCCCAAAACTAGCTATAACTGAAAAGATTTCACTACCAGCCTTTCCTATTTTCCGTCTCGCTTTCACCCCTGTATGAGATTCCTATATCCTAGTACTGAAAAATTTTAAGGTTGATGAACGTTACTCTTTAACATATTAAATGTCTATGCGATAAATATTATCAGAATTCATTAGGTAATAATTAGTAACCTCAGCTTGTATTACAAAATATAAATTACAAAATTATTACGATATAAATTACAAAATTATTTCAGAATACAAGTCTTCAGACAAAAACAGAATAATTATATAAATTGGAAATACATTATTGTTGTACCTAACGTGTATTCAATAGTTCATTATTCTTTTATTTCATTGCATTAGAGTTCAAACAATGCTTGAAAAATATTTTTTTTAAAAAAACTAGACGTGAAATTCTGATTATAACACTAAATGCATTGAAGTACTACTACTGTTTTAAACGGAGTGAAAAAATTAAACCTAAATATAAAATATTAATTCCCAAGCTTTTGTAAATTTCAGTTTTGTGTTAATTATACCTGTGTTATGTAGATCTATTTCCTTCAAAAATGTATAGAAATAAATTTCATTACCAGTTGCTATTTTTCATAAATATGCAAACCCTTTATTTGTGAACAAATTCTCACTCATATTTCATATAAAATATATTTAATATAAAGAAAAGAGAACTATATTGAGATATATATTGTTATTAAGATACATTGTATATTTTTGCAGTTCAAGAAATCCTAGGATTAACACGTAAGAAAGCTTTAAATGCATATTTATCTACAAATATGTTAAGTAATTATTAGTGTCTCAAGCTTAATTTCAACTGTTCTAATTTTGAATAATGCATTTTTATATTCTTATTTTTTTAATTAGTTTTAGGTATTCAGATCTCTTAAATAAATATAGAGGTTGGATTAAAAATATGGAAATACTTCCATACTAACTCTGTGTAAAGCATATATCGTTTTGCACGTTTTAGAATTCAAAGCTGTTGAAACAATTCGAAAGGTTATGCTTTAAGGTTAAATAGAAATAGGGTCTATCTTACCAACACCTCCTATAACTGAAAGGCTCCACACGGTTTTTTGTTGATAGTCCGATCAGACCACTGTAAAGGATATCCACTTTCCGAACGAGTCATTTAATAAAAAATCTAGTTGAAATAAGAAAGTGGTAGCAAATATATGACTAAAAATTTGTTTTATTTATGAATATTATTGGTTTGTCTTATTCACTTGTCAACCACTACAGATTCAATTCTCAAATATATGTGATAAATTGCTCTCAATCACTTATATGAAAGGTTTTTTGTTCATGCGCACAACTGGTTCACTTTTTATACAGTCTACGCGGACTACTTATAACAGACCGTGTGGTGGCTTTTTGATGCAGGAGGTGATGATCTTACCCATGAAAAATTTGTATTCTCCAAAACGAGTATAGGAAGTTCAAAGCTTCATTCTTTTTTTCATTGCCACTATAATTTAAAAATAAATTTTTATATAAATAACGCACTCTTTTAGAGTGAATATAAAATCGGTGGTGATAAGGCTAATAAAAAGTTATTAGTTCTTTTTTCTCATTTCGGACGATTGGGTTGCATGCGCAAATATGAAAATATAATGTTAATGTTTAATAAAATATAATGAATAATGTTTACAATTGTGCCAACAGTTTAGAAATGTAAAATGCTCCTAAACATTCACTATTTAAAGATATTTTACCATAATTTGATCCGTAATAATTTTTAATGTAATTAGCTGGACTGAACTCCCTTACCAATATATATATATATATATATATATATATATATATATAGCCGGAAAACAAAATAATGAAAATGTATAATCTTGTCATCAGCTCACACAATTATATCAGGAGTGTAAAATACATCAAAACAATAGTGAGAGGAGCACCCTAAAAAAATGCAACGAAAATAGAACACATTAAGTAAAAAATAAAAGAAATAAAGCATATCAAGGGAGAAATAAAAAATGAAATTTAAGAAAATACAGAATAAAATATAATTTATAAAGCGAGTAGCGAATATAAATGAACTTACACGTTCCAGAACCTTTCTAGTATGATTAAAAATATTGTTATAATAAGTTTGTCATATTACAAAATATGAAATCAAAAGAGCAAGCAAACAGAGGTTAGAAACGTAAATAGAGGGATTTTTTATGACGAATTCTTATTGCAGTACAGAAGCACTTTTGATTTGTTAGTTACCTTGGATTGACCCAAAAATAGATGTACGCCAGGTAATACTATTTTATTGAAAAAAATTAAGGTTTATAATTAAAAAGGTTGATATTTAATTATACAATTTTAATGATATAAGAAAATTAACGGTTAAAAAAAACATGATTTGCCCGGTTTGCGCAGATTGTTAGCCAAGGATTTACCATTTGCGCGTAGTAAATTTATAATTTTAGTTAACAAAGAAGTTTTTGGTAAATTTATTAATATTAATAACATACAATTAGCTTAATGATTTTATATAGAAATTAATTACTTTAGTTGGATATCCATTGTTTTTTTTAAATCAAATTTTGAAAGAATTTATCGATTTTTTTTTTTTTTTTTTTGAATAAATAAACTTTACAATATGTTCTTTTAATTCTATTCATTTGATTAATAATGGCATTTTAATCAATGTTTTTGGAAACATCAGATTTCCAAATAATTAGTTTATTTACATTAAAATTAAAATCATTTCTTTCGTAGTATAAATGCAAATATTTTCTTCTTTTTTAAAGCGTAAATCAAAAAAATTAAAATTAATATTATCATCATGATTACTAAGCAAATAAATTCCTAGGGGAAAATATTTTTTAGCAAAATTGTATAATCATGAAAATTAAAGATAATTGGATCAACAATCAGTCAGATAACAAATTTAATATTAAGAATATAATTTTTTTTGTTATATTAGTGTAAAAATAAGTTAGCTAAGAGAGCTGAAACATTAGATCCTAGTGATATTTGAATAAAAATATGTGATGTTCAAAATATGTTTTTTTCTTAATTTTCTCTCTTTTCATTAATTTTTATTTAATTATTTTCCTTAATTTCTCTTTAGCTTTAACTTATATTATAAGTTTATGGCAGCCTATGCTCAGCATATAATATATATATATATATATATATATATTTTCCTATTTTGTAATCTGACAAACTTGTCACGAAAATAATTTAAATCATTTTGGAAAGATGCCAGTAAGATGAAGCACATATAATTTCTATACTCGCTTTATATATTTCATTTTGTTTTTAATTCTGAGTTTTCATTTATTTTATTTAGTTTGTAGTTTTTATTTTCTACTTTTTGCTTGATAAGTTTTATTTTGCATTTTTTGCTTAGTTTGTTCCACTTTTGCTTCAATATTTTTTGGTGCTCCGCACACTATTGTATTGATATATTTTGCTTTGGTTATATTAATACAATATTAGAAACCATGTTTTTTTTTGCGGATAAAATCGTGTGAGCTGATGATGAAATTATCTTTTCCTTATTTTTTTCGGCTTTTTTATTTTTTTAAACATATATATATATATATATATATATATATATATATATATATATATATATATATATATATATATATATATATATATATATATATATATATATATATATATATATATATATATATATATATATATATATATATACATCTATATATATATATATATATATATATATATATATATATATATATATATATATATATATATATATATATATATATATATACATCTATATATATATATATATTTACAAATATCAGTAAGTCAAAATGCATTAAGTAAAAAATTATTAATTTCTCAACTTTTACAGAGGGCAAAAAAGACCAAGGTCAGTAATATTTCTTATGTTGAACTTCCCTTCTCATTATTAGTTAATGAACTGATGATAAAAAAAAATTTTAAATTATAACTTTGGTCTCATTTTGTCATTTTACATCATTCAATCATTTTACAGTACCAATATTATACATTCATTTGTTCGAAATTTAAAATAATTTTAGGTCGTAGGTCGTTAGATATAAAATCCATTATTTCAAATTAGTTATCAATTGGTTACATTTACCTTTTAATGGGTCATTTATTTTTAGTAAGATTAAACAGTAAATGTTTGGTATTGATATTGTTTGGTATTGATATTTTTATTAGAAAAAACTCTTCTTGTCTATTTGATAAAATTAGTTTAATTTTTTTTGGTGTCCTACCACCATCTACTATACCTCTTTATTTATAATATAAATTTTAGGTTAAAAACTGCAAAAATATGTTAAAAACTGTAAAGGAAATGTACTTTAAAACTTTTTAGACATTGTTTATGCTGTCATTCTTTGAAAGAAAGCAATTTCTTCTCTACCATCTTTATCGACATTCTACAATTTGTAAGTTTATAATCTCCACAATTGAACAAAGTTCATAATCTCAACAAGTGATTTTATTTTATTTTATAACCGTCGTTGAACAGCCGACCCAATTTCATGGGTTTACGACAACTAATGTTCAACTCCGTAGCCTTGAAATTTTGAACCAATCCAGAAGACAAGGAAACTCCTGGATCAGTACCCCCAGAGGTATTGATTTGTTATGGGAACATGGAGGACTTTGAGACTCGACAGATTTAACGTGCATCAGTCACCATTTACTACACGGGGAGTCTTCGGCCGGCGAGGATCGAACCAACGACCTCTTGTACATGGGCCCAGCGCCCTACCGACCAGGCTATCCCGGCCCCCTCAACAAGTGATTGTTGCAACTTTAAGTAAAAATTAGTTACCTAGTTAACTGAATTAGTTACGTAATATGAGTTTTACCTAAAAAAAAGAAATATAAAACGCGTGTAAAATCAGTATAATTTTTTTTAACATATTTAGTTAAGTTTACTCAAAATATATCCATTTCCAATGAAGATTTTCCTTTAAATAAACCACTGGTCATGTTAAATTGTAAAATTATATAATAATGAATTCATCTACGACCATTTTTTTTCGCGCAGTTATTCTCACTGATCCTAATATATTAATGATCGACATCAAAAGTGGCTTATATATGAAAAACACTGCATATAAATGTAGTATTACAAAATTTGTTTGAATTAAGAGAATATTGTTTTCAGTACCTACTACTTAAAGCTCAGAAGTGCACTGTTTAATAATTTCAGATCAATATACAATTACTTACACTCAAGCAAAGTGCTTGTATTGTATATACAGCATTTCACTGGCTGCTGACCGTAAGGACTCAACATTAACTGAACTTAAATTCATGGTGAATGGGCAGGGGACCGCTTCGCGGCCCTGGTGCCCAGATAAATTGCATCACGGTGATTAGGACAATTATTGATGATAGACAATTGATGATAGACAATTATTGATGCTTTTGAGAAATAGATCTTAATACTTGCCCTATCACTTTTTGACTTTAAAAATAAATAAATAAAATAATAAATAAAATAATAAATAAATAAACAAAAAATATCACCCCATTTATTAGTCTGTACTGATAAAATATTCTCATTTATCTGTCTATACTAATAAAATATTATCACTTATCTCCCTCTACTGATAAAATATTATCCTTTTTTTGTTAACATTGATAAAATATTATAATTTTTCTGTCTGTACTAATAAAATATTATCATTTATCTGTCCATACTAATAGTAAATTTTTAAATTTAGTTAAAAATACAGTTCAAAGTAAGTCTTTTTAAATTTAGTTAAAAATACAGTTCAAAGTAAGTTTTATTTATTTTGAAATCGAAAAATATGGAAAGTTGTTTAACTTGTTGTTCATAAATAATTTAACAGTGACATATATTTCAGAAAATGGAGAAAAATTGGAATTTTTTTTTACTGTTTAATTTTGTTCTTTATATTATTATAAAAGTTAGAAAGAGATTTTTTGTTACAAAAATAAAATTTTAGATGCAATAACTACTGTATTTATAATTTTTACATACACTTAAAAAAGTAATGGATTACACACGCATCTTATTCAATTAGAGCAAACTAAACAAAATTTTGAAGCTAAATATTATATAACTAGTATAATATAATATAAAAATACAACAATATGATTTTCAATACATAAATTTTTCAAATCTTTCCCTTCCCTCGACCCACATTTTCCCTCCCTCAACTGAAGTCGTGATCGGTGAAAAACTAGGACTACTAATGCCATCTATAAGGAAAAAAGTGAACTAAATATCCTAAAGAAGAAAAAAATGGAGTTCGGGCTTCACAAAATAGAAACGTAAATTTTTCTCCTGTCAGAAGTCAGTTCGGGCATCACAAATACTGCACGTAGTTGTTGCCCGAACTGGATTCGGTTGACACTGGCAAGGGGCTAATTTTAGATGATTCTATTATTAATTTTACGTCAATTTTTCTAGTTAATTTCAGAAGATAATATCTCATGGGAATATTGCCCAAGAGACATTGCCTATTCTCCATAAAAATAGTTAAAAAAAATTTTTTGCAGAGATATTTTTAACTTTCTGGTTCATTCAACAAGACTACTACACAACCAACAATATGTGACAAAAATAATATAAACGATTTGCTTGATTCGAAATTCTCAGTTTCAGCTTAAGACTGAAATGATAGTGTATTTCGTCTTGCTTTGACGAAATATACTAACTATGAGAATTTAAAAAATTTAATGACATTTTCTTGCATAGCTTTTCAAATACATTTCCAAATGCTTCCGATTATGTTTTAATATGAAGTTTTAATTTTAAGACAACGTGAGATCAACACCTGCAACTTGTGCAGTAATACCCCCCTATCTTAATTTTTCGCGATTTATCAAGAAAGTTATATTAAAACAAAACTAAACAAAACAAAAAACTTATCGAGTACATACCGGCTTATGTATACTCTGGGTGTTACAATTTAGACGGGTGGTATTCAAAAATTTATAACTGAAAAACAGCTATAGTTGAGAGGAAAAGGAAACAAAGCTTGCAACGAATTCACGTGAGAGCCCCAGGGGCAAACTGGTTTTCCTCGAGAGTACTGCTTTCAGCTCAAAATTTTTCCCTGTAAGACATTTCTGAGGTTTTACCATTACGTTTTTATGAAAAAAATCTGGTGGCCAAAAGTAAATATTTCAAAATATTACAATATGTTTTTAATTCATGGACAGTTTATGAAAAACTGTAATCTTATTCAATTTAAATAATTTTTTAAAACTTAACTGAAAAAAAAGAAAATTTTTGTTCTTGTTCAATTAATAATACATTTATTGCAAGAAATATTTTTTTAAAACTTAAACGGGACGGGACATACTGGCATAGGTGAGCTTACTAGCCTGCATAACATTTGGAATCGAAATTTGATGGCTCAAAGATATGTAGACGAGATCCAGATTACCCCCTTATCAAATCACCTCGTCTGTAATGTAATCTTTCATAAACGAGTATAGGTTTCTTTCGAGTACCCCTTTCTCACCTTACCAAAACACGTGGTGACACACTCCAAATTGGATCAGGACACATCCTCGCTAAACCAAAGACATTTTCTTTTGGCAACAGAACAAAGAGTATCAAGCCAAACAATTCGAAATGGGATTTCTGAGGAACGTAAAGCAAATGGTGCATATTCCGTTGACAGCCAGACACCGTGTGACCAAAAGAAAGTGGGCTGTTGATCATCGAGATTGATTACAAACTGATTGGAGTCAAGTGCTGTTTACGGATGAGCACCGATCCGATTCAGTTTAGAGTGTGAGACCACTTGTTTTGATAAGGTGAGAAAGGAGTACTCGAAAGAAACCTATACTCGTTTAGGAAAGATCATATTACAGATAAGATGGTTTGATGGTGTGGGCTAAAATCAATATAGAGAGGCATACTGGCCTGCATATTGTTCGAAATTGAAATTTGTTGACTCAAAGATTTGTAGACGAGATCCTGAGACCCCATGTTGTATTTTACGCTGCAACCATCGGTGATTCCGTTCTTTAAATGCTAGATAATGGAAAACCTCATATAGTTCGTTTTGCGGGAACTTCTTACAATACAATACAGCAACATAGAGTGGCCAGCATGATCTCCTTATCTTAATAATATCAAGCATGCTTGGGATGCACTTCGTGAAGAGTGGAATATTATTTCTCAAAGTTCCATTGATAATCCATTCAAAATAGGTGTGAGGCAGTCTGAGCAGTTCGGAGGGACCTCCCTCCATATTAAACTTTCTGTGTCATTTCCAAACAGTCAGCTTTTTGCCCTCTACATGTTATAAAATTTTTGCATTGAAGCATCATTTAATGTTTTTATTGTATTTTAAATAATTAAAATTACCATACAATTGCTTTTTGCTTCTTTTTTTTCTGTTTTGCGTTTTATTGCACCTGTATTTTCCATTTTATGGCCATATATGACTATCGCGCAAAGGTTTCATCGCTTTTTTTGCTTGATAGCCGAATTGCAAGTTTACCACATAATCCAAAAAACATTGACTATTTTTTAGCCTTTTACTGGAAATTAAGTTCTGGAGCTAAGTTTACCTTTGCTAAGTTTACCTAATTACCATACAATTGCTTTTTGCTTCTTTTTTTTCTGTTTTGCGTTTTGTTGTACCTGTATTTTCCATTTTATGGCCATATATGACTATCGCGCAAAGGTTTCATCGCTTTTTTTGCTTGATAGCCGAATTGCAAGTTTACCACATAATCCAAAAAACATTGACTATTTTTTAGCCTTTTACTGGAAATTAAGTTCTGGAGCTAAGTTTACCTATGCTAAGTTTACCTAATTACCATACAATTGCTTTTTGCTTCTTTTTTTTCTGTTTTGCGTTTTGTTGTACCTGTATTTTCCATTTTATGGCCATATATGACTATCGCGCAAAGGTTTCATCGCTTTTTTTGCTTGATAGCCGAATTGCAAGTTTACCACATAATCCAAAAAACATTGACTATTTTTTAGCCTTTTACTGGAAATTAAGTTCTGGAGCTAAGTTTACCTATGCTAAGTTTACCTAATTACCATACAATTGCTTTTTGCTTCTTTTTTTTCTGTTTTGCGTTTTGTTGTACCTGTATTTTCCATTTTATGGCCATATATGACTATCGCGCAAAGGTTTCATCGCTTTTTTTGCTTGATAGCCGAATTGCAAGTTTACCACATAATCCAAAAAACATTGACTATTTTTTAGCCTTTTACTGGAAATTAAGTTCTGGAGCTAAGTTTACCTAATTACCATACAATTGCTTTTTGCTTCTTTTTTTTCTGTTTTGCGTTTTTTTGCACCTGTATTTTCCATTTTATGGCCATATATGACTATCGCGCAAAGGTTTCATCGCTTTTTTTGCTTGATAGCCGAATTGCAAGTTTACCACATAATCCAAAAAACATTGACTATTTTTTAGCCTTTTACTGGAAATTAAGTTCTGGAGCTAAGTTTACCTATGCTAAGTTTACCTAATTACCATACAATTGCTTTTTGCTTCTTTTTTTTCTGTTTTGCGTTTTGTTGTACCTGTATTTTCCATTTTATGGCCATATATGACTATCGCGCAAAGGTTTCATCGCTTTTTTTGCTTGATAGCCGAATTGCAAGTTTACCACATAATCCAAAAAACATTGACTATTTTTTAGCCTTTTACTGGAAATTAAGTTCTGGAGCTAAGTTTACCTATGCTAAGTTTACCTAATTACCATACAATTGCTTTTTGCTTCTTTTTTTTCTGTTTTGCGTTTTGTTGTACCTGTATTTTCCATTTTATGGCCATATATGACTATCGCGCAAAGGTTTCATCGCTTTTTTTGCTTGATAGCCGAATTGCAAGTTTACCACATAATCCAAAAAACATTGACTATTTTTTAGCCTTTTACTGGAAATTAAGTTCTGGAGCTAAGTTTACCTATGCTAAGTTTACCTAATTACCATACAATTGCTTTTTGCTTCTTTTTTTTCTGTTTTGCGTTTTGTTGTACCTGTATTTTCCATTTTATGGCCATATATGACTATCGCGCAAAGGTTTCATCGCTTTTTTTGCTTGATAGCCGAATTGCAAGTTTACCACATAATCCAAAAAACATTGACTATTTTTTAGCCTTTTACTGGAAATTAAGTTCTGGAGCTAAGTTTACCTATGCTAAGTTTACCTAATTACCATACAATTGCTTTTTGCTTCTTTTTTTTCTGTTTTGCGTTTTGTTGTACCTGTATTTTCCATTTTATGGCCATATATGACTATCGCGCAAAGGTTTCATCGCTTTTTTTGCTTGATAGCCGAATTGCAAGTTTACCACATAATCCAAAAAACATTGACTATTTTTTAGCCTTTTACTGGAAATTAAGTTCTGGAGCTAAGTTTACCTATGCTAAGTTTACCTAATTACCATACAATTGCTTTTTGCTTCTTTTTTTTCTGTTTTGCGTTTTGTTGTACCTGTATTTTCCATTTTATGGCCATATATGACTATCGCGCAAAGGTTTCATCGCTTTTTTTGCTTGATAGCCGAATTGCAAGTTTACCACATAATCCAAAAAACATTGACTATTTTTTAGCCTTTTACTGGAAATTAAGTTCTGGAGCTAAGTTTACCTATGCTAAGTTTACCTAATTACCATACAATTGCTTTTTGCTTCTTTTTTTTCTGTTTTGCGTTTTGTTGTACCTGTATTTTCCATTTTATGGCCATATATGACTATCGCGCAAAGGTTTCATCGCTTTTTTTGCTTGATAGCCGAATTGCAAGTTTACCACATAATCCAAAAAACATTGACTATTTTTTAGCCTTTTACTGGAAATTAAGTTCTGGAGCTAAGTTTACCTATGCTAAGTTTACCTAATTACCATACAATTGCTTTTTGCTTCTTTTTTTTCTGTTTTGCGTTTTGTTGTACCTGTATTTTCCATTTTATGGCCATATATGACTATCGCGCAAAGGTTTCATCGCTTTTTTTGCTTGATAGCCGAATTGCAAGTTTACCACATAATCCAAAAAACATTGACTATTTTTTAGCCTTTTACTGGAAATTAAGTTCTGGAGCTAAGTTTACCTATGCTAAGTTTACCTAATTACCATACAATTGCTTTTTGCTTCTTTTTTTTCTGTTTTGCGTTTTGTTGTACCTGTATTTTCCATTTTATGGCCATATATGACTATCGCGCAAAGGTTTCATCGCTTTTTTTGCTTGATAGCCGAATTGCAAGTTTACCACATAATCCAAAAAACATTGACTATTTTTTAGCCTTTTACTGGAAATTAAGTTCTGGAGCTAAGTTTACCTATGCTAAGTTTACCTAATTACCATACAATTGCTTTTTGCTTCTTTTTTTTCTGTTTTGCGTTTTGTTGTACCTGTATTTTCCATTTTATGGCCATATATGACTATCGCGCAAAGGTTTCATCGCTTTTTTTGCTTGATAGCCGAATTGCAAGTTTACCACATAATCCAAAAAACATTGACTATTTTTTAGCCTTTTACTGGAAATTAAGTTCTGGAGCTAAGTTTACCTATGCTAAGTTTACCTAATTACCATACAATTGCTTTTTGCTTCTTTTTTTTCTGTTTTGCGTTTTGTTGTACCTGTATTTTCCATTTTATGGCCATATATGACTATCGCGCAAAGGTTTCATCGCTTTTTTTGCTTGATAGCCGAATTGCAAGTTTACCACATAATCCAAAAAACATTGACTATTTTTTAGCCTTTTACTGGAAATTAAGTTCTGGAGCTAAGTTTACCTATGCTAAGTTTACCTAATTACCATACAATTGCTTTTTGCTTCTTTTTTTTCTGTTTTGCGTTTTGTTGTACCTGTATTTTCCATTTTATGGCCATATATGACTATCGCGCAAAGGTTTCATCGCTTTTTTTGCTTGATAGCCGAATTGCAAGTTTACCACATAATCCAAAAAACATTGACTATTTTTTAGCCTTTTACTGGAAATTAAGTTCTGGAGCTAAGTTTACCTATGCTAAGTTTACCTAATTACCATACAATTGCTTTTTGCTTCTTTTTTTTCTGTTTTGCGTTTTGTTGTACCTGTATTTTCCATTTTATGGCCATATATGACTATCGCGCAAAGGTTTCATCGCTTTTTTTGCTTGATAGCCGAATTGCAAGTTTACCACATAATCCAAAAAACATTGACTATTTTTTAGCCTTTTACTGGAAATTAAGTTCTGGAGCTAAGTTTACCTATGCTAAGTTTACCTAATTACCATACAATTGCTTTTTGCTTCTTTTTTTTCTGTTTTGCGTTTTGTTGTACCTGTATTTTCCATTTTATGGCCATATATGACTATCGCGCAAAGGTTTCATCGCTTTTTTTGCTTGATAGCCGAATTGCAAGTTTACCACATAATCCAAAAAACATTGACTATTTTTTAGCCTTTTACTGGAAATTAAGTTCTGGAGCTAAGTTTACCTATGCTAAGTTTACCTAATTACCATACAATTGCTTTTTGCTTCTTTTTTTTCTGTTTTGCGTTTTGTTGTACCTGTATTTTCCATTTTATGGCCATATATGACTATCGCGCAAAGGTTTCATCGCTTTTTTTGCTTGATAGCCGAATTGCAAGTTTACCACATAATCCAAAAAACATTGACTATTTTTTAGCCTTTTACTGGAAATTAAGTTCTGGAGCTAAGTTTACCTATGCTAAGTTTACCTAATTACCATACAATTGCTTTTTGCTTCTTTTTTTTCTGTTTTGCGTTTTGTTGTACCTGTATTTTCCATTTTATGGCCATATATGACTATCGCGCAAAGGTTTCATCGCTTTTTTTGCTTGATAGCCGAATTGCAAGTTTACCACATAATCCAAAAAACATTGACTATTTTTTAGCCTTTTACTGGAAATTAAGTTCTGGAGCTAAGTTTACCTATGCTAAGTTTACCTAATTACCATACAATTGCTTTTTGCTTCTTTTTTTTCTGTTTTGCGTTTTGTTGTACCTGTATTTTCCATTTTATGGCCATATATGACTATCGCGCAAAGGTTTCATCGCTTTTTTTGCTTGATAGCCGAATTGCAAGTTTACCACATAATCCAAAAAACATTGACTATTTTTTAGCCTTTTACTGGAAATTAAGTTCTGGAGCTAAGTTTACCTATGCTAAGTTTACCTAATTACCATACAATTGCTTTTTGCTTCTTTTTTTTCTGTTTTGCGTTTTGTTGTACCTGTATTTTCCATTTTATGGCCATATATGACTATCGCGCAAAGGTTTCATCGCTTTTTTTGCTTGATAGCCGAATTGCAAGTTTACCACATAATCCAAAAAACATTGACTATTTTTTAGCCTTTTACTGGAAATTAAGTTCTGGAGCTAAGTTTACCTATGCTAAGTTTACCTAATTACCATACAATTGCTTTTTGCTTCTTTTTTTTCTGTTTTGCGTTTTGTTGTACCTGTATTTTCCATTTTATGGCCATATATGACTATCGCGCAAAGGTTTCATCGCTTTTTTTGCTTGATAGCCGAATTGCAAGTTTACCACATAATCCAAAAAACATTGACTATTTTTTAGCCTTTTACTGGAAATTAAGTTCTGGAGCTAAGTTTACCTATGCTAAGTTTACCTAATTACCATACAATTGCTTTTTGCTTCTTTTTTTTCTGTTTTGCGTTTTGTTGTACCTGTATTTTCCATTTTATGGCCATATATGACTATCGCGCAAAGGTTTCATCGCTTTTTTTGCTTGATAGCCGAATTGCAAGTTTACCACATAATCCAAAAAACATTGACTATTTTTTAGCCTTTTACTGGAAATTAAGTTCTGGAGCTAAGTTTACCTATGCTAAGTTTACCTAATTACCATACAATTGCTTTTTGCTTCTTTTTTTTCTGTTTTGCGTTTTGTTGTACCTGTATTTTCCATTTTATGGCCATATATGACTATCGCGCAAAGGTTTCATCGCTTTTTTTGCTTGATAGCCGAATTGCAAGTTTACCACATAATCCAAAAAACATTGACTATTTTTTAGCCTTTTACTGGAAATTAAGTTCTGGAGCTAAGTTTACCTATGCTAAGTTTACCTAATTACCATACAATTGCTTTTTGCTTCTTTTTTTTCTGTTTTGCGTTTTGTTGTACCTGTATTTTCCATTTTATGGCCATATATGACTATCGCGCAAAGGTTTCATCGCTTTTTTTGCTTGATAGCCGAATTGCAAGTTTACCACATAATCCAAAAAACATTGACTATTTTTTAGCCTTTTACTGGAAATTAAGTTCTGGAGCTAAGTTTACCTATGCTAAGTTTACCTAATTACCATACAATTGCTTTTTGCTTCTTTTTTTTCTGTTTTGCGTTTTGTTGTACCTGTATTTTCCATTTTATGGCCATATATGACTATCGCGCAAAGGTTTCATCGCTTTTTTTGCTTGATAGCCGAATTGCAAGTTTACCACATAATCCAAAAAACATTGACTATTTTTTAGCCTTTTACTGGAAATTAAGTTCTGGAGCTAAGTTTACCTATGCTAAGTTTACCTAATTACCATACAATTGCTTTTTGCTTCTTTTTTTTCTGTTTTGCGTTTTGTTGTACCTGTATTTTCCATTTTATGGCCATATATGACTATCGCGCAAAGGTTTCATCGCTTTTTTTGCTTGATAGCCGAATTGCAAGTTTACCACATAATCCAAAAAACATTGACTATTTTTTAGCCTTTTACTGGAAATTAAGTTCTGGAGCTAAGTTTACCTATGCTAAGTTTACCTAATTACCATACAATTGCTTTTTGCTTCTTTTTTTTCTGTTTTGCGTTTTGTTGTACCTGTATTTTCCATTTTATGGCCATATATGACTATCGCGCAAAGGTTTCATCGCTTTTTTTGCTTGATAGCCGAATTGCAAGTTTACCACATAATCCAAAAAACATTGACTATTTTTTAGCCTTTTACTGGAAATTAAGTTCTGGAGCTAAGTTTACCTATGCTAAGTTTACCTAATTACCATACAATTGCTTTTTGCTTCTTTTTTTTCTGTTTTGCGTTTTGTTGTACCTGTATTTTCCATTTTATGGCCATATATGACTATCGCGCAAAGGTTTCATCGCTTTTTTTGCTTGATAGCCGAATTGCAAGTTTACCACATAATCCAAAAAACATTGACTATTTTTTAGCCTTTTACTGGAAATTAAGTTCTGGAGCTAAGTTTACCTAATTACCATACAATTGCTTTTTGCTTCTTTTTTTTCTGTTTTGCGTTTTTTTGCACCTGTATTTTCCATTTTATGGCCATATATGACTATCGCGCAAAGGTTTCATCGCTTTTTTTGCTTGATAGCCGAATTGCAAGTTTACTACATAATCCAAAAAACATTGACTATTTTTTAGCCTTTTACTGGAAATTAAATTCTGGAGCTAAGTTTACCTTTTATTGAAGTTTAGTTTATATACAATATAAGTTCGATTAAAAAAATTACGAATTTTTAAATAATGAATAAAAATAGTTTTATTTATTTATTATTCTTGATGTAATATTGAATTATTTTTGCGATTTTTCCTTTTCCAGGTGTTAATGGTGAACGTAAGTATTGCGTTTATAATGATATTTTTATTTCAATTTCAGCGTTAGTTTCTTTTTAGTCATAAACACTGGCTTCAATCGGAAAGTTTTCATAAAAAAACAAAAACAGAACGCATTAAATATAAAAGGTCTCTGTAGATGCTTGTATCAAAAGCAGAAAATTCATAAACACGAATTGTTTCTGTATTTTAGTAAAAAAAAGTTTTAGTAAAAAAAGTTTAGTGAAAAGAAATTTTAGTGAATACATTTATTTTAATTTAAGATACAATAAAAAATATATAAGTTAGCTTTTATACATTTAGTAAATTTCAAAATACAATCTACTACACTTAATTGAGTTTATAAATAAAATAATTCTGTTAAAGTAATTATTGTGGAAGTGTTGTTTCTCTTATTTCATGGCAACAATTAGTGATTTTTATTTCGATTTAATAAAACGTTTGTCTTAAACTTAAATTACTTACAAATACTAGGTTAAGTGTAGTGAATTATGGTATTAAAACTCTTCTTCTTTACAGTGGACAACGCTTTGTACGGTAAGTACTTTAGAATTACTGTACCTTAGAATTACTACCTTACCTTGTAATTACTGCCTTATCTTACCTTAGAATTACCATGTTCACTAAAAAATAACTCCGATGAGTTCGGTAAAATAAATCATTATTTTCTTTTTGTTTTAATGACCTTTTCATAAATGTTTGACGCTTGTTTAAATTGTTTAGTTGTGACTGTTATTAAACAATTTTCTTCGATATCAGAACACCAATAACTCGAACTTAGTGTTTCATACAACCATGAGAGTAAGAAACACCGGCATTGTTTCTATCTTTAAAAAATGTATGCAGTTCTTGGCTTTTTTAATTACCTACATTGAAAAATAAAACCGATTATTTCGGTAAAATAAATCAATATTTTATCATTTTTTAACTGCCTATTCAACAATTTTAAATGCTTATTTAGATTTCTTAGTTGTGCCTATTATTAAACAATTTTCCTAAAAATCATGCTGTAACTCGTGGTTCCTACAACAAAGAATGTAAAAATCACAGGCGTTGTATTCAATCTTTAAAACATAGATGTAGCCTTACATAGAAACATAGCAAAACCTGTAACCTAGAATGACGGGAGGGGCCAGAGGAGCCCTTAGGTATTTTACCAGGTATCCAACAACCCCAGGTAGTTTAGGGTATAAAGTGTTCTTTGGTACATATTAAGGTCCTCCATTATCTTCTTTAAGAAAACAAGAGTATTTCAACATATTTTTAATTAATATGTATAGAGGAAAGGAAATTAAATTATTTAAGAAACTAATGCATACGTAAAATTGAAAAGATAGAGTTACACTTAATCACATAATTTTGTATATCAAATAGTATAAAATACCATAGAAATTCAGTGGTAAAGTCTATATTGTGTTTATATTAAATTGATTATGATTATATTTTAGTATTTTTAATGTCTAGTTGATGTACACATAAACAATCTTGAAAGGGACAAATTGGACCCTTAAGCCTTTTCAGATATTTACAATGCTCAGTCTTTTTAGTGTTAAAGTGGTGGTTGAAAGAAACGTATCATTATGCGACGATTGGGAACTACCTATTTCTTAGAAAATAGATGCAAAACAATATCGCATGGCACTCTTCATCCTTTGACTGAGTAAATTACGATGAGTGACCAAGTTGTGTCGATCCAATTATCTGGCGGATGTAAATTTGGTATAAAAATATGCAATTCCGTTCTTAAAAAGTTGATAACAATAGTTTGCTCATTGCCATTAACATTAGCACTTTTGTTTCTATTTTTCGCTGGAAACTTTGTTTTTATTTCAAATCAATTTTGTTTCTTCTCATTCATGTCTGGCAAATTGTGAAAATGGCGTCTATTTTTGAAGCTCTACCGACTGCCTTACATCTCACCTCCATAGACTTGAGGTCTTTTTCCGATACAAACTGTGTTGTGTGCGGGGAGGACTCCTCAATGAATGTTGAGCATCTGGGGGTTTGCCCCGCAGTTACTGGCAACATCTAAGAAAGATATTGGAATGCTAGGAAAAAGTTGCATGCCCTGCTGACTGATGTTCTGTTTATATTTCCATTGTTGATATTCTATTCAATCCTTCTTTGCTCTAATAGTTTTTGTATTTCGATTGTTTGAATGTTCCTTACGGGTCCATATGGGTCTGTGCGGAGTGTTTTTATACTCCAGCGAATGATGTACACATCAAGTGCTGCTACTAGAAATAAAAAAGTGAAGTAAAATTTCTTTTGGAGTACTTGAAAGTTGCAGACTGTTTTTGCTATTTATTTGTTTTTGAAGCGAATTCATTTCTTAATCAGGTAATATCTTACCGCTTCAGTTTCTTGAGATTTTTTATTTAAAAAAATATATATGGCTCATATAAATGTTTCAAAATTTGTATACAATTTATTTGTTAACGTCCAATAAGAAATTACACACAGAAATTGTTAACACTAATTTCAATTTAAAAGAGTTGATTTTCTTATGTAACTCTATACTAACATAAATTTTGCGTTTATTTATTAAAATAATTCTTTGTTCTAATTTTATTTGTCTCTATTTACAGACATCAAAGACCAAAGTAAGATTAGTATTTCCTATATTACGAAAAAAACTACACTTTTTTATACAGATAACACATACAGATAAAGTTTATAGTTTTAACTACTTATAAAAGTCGTATAAAAGTTTTAACTGTATCAATAATTAGAAATATGAACACAAATGCTCATAATAGAATTTTTTCAAATAGTTCTTCAGAAAATTTATTTTAAATAAATAAGTCATTGAATAAATAAATCTTTAAATAGACCAAATCTTACAGTTGTGCTATGAACCATGCTTTGTGATCGAAGCCCAGATTCTGGTTGCAGTTATCATTTTCTCATATGTATATCGTCTCTCAACTTCTTTTTTGGATGATTCCATAAACTTTCGGAGAAGATTGTCTCCAGTCTATAAGAAATGAGATTTTATTTTTCTATTCGGCAGCAATACAAAAGAATGTCATTTGGAAATAACGCACCAAATATAAACTGAATTTCCGGAATTCAGAATTCCGGAATTCCGGAGGAATTCAGAATATCGTTCCTAGATCTGCGTATTTTAGTATTTTTACTTGATTTTTTTTGTTACTTCTTTTCGGGAAAAATATAAACTGAAAATAAATATAAAAAAATTTTAAAAAAAGTACACATATATGGGTGATTCTTAGGAAACATGACAATTCGGACCAAACAATTTCTTCAAATTTAAAGTTAACAATCTTTTTTTTTTTGTTGGTATATTTATTTAGTTACATTTATTAATATGTTACAAATAGCAGTGTAGTTTATTGACATTTGCTCAAGAAAAAAATAAAATAGAAATTCACCACATTTTGAATGCCAGGAAAATGACATATTAGCTTAGAAGTTTGAAAAAACAGTCATTTTAAGCTATAAGTAACAAAACCTAAGCCTTCATGTTAGATGTACCATGAATAATTTAAATTAATTCTTTTATCTACTGTAGAAAGAATCAAAACATTTTTTGTTGCTGATATGTAAAATTGTGTAAAGTAATCAATCATTAAATAAATAAATAACTTTGATTACATTCAATCTTATAGCAATCATACATAAAATTGGAATTAGGTTAATATTTGCTTTCCTTCTTAACAGTATTAGCAGTTAAAAAAAATTCTGGTAAGACTTCAATGTCCTGGCATTCATAAGCTAGGAAAATGACAGCCAAGATAATGACAAATTTGCCATTTTATAGCATATAACTTTACTTTAATTTAATATTTTAGCCTAAGACGTTTATATACTGCAGAAAACAACAGGATTTCTTAAAATAGCTCAGATAAATCTATGTAGTTTATGTTGTTAATGATTTCAAGAAGCCAAGAAAATGACAACAGAAAAATCTACTCACATTGAAAATTTTTTTAAAATAGATTTTGAACCAGAAAGTTGGTTCTTTATTCATGCAACATCAGATAGGAGGGTATCTAATCAATCTATTAACATAAGATATTGATTGCTGACTCTATTTTGGTTATAAACCACTGAATAAAAGTAACCAGGAAAATGACCGATTTTCTTGTGACAAACAAATTATTGACAGAAAAAAATTATTTTAAACGAAGTTTTTGTAAATAATTCCCTCTGCGTATATTCTGTTGTTGTTCTCATCCTCATGACTAGCAGAGCTTGATCAGGTCCATGAGCTCGTTCACTCTGAGAAAGCGTATATTCTAGAAATGCTTACACCGGTTGAGATAAAAAAAATTAGATATTGAAAAATTTATTTGAAATTTTGAGGCTAGTTATTATTGGAAACATTGTTTGTGACATGCCAGAAACATGAAATTTTGAAGCTCAATTTAATTTTTTAAATATACAAAATAGTCGATGGTTATTTTAAAATGCTAACAGCAGTGGTATTTATAAAAAAAAAAAAATTAAAAAAAAGTTCTTTTAGTATTAGATCTTGGAGCCAGAGACTGTGGATTGTCATATTTTGTGCGAATCACCCATATAGGAGTGCATGCATAAATATATGTTTTTTTATTATGCTTTTGTGGTGTAATTACCACTATAAATATTAAATATCAATTCGCCAGTACATCATTCAGATATACATCATTCAGTACATCATTCAGATATAAATTGTTAAAACATTTAAAAAACTATTTTTAACCCATTAACCATTTTATAAAAACTACCAAGTGCTTGTATCGAATTAAAATATATTACAAATGAAAGTATAATTTAAATTTTTCTCTAATCTTTGTTATTTTCCTTTCAGTTGGACAAATTTTCCATGGTGAGTCAAAATTTGTAATTTAGCGTTTTTCAACACGTTGAATGCCACGCTAATTTTACATGGCTTGCCCATCTGGCCTAACGGTAAATAACTGCTAACTAAATTTGCAAATTTGGAAGAATTTGCTAGGTTTTTAAAGGTTTAGCATGCCCTGACTGAAAAAGTGGTGAATTATATAAGCCTACAAATAGTTTAGACATAGTGCTGGATAAAAATCTACTAAATTGAATTTATTAAACCAAGAATCGTAATTAATAAACTACCTCTTGAAAATATTTATTAGCTGTCCGGAACAAGTTGGCATCTCAGTATATATAAAAAAACTATTTTAGTGTGTATATTGCATTAATTTCTTCAAACCATTTTAGTAACGATAATAATATTAAAAATTTACTCGAATTATGTGTTTCTAATACTTTTGGCTTCGTCGGTCACCGGTGACCCCCATGGTACCACGAACAAACTCAGTGCCGGTCACCGGTGACCCCGACCCCCAAAGCATTCAACGTGCTAATAAAACTAACTGAATTCCATTCGTTAAAAATTCTGAGGCGGAACAACATTTTAAACTTTCTCCATTTAGGTGCGCTTTAATTAGAAAATGTAGTACTAACACTCAAATGCCAATAAATGCAATATGGCAATAATTTTAGGTAAAAACCAAAACAAAAAATTTTATTTGAATAGAAAAAAGCACCAGTATTTTTGTTTGTAGCAGTTGAAAAAAATATCTAGGGGCTGAAAATTTTTTTACTAGATTGGTCGTGTCTTGTTTAGAGTCGCTGTTTTTTTTTTCATTTTTTGGTACAGTCTGCAAAATTAATATATTAAAACTAGAACATTTAAATTTTATTAATTAAAATTTTTTATTAGTTTTTTGCTAATTTGAATAATTCAAATTATAGTTTTCAAAATATATCTTGAAAATAATAGATAAAAAGATTCATTCAAAATATTTTCGAACAATATTTTACAGTCCTTTACACAAACCGATTAAGATTTGCTTTAGATCAAAGTGAGACATTTTTTTAATAGGAAGTGTTAGTATATATCAAAAGAAAAAATTAATAAATAAAATAAAATTAGACTTTCAGAACTTACCTTCATCATCATTGCCTAGTCTTGCAAGTTAAGTAATCTAATTGTTTTAGAATCCATGTAAATGAAGCTCAGCCATCACCTCCTACATAAAAAAGCCTCCACACAGTCTCTTATAAGTAGTCCGCGTAGACTATTTAAAAAGTGAACTATTTGTGCGCATGAACCCAAAACCTTCTATAAAAGCAATTGAGAGAAATTCATCATCTATATTTGAGAATTGAATCTGTAGTGGTTGACAAGTGAATAAGGCAAACCGATAATATTCATAAATAAAACAAATTGTTAGTCATATATTTGCTACCACTTTCTTATTTTAACTAGATTTTGTATCAAGTGATTCTTTCGGAAAGTGGATATCCTTCACAGTGGTCTGATCGGACTACCTATAAAAAAAAACGAATATTTCGTGTGTTCGACTAGTTGTATCTAAGCAGCAAAAGTGTCCTGAGCTGAATAAACTGAAAATCTCATTTCCTACTAATAAATAAAAAAAAACCTTAATAATAAAGATTAACTTTTTAGTAAAATATTACAAAAATCATAACTTTCCTTACTAATAAAAAATTCTACGTATAAAAACATTCGATACCGACTAATACTTCGATTGACTAATGATATAATTTCTTTAATTCTGTTATGCTAATTTAATTGATTTGTAATACAAACTATAAATTAAAAGCGTGAAATTATTTTTCCTAACAGTTTAATTCATAAAAAGGGAATTTAGTGCAGAAGCAATAGTTCTGATTCTCGTGATAAACCTAAAATAATGACGTCAAATCACATGGTACGAAGAAAAGCTACGTCTTACTTCCAATTGGGAAACATTGTTATATTTGAATCAGTAAAGTCTGAAATTTTTTTATTAGAATAAAGATGTATGTTAGCAACCTTTTTATTAATTTATTACTTTATTTTAATCGCAGCTGCCCGGAAAGGAGGTAAGTTACAAAAATAATTAGTTTAAATAACATACATCTTATTTCGATTTTTTTTGTCGCAATGCAATATTGAAACATAGATATTTGTTCTAAACCATTTATAAACTTTTTTCTACAAGCAGTCATATTTATAAGTTATATTTCTTGTAACTTCCTCGAAAACCTTGTTTATTTTTTTATAATACAATATACTACATTTTATTATGATTTTATATAGGAAACTTTATTCTAATATATTTTCTCAAAAAACTGCATAGTTATAAATCTATATTTATTAAATAAATTACAAAAAAATATTTTTCTAATTCATTGTACATTTATTTTGCTAAAATTATTAACTTCAAACTTAGCACTTAAAAGATATTTTTTTCAGGATTTAAAGAAGAACGCTTTCTATAAAAACGACTGCAGTTTGAGTTGAGATAATATAAAACAAAATTTTTTATAATTTATTTTATAAACTATTGAAGCAGGAACGCTATTATATTTAATTGAAAATTCTTGCTTTAATTCAAAACTTGAAGCTTATTTTTATTAACTTATTCATTTCTGCATTTAGACTAATTTTTTGTATTTAATTATTTTTCTGTATTAGGTCAGAATGAGCAAAAACCTACAATTTAAGATCTAGTGATTGCATAATTTGTGGAAGAACAAATTGCTGTACATAATAAATTTCGTACAATAACAGTACAGTGCTAGAAATTTTTTGGAAAAAAAGTTAAATAACAATTTATTAAGAGTTTCCAGTATCTGGCACTTCCCCGTTTGTGTCTCAGGACTATTTGAATGCTATGCTTGCAGTAACACATATATGGCGGCACCATAAAACTGCTTAAGAAGCAAGTATTTCCTTTTATTATTTAATAAAACACAATTCAACTACAACCCAACTCCAATGTCCATTATGGAATGCCAACGAAAAGTCTAGCTCCAATATCAAGTTAAAAATTCTTTTACGGTTTTGAAACCATGCTAGTGGTAAATGTTTAAAACCCGGATACATAATTTTAGTTTTGTATACATAATTTTTTAACCATACTGGTTGTAAACGGTTTCAAAACCTTGAAGGTAAAAAAATGTTTCCGGACTGATAAGTAATCATAACATGTTGAGTAATATTTCTGTTAAAAGCAGTAGAATTTTATAGTAATCAAGATAATTTAATGCTTAATGTACAGTGCGCCAAAAAAAAGTTGATCACCCAGAATAACTTTTGATCTAATGATCGGATCTTCACGTTCTAGGACTCAATATTAATAGATTGCGGGCTACCTCAAAAATGCTAATTACTTACAGCAAATGTCATTTTAAGTTACAAAATTAGACTCAATGTACCTTCTCTGAATAAACGTACATTTGTTTCAACATATTTCGATTTCTGACCCACAAGAATGTAGTCGCGATCGGGAAAATATGGTTCCGCTAAATTTTTACGTATTTCGCCATATTTCGAGCACTTTTTAAGCGAATTGAAATTTTTTTTGTTCACAATTATAAAATTGATTTGTAGTAATATATTTACCTGTAAAAATAACTTTTAGTAAGTATTTATTATTTTTTATTGCCTTATTTACTTATAAATGAAAAATTTTTGAACAGTAAAGTATACAATTCATTAAATCATTTTAAAGGATGTAATTTTACATGGTTCAATTCAAAATTCTGACAATATTGGTCAAATAGTTCATGAGAAATTAAATTTTAAAAAGTCTTTTTTTTTAAAAATTTGTTTTCTCAGGAACTATGCAGCCGATTTTGCTCGAACTATGTATTTTGCCAAGTAAGATTAAACTCCTTAAAATGATATAATTAATTGTATACAATTGAAAAGTGTTTCGACTATTATTAAATTAAAAAAAATATTGATAAATATTTTCGAAAAGTTCTTTTTTACATGGAATTATCTTAGAGTGAAGGAATTTCGTTATTGTGCGCAAAAGAATTTTAAATTCGTCTAAAACTCTCTCGGCAGCAAAAAACGGAAAAAATAAATTTAACGTTAGATGGCCAAACTTTGCACCGCTGTCCGAATTAAACTTTCAGAACCATATTTCTCAGATAGCTGCTAACTTTCATATTTTAGGGGTCATAAATCTAAATCCGTCGAAACAACATATGTTTATTTGTAAAAGGTACGTTTTTCTGTCTAATTTCGAAACCAAAAATATCGTATGCGTTAATTAATTAGCAAATTTATCGTTACCCCTTCGACTACACTGTACATTTCACAAAAACCGTATTAAAACTACATTTATGTAGAAGTTCATGCTATTATTTTAAAAACAAATAATGGTAAAATTGCTGCTTTGGAAAGGAATAACAGTCCTGGAAACTAAATATCCAAAAAGCTAGGGGGGAAAAACATTTTTTTCAGCATCATATCTATAAAATAATTATGTTTATGTTACAGAGCCTGAGCATTAAACATAACTTTGCTTCAGGTTTCACACGCACGAAAAAGAAAGGCAAAATATAGTTTTCTTTTTAGCATTTTCAGACGGTATATCATAAAAAAAAAATTCCGGATCAAATTAAGTAAAAAGTACCGGCATTCAGAGTACTAGTACTTTTTACCGAAAATCCATTTTTTATCGGAACATGTAACGGAACAAAAATCTGAATGTGGCCTTTCTGGCCGAGCGGTATCACCCGCTAAGCGCTCTGTTATTCGTGCAGGTGGCGGGTTCGTAATCCCGCCGTAACTCTGGATGTAATCTTTGTGATGTGTTTCTCTATATTGTGCTATCTGTTCTTCTACTTGACAAAGGTTTATAAGCCTTAAATGAGCGCACAAGTCAGCAAATGTATGTTGTACCTATAATTAAATTAAATAAATCAAAGTTCTGGTATACCGTACTTTTTACAGGAAAATTACCGTAAAAATGAATGAATCACTCAGATTAAATAAACGTTGCTCGAAAAATTACATTATATTTTACGGGCGGATGATGCACCCAAAGTGCAGGTACTTTATACCGTAATTTGATCCATTTTTTTTACAGTGTAATTAGCTGGACTAAATTTCCCTATAGTGATTCAGCTGAGCCGCGATGGCTCAGGGGATAGAGCGTTCGCCTTCCAGTGAGGCGAACCGGGTTCGAATCCCAGTCGATACGAATTCCGCATCCGGCTTGCACTGACCACAGTGCTGACGTGAAATATCCTCAGTGGTAGACGGATCATGGGTTAGAGTCCCCTTGCCGTCAGGCTAACCGTGGGAGGTTCTCGTGGTCTTCCTCTCCATGTAACGCAAATGCGGGTTAGCTCCATCAAAAAGTCCTCCACGAAGGCAACTTTCTCCCAATACTCGATCCAGGAGTTCCCTTGTCTTCTGGATTGGGTTCAAAATTACAAGGCTACGGAGTTGAACATTAGTAGCCGTAAACCCATTAAGTTGGGTCGGCTGTTCAACGCAGGTTATAAAATAAAATAAAAAAAATAGTGATTCAGCTGTTATTACGCTCTTTGCTCCATAGAAATGTTATTAGAAATATTATTAACGTTGTATATATATATATATATATATATATATATATATATATATATATATATATATATATATATATATATATATATATATATATATATATATATATATATATACATATATACATAAAGTTATCATATCAATATAAAAAGTTTGATAACACAATTTTGAATGCGTGATCTTTTCCTTTTAGCTAAAAAAGGTAATTTTTATTTGTATTCTATACGTATTTAAAATATTAGAAACAATCTGAGTATAATTTACACGTTATCATGACATACATATGTTTTAGATTCGTGAGAACATATTTGTTTAATGCACATTGAAAACAAGAAGAATTAAAAATAAAACATTGAATCTAAGCCTTGTAAAAACAAAGACCCTTATGCAAGTTAAACAGAATTTGATGATGTTACTAGTTTCCATTTGAATGATTAAAATGTTTGCAATTCAACTGAAACATTCCGAATGCTTATTTGTTGAGTGTCGAATACGACAATCTCACTTCAACGGCTAAATTCGTACATACTACTCTTAACAGGAGCAGACACTCTCTTTTTTACACAAAGAAATGCCAGTAAAATTAGGACTCTCGGTGGTAATGATATTTCTGGTTAAAAAAAAAACATATAATTTTAGTAAAAAAATTCAAAATATACGGTATTTAAACCATTCATTTTTCGTTTATATTTATAATAGTGTCCCTTTAGCAGACTGATGTAGAGAAGCAGGAATTGGATTTATATTAAATATTATTAAAGCATTCCGTGACGTCATGAAAATAATATGCTACTAGATACTAATTTCAATGTAATTCTAATTTCTAATTAGAAGATGAAATACTAATTAAAAGTAATAAATTAAATCTGGAGGGAAAATTCAATACTTTACGGCCTTTCTCACCAACAGCAGCTATTTCATGTAGATCTATCTGATCCTGTTAAAAAAATAACCTTCAAAACACTGGTTTCAGCCTATTGAAAACAATTATCTTGTATAGTATCCCCTGATTATTAAGAGATGAATTCGTAAGCAGTTTCCTAAGAATTAAAATAAAATAATTTAGATTTTTATGTAGTTTTCAAGTATTTGTTTTCGTTCAAGTTAAAATTGATAGGAAATGTTTCGTGCTCTGTATTGTACATATATTTTTATTTCAGCTTACAAAAAATTGAACAAAAGTAAGTATATCCATTATTTATAAACCGAAAAAAAATCATGGTTAATAAAATTACAAATAATGTTTAAAAATAAATCTAAACAAAGTATTTGAGGATGAAGAGCGAGCAAAAAATGAAATGACCTCCATGAATAACTTTTAATCTAATGATCGGATCTTCACGTTCAAGGACTATATAATTACATTAACATTAATAGTTCAAGGTTGTGACCTTAAATAAGGTAATTAATATGCCTTATGCTTTATATGCTAATTAATGACCTTAAATATGCCCCAAATAGGCAATAATCAATATTAATTGCAGGCAATATTTTCAATTGTGAAATCAGACACCAGAACGCACCTTTTTTTCGACGGATTTGGATTTTTGCCTCTCAAAATCTAGGATGTAGCAATCATCTAGAAAATACAGTCCAAATAGTTTGATTTGGAAAGCGGTCCAAGGTTTGGATCCTGAAACGTTAATTTCACATTTTGTGTATTTCATAATATCAAGAGAACTTTTCAAGCAAATTATAAATTTTTTGAAAAAATTGTAAAATGTGTTTATCTAAAGATTATCTCTAGCAAAAAATAAATTTTACTAAATATTTATTATTTTATTTAGTATTAGTCGAAGAAAGTTAGATTGGTATAAGGTATAAAATTTTTACGTCATTTTAAAGAACATAGTTTTGCATGATAAAATACAAAATTTGAACAAAATCCTTCAAGTACTTCCTGTGGATTAGAATTGTAAGTATACGACTTTTTTAAAATTCGAAATTTTCGAAATTCAAACTTTTTCGAAATTTGAAACAGCAGAGTAATAAGAGGCGAAATATGACATAAAAAACGAACAAACATAAATTTAAGTTTGTATCTAATCGGGTCTCGTGTTTTCATGGAAAATCTTCGTTCTTTCAAACCTTCAAAAAATCAGTAAACAACGAACATATTTGAAATTTTTAAGAACGAATATCTTTGTTCCCGACCATTACACTTGAATCTCAGAAGCAAAAAAACATCTTTTTGGCTCCAACTGATTGAAATATTCAAAACAGAAGATTGAACCAGAAAATTTTCATCCGCAAAAATGCTTCATTTGGCTAAAAATCTGCTGACATAGGACCGAAAAGTAATCACATGTAAATATGTTAAAAAAAAAAAAAAAACGTGAAATTAGAGATTATGAAAAATGTACATAAATATTTTTAATAGGGCAAGTTTTTAAGAGAACATGATTGTTGTCAAGCTGTAAAAATGTGCAGGTGATTTTCAAAAACTCAAACGTATCGAATGCGAATCTCCTCTTTTTGTTGTCGAAAACGATGTTAATGAATGGCTCCAATATAACAAACAAATTAAGACAAAAACATAAAAAATGCTGCTAGTATAGTTTCAACTTTTATAACATTTTTAGAGCTGCGAACTACGACGCTTTTTTGCAAAATATTTTATAGAATAGGGGACAAACAAAACAAACGCTTCAATAATTTTGTTTAGTTTTGCCAATATTTAAAAAGCTTCCTCATGGTCTTCATAGCTTTCCCGCAATGTGGAGTAAAATGACTTTTTTGTAAGAATTCTTGAATCGTTCATGTGTAGTGATATGGAAAATAACTTAAATTAAAACTTAAATCTTGCTGCTACTAGAAGAAATCGTCATACAAAGCAAAGAAAGTTCTTCCATTTTATCTACTGCTGTAAGTCTAATTCGTTTTCCATATGCAAGACTGTCATTGGTGGTTAATATTTTACACTTACTTCATTTTATATACGTTTGAGGTCATAGTTTTGAGGCAAAGCTTGAAAATATCCCTTCCAATATACTTTTAAAATTAGTTGTGTATTGTGAAGGAGAAAAACATGCATTATCTTTAAATTAAACTTTAAATTAGTTTGAAATGATCAATGGTCAATGCACTTGATGATATAAAAAGCTTGTCAGTTTTCATTGATTTAGGTTTAAAGTGTAGTTTTGAATTATTACAGTAATTTAATTTTGTGTATAAGTGTGGTTATATTTATATTTTTGAGGTATAGTAATCCAATTTGATTTTAAATTAGTTGCGTACTATAAATACGGGCAGCAAGGATTATGCTAAAAATTTACAATTCATCAGATTAGATTCATTGAGAACGCACTAGCTGATGTTAAATGCTTGCATTAGGCTTATCAACACAAGCTGACACCCAGTCCATCTAAGCTTATATCAAATACATTGATTTTAGCTTAGCGTGTCTATTAAATTATTGCACATAATTCATTTTTCCATATAAGTGGTTGTATTTTCATTTCTGAGATACACTATGCCAATGTTCTTTCCAATCTAATTTAAAATTAGTTGTGTATTATAAAGATGAACTGACGGATTATGCTGATAACTGATCACTAAAAGTGGATGTGATCAAATAACAATGCATTTGATGATATTAAATGCTTGCTTTCATTGATTTATAATTAGTGTGTTTTCTAGAATTAATATACAAACTTCTTTTTTATGTAAATGAGTGGTTATATTTTTGAGGTATGCTATGCCAATAGCTCTTCCAATGTAGTTTGAAATTATTTGAGTCTTATACAGGTGAGCATCATTTATTATGCTACGGAGATGGAGAAATAATATTCCTAGTGTTTGAAATACTCCCTGAAGAATTTATGTAGAGTTACATTTAAACGCTGAATCAATTTTCTTATCAGATTATTTGATATCTGAATCTATAATTTGATATCTGAGCATAACGTCACAAGTGTGTGTGAAACCTCATTGGCTAAGCCACACGTGAAGAAGTTTGCAGATATTGAATTATATACTTTCATCAGGCATTCAACAATTTAATCAAATATGGAAATCATAAAATTATAAAATTACAGCGAAGCAGAAGTAGTGCTTCTTTTCAATAAGTGTTTTCGTCGCAATATTTTTTTTTAATGAATAATATCATTTTTTTACAGGTTCATCATGAATGATGTTCATTGAAAAACAACCCCCGTCAGTTGCATATCTATGATCCTGATTATTGTGAATTCACGTACTCTCTATTATTACAGTTAATTTGAAAATTATTTCTGTTATTTTACTTTTAAGTTGTTTGTTAAGGTTCTGAAAGAAAATAAAATTGTATTTTGAAAAGAGTTTCGTTTTTGGTCAATGAAGTAAATATATATTTGAAAAGCTTAGTGGAAGAATCGGTTAAGTGACACTTTAGTGATTTTGAGTTAATGAGTGCTAAAGTTTATACATTCCTCCACAGTTTATACATTCAAAGATGTTTCATCGGTATGTAGCGCTTTAATTGGCGAAAATTCGGTAATTTTTGATTTTAAAATAAAGTACACTTTTAAATAGCATTGATTGTGATAAAAATGTTTTGTCATTTCGTTATATCTGAAGGTATTTCTAAAATTCAATGCAAGCATTTGTATTAGTTTTAATGCAAAAAAAAATGTAGATATAGTTGCTGAAATACAAACTATTTTAAATTTTTCTTTAAAAATTATGCGGTTATATGTAAAAATGACCCATTTTAATTTATAAAAATGGTTATAAAACAGTTTAGGTTTTTTTTTCTATCGTAGTAGACAATGTCTTCATGATTAATTCCGTGATTCTCACTTTTCATTATTTAGCTTACCACTTCACAAATTTTCGCCGTTGAACAGTAATCCACTCAGTGAATATGCTGCTTTTTCTTATTTTCAACTTCTTAACATTTAATCTAGAAGACAAGGGAATACCTGTTTGAAGCCCAAAGTCACATTAACCTTCAAAGATAATTCTTTTAAGTGAAACTTATCAGCATTTGCATAAAATGGCTGAAGAAACACGTAAACCTCTCGTGGTTAGCTCGATGCCAATGTATTTCTACCAAAGTATAATTTTCACAAAATGAACCCTATAGCAAGATCACTCATAATAAACTATTTAAAACAACAGATCTCAGCCTGAATATCCAGAAGAACAGCAAGCGAAGGGAACGGGATGGCATGTATTATCTAACAAACTACCATTTATCTGAGAAAGACAACATTATACCTGACCAGCCTCACCTTTTCACCTACCACGCAAAACTTGAACCTGTTGCAAATCCAAAAGATGTCAGAGATGTACTCTTAGCCATCTTAACCACAAAAGCACCACTTTCAGACGGGCTTGACTTAATGATATGGAGAATTCCTTTTGATGCCGACCCAACCTTCCAAACCAACCGGATTATCAAATGCATTGAACTGAATCATTTTCTAAATAACTCAAAATAAGCAATTCTTGTATATTTTGCTAAACCCGGTAAAAATCTAACTCAGACAGACGCATACAGACAAATATGTTTGGTACCACCCGTAAGTAAACTACTAGAAAAAAAAAGTAATTCACCAAAGACTAACGCACTTTCTGAAAATAAAAAATAAACAAAGAGGAGATCGATTCGGCTTCAGAAAAGGAAGATCTACAAAATCTGCACTGTAACTAGTAATAGAAGGGGCAAAATACGCAAAAAAGAACAGAAACTGAAAAAATAAATATTACAAAATGCTTATTTCGTTCAACATCAAGGTCGCATCCTTACATTTGGCACAAATCATTAATAGGTCAATAGAACTGAACAATCCACCACAACTCATTAACTTAATAGCTACTTATAAAATAGATCAGTAGAAATCATTGGTGCTCTGGAACCGACCATACATAATACAACTAATGGCTTCACGCGAGGATCATGTATCAGCTTATTATATATATACTTTGACTAATTATTAAAAACCCATTCCTGTAAAAAAAAAAATTAAAAAAAAAAACACACACACACGCACGCACACTCACTCACACACACACACACACACACACTCACGCACACACACACACACACACACACACAAGCACACACACATATATATATATATATATATATATATATATATATATATATATATATATATATATATATATATATGTAGAGCTGGTGTTTCAATACCATAGTGTAATAGCTGCGAACATTGCATCATCCTCTTTGTCGTTGGAAGGCGCCAGCGAGACCTGACGGGGAAGTCCCGATGGGAAACTCCCGAATTTATAATTAACTCTGAACTTTATCCATAGAACATTTTAATTTCTTATTCACATGCTATTCGGAGACCACTGCGTGAAGGCAGCCCTCCCGTATCACGTCACTCACCGTTAAACACTTATTTTCTTTTATTTCTATTAAATGTTAAGTTTCAATGTTATATCATCGTCGTTATTTTACCCTTATGCTGCACAAACCCCTACATATATATATATATAGCAAAATAAATAAATACAAAAAAAACAGAAAAAATTAGGAAAAACAATAAGTATCATTAAGTATCATTTATTGCGCATAAGCTGCAAGTAAATAGAAATCATAAGATAAGTTTAAAATGAAGACAAAACAAAGGTAAATTACAGACAAATGAAAAAAGGAGGGGGGAAATAATAAAAATGACAAACAACTGGGGAAAGAAAAAGTTTTAATTAATTTAAAAAAAAAAAAAAAGGATAAAGTTTTTTTAAAAAACCGGAAAATAAAAGATATAATCTTTTCATCAGCCCACACAATTATATCCGAAAAAGAGTGCTTTCTAATATTGTATCAATATAGCCAAAGCAAAATATATCAATACAATAGTGTGAGGAGCGCTCAAAAAATTTTTTTACAAAAATTACCGACAAAAAAAAAATTAAACACAATAAGTAAAAATGACACGTAAAAACACAAAATAAAATATAAAGGAAAAGCAGAATAAAACAAAATCAATAAAGCGAGAAGTGAAATAAAGCGAACTTACATGAACGGGAAATTTTTCAAGAATGATTTAAAATGTTTATGTAACAAGATTGCCAGATTGCAAAATATGAAAACTATGAAAACAAAAGCGCAAATTGAGTGAAACTAGAGGAGTTTAAAGTACGTTCTTGCTGCATTACTGAAATCCGTTTGATTTGTTATTTACCAAGGGTGGGTCAGAAAACGGATGTGCGCGAGGTAATATTATACTGGATAATTTAAAGAAGTTGACTATAAATAATTTTAGAAAATAAATATTTATTTAAGAAAAAAAATAGAAAAGAGAAAAAAACATGAATTGCCAGTTTTGCACATAATTTTAGCCACGGATTTGCCCGAAATAGATTTGCACATGGAAAAATTATATAAATTAACAAAGAAAAGATAAAAAAAAATAAAAACAACTTATTTTAGTAAATAATTTTAGCCACGGATTTGCCCGAAATGGATTTGCACATGGAAAAATTGTATAAATTAATAAAGGAATTTTTTAGTAAAGGATTTTTTTTTTTTTAATAGTAAATAATTTTGACAAAGGATTTGCGCGAAATGGATTTGCACAAGGAAAAATTATACAAATTAAGGAAGAAATAGTAGTAAAAATTTATTTATTTATTTATTTATTTTTTATTTATTTATTTTTGGCCACGGATTTACCCGAAATGGATTTGCACATGAGAAAATTGTATAAATAAAGAAAATTTTTAGTAAATATATTTACAAAATATGCGATTAACTCAATGATTTTATATAGAATTTTATTACTTTAGTTGGGTAGCTATTGTTTTTTATCAAATTTTGAAAGAGTTTATCGATTTGTTTTTTGGTAAAATAAATATTACTACATATTCTTTTAATTCTATTAATTTCATTAAAAGTAGTATTTAAATAGATGCTCCTAGAAACATTAGAATTCCAAGTAATTAGTTTATTTATATTAAAATTAAAATCATTTCTTTTATCGTATAAATCAACAAAGCAGATATTTTCTTCTTTTATAATACCCAAATCCAAAAAATTGAAATTAATATTATCATCATGATTACGAAGCAAGATTAATTCCTCGGGGTAAATATCATTTAATAAAATAGTATAGTCTTGAAAATTAAAGATAATTAAGTCATCAATATATCTAAAAACAAATTTAATACTAAGAGTGTAATTTTTTTCATAATAATGCAAAAATAAGTTAGCTAAGAGAGATGAATAGTTAGAACCTTGTGGGATGTGTTTTGCAATCTGGCAATCTTGTTACATAAACATTTTAAATCATTCTTGAAAAATTTCCCGTTCATGTAGGTTCGCTTTATTTCACTTCTCGCTTTATTGATTTTGTTTTATTCTGCTCTTCCTTTATATTTTATTTTGTGTTTTTACGTGTCATTTTTACTTATTGTGTTTAATTTTTTTTTTTTGTCGTAATTTTTGTAAAAAAAATTTTTGAGTGCTCCTCACACTATTGTATTGATATATTTTGCTTTGGCTATATTGATACAATATTAGATATTGATACAATATTGATACAATATATTTAATTACTCGTATCATGTTCAAGTTTTTCAAGGCATATAGTGTATCTTTTTTTTAATATTTGTGTACTAGTAAAATTTTCTAAATTTTGCTGGAATTTTCGTCTTTTTTTCCATCGACAAACTTGCAATCTAATTATAAGAAATGTTTTATCTGTTGAATCTGTCGTTTTATCCGTTGATTGAATGTTATACTAAATTGACGGTTGAAAAAAAAACGTTGTCTTTTCAAAGTTCGATCTATTATGGTTCATTTCATACCTGATAATATTGCGATAACATAAGATAAACTAGGTTTTACTTTAAATGATTATTTTAATAGCCAAATTATAATTTTATTTGGAACTTCTTTAGAAAAATGAAACTATTGTTGCTCCTAAATATAAAGCTTATTTGGCTATTGATTTTGAACGAAATAATTTACCAAAGCAATGCATATCATCTAAAAAACAAAAATGAGGCATATTTAAGAAAACTGCCGATATTATTCAAAGATGAGGAATTAATGAATGTTAATGGAAATAAAGTCAATTCATCCCTCATAAACATCAAAGTTTTGGTAAATGATATTTATAAAGGTAAGTATGTTTAGTTCTTATTTATATACTTTTTATGTTTTTCTTTTTTAAATTCACCTCTTATTGAGTCATTCCACGTCAGATCAATCACTTTTGGACCGACCCCCCTCCGATTTTAATGAAATTTGAAGGTTTAAACACTCACTATAAAGTAAGCAATTCTACCAATTTTTAGATTTTTAATTTGAAAATTGTCTAAATTATGCACATTTGAAAAAATAAAATTTTCATAAAAAACGATAAACTTGCATACATATAAATTGCTGTAACTTTCTTTCTAATTGAATCAGAAAAAATTTCAAAAACCATTGCAAAGCTAAAAAATAGAGCTTTCCTTTTAATACCTTATATGACTTACTCACAGACTAGGTCAAACTTTCAAAGTGACCTGATTTGGCCTTTGACCTGAAATATCTCAAACCATGTGGTCTCAAAAAGTTACGAAAAAAATATTTTTTTTTACTGCAACATTCTTCTACACACTAACACATTTGTTGCCTGGAGTCTCAACAGGAAGTATATAAAGATTTAATAAAAGCGGTATGCAAAACAACCTTTTTTCCATCTAAGACATTCAAAAAAGTGAGTAAAAATCCTAAAACAATCCATGGAAAAACCTAAAATTCTTAAGCCAATATATAAAAATATGTAAAATGGCAAAGAGGGATATTTTTTACAGCCCAATTATATAACTTTCACGGCGTAATGATTTGATTATTGTAATAACATTGAAGACGGGAACGTGCAGCTTGTCTTTCGATGGTACCTGCAACACCATCACATGGACTTTTTCCCTGGGCCATAGGAAAGAAATGCCACTCAGCTGTGAGACCAAAGTCTATATCATGATAGCACAAATTTATAAAGTTCTTTCGATTTTTGTACTGTGAAGCTGCTCCATCTGAGAAGTAATAAATATGTTTTATCTTGTTGTTAAAATGTGAGGTTATAAACTGCAACAATTGGGTCTGAAAAAAGTGAACACTGACAGTATCATGCGTGAGACATTTCGAAATGGCAACAAAGGAAACGTGATCCAACTTAAGTGTTACTGAATTCATATAGTAAATGACAAAAGGGTGAATAGTACACTTGGAATTATTCCAATGGTATCCTTAGAGCATCTTTCAATACAAAAGAATAATTTTCAGCAAAATCACAGATCACTATGCAGTCATTATCATTCAGGCCTTCTTTCAGATTGGATAAAAGACATGACTGTCGATTAGCAATGAAAGAATGTTGCATTCTCAGTTTTACTTCAAATGTTTCAAGAAAACCATCTACATTGTAGTTAGCTGTCAAAAGCGTTGTGCGATCAGTTGTAGCCCACAGTTTACAGATAATTTCGTCTATTCCGTTCAAGAGAAACACGTTGTTTATTTGCTCTAGTATGTGTGTAATTCCAGGGCAATAAAAATAATCACAATTAAAAAAAAACATTCTGGAAGAGGAGGATTGCAAACCATTCTTGATAAACAATCTTTGTATGTTTTAAATGGCAATTCTTCATAGTGAGTTAAATGCTGTAATTTGCAACTAGCTATCAAACAGACACAGAAACAATGGGTTCCACTCGCACCAGCCAGCACACAATTTTCCAGACGCAACTCACAGAACTTGGAGAATCCAACTCCAAAGTTGGAATTTTCATCTTTAAACCCTTGGAAAATTTGTTGGAAAATTGAAAGATTTCCTAAAACCAGACACTTTTGTTTCTGTATTTTTAATCCTGATTCAATCATTGTGACAAATTTTTTCTTCCAGGCAAACAACAATTCACTTCATCACTGTTGTAATATGCAATGATATTATCAATTGTGTTGTCAGTAAGAGTTTTTCCAGATCTAGGACTTGTTAAAATACCCTGGTCTTCAACTAACAGTTTTAATTTTCGTGTTACATAAAATGTTGCATTAAAGTCTTCTTGCATTTTACGAATACTCCAGGGTTTAGGCAATATTGTTAGCAATTGGAGCTTAAGACTGCTTGAGTCTGTTTCTTGAAATTTTTCTTTTAGCTGCTGTGAAATCATAATAGATTCATCAGACATGGTTTCAGAATTCATGAGTTTTCGATTACTATAATTGTCTTTTAAAACTTTTTTCTTAAATTTTTTTTTCTTCACTATATTGCCCCAAACCTAATCTTTGTTTTTACAGGAGATTCACCTAAAACGTGTAATGTATTGTTCAAACTTCCCAATTCTGCTTCTTTATCATTCCATATTTGCCTCTGAACAATCACTTTCGCTGAACAACCTAGGGTTTGCCTCTGTTTCATTTATAACCGAGAAACCTTGCAAATTCGGAGAGATATTTGGCCAAAAAATACTTCTTTTTTGTTGTAAAGATAAATTTGTGCATTAATTAATCATCCATTGTGGTACTTTTCTAAAATTCTTTTTGACATAAGTGTAGTCATTTTTAACCAAAAGACTAACAGAAAAAATTTGACTTTCAAAATCCATTTTGTGAAATGAAACTTTTCCTTAAAGAAAGTGGTTCAATTGTCTTAAGCAGAAAAATTAACCTTAAGCTCGCCAAATCGTAATCTAAATGACAGAAATCTAAAAGAGTCTTTCGAAAATCCTTATTGGTTATAAAAAATAAATGAATAAAAAATAAACGTGGAAAAACAAAGAAGAAACACACAGAACTAGTCAATACTCACAGCAGATGATAATTTTGTATAATCAAAATATAATTAAAATTCACCTATTTCAGATTCATGTTTTCCTTATTCTCTAACTACAAAGTATAACTTTATTTCATTAAGTGCATTACTATTTTATTTTTTTCCATTCAGAATTGCTTACAATACTTGCGTTTATTAATAAAGAAACTTCATTGTTATTTTTAAAACATCTATAAATTTGTTATTAAGCTAGTAAATGTTAATGACTCACAGTGACTTGGGACAACAATATCATCTTATATTTTGAAAGAAAACTAAAAGAAAAGGAAGGACTCAAAACTTTATTTTTATTTATTTTTATTTTAATTTTAAAAATTCTGAAAATGCTTTCAGAAATTCATTAAAACATACAAATGAGAAGGTTGAAAAAAAGAATGATGTTTTCATAATTGTTTATTTAAAAGATTTATTATTTGTATATTAATTAGAAATTGTGATGATCAAGTTAAATTAGTCTTTAGTAGTAGCAAATTGTGTGTCATGTGTATTATATCATTAAATATTAAACTCAAATTATTTCTGTCAAGAAAAGAAAGAAATATTTGTTATGCGCATTGTACTGCATAACATTTTTAAGTATACAGTATTTCGCTTGCGTTAATTCTTTATATACTTCCTGTTGAGACTCCAGGCTACAAATGTGTTAGTGTGTAGAAGAATGTTGCAGTAAAAAATATTTTTCTTCGTAAAAATATTTTCTAATTTTTTGGGACAATATGTTTTGAGATATTTCAAGTCAAAAGTCAAATCAGGTCACTTTGAAAGTTTAACCTAGTCTGAGAAAGTCACATAAGGTATCAAATGAAAGCTCTATTTTTCAGTTTTGCAATGGTTTTTGAAATTTTTTTCTGATACAATGAAAAAAAAAAATTACACAAATTTATATGTATGCAAGTTTGTCGTTTTTTATGAATTTTTTTTTTTATTTTTAAATATGCATAATTTAGACAATTTTCAAATTAATAATCTAAAAATTGGTAGAATTGCTTACTTTATACTGAGTGTTTATACCACCAAATTTCATTAAATCGGAGGGCGGGAGTCGGTCCAAAAGGGATTGATCTGACGTGTAATGACTCTATTATTATATCACTCATTAGCCTTCATTGTTATCTGGCTACGAAAAGAAAAACAATGACTGATGGAAAATATAAATAAACAATTCTCAAAAGTCTAGAACATAACATAGACCTAAATTTTAAGAATATTTAAATTTAAATTCAATTCACAGTTAAATTTCAGAGAAAATTGATAAATGACTTTTTGGTTTTAAATACGTTTTTTAACCAAAATACGTCTTTTTTAAATACGTTAAAAAAATATTTTTTCTTATATAACGGCCAATTTATGACTTTCACACTATTAACTAATCTAATGTAAAACAACAATTTATAAAAAAGTGCTTTCCAGATGTTTCATTATAACAACAGATAACCACATTTCCATTGGATGACTATCTATGCTTAACTTAATATATTATATTACTTAGTACTGTCCTTAAGTCATGGCAGACCTAGTTAAAACTCTTTTTACGCCATAGTAACCGAAAAATTAAAAGACACTTTTGTCCATAAACTTGTTAGCTAAAAAAAACGTACATTTCACTATAAAGATTAAGTTATTAAATTTGCTAATGCCACTAATAAAAAACAAGTAAAAACTTAATGATCTTCAACTTGCATCTGAATTATTGATTTTGACTTGCATTAGATTATCATCTAAGAGTTAATAAAAAAGAAAAATAAACTACCCAAAAAATTTTTTATATAGGCACCAACTTATTACCTATTACGGAAAAAAGAAAATCATGCATATTAATTTGTAACAGAAAAAAAATGATAAATCTCTTTTATATTATTGACATTATTTTTAGTATGGAGCTTAAATTTAAAATGAATGTCAAGGTGGGATATATTTTTAAGTAGCCTGTATTAAGAATTTAATAACTTGACAGATTTGTTGGTTGAAATTCTACAATGTCTTTGCTTTTTAAGTCATTTTTTTTTACTTTTGTTTATTGGAAACGGAATTTTCAAGATTTTCTTTTTTTAAAAAGCAAATTGTATGAATTTCTTTTGCATAATAGTTTTTGAGGTTGTAGGCTTCTTTTACTCTTGTGAGTTTTTTGGGAAGGTATATTTTACTAGATTTTTGTTATATATTCTAACAAATTCTTTTACTCTTATGAGTTTTTTTGTGAAGGTACTTTTTACTAGATTTTTGTTACATATTCTAACAAATTCTTTTACTCTTATGAGTTTTTTTGGGAAGGTATTTTTTACTAGATTTTTGTTACATATTCTAACAAATTCTTTTACTCTTATGAGTTCTTTTGGGAAGGTATTTTTTACTAGATTTTTGTTACATATTCTAACACATTTTATGCATTATAGAAACAGTTTATGAATGCAAAGATGGTGATTGCACTGGAGAAAATACTGTTTGTGTTTCAAACAATTACAATTATATTTGTAAATGCAAGGATGGTTTCTCTCCAAAAGATGATACTAAAAATGAAGATTACGATGCGGATTGCATTGGTAAGAACAAAATTAATTTCTCAGGAAATGCACCTTCCCGAAAAATAGGAAAAATTCTTTTAATGGAATCCGCAAAATTACAAAAAATATGCAACATGTGCCATAAAAGATATGTACAACTGGATTGCCACAGGCGACTAAAAATTAAAAAATGGTAACTAATAAAATTCAAAATTTAAGGAAAAAAGATTAAAACTAGCAACCTTAAATCAGTTCACTATGGAAAGTGCTTCGAATATATATAACTTGAAATGTAAGTCTAAATGATAGTTACGTTTGATTATTTAAAGAGATCATAAATAATTAGAAATAAATTGAGTTTCTACCATTGTTTGAATTTTTAGATACCTGTGGCATCCCTAGTACAATAAAAAAATTGATTGCTTTAATAAATTTTAAATGGTTGGTAGGATTTTTCATTATTTAAAGTGTTATGGTAATATCTCCAAAAATATAAAAAATTAACAGCAACCATAACTTAACATAATAACGGACGTTTACTGGGGACAATATATATATATATATATATATATATATATATATATATATTCTTTTTTTGCATTCAATTTAACGTGCAAAGACAACCCATAGAACCAAATTTTTTAAAATTCTAACAATTAAAAATTTCTACAAAGACGGATTAACTTTTGGGAAAAAAGATGGTAGGTCACCAATCGCGGAAGAATACGAAGATAATTAAAATTAGACTGAAAATTTTGAAAAAGTTAATATCAACTTAAATTATGTTCTGTTAACACTATTTTTTTTAACCGAAAATTCAATAAAATTAAAAGAATAATATTTAAAATCCTCATATTTTAGTTTAAATTTTATCTTCGCATACATGTTACTGCTAACAAATAGAAATATATAGAGTTTTTAATTTAGTTACTATTTTATAAATAATATGCACACATAACATTGGAAACATTGTAATTTTGAGTAAAATTTAGTATTTAAAATTGTTTTATTAAAAATGGCTAATTTTTATGGCAAACTAACGGGAACGATATGGATGTTGATCTATTCCCATGGATCATTGTTCGCCCAAGGGACAATTTTTATAACTTTTTATTTTCTTCAAGCGTACTCAACAAGCAGTGTATGTTATAACATTCACGTTGCAAAGTAACATGCATAGTTCTTAGTTTTCAACATTCGTATTTTGGCTTCATGTAATTTAAACATATATTTAAATTGCAAAAGTATAAAGATAATATTTACATTTTAAATACTGATATATTCCTAATTTAAGTAAATATTTATTTGTATAATTTCATGGAGAAATAAGTACATTTTTATGAAGTAAAGAAATTTAAAACTCACCGATCGTCTGCTTAAAGGTATTTATATTAAATATTTATTTATCATCATTTCTTTTAGTTTTTTGAAATATTTTACTTTTAAATATTTTTTAATATTTACATAGTACTTAATTTAGTTACTATTTTATAAATAATGTGCATATTAAGTCTTTGGACAATATAATTTTAAATAAAATTTAGTATTTTAAATAGTTAAAAAATAAAACACTTATAAGGCTACTTTTAAAGGCAAACTAAAGTGAAAGATATGGAAGCTAATCTGATCGATTTTTAAACTTTTAGTTTTCAACATGTGTCCTCTAAATTTTGGAGCAATAAACCAAAGACCAACCTCAAGACATATCTATATTACAAATAATTATCTAAATTACAAATTATCTAAATTTAAAAAGTTATAACGATGTAGTTTACTTTTAAAACATTGTAATATTCCAGATTTAAAGAAACATTCATCGGTATATCTCAATGAAGCTATAAATTTAGTTTTATGAAACAAGAAGCTTTAAAACTCAATGGCACACTGCTGAACTCCTTGCATGTGACGCAGGAACTCAGGTAAGATAATGCAAATGTGCCAATTCTAGAATGCCTGAAGTTTACCATTTTCGTAAAAGATGGCATTATTTTCACTTTAAAAAAAAAAAAAAATTCCTCCGGAAAATTATAGCAGTTAGATTAGTAAAACAATTAGATTAGTAAAAGATGTCATTTACTACATTTTCGTTAAAATTTCTTATATATCTCTTTATATTTTTAGAAGCAATTTATGAATGCAATGAGAAGGACTGTACTGGTGAAAATACCATGTGTCAACCGTATGGTCATGATTACACCTGCGTGTGTATGGATGGTTTCAAACCAAAAGATGATATTAAAAAGGGAGAAAAGGATTTAGACTGTATTGGTAAGAGCAAACATAATTTAAAAATAAATGTATCGCCACAAAAATTCCAATGTTTCAGTTAATGACATCAGAAGAATTATTTCTGACAAATATTTAATATAAGAAGGAATCAGAAGCTTTAACATTCTTTCTTTAAGCAAAAGATGTATCATTAGTATGACGCTCAATTTTAAACAATTAGATTAGTAAAAGATGTCATTTACTAAATTTTCGTTACAATTTCTTATATATCTCTTTATATTTTTAGAAGCAATTTATGAATGCAATGAGAATGACAGTACTGGTGAAAATACCATATGTCAACCGTATGGTCATGATTACACCTGCGTGTGTATGGATGGCTTCAAACCAAAAGATGATATTAAAAAGGGAGAAAAGGATTTAGACTGTATTGGTAAGAGCAAACATAATTTAAAAATAAATGTATCGCCACAAAAATTCTAATGTTTCAGTTAATGACATCAGAAGAATTATTTCTGACAAATATTTAATATAAGAAGGAATCAAAAGATTTAACATTCTTTAAGCAAAAGATGTATCATTAGTATGACGCTCAATTTTAAACAGTTAGATTAGTAAAAGATGTCATTTACTACATTTTCGTTAAAATTTCTTATATATCTCTTTATATTTTTAGAAGCAATTTATGAATGCAATGAGAAGGACTGTACTGGTGAAAATACCATGTGTCAACCGTATGGTCATGATTACACCTGCGTGTGTATGGATGGCTTCAAACCAAAAGATGATATTAAAAAGGGAGAAAAGGATTTAGACTGTATTGGTAAGAGCAAACATAATTTAAAAATAAATGTATCGCCACAAAAATTCCAATGTTTCAGTTAATGACATCAGAAGAATTATTTCTGACAAATATTTAATATAAGAAGGAATCAAAAGATTTAACATTCTTTCTTTAAGCAAAAGATGTATCATTAGTATGACGCTCAATTTTAAACAGTTAGATTAGTAAAAGATGTCATTTACTACATTTTCGTTAAAATTTCTTATATATCTCTTTATATTTTTAGAAGCAATTTATGAATGCAATGAGAAGGACTGTACTGGTGAAAATACCATGTGTCAACCGTATGGTCATGATTACACCTGCGTGTGTATGGATGGCTTCAAACCAAAAGATGATATTAAAAAGGGAGAAACGGATTTAGACTGTATTGGTAAGAGCAAACATAATTTAAAAATAAATGTATCGCCACAAAAATTCCAATGTTTCAGTTAATGACATCAGAAGAATTATTTCTGACAAATATTTAATATAAGAAGGAATCAGAAGCTTTAACATTCTTTCTTTAAGCAAAAGATGTATCATTAGTATGACGCTCAATTTTAAACAGTTAGATTAGTAAAAGATGTCATTTACTAAATTTTCGTTAAAATTTCTTATATATCTCTTTATATTTTTAGAAGCAATTTATGAATGCAATGAGAATGACTGTACTGGTGAAAATACCATATGTCAACCGTATGGTCATGATTACACCTGCGTGTGTATGGATGGCTTCAAACCAAAAGATGATATTAAAAAGGGAGAAAAGGATTTAGACTGTATTGGTAAGAGCAAACATAATTTAAAAATAAATGTATCGCCACAAAAATTCCAATGTTTCAGTTAATGACATCAGAAGAATTATTTCTGACAAATATTTAATATAAGAAGGAATCAAAAGATTTAACATTCTTTAAGCAGAAGATGTATCATTAGTATGACGCTCAATTTTAAACAGTTAGATTAGTAAAAGATGTCATTTACTACATTTTCGTTAAAATTTCTTATATATCTCTTTATATTTTTAGAAGCAATTTATGAATGCAATGAGAAGGACTGTACTGGTGAAAATACCATGTGTCAACCGTATGGTCATGATTACACCTGCGTGTGTATGGATGGCTTCAAACCAAAAGATGATATTAAAAAGGGAGAAAAGGATTTAGACTGTATTGGTAAGAGCAAACATAATTTAAAAATAAATGTATCGCCACAAAAATTCCAATGTTTCAGTTAATGACATCAGAAGAATAACATTTCTGACAAATATTTAATATAAGAAGGAATCAAAAGATTTAACATTCTTTCTTTAAGCAAAAGATGTATCATTAGTATGACGCTCAATTTTAAACAGTTAGATTAGTAAAAGATGTCATTTACTACATTTTCGTTAAAATTTCTTATATATCTCTTTATATTTTTAGAAGCTATTTATGAATGCAATGAGAAGGACTGTACTGGTGAAAATACCATGTGTCAACCGTATGGTCATGATTACACCTGCGTGTGTATGGATGGCTTCAAACCAAAAGATGATATTAAAAAGGGAGAAAAGGATTTAGACTGTATTGGTAAGGGCAAACATAATTTAAAAATAAATGTATCGCCACAAAAATTCCAATGTTTCAGTTAATGACATCAGAAGAATTATTTCTGACAAATATTTAATATAAGAAGGAATCAAAAGATTTAACATTCTTTCTTTAAGCAAAAGATGTATCATTAGTATGACGCTCAATTTTAAACAGTTAGATTAGTAAAAGATGTCATTTACTACATTTTCGTTAAAATTTCTTATATATCTCTTTATATTTTTAGAAGCAATTTATGAATGCAATGAGAAGGACTGTACTGGTGAAAATACCATGTGTCAACCGTATGGTCATGATTACACCTGTGTGTGTATGGATGGCTTCAAACCAAAAGATGATATTAAAAAGGGAGAAAAGGATTTAGACTGTATTGGTAAGAGCAAACATAATTTAAAAATAAATGTATCGCCACAAAAATTCCAATGTTTCAGTTAATGACATCAGAAGAATTATTTCTGACAAATATTTAATATAAGAAGGAATCAAAAGATTTAACATTCTTTCTTTAAGCAAAAGATGTATCATTAGTATGACGCTCAATTTTAAACAGTTAGATTAGTAAAAGATGTCATTTACTACATTTTCGTTAAAATTTCTTATATATCTCTTTATATTTTTAGAAGCAATTTATGAATGCAATGAGAAGGACTGTACTGGTGAAAATACCATGTGTCAACCGTATGGTCATGATTACACCTGCGTGTGTATGGATGGCTTCAAACCAAAAGATGATATTAAAAAGGGAGAAAAGGATTTAGACTGTATTGGTAAGAGCAAACATAATTTAAAAATAAATGTATCGCCACAAAAATTCCAATGTTTCAGTTAATGACATCAGAAGAATTATTTCTGACAAATATTTAATATAAGAAGGAATCAAAAGATTTAACATTCTTTAAGCAAAAGATGTATCATTAGTATGACGCTCAATTTTAAACAGTTAGATTAGTAAAAGATGTCATTTACTACATTTTCGTTAAAATTTCTTATATATCTCTTTATATTTTTAGAAGCAATTTATGAATGCAATGAGAAGGACTGTACTGGTGAAAATACCATGTGTCAACCGTATGGTCATGATTACACCTGCGTGTGTATGGATGGCTTCAAACCAAAAGATGATATTAAAAAGGGAGAAAAGGATTTAGACTGTATTGGTAAGAGCAAACATAATTTAAAAATAAATGTATCGCCACACAAATTCCAATGTTACAGTTAATGACATCAGAAGAATTATTTCTGTCAAATATTTAATATAAGAAGGAATCAAGAGATTTAACATTCTTTCTTTAAGCAAAAGATGTATCATTAGTAAGACGCTCAATTTTAAACAGTTAGACTAGTAAAAGATGTCATTTACTATATTTTCGTTGAAATTTCTTATATATCTCTTTATATTTTTAGAAGCAATTTATGAATGCAATGAGAAGGACTGTACTGGTGAAAATACCATATGTCAACCGTATGGTCATGATTACACCTGCGTGTGTATGGATGGCTTCAAACCAAAAGATGATATTAAAAAGGGAGAAAAGGATTTAGACTGTATTGGTAAAAAGAAATGTATCACCTGAAATATTCTGCTTTTCATTTATCGTATAGAAATTTTAAAAAAAGATTTCACCCTATTTAAGAAAAAAGACATATGTGTTACGCATAAAATTTCAGTCAATTACCAATTTAAAAAAAAAATTCTTTACTTCAATTTTGTATTTACAACAAACTAGTTTTACAATATTTTTTGTACTTTTTAGTAGAAATTCATGAATTTCGTAGATAGATATTTTTAATAATAATATTTGAATAAATAAAGGAAAGATAAATATTGGAAAGATTGTAGCAAAAAACAAAACATCCATTAATTAAATATTTGGGGGAAATTCTTTCGTAAAAAATGATCGAAATTATTTCCAATAAAAAAATCCTACTGTCACTTTCTATTTATTTTATAAATTCAGGGTTACATTCGCTTCTCGGAAAAATTCAGTTGGATGAATGATTTAAAAGAATCACGAATCCCGAATGATGTTTTAGGCTAATCTTTTTCTACCAATACCAAAAATAGGTAATTTTCGTTTATTCTACTAAATGTTTATTTGTTTTTGGAAATTCCTATGAGTTTATTTTTGCCTGGTCACTCAGTGGATGCCCTCAAAATTTGAGGTGACAGATCCGATTAAACTGCAGATTCTCGACTCTTTAGCAGACATTTGAAATGTTTGACCTTCGAGTCTCTGAGCCGGGTCTTTCCTACATGTATGAAGTGTATGTTCGATCCAGCATAATCAAATCACATAGGCTCTTGATTTTGCCAGGGTTCATGAACTCATGAATTTAATCTAGCTGGTGCTATCACGCGAGATTGGCAACAGAAGACTCGCCTAATTTTCAAAAGTTTAGGAAATTTGGTTTAAAGGAAAATTTTTGTAAGCTGAAGAGAATGCAGTTAAAATCCTTGTCTCAATATGACAATAATTAAGTTATCAATTAAATTGTGAATCTGGATACAAATTGAAGAAAGGTCAAACGAAAGCAAGAAATAGTGCGGAATTAAAACATGATTAATGATAGAGAGAACGTATAACAATAATTTGGTAACTTTTTGAATTGTATTTTTTTAATACTCCTGAAATACTTCAGGATATTTTTAACTATGACAACAAATTAATAAATTAAACAAATTCATCAATAGATTGGTTTGATCAAGCTCTGGTAAAAGTACAAAAAAATTTGTCTACAATTGAATTTTCTATTTATATTTCACTGCCACTTTAAAATATCAATTTTGTAAACAGCTAAAATTGGCAATTTTGATAATACTTTCAATACCTCTTCGATATCTGATAACTTTGAGTGACGTCGGTCGAATTCTAGTTTATACGAACTAGAATTTCTAAAATTTCTTATTTTAAAAACTCAATTTCCGAGGAAACTTTCGACTGATATCACTCAAATTTTGTATTTTACCAGATAAAATTATATTCTTTAAAATGATGTAAAAATTATATACATTACAAATCAAAAGTTTTTCGACTATTATTAAATAAATTAATAAAAAGCATTTAATACTTAATTAAAATTATTTTCCGAATAGAATTATTCTTGGAAAAATTAATCTCATAATTGTGAGCAAATAATGTTTTAATTAACTCAAATATCGCTCAAAATATAATGTCATACATTAACATTAATTGGTGCATTCTTTGGACCGCTCTCATGTCCAAACTAGTGAGACCATTTTTCGCAAATTGCGGCTTTCCCCTATATTTTGAGGGCTAAGAATCCTATTCCCACGAAAAAAAAGGTTTTTTTTCAAAGAAAGAACGTTTTTGCGACTGATTTCGTATTTTAAAATATCATCAGCATGAATTAATTAGCATATTTTCACCCCCTTGAAGAATTAAGATTCAGTTCTAGAAAGTGAAGATGTGATCAGTAGATCAAAATTTATTCAGGGTGGTTCTTTTTTTATTCTGCGCCAAACATTGAATTTTGTTGGAGCTCCCTGGCTTAGTTGTCTCACCTGCCGCGTGGCTTCGAATCCCACCGTAACCCTAGATTCATATTCTTGCTGTCTTTTTCTGAATTGTGGTATCTGTCGTTCTACTTAACAGTGACTTATTTAACCCGTTATGTAATTGAGCACACTAGCTGGCGTATGCATGCGTATCAATAAAATAAAATAAACTGAATTTAGCATTTTATAAAAAGATTTAGATTCAAGATGCATCTGAAACATTATGAGAGTGAGGGTTCTTCACAGTTATGATTAGATGATATTTCAAAAATTGGTAAAAAAATTGCACTGTTACAGCTGACTTCGTTTGTAAAGGCACTAAATGCAAGTCTCCATCATCTAAATGCGTAGCCAAAGGTGCTGATTTCTTTTGTGAATGCGAACCTGGATACAAACTAAAGAATGGCGAAGAAAAAGAAACAAATAAAGAAGAATGCGAATGTAAAATTTGTATTAAAAATAACATGTACTCAAAATTCAAAATATATATATAGATTTGAGGCATATCTAAAACATTTACCGTTGGCATTTGGAAAGTGTTATTTGTTTATAGTATTATTTAGATGATATGGCAAAACCTGTAAATAAATTGTGCAGTTACAGATGTCTGTTGTACAGATTGTTTGTTTTTACCAATAAACAGTTGAAATTTGTTTTAAAAAATTTGGCGATAATGCTGAAAAGTTAGTGATAAAATAGTATTTTTACAGTTTCATACTACGTTTGTAAAGGCACAGAATGCAAGTTTCCGTCAACTAAATGCGTAGCCAAAGGTACTGATTTCTTTTGTGCATGTGAACCAGGATACAAATTAAAGAAAGGCAAGACGAAAGAAACAAATAAAAAGGAATGCGAACGTAAGTTATTGTAGTTAATACTTAAAATAACTATAACGCCATTTTATTTATTCCATTCTAGAAGCATAATATGTAATACAATATCAGTACTGATCAACTTATTGTCAATATTCCCCATGGCTTTGATTACACTTGTGAGTGAAGGATGGTTTCAAACCAAAAGATTATATCTTGAAGAAAAAAAAGAAAAGGATGATGTATGTGTTGATAAGAACGAATACAATATTGCCACACTCTGGAAGTGGTGACAAAAATTTTGTGAGATTATCGTACATTTTACAGCCTTTAAATTCACATCAATTTTAGGAATTCAGTTGTTACAAAAGTATTTAATTCTCTTACTTTTTTGATCGATGGCAATTAGCTAAAACAATTTTATACCTTGATATTTTACTACCAGTTTTTAAAATTCTTCTTGAAATCAGAAACCCTGAAATATACTTTAATTTGAAGATAAATCTCCCACAAATAGTATTTTTGTTGATGAAAACTTGCAATATTTCAGAAAAATAATTCATTTTTAGCATAAAAAATTTTAAAACAGATTTTTTTAAGGAAATATATCTATGTGTGTCTCTCAAAAATTTAGACAGTTTTCATTGATAATAAATATTTCATGACGAGTGTGTTTTGGCTCAAGTACTAAAAGAATACAAATAATTTTTAAACAAAATGGACAAAACTTCTTTTAAAAAAAACTTCTTTTTTTTGGCTGAAGTCGTATTCTTGACCATAGATGGCTCTACTGAAAAACAAGAAATGCACCCTCTGCCTTAAATTCGCTTGGCTTCACCAAGCAGTCTTTGCTGGATTGGCAAGTGACATTAGAAACAACAGCCACCTAGAATTGGCTTAAAAATGACATAATTCTACTTTTAAAAGCACGATAAATAATAAGTTTTTAAATGCATTTAAACAAGTACTTGATCTTACGTAATTCGGGTATAGGGTTTCAAATCTAGTTTTGGTCTTAAAGCTATAGATTTATTTTTTAAACCTATATTTTTAGCTTTATTTATTTTTGTATGAATTTAACAAGTTTATAAAACACTTATAGGTTTATGTACATACACACATATATACTTGAAAATAATACTTAAGACAAAAAAAAACAACAAAAAAAATGGCCTTGACGCATCGTATCATTCCTCATAAACTAATATGTATCATTATCTTCTTCCTATCACCTGGTGATGATTTCTAGGGATCACTTGGTGAATCTTCTTTAAACTTATTGTTTACTTTAGTCATACGTTTTTTAATGTTGTTAGACTCACGCTTCATAAAGAGTAATTCACTCGAATCGGATACTTTTTGTCTCTTTCTGTGCTTGAATATTGCTTGTAAACCTTTGAGTAGTATGCTTTTTTTTAAAAAAAAATATGTAATAAGCGCGACAATTACGAAACACCCTGTATATAAAAGTGTAAATTTAGACCATGTTTGAAGACTTGTAGGTATAAATAACTAAATTATTTCATATTTGACGTATGTAATAATAAATATCAAATATGTCAGGGACAAATGTTTTTTTAATAACCAGGAACATTTATTTGCAGTTAAAAACAAATGTGATGATGGTGTATGTGACATTAAAACAACTGAATGCGTTCCAGTTGGTTATGATGATTATTATTGCAACTGCCTTGAAGGATACAAACCAAAGAAAGAAACTGTTAGAAGAAATAAAGATGCGTGCATAAGTAATAAATCATTTTTATCAGCTCATAATAATCGAGAGATTTTACAGTTTCATTTATTATGATTCACGCTCCGTACGTAATTTTGTACCATCTGTTCTTTTTGTGGGAGAAACGTAGGTTCACCTAATATGGTGACTCTGAAAGGGTGGCCAATAAATCTGCCTAATACGCCTGAATTGGCAATGTCAGGGCTCAGCGCAGGTCATTGTAGAAAAAATAGTGGAAAAAGTGACTAATTTTTTTAATAAGTGATAAATAGTGACTTGATTAAAAACAGTGTTAATATTCAGGCAACATCCTAAGAACCTTAAAAATATGCAACTTAAAGGGGAAAAAATTGGTTTAGAAACATTTAATGTTGTTGCTGTTTATTGCTTTAATTTTTACTGCTATTGAAATTATATATATTTTTTTTTAAAATTAGATAATAAATATTTTCAAGTTTTTCCTTAGTAAAAAAGTTGCATGTTTAACTTTAGATACTATGGCTTAAAGTATTATCAGGAGTAAAAAAAAACGAGGTTTTTAAATACGATGTAGAGAACTGAAAAAACGTTAAATAACTATTTCAAAAAAAAGTACTTTTACAATAGAAATTGCGCAAAACGAATGTGGCAAAAAGTGATTAATAAAATAAAAAAATAACAATATTGTATTAAAAGTATCAAAATTGGAAATATGTGCGACACATGGAAATATGTGTGATCATTGTCCTTAAGGGGTTAATTGCGAAATATGCATACGTAATAACATTGTATAAAAAATATAATTAAAAAAAATAATAAAAATGGTTGAAAAATGAGAAAGTGGAAAAAATTGGAAAAAGTGGAACCACGATGGAACCAAGCTCGTTCAAAGTGATTTTTGAATAAATCATTAATAAATTGTCTTTACTGAAACCTGAAATTCCAGAGTCGTTACAATACCACATTAATAAAAAATATAACGTATTTATATGAAATTAAATGAATGCAAAAACTGTCAAAAAACAACGTAATAGCCCTTAATTGAGTGTGTAAAAAAATTAACTTTGAGGTGAAAAAGGCAAGTGGTAATGACATGGAAAAAATTATAAAAAATTATAAAAATTCGCATGAGCACCTAAGGTGAACACTGGAAATAAAACTACGAGAAATCACGATGAAATCTAATGCCTCCAAGAACGATATTCGAAGGAATCATTAACAAAGAGATGTTACCGAATTACACGTAACATAATAAACATCGTAGTAATTAAAATATGGAGATTTAAAAAACCTTGTTAAAAAAAATAAGCGGAACTTTGTCAATCATTTGATTGATAAAATGATTATAAAACCAAGTAAATTTATGGTGAATCATTTCGAATTTCTCCAATTTACAATTTGTGTGTCATAACATTGTATAAAAAACAGCACAATTTGAAAAACCACTTTGAAATGACTGAAAAAATTCTTATTAACTACTGATATCAAAAATAATATTTAAAAAAAAATCCAACGGTGTGAAATTACGTGTCAAAAAGAGATTACTTAAAATCACATGGCATAATAATATTCTATTAAAAAAGAATAAAAATTTTTAAAAGGGAAAAAATAATAAAAAATATAATATAAAAGTAAACACTTTAATTAAGTTTTTTCTTTTGAAGAAAAGGTAAGAACTATTAAGTACTTTTAACATAAAATAAGAACTTTTAAGAATGCTTAATTTCTATGATTCAAAATTATGCTCTATTAAGCATATTTTAGGTACGTATGAACTCTACACAAAAAGGAAATTCAATTTAAGCAAAAATACACAAAATTTCATGTTCTGCAGCTCCACAGCAGATAAGAAAACGAAAATTAAGATAGATGATGAATAAAATCATTCCTTGGTACAGTGAATGGCTCTCTTGCATTTCAAGAGGAATTTATTTGAAAGTGGAAATTATCTATTTGTCTCTACATGTTCAATCCTCTTCTATGCCTATGCCATTTGGATTGGTCCTTCTTTACTAGAGCAAGAGGATTGTAATATCATGGGTTGAAAGAAATGTGAAATCTTTCTTTTGTTTGAAATTGGGGTGGAGAATTATGAAATTAAAATTTTAAAAAAAAGTGAGAAAAGTGACTAAGCCTTAAAAACAGTGAATAAAAGTTACTATTTTTTAAGATAGTGATATTAAGTGAGAAAAGAGACTCACGCCTAGCGCTGCAATGTCAACCCAGGTGGGTAGTCGAATTATTAATTATTAAGAAATTTCCACAATTTATTTTAGAGATTGACCCTTGCGTTATGAACACGTGTTCTGTGAATTCTACAACTTGTGTTTCAAACATGATGACTTTTTTGTGAAAATAAGGACATGACCGATTTGAAAAAGTATTATACGTATTTAAAACCACTCCCTGTATTTATTATGCATTTTTTTAAAAATAACTTTAGGGTGCAAAAGGTATATATATATATATATATATATATATATATATATATATATATATATATATATATATATATATATATATATATATATATATATATATATATATATATATATATATATATATATATATATATATATATATATATATATATATATATATATATATATATATATATATTTATATACTATATATATATTTATATATATATACTATATATCTATGTATAAATATATATATATATATATATGTATATATATACTATATATCTATGTATAAATATATATGTATATATATATATATATATATATATATATACTATATATATATACTATATATATATTTATATATATATACTATATATATATTTCTATAGCCTATCTACCACTACAAAAATACAATTCCAATTTCCTAGTACATAAAACATGCTAAGATGATTCTATGTTGGGGTACCTTTTAATATATGAAGGCTGACAATGTTGATAGCTACTCTTCCCACATCAGTGACTTCCTGGCGTAGTGTGAACACGCCTACCTTGTCAATAACGTCTACTTCGATATGAATACGCCTACATCAACAGCAACGCCTTCTTCGATGGATTGTCCATATTACACAGTTTGACTTGCTACTTGTGACTGCAACATTATCCACCTTCTCGCACTGTTGCAACTCAGTCTCGTCTCAATCACACACAACATCGGCCTGCATACACTCGACTGCCAATGGCAACACAGGAGCGACCACGATCGTGAACTTAATACAGCTGTCACAACCAGTACTCAAAAAGTACGGTGATCGTAATACAGCTCTCCCGGTTTCGCACAAAAACAGCAATGATTCAACTAGTAGTAACCATTCATCGAATTCTATCACAGATAAAATTCTGGTGGAGAGGTACTGTAGTTTATCTATCACTACAAAAATATAATTCCGATTCCCTAGAAGACCCATAGAACCCATAAGACATGTTAACACGATTCTATGTTGGGGTACCTTTTCATAGATGAAAGTTGACATTGTTGATAGCTACCACATCCCCCCTATATATATATATATATATATATATATATATATATATATATATATATATATATATATATGTTGTGTTTACATCTTGCGCTTCATCTTTACAAGTTACGTTTTCATCATTTAATTAAGAGAATTTTAATAGTTTATTTTAATCGTGAAATTTTTATTATCATACATTATAATATTAGACATTTCTATCTTTCAAAACTTGCAAACTTTCCAAGATTTTGTACATTTGTGTTCAAATATTATAATACATGCTCTGCAGATAAATTTCAGAAATGTTGCGTTGTAGATCCGTTGTGTTGTAGATCAATTCAAATGTTTCGGCAACTTTGCTGCTTATTAGCTTTACAGAATAAGAAATAAATCTTTAAGAAATGTACTATTGTACATAAAAAAAACTTAAAAAAAAAAACAAATTTTTTTAAATTAAGAAATATAAAGATTTTCTTAAACATTATTAGTTTTCAATATGAATAAATAATGAAACTTCAATTATGAGTAATTCAATACATACTCATATAGCTTTTCGCAACTATGAAATATTTTTAACTAGTCGTGGTTTTTAATAAAAAAATAAAGAATATAAATTTTTTAAGTCTGGTTTTCATCAATGATAGTCATTTTTTACCAAGCCAAAAGTTAGTGAGCATTTCCTTGATTCGTTATTTAGAAATACAAATTTCAACTCATTTGACTTATAAATTAATTAATATTCCTGAAAACACTAAACTAGTTCATTTTTTTTACTATTTTTATGGAAGAATACATGCAATGTTTTGTTGTCATATACTACTTGTAATTTAATTTATTTTTACTTTGATTGGAACTTAAAACCATTCTCACATTGTCTATTTTAAGTGTTTTAATGTGTTCTTTATTTAAAATAAGATGCATTAACTTTTATCAGATATTTGCGAACCAGGAAGTTGTATACATGGAAAATGTGACGTTGTGGGTTTGCACAAAGAATGCAGGTGACTAAATTATAATCATGAGCATTTGAATATCAATCGTAGTTGAATGACATTTTTGAACTTCATTTTTAATATTTGTAATTTTTACAGGTGTTATGAAGGTTATGAAGGAGTCGATTGTAACACAAAAATAATCAGAATCACAGGTAATGAGAAGTTTTATTAGAAGTGTGTTGTTGCATTAATGCAAGTATTTGATCTTACCGAATGAGGGTGTGAGGTGTTCGTATCAGAAATTAGTTTTGTTCCAAAAGCTAAAGATTTTATTTTTCCAAACTATTTTTGATTTAGTTTTTTTTTTCTGTCTTTTCACAAGTTTATAATGAATATGTATGTTTTTACACAGATATTCTTTGAAAATAACACTTAAGTCGAAAAACCTGTGGTCTAAATGTATTGCATCATAAACTGATGTGTATCGTCCTCTTCTTTTCTCCCCCTCCCTACGTAGCAGAGAAGTGGGGACAGTAAGCATACATTCGAGCGATTTAATTACGGTGTGAAAATTTTCTGAGCTATTTATTTCCCAGAAAAAAATTGGTGAATCATTTTCGTATCTGAGTTGCTTTCTGGAGGAGTAAAGAATAGTGATTACCGAGACTTTTATTAACAGTTATAACGTATATACCTTACTTACCTGTTTCCTTACTTTGACAATAAATTTTAATATATCTTCGTACTTGGCACTCCACAAAAACAAAGAACATTCTGTTTTCGAAATATACAATTATTATGGCTTTATGTAAGAACACTTTTCTAACATGTAAATAATAGGGAAATGGATGTTTACCTGGATTTGTAGATAATCATCTGAACGTGAAAATAAAAATTTTAACCTAAAAATTACAAAATCTGCTACTCAAAAAGAAAAAAATAAATGATATGTAATTTTACTCATGGACGAATCTTATAAAAATTAGATGCTTCCAACTCAAGAAATAGTGAAGGTATTAAGCCTAATTATGTGATTTTTTTTTCAGGTTTTAATTGGATAGATTATTCCTTTATTATTTTTTTATTCCATTAGCAAAATGGGTGTTGTTTTGGTATTGATGGCGTGCGTCTTATTTGGACGTCATCACACTTTTCAAGTGTGTTCAAGAGTAATAGTAAACAGTGCGCATGCATTGTCACTGCATGTGTTGCTATGGAAACTGCTGCTGTTTGATAATTTTTTTTAGAATTCTCTTTTTCACTTTAAATTTTGTTATGCATTAAGTATGTGAGTTGATTTTTGAGATAAGAAAGAAAAAATTAAACAACAACCATTTTATCAATGGGTAAACTGCGATCGCCTTCGGCTTTTAAATTTTTTAAGGTTTTCTAATTGATAAAACATAGTTATCTTTTAATTTTAGCCACTACATATAAATCATATAAATATATTTACAGTTAAAATTACGGTATATCAGACTTTTTTTTACAATAACTTTAATGCGTCTTTTTTATTTATTTATTTTTCTTTATATTCATAAAATTTTTATCTGACAACATGTTACCTCTCTCTACCTTTTGCTACTTTTAGTTGGCAGCTACTCGAGCGAGAGTTTATGAAATAAAGAGAAAAAAATCTCGTTAAGGAAAAACATTCTATAACAATGGATACATAGTCTATTTTAAAGCAAAAAAGCAGAAAAAAATCACAAAAAATTTCAATCCTTTTCAACAAATTGGAATATAGAAACGAAATCAAATAAAAATGGTTCTTTCATCAAATTAAATTTTTACTCCGTATTTGCTGTTCCGCGGTTTACAGATTGGCTAAATATGTTTTTTTTACCCTGACAGTTAATAATTCTCTTATTAATTGTCGAATTTTAAATTTTTTATTTCGTGGTAATCCTTGTATTTTTTTCTACATGTCTTCTTCATTTTAAGTTTCTAAGTCTAATAAATTTTGTGCAGCAGAGCAAAATGTAACGTATAACAAAAAAGGGATAAAAATTCACAAAAAAGGTAATTAAAATGTCAGTAGCTTTCAAACAAATAAGAAATCTCTGTGCCATTGAAATAATCGCAATTAAAAGTTCTATTTCTCAGGAACTATTTGATCGATTTTTTTCAAATTATGTATTTTGGCATATAAAATTACTTTCTTTAAAATTATGTATATATTTTTTTTAATTTTTAATACAAATTATTTTTGACTATTATTAAATAAAATAATAGAAAAGCATAATAAATATTCACTAAGAAATATATTTTATATGGGATTATTTTTTGATAAGCGAAATTTAAAATTTTATGCCGAAATTTTTCAACTATCTTAAAAATTTCTCCAGATATTGCTAAATACCTAGAAAGTAAAATTGACATTAAGGGGATCTAAACTTTGGACCGCTCTCCTGACCAAACTATTGGGACCCTATTTCCCAGATTGCTGCCTCTCCTTATATTTTGGGAGTCAGTAATCCAAATCCATCAACAACAAAAAAGTAAAGTTTACTCAGCAAAAATATGTTTTTTGTATCTGATTCGCAACTTAAACTATATATAGTTTACACTAATTAATTAACATATATAAGGTCATCTCTTCGAACCATTAAGATACATCGTTAAATGAATCATTAAATGAAAAATATTTAGGGAATAAAATAAATGTTTGTGAGCTGTAAAGTATCATTTACACAGCGTTATAAGTATTAATTTACAACTCTTTTTACGATTTCTGAAAATTTTGAAATATTTTTAAAAAATAAGGAAATTTTGTAAACTTATCAAATCTTTAAAAATTCTAATGATGTTACAACATAGAGTACAAAGCAACATTATTGTATTTATCGAAATAGTTACTATTAAACAAGTGAAAATTTGATGTTGAATATCAAATCCAGTTCTACATTGTACAAGAGTCATTGATTCTATACAAAAGAGGATATGAGATAATGCAGAATCTTTTGATAAATACAAAAAAGTTTGTTGCTTCTACAAAAGAACTGAAACAGCTTTTTAGTATCCCTGCGTCCAAACTCATTTTCTACGAGCTTGGCATTTCGGAATAGCAGAAGTTTGTCGGATAGAGATTAACGTTAAGCAAATGACCCGACAACTCTACGGCAGATGAATAATGTTAAGTTAATTTGCGATTGTATGAGATGTTATTTAAAAAATGAAGAAAGCAACTGAATAAAGCGGATATAAACTTCAAGAAAACAAGCAAAATCAAAAGAGCTTAAAAAAATAAAAAAAAAATAAAAAAAAAATAAAAATAAAAAAACAGGCAGAGAAACTCATTATGAAAATTCCTTATTTGTTATCAAAAAAATGTCTCATACCACCTTCAACCTCGAATTAAAGTTGCACAACCTAGAATATGTGACTGATATTGGTTTTAGTAAACAAATTTACTTCTCTTGCGTTAGCATTACTAAATGATTTTCAGAGAATATATACTAAAAAAATGAGAGAAGATGAAATTATGAACAGTGAAGATTCCTCGATCGTCGTATACGGAGATAACTTTCGAAAGGGGCAAATAAAACTGAAACAAATCTGCAGAATCAAGTAGTAGAAAAATAAATCAAGCGTCAAATTCATTACTTCGATGGGAGAAAGGACAAAACATTGGTCAATGAAGATTCAAAAGATGGCTATTCCCATCGCAGATCTAGAGTAAAAGAACGTGTATGTTGATTACTCAAGAACTTAGACATTTCGCTCTATCAACTCCTCCAGTTTCCAGCATAAAAGAAGCATTCTTAATAATAGCAAAATGGAGACTTTTAGTTTATGTGTCACTAAGGCACATTATGCATTAGCTAGACGGTTCGATAGTGAGACTTGACGGTGATTTTCCGAGCTTACAGTCAAGAGTTTGGTCAACTGTGAACACTTTCCAGATGTTAAATTTCAACCAAATGAAAGAAATTTGCCAGAGATGGAAGAATACGACATTCTGATCTCCAGATCGAAAATATTTCTCTATATCTATAAATATAAAAATGAATGTCTGTGTGTATGTCCCTTATAGACTCCTAAACCATCTGACCGAAAGCAATCAAACTTGGCATACCGAAAGTTCAAAGCACGAGGAAGGTCACTGAAAGAAAACGAACACGATGAGCGAAATTTTATGATTAGATAAGAGCTAGCCATTGTTTTAAATTTAACGATTCAATTTATCACATATATATGCACTTTAGCATCGAAATAGAGTCTCGGTGCTGCCATCTAGTGTGGCAGAAACTAGACGTCCAAATCAACATGGCCAACGGTATCTCACCTATTGTGGTGGTCCTGAAAGAGTGGATACCACTTCTGGAGAACACACTAGGTCTGCTCATCGGGAAGACTAATTGTGCAGCTCATAGGAAATTTAAAAAAAAAAATTAACACATATTTTAAAGATAGCATCAATGATAATTGCTAGCTTATAGCTCTATTTGATCAAAAAATGATTTTTTGCACGTATTTAAATATTTAATTATTTTTTATTCGCTATGTCAGATAAATTTCATGAGCATTACGTGGTAGCGCGCGTGGTCTATGTCACTAAATTTATACTTTGTCTGATACCACGCTCTTTTATTTTATTTATATTTTTCTTCTAAACACGTTTCTAAGAAAAATATTTATGTATTCAAAAGCAAAATTACTGGGTACTAATTCGATTAGGAGAAACATAAGAAATCGACGTCAATGAGGCTTAATTAATAAAGGTAATATGTGCATATTAACCCTTTCTAAGGCCGTGGTAAGTATACTTTCCACCACTTTTTTATCACTTTTAATTTAGGTTTCCATTTGTTAATAACTTCAGCTTTCTTGAAGTGCGTGTGAATAAAATTGGTAACCATTTGTTAATTTAAAAAAACGTATAAAAGTTATAAAATACATAATTCTTTTTGAAGTTTGTAGCATTTATAAAATTTATTGTATAAATAAAGAAAAATAAAGTCAATAATTTACTAATAGGCCGTGTATAATATATTTACCACCAAAAAAATTTCCTTTTTATAAACCAAATGGATTTTTTCTTTCTTATATCAATTACTATTCTTAAAACAATTTCAATTCAAAAAATACTGTAATTTTACCTTCACTAGAAATAAATGGCCCATTAAAGGGTTAAGATAAAAGAAATAAGCTATGTACTAAAAAGTAAAAGTAATGGAGTGAGTATATTTATTTGTCTAGAAAAACCATAAGAAATAGTCATACTATCATTAACGACAATAATGTTTAATTAATGTTGATAATATGTATTAATTGAAATAAAAAAGTAACTTCTGAGCTAAAAAAAAGGAAACAAGATACTTATTCGCATTTTAGGTAAACGTTAAAAATCTGCATATCATTACTGACACTAAATGCTCAATTAATATTAATAATGTACATTAATTGAAATAAAATAAACTAATGCCAAGATCATGGAAGAAAGTCTAAAGGAAAATTCGTTTAAGAAAAATCGTAAAAAATCACCATTCACAGCATGCCTTCCCCCTGCAGAAAATCGAAATTGCAATGGCATGTCTTCGGATCATCATCAAGGATGTTTCCAAGACTGCCACCAATAGCCCCTTGTGCAGCTCTAGCGTGGCGTAAATTAAATACCCACCTACCGACCTTTATTTTATTAAAACCCTGAACTAGCACAGATGCAACTTTAAGGAAATAGTGCTTTACAAATCATTGAAAGCTTTTTTTTTTTACTCGACTCTAGTACGCAAAACTTTATTTTTTTGAACGTAGCGTCGTTTTTCCTTCTTTATAAACATTTAAAATTTGGTCTTACACATATTTTTATATCTATTTTTCAGGTTATCTACCGTGGAGTATTGTGGTAATTTTATTAATCGCAGCACTTGTTTGCTTCATTATAATCATTTTTTGCCTCCTGTAGGCAGAAAGCTTAATACTCTATTCAAAGTTCAAATTTACTAATCGTTAAAAAGTTTGTATACTTTTTTTTTATTGTCATCACTACTGCTGTGTCACAATCTTAATTATCAATAAAATAATTTCGATAAAATCTATTTTGATATTTCTTTAATTGGCTTTATACCAACACGTATACTCCATAGAGACTGATGGAGTAAATTTGCTGAAATATTTTTGATCAAAATATTATTAGGAATTACTTTATTAGAAACTTCATTCGCTTCAAAAATATGCAGTTACAATAAAATACATCAGCAAATAATAAATCTTAGCTAATTAGAGGACGTGGACGAAAAAGAATTATATTTCGATAAATTTGATGTGTGATACGAGGTTATATTTAATTTACTTTACTGTTATTAGCATTCTAACTCACGTGAAGAAGCTTAGGTCAACTTATTTTGCTTTTAAAGATCAACTGGAGCTAATGTCCTACGTCACATGTGTGAGTATCCATGATCTTCTTCCTCTTGAAGTACAAGAATACAATTGTGATTTAGTTACTATTTTATTAACTTATGTCAAATTCTTTTGAACGTATGTTTTATTTTGAATTTTAATTTCACTAGTAAATACCTGTATATAGTTTTTGTAAATATTTTTTTTTAATATTCTTGTCACATTCTTTTCGAATTTTATTTACATTGAATTTTATAAAATATAATTCAACTTATGACTAAACTCCATCGTTATCATTTAACTTTGAACTCACTGACTTACTGGTGTCTGGATCCTACCTCTTCCTCTACTTATTCATTCAAATTACATGATTTTAATATACAACTTAAAATTTTCAATGAATCAAATAAAGCCTGTGCATGGCAGCACACTGAGACTCATATGCATTTCCTGCAAGTTAGATTTCTAAACGTATCTGTATAGCATTGCCTCGATAGCTCAGTGGTTGAGGCACTGAATTGTGATTGTGATGAACTGGGGTTCGATCCTCAGTGACGGGTTGAAACCTACCCAGCTTCAGAACGATGGATACAAGCTTATCTGGGAAGTAAAGGCGTTCTGTATGCAGTGCTGACCACATTCTTACAATCAAGCTGATGGTCAAGCAATTGCAGATCCTTAACATTCAAGACCATAGCTGGCCCACATGGGAAAACTTTAAAAAATGTATCACATTAATAAGATTATTCAAGTTAGTTTAAACTTATAATACTATTACTATTATAAATTTGAAAGACTTGCATGGAGAAAAATATTCTGATAAAATTACCGAACTATATCGAAATGACACTTCTGATATAAATTACAATAATTCTGATTAAACAAACCAAAACATACCGTATTGAAGCCATTTACATGGTAATATTTTTTGTTCACATGGTAATTGTTACCGGTTTCATTTTTAAAATAATAAGTCTTATTACCACATAAAGTAATAAAGTTCAAAACAGAAAAGAAAAGTAAATTTAACCAAATAAATGGTTTCTATGCCATGTAGAGTTTACAAATTTTATCACCTAGTTGCTGAATACCCGTTCTTCGCAAAGGATGAATAAAAAAAAAGAAAGAAAAAGAGAAGAATCAATAAATCACAATACTGAGAAACACTATGAGATTATGCCCTCTAAACTAAAAAAAAAAATTTTTTCTTTCACATTATAAAAAAAAAAAATTATAATTTGAAAGAAATAACTTATAAAATTTTATATCTTATAAATATTATAAAAATGTATCTTTTATAAATAGTATAAAATTTTATCTATTATAAATATTAAAAAATTTTATATATTATAAATATTATAACATTTTATATATTATAAATATTATAAAATTTTATGTGCTATAAATATATTATAATATTTTTATAATTTATTCAAATTATAAAAAATAATTTATTACAGTAAAAACAACATCTATAATTTTATTTATTCACTTGAGGAAAAAAAATTGAATTTAATTGATGAAAGCTAATTTAAATACAAATTACAACATGCTGACACCAACAAAGATTTGCTAATTATCTTTGCATAGATATCAAACCTGCCAACATTTTCCGATTTATCGGAATATCCTTACTTGAATATTTAGAAAAGTGGTAAATTTTGTTACTATTATGTATTAGTACATTTGGTACTTATGACATGACCCTTCAACATATGAGTTTTGGGCGGAAAAACATTTATTTGTGTCAGCACACTAAATCCATTTATAAAAAAAAGCAGAATTTTTGTGAGAAATTTGATATATATATATAACAAATTAGCATTTCTACAGTTTATCTGAAAACACTTGTTTATAACTCATTTTCAATATTTCATATAAATTAGAATAAAAAAGAAAATTTTCTTTTCATTGTCATCTGTAACTGTGAATTGAATGCTGTTATCAGTAGCGCGTTTTTTGAAAGAAATGTCCTGCTGATAAAAAAAAAAATTTCTTTCAAATTATAAAAAAAAGTTATAATTTGAAAATATAATAGGAAACTAACTATAATAGGAATATAACAGGAAACTATATAATAGGAACTATATAGTAGGAAACTAACTATCATGATTTGAAATCGAAGATTTGTTTGTAAATGAATAAGAATTCATACATTGTTTCCTGTAGAAGAAACTATATTTATAAACCTGTAAATAGGTTATTATTTTCCTACAGAAAACTTACAAATTGTTTAAATAACCCTAAATCTGTAGCCAGAAGAATCTGTTAACTTATTGTTACCGCAATTTAAAAACACCATTAAGGTGCTTGAAGTTTCAATTTTAGATCAAGCGTTCGGTGAAATCCTAGCCCACCCTTCGGTCACTTTCCAAAATCTCGTCAAGTAGGCAATTATTGCATTGATCAACGTTGTTTTTTTATTATTAAAAGACAATTAGAATCATTACAAATTTATTAAATTATTTATAATAAAATAAAATAAAACAGTAACTAACCTTTACTCTGATAAACCAGATCTACCAGAAACCTAGTTTGGCGAGATTTCAAAATGTCGCTTAGCGTGATTTCAAAAAAATTTACATGGGTGGGTTATTCTTGGATCCACCACACGTGTTCTTTACGAAATTAAAACAGGATAAAAAGGAATTGACATTAAGGCTTTAAAACATTATTACCAGGAAAAAAGTCTCAATATTTGACCATGTGTTAGTAAGATACAAAAAAAATCTAAAACTGTTTCATTTCGATATTTTTTTTTAATAGAGGTACCTAGTCTAATTCACTGTAAAGCTAAACAATGAGTTTTTAACAAGATCACAATTTTCCGTTGAAATTTGATCCGTTTGTTCTTTAGGGATAAAAATAAAAAATAAAATAAGATTAGTTTGGATATTTTGTAATCGACAAGGTAATTAGCCTAATGGACAGTAATGTCTACTCTTTTTAACTAAGACAGACGGTGAGTATAGTATGCGCAGACTGACCAACTGGTCACTGCAGGTGGCTCGTAAATAATATTTTATCTGTTGTTGAACTCTGTTATGGGAAAATTTTAATGAGTGACAGCTGAAAAATATGTTGCTCTTTCGACATTTGATCGGTTGTTGCTCAAGTTATACCTGATAATATTATGATAACTTAAGATAAATTAAGTTTCACTTTAGATAATCATTTTAATAGGCAAATTATTATTTGATTCGTAACTTCTTAAAAAAGATGAAATCAATGCTACTCCCAAATACTAAGCTTATTTTCCTATTATTTTTGTACAATATATTTTACCAAAGCAATGCATATCATTTAAAATACAAAAATAGAGCTGAGTTTCGAGCACTGATGTCATTATTTAATGACGAGAAATTCGTGGATATTAATAGGGAAAAAGTCAATACATTCCTTAAAAGCATCAACTTCCAGAGATATGATGATGATGACTGTAAGTATACATATAATATTTTCAATACTTTAATCTTTATATTTTTACTTTTTAAACCCGCTTTTAATGATATCATATAACTCAGTATATCTGTCTTCAAAACCATGATTTATTGCAGAAATGAATAAATAATCATGGTACCTAATTTATTTCTAAACTCATTTTCCATATAATCTGCTACAATATTATGCTTAAAAAATAGAGGAAAAAAATCATTTATACACTGTTAGGAATTTCTGGGAAAAAATTGTAAATTAAAAGGGTTTTTTAAGTGACAATTTATTTAAAGGTTATTTTACCATGTTCAAACAAAACAATCACATAACCATAAATAAATAAGATGGTATTCAAATTGCATAAAGGTTTTTTGATAAAATTAATAATATTAATAATTTAATAACACCAATAATTTAATAAAACTAATAAAATTAATAATAATAATAAAAACTGTGAGAAAAACAGTTTACTAACAGCTTTCATCTTATACGGTTAAACAACCAGAATTTTATCGCATCAACTAAGCCACCAAATGAAGTCACTTAATTCCTTGCAGCTGGATATATATTATAGCCAAAATGGCTAATCTGTCAAGCACAAGTGTTGACAGCACAGTATTTTTTTCCATTCCCTTCAACACACGAAGAGTTTCCTGTGTCATCCACTCTCCAATTTGTGACCCTGAACAGATAGAATACGATATTCTCATTCACGCGTAGATGGCAGAACCATAAAGATGCTTTACACAAAAAAGTATAGTATTTCCATGCTAGCTGTAAATAGTTAATTAACCGTATAATTTTGTAAACATGGTTTTTAAGCCACACAAGTTGTAAACGGTTTCTAAACCGTAATTGCAAAAAAATGTGCTTTACCGTAATTTTTAAAGTTAATTGGAAGGACAGACTGCTGCCGGATATTTTAACGTAAATTTTGTATGAAAATTCTAGAAATTAAAACCGCGATAAAAACATCACACATACTTTCAAATTTTCATTTAAATTATTCATAAAAGCAGTGGAGTTATGACGTACGTAATTGGCTTGTGAAACAGGCGATGTTTAAAAAAGAAAAATATTTTATTCTGGTTTACCACTTGTTCAAGATAATGGTGATTAAAAGAATAACACCAATTAATTTAAGTAATGCTGAAATAATGTTATTAAGTAAATCTGTTATCCTACAATTATATAAAAAAATATATTGTTAATTTTTTAAATAGAAAGGTATTTTGAATGACAACTATATGGTCAAAACAATGTGGAGTCGCTGTAAATGTTTGGATATATTTATTTGCGACAAATATTCAAATTTTGGCAAAAAGTTTTTCAAAATTTGATGCAAAATATAGAAAAACTTAAAAAGTAATTTTTAATATTTTCTAGTATATTTTTAAATATTTGAAAACATTTTATTGCGTTTTTTTCTTTATTTACTTCCTTTTTATGTGATTTAATTGAATTTTAATCACTTTCTGATTGGCTAAAGCACTCAAATCTCTATTAAAGTGCCATGCATGTTAATAATAGTTTAAATAATTTTCAAACCTTTACAGTAAGAATTTATGGCAATATGACTGTTACCATTACATTGAATTTAAATGCCCCATTTAAATTTCGAACTTTTTCTGACTAGCTAGAACCCTCAAAATTTACTGCAGCTTTGTGCTGAGTACAAAACAAGTTTTAATAATTTTTTTACAGCTATCGAAAAATTTATCTTGATATTAATGTGAATGGTAAATTTTTACCAATAAAATTTCAGAAATTTAAATTTGAATTAAAATTCTGTTCTGGCATGGCGACAGAAGTTTAAATAGTTTCCTAAACGCTAAAATTAAATTTTATAAACACATTATCACCAACGGTAATTTACCCTCGATTAAAGTTTCAACTACTTTCCGAGCTTACAAATTAGAAATAGTCAGATCTAACAAATTAGAATAGCCAGTGTGCCAGAGATGACAATGCGAGTCTCAATCATTTCTGATCGTTTTATGCAGAGTATGAGATATTATGCCCAAATGATAATCAATCATTTGGGCATAATATCTCATACTCCATAATATCTCGTATTCCGTAATATCTCGTATCTCAATCAAAATATAAGATATTTTCTGACACGTTAGAGTGCTCAAACTACTACCGGAGTTCGTTAACTGATAATAATACAGGTTTTAATTATTTTTTTAAAATTATTTCTAGCTTACCACCATCCGACCGCATTCGAACTAGCTACAAGTCCAATTGGAAATTTCAAAGTTTTTCTCAAATCAATTCTGATATTTTCACACTACTTATTTTGTGTCTTTAATTTAGGTTGAAATAAATATATAACAAAATTTTATTATTATAATTCTAATGTATGGAGCCGATAAGATGCCTTTTTTTAACTTTTACTATAAATACATACTAAATATGCAAAACAAATACTTCATGAACTTTTAAAATTATTAATTGTGAAATATTTATAATAATTAGTTAAATTTTGTAAACTAGCTTAACATAGATTACATAACAATAATTAAAACAGCATAAACTACAGACAAACAATGTTAAAAATCATATAAAATACAGACTAGCAACCTATAGAACAATCCAACAATGTTTAAAATCAGCAACAGATGTTAGTCATAACACATTAATATGGCTAGGTGTCCATTAATGTATTTATATTATTTTTAAGTGTATACGTTACCGGCAAAGTATGAAACGCTGGCATTGTATAGAATGTCTAGACATTGTATAAAATATGCCGGATGTTTTTGGGCAAGGTATGAAATGGGAGAAGTATTCAGAACAAATATAAATTTTTTTACGTGATTTGAATTTTTGACCCTTAAAAATTTGAAAATAGCTGCAATCTAAGTAAATGGAAATTTGACCCCTTAATGTTAATTTCTCTTATTGCGTATTTCGCATTCTCAAAGAAATCGCGTTTTTAAAGTTTTATTTTTCCAGAACTATTCAATCAATTTCCTTCAAATTTTGGACTTAGTCAATTCGAGGAACGTAAATTAAACAAAAATTTATAAACCTTATTACCTAATTTTTTTTATCATTAGTAAATCAAAGGTCAATAAATAATAAATAAAACTTATTTTTTACATTACATAGTATTTTTTACACTGTAAGATTAACATTAGGGATTGCAAATTTTATACCATTCTCCTGTCTTAACTATCAGGAATTTTCTTTCCAAATTGCTCCGATATGTTTAAGATCAATCCAAATAAGTAAAAAATATGTGAGTTTGTTTAGAAAAATTGCATTTTTTAATCATTCGTTATAAAAACTATCGCCTATATCAATATAATTTGAATATTTGAGGTTAGGCTGAAAATCAGATCACTATATCAAAAGTTATTATGTGTGATCGCTTTTTTTTACTTTACACACCGTTAACTGAATTTAACTATATTTTTTTTCTCTTATTTATGAGGCACTTCAGCTTTGCCAAGAATATGATACACTGTCTCGTAATTTGCCCTCTTTCATTTCCATTCTAGAATATCAACCAAATCATTAAAAATACATAAATATCATTGAAAAATATATTTTATTCTTGAATATGAATAGATATAATATTTTGTAATAATTAAACGTTTTTTAACTTATGTGTCACTTTTATTTAAAATTTATAAGTTAACTTTATCATGGATTTTTTTTAGATGGTTTGCTACATTTCCTCGTTTACTGCTACATTTTTGTATTACCTTAATATACTTATTTTTGCATTAATCGACAGCAAACAAAATCCATAATTTACAAATCAGTTAAAGTTTCGTTAAAAAAAATTGTTAATATCAAAAACCGATTAACACTGTGTAAAAAGATGATAACATTGTGCGGTCTGCTTTAATTTTGCAATTAGTTCTTCTATATATGTTTATTTTTTTAAAAAATTAAGTAAAAGATTATCTTAGTGCAATAATTTCATTTAAAGAAATCTGTCTTTGTCTCTCCAGGTATCGAATTTGGAAACCATTATCCTAGTGCAATAATTTCATTTTAAGAAATCTGCCATTATTCCTCCAATTATCGAATTTTGTCACCATTATCTTAGTGCAATATATTTCATTCAAAGAAAACTGTCTTTGTCTTTCCGGGTATCGAATTTTGAAAACAAAGTGGAAAGAGAGAAAAAGTAAAAATAAAAAATTAATTTATATTCAAAGTGTTAAAAATCGCTCTTCTTCTATAAAGTTTTTTAACAAGAAAAATCCGTAATAATCTATTAATGTATTTATATTATTTTTAAGTGTATACATTACCGGCAAAGTATGAAACGCCGGCATTGTATAGAATGCCTATGCAAAAAAAATCCGTAATAGTCCATTAATGTATTTGTACTATTTTGAGTGTATACGTTACCGGCAAAGTATGAAACGCCGGCATTGTATAGAATGCCTAGGCATTATATATAATGCCGGATGTTTTTGGGCAAGGTATGAATTGGGAGAAGTACTCAGAACAAATATACATTTTTTTACGTGATTTGAATTTTTGACCTTTAAAAATTTGAAAATAGCTGAAATTTAAGTACATGGAAATTTGACCCCTTAATATTAATTTCTCTTTTTGCTAATTTGAAATCTAAGTACATATTAATATTTTTTAACAGATGAAGAAACTTGTGGGTATCGCGAATTGAAATGCCCTATTAAAACTTCGAAATGTGCCGGCGATGCTGCGAGTTTCTACTGTCAATGCGAAGATGGGTATAAACCAAAAATTGGAGACGAAATCAATAACAAAGAAGGTTGTGTGGGTAAAAGATTATTGAATTAATAATATAGAACAAAAACGAAGCATAAGGTTAAAAGTATTTCTGTATGAGAAAAAAAAGAGATGAAGGGTGAAATTTTCTAAAATTATTTCTCGTAATAAAGAATGTAAAAATTTCAATTGATTTTGTGGAGGAATGAGGTCCTAAACCCAAAAAGTAATATGATATAATAATAATTTAATAAAATTGTTCAAAAACCATCAGTAACATATTTTAAACAATTCTTCAATTTTCAGCTTCCCTTTATTTTATTTCTTTTACTTTTTTTTTTTGCTCTATATTTGTGAAAGATTTCAAACTTTGAATAGATTATTTACATCCATCGTTGAACAGCCGACCCAATTTCATGGGTTTACGACTACTAATGTTCTACTCCGTAGCCTTGCAATTTTGAACCAATCCAGAAGACAAGGAAACTCCTGAATCAGTACCCCCAGAAGTATTGATTTGTTATGGGAACATGGAGAACTTTGCGAATCGACAGATTTAACGTGCATCAGTCACCATTTACTACACGGGGAGCCTTCGCCCGGCGAGGATCGAAACCACGAACTTTTGGACATGGGCCCAGCGCTCTATCGACTAGTCTATCCTGGCTTCTGAATAGATTATTTTATTTTATAACCGTCGTTAGCCGCGATGGCTCAGGGGATAGAGCGTTCGCCTTCCAATGAGGCGAACCGGGTTCGAATCCCAGTCGATACGAATTCCGCATCCGGCTTGCACTGACCACAGTGCTGACGTGAAATATCCTCAGTGGTAGACGGATCATGGGTTAGTGTCCCCTTGCCGTCAGGCTAACCGTGGGAGGTTCTCGTGGTCTTCCTCTCCATGTAACGCAAATGCGGGTTAGCTCCATCAAAAAGTCCTCCACGAAGGCAAATTTCTCCCAATACTCGATCCAGGAGTTCCCTTGTCTTCTGGATTGGGTTCAAAATTACAAGGCTACGGAGTTGAACATTAGTAGCCGTAAACCCATTAAGTTGGGTCAGCTGTTCAACGACGGTTATAAAATAAAAATAAAATATAACCGTCGTTGAACAGCGAACCCAACTTAATGGGTTTACGGCTACTAATGTTCAACTCCGTAGCCTTGTAATTTTGAACCCAATCCAGAAGACAAGGGAACTCCTGGATCGAGTATTGGGAGAAATTTGCCTTCGTGGAGGACTTTTTGATGGAGCTAACCCGCATTTGCGTTACATGGAGAGGAAGACCACGAGAACCTCCCACGGTTAGCCTGACGGCAAGGGGACTCTAACCCATGATCCGTCTACCACTGAGGATATTTCACGTCAGCACTGTGGTCAGTGCAAGCCGGATGCGGAATTCGTATCGACTGGGATTCGAACCCGGTTCGCCTCATTGGAAGGCGAAAGCTCTATCCCCTGAGCCATCGCGGCTCCTGAATAGATGCATATGCATATTAAGGATAATGACTTTGTTCAGTATTCCCCTTACTGCTTTTTTTTTTTTTTTTTTTTTTTTTTTTTTTTTTTTTTTTTTTTTTTTTTTTTTTTTTTTTTTTTTTGTAATTTTTAGAGTTATTGGCGGTATACATTTGCTAGGTATTTCTTTCACTGATATTTTTATTGTTAAGTACCAATGATCGATATTTCTTACACTAACGTTTTCTTAATACTCTTCTGAGAGCCGCGATGGCTCAGGGGATAGAGCGTTCGCCTTCCAATGAGGCGAACCGGGTTCGAATCCCAGTCGATACGAATTCCGCATCCGGCTTGCACTGACCACAGTGCTGACGTGAAATATCCTCAGTGGTAGACGGATCATGGGTTAGAGTCCCCTTGCCGTCAGGCTAACCGTGGGAGGTTCTCGTGGTCTTCCTCTCCATGTAACGCAAATGCGGGTTAGCTCCATCAAAAAGTCCTCCACGAAGGCAAATTTCTCCCAATACTCGATCCAGGAGTTCCCTTGTCTTCTGGATTGGGTTCAAAATTACAAGGCTACGGAGTTGAACATTAGTAGCCGTAAACCCATTAAGTTAGGTCGGCTGTTCAACTACGGTTATAAAATAAAATAAAATACTCTTCTGAGAGCCGCGATGGCTCAGGGGATAGAGCGTTCGCCTTCCAATGAGGCGAACCGGGTTCGAATCCCAGTCGATACGAATTCCGCATCCGGCTTGCACTGACCACAGTGCTGACGTGAAATATCCTCAGTGGTAGACGGATCATGGGTTAGAGTCCCCTTGCCGTCAGGCTAACCGTGGGAGGTTCTCGTGGTCTTCCTCTCCATGTAACGCAAATGCGGGTTAGCTCCATCAAAAAGTCCTCCACGAAGGCAAATTTCTCCCAATACTCGATCCAGGAGTTCCCTTGTCTTCTGGATTGGGTTCAAAATTACAAGGCTACGGAGTTGAACATTAGTAGCCGTAAACCCATTAAGTTGGGTCGGCTGTTCAACGACGGTTATAAAATAAAATAAAATACTCTTCTGAGAGCCGCGATGGCTCAGGGGATAGAGCGTTCGCCTTCCAATGAGGCGAACCGGGTTCGAATCCCAGTCGATACGAATTCCGCATCCGGCTTGCACTGACCACAGTGCTGACGTGAAATATCCTCAGTGGTAGACGGATCATGGGTTAGAGTCCCCTTGCCGTCAGACTAACCGTGGGAGGTTCTCGTGGTCTTCCTCTCCATGTAACGCAAATGCGGGTTAGCTCCATCAAAAAGTCCTCCACGAAGGCAAATTTCTCCCAATACTCGATCCAGGAGTTCCCTTGTCTTCTGGATTGGGTTCAAAATTACAAGGCTACGGAGTTGAACATTAGTAGCCGTAAACCCATTAAGTTAGGTCGGCTGTTCAACTACGGTTATAAAATAAAATACTCTTCTGAAAGCCGCGATGGCTCAGGGGATAGAGCGTTCGCCTTCCAATGAGGCGAACCGGGTTCGAATCCCAGTCGATACGAATTCCGCATCCGGCTTGCACTGACCACAGTGCTGACGTGAAATATCCTCAGTGGTAGACGGATCATGGGTTAGAGTCCCCTTGCCGTCACGCTAACCGTGGGAGGTTCTCGTGGTCTTCCTCTCCATGTAACGCAAATGCGGGTTAGCTCCATCAAAAAGTCCTCCACGAAGGCAAATTTCTCCCAATACTCGATCCAGGAGTTCCCTTGTCTTCTGGATTGGGTTCAAAATTACAAGGCTACGGAGTTGAACATTAGTAGCCGTAAACCCATTAAGTTGGGTCGGCTGTTCAACGACGGTTATAAAGTTATAAAATACTCTTCTGAAGGCCGGGATAGCCTGGTCGGTAGGGTGCTGGGCCCATGTCCAAGAGGTCGTGGGTTCGATCCTCGCCGGCTGAAGACTCCCCGTGTAGTAAATGGTGACTGATGCACGTTAAATCTGTCGAGTCTCAAAGTCCTCCATGTTCCCATAACAAATCAATACCTCTGGGGGTACTGATCCAGGAGTTTCCTTGTCTTCTGGATTGGTTCAAAATTACAAGGCTACGGAGTTGAACATCAGTAGTCGTAAACCCATGAAATTGGGTCGGCTGTTCAACGACGGTTATAAAATAAAATAAAATACTCTTCTGAAGAGGCCGGGATAGCCTGGTCGGTAGAGCGCTGGGCCCATATCCTAGAGGTCGTGGGTTCGATCCTCGCCGGCCGAAGACTCCCCGTGTAGTAAATGGTGACTGATGCACGTTAAATCTGTCGAGTCTCAAAGTCCTCCATGTTCCCATAACAAATCAATACCTCTGGGGGTACTGATCCAGGAGTTTCCTTGTCTTCAGGATTGGTTCAAAATTACAAGGCTGCGGAGTTGAACATTAGTAGTCGTAAACCCATGAAATTGGGTCGGCTGTTCAACGACGGTTATAAAATGAAATAAAATACTCTTCTGAGAGCCGCGATGGCTCAGGGGATAGAGCGTTCGCCTTTCAATGAGGCGAACCGGGTTCGAATCCCAGTCGATACGAATTCCGCATCCGGCTTGTACTGACCACAGTGCTGACGTGAAATATCCTCAGTGGTAGACGGATCATGGGTTAGAGTCCCCTTGCCGTCAGGCTAACCGTGGGAGGTTCTCGTGGTCTTCCTCTTCATGTAACGCAAATGCGGGTTAGCTCCATCAAAAAGTCCTCCACGAAGGCAAATTTCTCCCAATACTCGATCCAGGAGTTCCCTTGTCTTCTGGATTGGGTTCAAAATTACAAGGCTACGGAGTTGAACATTAGTAGCCGTAAACCCATTAAGTTGGGTCGGCTGTTCAACGACGGTTATAAATTATAAATTATAAATACTCTTCTGAATAGATTATTAAGAAAACGTTAGTGTAAGAAATGTCGATCATTGGTACTTAACAATAAAAATATCAGTGAAGGAAATACCTAGCAAATGTATACCGCCAATAACTCTAAAAATTACAACAAAAAAAGCAGTAAGGAGAATACTGAACAAAGTCATTAACCTTAATATGCATTTTTAACATTTAACAAAAGACATGGTTATTAAAATTAAAAATATCTGTGTTAGCCAGAATAACAATCTGTTAGGAATGCAAGCACTGCAGTACATGGCGCAGTAAAGTTCAGGGAATGAATACCGAGAAATTCTCTTGAAGCCTAGGGAGGACCATTATACAATGTTAAAAAAAAAAAAAAAAAAAATTCAAAATGGAATAAATCAATACCTCAAAGAAATTGCTCTAATAATACACACGTAAAATAGTGTTTTTCAATTTAAAGAAATGTTGAGCAATTTGATAAATAGAATTCCGAATTGAACAAAAACTTATTTATGGTATGCGAAAAAGTATATATATATATATAGCATAATAAATAAAAACAAAAAAATTAAGAAAACAGAAGAAAATTAAGAAAAGCAATATTATAATAATAGAAAGCACTCTTTTTTGCGGATATAATCGTGTGAGCTGGTGAAAAGATTATATCTTTTATTTTCCGGATTTTTTAAAAAATTTTGTCTTTTTCCTCCCAGTTTTTTGCTGTTTTTATTATAATTATTTTTTCTCCCCATTTTTCATTGTTCTGTAATTTCCCCTTGTTTTCTCTCTCTCTCTCTCTCTCTATATATATATATATATATATATATATAATATATATATATATATGATTTGTTAATAAATGCGCCTAAGCACCCAAGTAGAATTTCTGGTCATGAAGTTTTGTTGAGTGGGGAAAAAATTTAAATTATTAGGATTAACATATGTTAGATATTTTATATGTTATTGTTATTTTTAATAATACGTTTGAATTTGTTGCATTCATTGTTTATCAATGCAAGCCTAAATGCTGAACCATTAATAAAAGAGTGACGTTGGCAATTTAATAAATTTAGCTTTTTCTTTTTCTCTCATGAATTTTTTTGAGTTGTAAATTTCGTTTATTAAATACTGATCCATAACACTCAAATAGTATTGCCGGAAAGTTGATGAATATGCATCATATCTGTGCAGAAAACATCAGATATTTATATTACTTCCCTGTAGTGTTCAGTATCAACAATAAATATAGACACTAAAAGTGTTCAATATGAACATTCAATTTAAACACGAAAAGTGTTCAATATAAACTATCTAACTAGTCTTAACTAGTTAAAAACTAGTCTATTTTTCCAATTCCATTTTTAATGCTAGAATGAAAATGTAAGCTCAAAAATCTTGTGTTCAAAAATGCTCTCGTGTCAAGGTCACTCAGGGCTGTCAACTACTACGCTTTTTTGAAAAATAAAGTAGCAGACAATTAACCCTTTGGATCCGATTAATTTAAATTCTGAACTAAGAGGAAACAATCAAATTAAAAACCTAATAGTAAGTTTCTGATTAAAAAAAGGTTTTTTTTTGTTAAATAGTTTCAAATATAACCTGACACTTTCACTAAATGCTTTGTCATTTACAAGATGTAGTAATGTAGTAATGAATGCATTATTTCTTTCTGAAATAGATTAACTGCAAAATAATTTATTCACCACTTTTAATGATTGGTAACAAATGCATGACGAGTTTCACTCTTCAAATGTACCCAAAGGGTTTAAAACTAAAAACTAAATAATATTTGATAACTATGCTATAATTTTCGAAGCATCACCTCGAATGTTTAGAACACAGTGCGTTTTAATATGAACTAATTATTACTAGTTCATATTATGCTATAAATTTTGAATAATAATAAGCGGTGATTTATTTATTTATTATTATTATTCTTTTTTTTTCCTTTTTTGATCTATTGGTAGAGAAAATAACTTTAACCCTCCGCATTAGGCTAATTTTTTATTTTTCCCAATCCTGAAATACGGGGCGATTTTTTAAAAATTTTCCTTATCTACAAATGTTACAATTCACATCTTCATCAGTTGTTTTAAATGAATACAAGAATTTTAATAGCTTTTACGTTTTCAAAAAGCATATAATACGGCTCCCACTACGCCAGCGGGCAGGGTTAAGAAGTGAAAAAGTTTATGTGATATTTTAATTTTCAGATGAACAAAGTTTTTAAACATTTTGTTTCGAGAAATGTTACAGAAATTTTATAATAAAACAGAAAAATATAAAAGAAAACCCACATTTAAAGAATACTATGGAATCCGCGAATCACTATCTTCATAATCAAGGTATTTTCGTGTTTGTTATTTCCACATATAACGCTGCTGTCACTCGGCAAATCCATATCTTTCATAAATGTTTATAGCTCGAAGGGGGATCAAGCAAAAGGAAAAAAAAGTTTCTTTCCTGGTCCCTCTAGTGCCATCTAGCAGCGAAAATAAGCAACAAGTGTTTTTTATTTTTTTATTATTATTATTATTACCTACTCCGGGAAATAGTGGGATCAGCATTGAAAGATGGAGGGGGGGGGGATTCCTCGCCAGCGATATTCACACGACCCGTAGTTGGAGACGAAGCTGATACTCCACTCAAATCGCGAGAGCTGTTCAAGGAGGGTTAAATCAAATTTACATAACGAAGAATCATACATTAAAGCTTAAACTTAGCAACCACTAGAAGAATCAAAAGAGTAGAAAGTTGACTGCCTTGAGCATTTCTTATAAAATTTAATTTAAATATCTTGCTTGATAATATACATATCGTTTTTTTTTTTTTTTTTTTTTCTTCCACAGAATATGAAATATGCCCTGATGAAAGATTGAGGTGCAATACAGATACAACTAAATGCAATAAAGATACAGATCCTCCTAAATGCGAATGTCTAGAGGGTTTCAAAGAAGTAGAAGATGAAGAAGGAAATGTTGACAAGGTGCGTTGCATTGGTAAGAGTGTAATCAATTGACTTCTCTATTAACTTAAAGCTAAGTTAAAATACCGATATAATACAAAATACTTTACTTTTCCCCGAGCAATATGAAAAATATCAAATAGTATAATTCACTCTATTGTAGAAAATTTTAATTTAAAATACTTTTCCTAAATGATCATGATTATATTATTGTCTTCGTTTTAAGATAATTATTGCCGAGTTATGGAAATTAAGATTAGAAATTCCACAAAAAATAGTGTAATAAATATATTTGTGTTTATAACTTTAGGAGTATCTCAATGAAATACTGTCCATTCTTATTAAGCTTGATTTCATTTGTATTGCTTACTGTAAATTAAGATTAATTTTTATCCAATTACACGATCATTAAAGTTATTTAGGCAAAAAGTGATATAAGAAACTAGTTGATTTTAGCAAGATGTATTGATATCGCCTTAGTTGACTTACATTTTATCATTATATTATGATATTAGAAATGAACTAATTTTTTCTCCATGCCATAAAAAAATGAGTGATATATTCTAAGAGAATATAAATGAAGAACTTGGTTTTTAAGGCAAAGAAAATGATTTAAAGTGGTTGTGCCTGTTGTATAGGTGACAGAATTTTTTTTTGTAACATTATCAACAATTCACTTTGAATATATAGTTATGATTTTTATTTTAAATTTTATAGGGGTGAGTAAAATAAGACAAGGAATTTTTTATTAGCCCTACCTTCTAATAAATCTGCAATAACAAAGTTAGGACCCTTTTATTTCTTCTGGCCCTGATTGTAGCCACTTTGAAAATATTACTTAATCGCTTCATTGATATGAAGCAATAATTACTGTGTGTAAGTTTAATCTTTAATGTGTTAATTTATAGATCTGATGTTAAATTCTAGTGCGTTTGAAAAATATAAAGGATTTTTTTCCACCAGGTTAAATATAGAAAATATATTTTCACATTTGTAAGATGAAGCAAAAATTACTGACGATTTGAAAAAAATGAAATTTGTGACAAAATTTGTTATCAGATGGTACATTAAACTGAATTTTCATTAAAATTAACTCCAGTGAATGATACTACTTGATGTAAACTGAGAACAAAAATAATCGTTGCCAGTGCACATATTTCAATTGGAATAGTTAGACAGACAGCGGAAAATATTGTTTTTCTCGGTTAATAGCGCCATATTTTGATAAATCTTTTTCATAAATTAACCTTGGTGAATCTGAAAACTAAAATCTCCTTTGCAAAACGCATGAGTAACCGTGCACTAGGTTGATTATTTTTATTTTTTGAGCCAGGTTACTTAGGCTTCCCTTAATATAAGTGACAAATATTTGCTACCCCTAACCTTTCTGTATATCACTACTTTTTGATGCATGATACATTAAGTGAGATATTAAATTCGGATATAAATGAAGATTACAAAACTAAATAGCTACTTAAGTGATTCATACTGAATTTTAGATTAATGTGCCTTTGAAATTGTTGTTCAAAATTAAAATAAAGTTTTAATAATGTCGAAAATACACTCTATAACAAAAAAATCGACGCACCAAGAAGGAGTTGTCTGATTGAAACAAAAATTGGTGGATAGGAAGACAATGTACAGAATAGTAAATGATTAAAATTTCAGAACAATTGAATAATTTATTGCAGAGTTACAGCAACAAGTTCAATAAGGTGTTGACCCGCCTCTAGCTTGGATACAAGCTGCCACACGGCGTGGCATAGACCGATAAAGCTCCCGAATGGTCTCTTGCGGAATTTCCTGCCAAATTCGATCCAATTGTCGAACGAGTTCATCAACATTCCGTGCCAGATGCAATCGCCCTCCCATCATATCCCAGACATGCTCGATAGGAGAGAGATCTGGTGATCTGGCAGGCCAAGGAAGAGTTTGACAAGCTTGCAGATAGTTCATAGCAACACGTGCCGCATGTGGTCTGGCATTGCCCTGCTGAAAAACCAGCCCAGGGTGCTGCAAAATGAACGGTAGCAAAACAAGTCTTAGGATGTCGTCGACGTACCGCTGTGCAGTAAGTGTACCTCTAATGACGACCAAAGGGGTCCGGCTGTCAAAGGAAATGGCATCCCAGACCATAATGCTTTGTTGAGGGCCGGTGTGGCGTGCAATAGTGAAGGCAGGATCACCCCTCTGTCCTGTGCGTCTCCAAACACGTGTTCGGTGATCGTCAGGACACAGTTGGAAGCGGGATTCATCGCTAAAGACTATACGTCCTTAGTCAGCATCATTTCAGCCTGATCGAGCCATGCACCACTGTAATCTGGCTCGGCAGTGTGCGTCGATTTTTTTTTGTTATAGAGTGTATATAATTGTGATACATTTAAATTGCAAATTATTCATCAAATTTTATCGATCTTCCTTACTTACTGAAATATTTGCGTTAAATAGTTCCGTTATTCTCAAAATCTCAATTTCCCAACGTATTTTGAACTAAAATTTTTAACTGGCTAATTCATAAAAACAATCATGTTAGAAAATGGTTTTATTTTTATTGTAAAATTTCGGGATACACACATAAAAAATTAATATATATATTTATATGTAATATCTAAATATGTGAGAATCCCAAGTACTCTTAATACGTTTAACAATTATTTGGTTCAGAATGTCAAACTAACAGCTTCAGATTCAAAAACAAAGAATGAAATGGTGAATGAATGACTGATAATGAATGGAGGACTCTCGCTTGTGAAAATAATTATTTTTGGGGAAAATTAAAATCAACACTAGAGATGGCAAGTAATGGTTTTGGACAAAGTGATGGTTTGAGTCAATACACATTAAGTGCATCGCATTTAAGTAATCGATGTGCTTTGAGCTTTGTTTTAACATTTTATTTTTATTAAAATTGTGATTTATTTTCTAGATTTTTATGAGCATTTGGAAAGCGAATCAGAACGTAATGTGAAAAATGTTAGAAATCTTTAAAAATATTTGTGAAGTCATCGTATTTTAATTTCAAACTTGTTATTATGTTTTTTTCTTTGTTTTTGAACATTTGTATCTTGTTCAGATAGCTTATTTGCCAACATAATCGCTTTTCTATATCAGGAAGAAAACTTGCATGCATGAAAATGGTGAGGAGCAAAAAATATGAAATAAGTAATTATCGAAAAATAATCTAAGTTTTTTACTACGGTAAAAATAATTATTTTGGTATTTCTTAACAAGATTTACGAAAGGGCTATATTAATAATTTTGATTTATAAAACAGAATGACAATTAATATAGTTGTCCGAATTACAGTTAAGAGCAAAAGCTGAAAGTCTGATCAAAAGTCATAAGGCAAATCAACCATACCTTCCTGTCTTGTGCTGTAGTATTTAGCAAAATTGGTACGTTTAAAAAGTATTTATTTTACTATTTTTATTCAGTGATAATATTTAAAGGTTTTTTAAACAGGTATATTAAGGGTGTAAATTATTTCAATATTTATGTTTTACATATTTTTTATATGCGTGCTGTATGCTTTAATAATATTTTTTTCTCAAAAGCAGTCTTTATATTGCATGCTTTGTATCTTATCCCTTTTCACATAAATTCAACTCATTGTATCTTTGCTTTACCTGCAACAAGAATATATAATAGTTGCAGAGATACGTTTAAAATGAAGTTTTTTATTTAATAATTTTCATGATTATATCTGTTCTTTTTGAAGCTTTTAATAAAAGGCTTTAATTTTCAAAGTAAAAATTAATAAATTAATAAAATATTCCTAATCCAAACTCCATATCAAAAAAATCATTCATAATATCATTTTTCCATTGATCAGTTTCAGTTATGTATTAAATTCTATTACAGCAACTACATATACGTGTAAGACCGGAGATTGTCCTGGAGCAAATACCCAGTGTGTCTCAACTGGAAAAACATTTAAATGTGAATGCCTTAAAGATTTTGAACCTGAAGATTTAAGCAAGAAAGATACAGCGGAATTGGCATGCAAAGGTAAAATGTAAACATGTTTTAAAAATTATTCAAATTCTTAACTATGAATTACGAAAAAGAATATTGACTATAGTTCCATGCAATACTTTATGCATTTGTTTGATACATCTATAAAACCTACACGTTCAAGCAGAACTAAATGATAAAGAGTAATACAGTTGACACTGAATACTTTTTGTAATTATAGTAATACTAGTACAGGTAACGTTGTAATTAGTTAGAAAAAGAAAAAAGAATACTGTGGTGAGACAAAAGAATGAGTAATTGTTGTTGTAATAATGTGTCAAATCCTTAGACTATCATTTATATCATTTTTCCATTGACCAGTTTCAGTTATGTATTAAATTCTATTACAGCAACTACATATACGTGTAAGACCGGATATTGTCCTGGAGCAAATACCCGGTGTGTCTCAACTGGAAAAACATTTAAATGTGAATGCCTTAAAGATTTTGAACCTGAAGATTTAAGCAAGAAAGATACAGCGGAATTGGCATGCAAAGGTAAAATGTAAACATGTTTTAAAAATTATTCAAATTCTTAACTATGAATTACGAAAAAGAATATTGACTATAGTTCCATGCAATACTTTATGCATTTGTTTGATACATCTATAAAACCTACACGTTCAAGCAGAACTAAATGATAAAGAGTAATACAGTTGACACTGAATACTTTTTGTAATTATAGTAATACTAGTACAGGTAACGTTGTAATTAGTTAGAAAAAGAAAAAAGAATACTGTGGTGAGACAAAAGAATGAGTAATTGTTGTTGTAATAATGTGTCAAATCCTTAGACTATCATTTATATCATTTTTCCATTGACCAGTTTCAGTTATGTATTAAATTCTATTACAGCAACTACATATACGTGTAAGACCGGAGATTGTCCTGGAGCAAATACCCGGTGTGTCTCAACTGGAAAAACATTTAAATGTGAATGCCTTAAAGATTTTGAACCTGAAGATTTAAGCAAGAAAGATACAGCGGAATTGGCATGCAAAGGTAAAATGTAAACATGTTTTAAAAATTATTCAAATTCTTAACTATGAATTACGAAAAAGAATATTGACTATAGTTCCATGCAATACTTTATGCATTTGTTTGATACATCTATAAAACCTACACGTTCAAGCAGAACTAAATGATAAAGAGTAATACAGTTGACACTGAATACTTTTTGTAATTATAGTAATACTAGTACAGGTAACGTTGTAATTAGTTAGAAATAGAAAAAAGAATACTGTGGTGAGACAAAAGAATGAGTAATTGTTGTTGTAATAATGTGTCAAATCCTTAGACTATCATTTATATCATTTTTCCATTGACCAGTTTCAGTTATGTATTAAATTCTATTACAGCAACTACATATACGTGTAAGACCGGAGATTGTCCTGGAGCAAATACCCAGTGTGTCTCAACTGGAAAAACATTTAAATGTGAATGCCTTAAAGATTTTGAACCTGAAGATTTAAGCAAGAAAGATACAGCGGAATTGGCATGCAAAGGTAAAATGTAAACATGTTTTAAAAATTATTCAAATTCTTAACTATGAATTACGAAAAAGAATATTGACTATAGTTCCATGCAATACTTTATGCATTTGTTTGATACATCTATAAAACCTACACGTTCAAGCAGAACTAAATGATAAAGAGTAATACAGTTGACACTGAATACTTTTTGTAATTATAGTAATACTAGTACAGGTAACGTTGTAATTAGTTAGAAATAGAAAAAAGAATATTGTGGTGAGACAAAAGAATGAGTAATTGTTGTTGTAATAATGTGTCAAATCCTTAGACTATCATTTATATCATTTTTCCATTGACCAGTTTCAGTTATGTATTAAATTCTATTACAGCAACTACATATACGTGTAAGACCGGAGATTGTCCTGGAGCAAATACCCAGTGTGTCTCAACTGGAAAAACATTTAAATGTGAATGCCTTAAAGATTTTGAACCTGAAGATTTAAGCAAGAAAGATACAGCGGAATTGGCATGCAAAGGTAAAATATAAACATGTTTTAAAAATTATTCAAATTCTTAACTATGAATTACGAAAAAGAATATTGACTATAGTTCCATGCAATACTTTATGCATTTGTTTGATACATCTATAAAACCTACACGTTCAAGCAGAACTAAATGATAAAGAGTAATACAGTTGACACTGAATAATTTTTGTAATTATAGTAATACTAGTACAGGTAACGTTGTAATTAGTTAGAAAAAGAAAAAAGAATACTGTGGTGAGACAAAAGAATGAGTAATTGTTGTTGTAATAATGTGTCAAATCCTTAGACTATCATTTATATCATTTTTCCATTGACCAGTTTCAGTTATGTATTAAATTCTATTACAGCAACTACATATACGTGTAAGACCGGAGATTGTCCTGGAGCAAATACCCGGTGTGTCTCAACTGGAAAAACATTTAAATGTGAATGCCTTAAAGATTTTGAACCTGAAGATTTAAGCAAGAAAGATACAGCGGAATTGGCATGCAAAGGTAAAATGTAAACATGTTTTAAAAATTATTCCAATTCTTAACTATGAATTACGAAAAAGAATATTGACTATAGTTCCATGTAAGGGGCCGGGATAGCCAGGTCGGTAGGACACTGAGCTCATGTCCAAGAGGTTGTGGGTTTGATCCTCGCCGGCCGAAGACTCCCCGTGTAGTAAATGGTGACTGATGCACGTTAAATCTGTCGAGTCTCAAAGTCCTCCATGTTCCCATTACAAATCAATTCCTCTGGGGGTACTGATCCAGGAGTTTCCTTGTCTTTTGGATTGGTTCAAAATTACAAGGCTACGGAGTTGACCATTAGTAGTCGTAAACCTATGAAATTGGGTCGGCTGTTCAACGACGGTTATAAAATAAAAAATAAAATAAAATAGTTCCATGCAATACTTTATGCATTTGTTTTATACAATTATAAAACCTACACGTTCAAGCAGAACTAAATGATAAAGAGTGTATACAGTTGACACTGAATACTTTTTTGTAATTATAGTAATACTTCTACAGTTAACGTTGTAATTAGTTAGAAATAGAAAAAAGAATACAGTGGTGAGACAAAAGAATGATTTATTGTTGTTGTAATAATGTGTCAAATCCTTAGACTATCATTTATATCATTTTTCCATTGACCAGTTTCAGTTATGTATTAAATTCCATTACAGCAACTACATATACGTGTAAAACCGGAGATTGTCCTGGAGCAAATACCCAGTGTGTCTCAGCTGGAAAAACATTTAAATGTGAATGCCTTAAAGACTTTGAACCTGAAGATTTAAGCAAGAAAGATACAGTGGGATTGGCATGCAAAGGTAAAATGTAAACATGTTTTAAAAAATTATTCAAATTCTTAACTATGAATTACGAAAAAGAATAGTGACTATAGTTCCATGAAATACTTTATGCATTTGTTTGATACATCTATTAAACTTACACGTTCAAGCAGAGATGAATCATAAAAGAGTAATACAGTTGACACTGTCTATTGTTTATAATTATAGAAATACTATAACAGGTAACGTTGTAATTAATGAGAAATAAAAAAAAATGCATACAGTGGTAATACAAAAGAATGGGTTATTGTTGTTGTAACAATGTGTCAATTCCTTAGACCATCATTTATATAACTTTACCTTTGACCAGTTTCAGTTATGTATTAAATTCTACTAGGAGGCTTCGCCCCCTGCTTACTGGCGCTCACCTACCCCCGAAACTGCTTTCGCAGTTCATTTCGGATTGCTTCGCAATCCAATGCTCTCTTTGCTCGCTCATTGTATACGTTCTTAACGTCTAGCTTTTGTATACTTTTTTGAATACTGAAGTTCCGAAAACTTTTCACTGTAGAAAATTCTAAACCTGTACATTTCAATATTAATTTGAAATGGCAATTGTTAATTTGGGCATTTGGCGATACAACACTTAGGTATCGTAATTTTGATTTATGTTGCTAAGTTAACTTTCAAAAAAAATTCTATGGCTGGCAACAGCATTTTTATTTTTTAAGTTGTTTATTTTTATTTTTGCCGCAGCTGAATTGAGCAACCTGATAATGCTCACTCTGGTTATTGTTTCCGTTTTTAAAAGCGCTATATGTTGAGCCACCTCAGCTAGATTTGGTATGTGACATTTTTAGATGCAATCATTGGTCGATTTTCTAACGTTGCCATTCCGGAAATTGTAATGAGGTTTTTTTTTGGTGCCGTGTAAGAGAAATATATATATAGATTACAGCAACTACATATACGTGTAAAACCGGAGATAGTCTAGGAGCAAATACCCAGTGTGTCTCAATCGGAAAAACATTTAAATGTGAATGCCCTAAAGACTTCGAAACTGAAGATTTAAGAAAGAAAGATACAGCGGAAATGGCATGCAAAGGTAAAATGTAAATACGTTTTAAATAATTATTCAAATTTTTAACTATGAATTACGAAAAAGAATAGTGACTATAGTTCCATGAAATACTTTATGCATTTGTTTGATACATCTATAAAACTTACACGTTCAAGCAGAGATGAATCATAAAAGAGTAATACAGTTGACACTGTCTATTGTTTATAATTATAGAATTACTATAACAGGTAACGTTGTAATTAATGAGAAATAAAAAAAATGCATACAGTGGTGATAAAAAAGAATGGGTTACTGTTGTTGTAACAATGTGTCAATTCCTTAGACCATCATTTATATAACTTTACCATTGACCAGTTTCAGTTATGTATTAAATTCTACTAGGAGGCTTTGCCCCCTGCTCACTGGCGCTCACCAACCCCCGAAACTGCTTTCGCAGTTCATTTCGGATTGCTTCGCAATCCAATGCTCTCTTTGCTCGCTCATTGTATACGTTCTTAACGTCTAGCTTTTGTATACTTTTTTGAATACTGAAGTTCCGAAAACTTTTCACTGTAGAAAATTCTAAACCTGTACATTTCAATATTAATTTGAAATGGCAATTGTTAATTTGGGCATTTGGCGATACAACACTTATGTATCGTAATTTTGATTGATGTTGCTATGTTAACTTTCAAAAAAAATTCTATGGCTGGCAACAGCATTTTTATTTTTCAAGTTGTTTATTTTTATTTTTGCCGCAGCTGAATTGAGCAACCTGATAATGCTCACTCTGGTTATTGTTTCCGTTTTTAAAAGCGCTATATGTTGAGCCACCTCAGCTAGATTTGGTATGTGACATTTTTAGATGCAATCATTAGTCGATTTTCTAACGTTGCCATTCCGGAAGTTGTAATGAGGTTTTCTTTTGGTGCCGTGTAAGAGAAATATATATATAGATTACAGCAACTACATATACGTGTAAAACCGGAGATTGTCCAGGAGCAAATACCCAGTGTGTCTCAATCGGAAAAACATTTAAATGTGAATGCCCTGAAGACTTCGAAACTGAAGATTTAAGCAAGAAAGATACAGCGGAAATGGCATGCAAAGGTAAAATGTAAACACGTTTTAAATAATTATTCAAATTCGTAACTATGAATTACGAAAAATAATATTGACTATAGTTTCATGCAATACTTTATGCATATGTTTGATACATCTATAAAACTTATACGTTCAAGCAGAGATAAATGTTACAAGAATAATACAGTTGACACTGAATATTTTTTGTAATTATAGTATTACTGTATATATTTCGGTGAAGGGAATGTAAGACGTCAAATGAAACAATATGGCAATGAAACATCCTCTTTAATAGTCAAAGATACCAAAACCATCAAAAAACTAACAAACTCCAATTAACTGATTATTGATTAACATTTAAAAGTTGTTATAAAAATCAATTAAAAACTTTAACTTTCGATTGTAAACATCTCAAACTGCAGGTGGGCGTCACCGGGTAGAAGCGTAATATCGGGACGAAGTCTCGGACGCTGCACAGCAACCCTGCTGAAGGCAAACTGTCATATGCTCCTCAAATTTTCAAATTTAGCAAAAGTTGCCAAGATAACGGAAGGGAATAAGAAGCCGTACCAAAAAGGGAAAATGAAACAAAATCAATTATATTTGTTTTGACCTAAATATTATTGAATTTGATTATACTAGCCACCTTAGAAAGACCAATCTGGTAACATCTGGTAAGCTTATCCAATCTGGTAAGTTTATCTGGTGCAACATACAAATTTCAATAATAACCAAGTTGAATGCAAAGCACAACTCTTTTTAAATATTCTAATTCTTCAAACTCGTCCTTCAATCCTAATTTCTTGATTAAATATTAACATTATATTAATGAAATTTTTTTACCGTTGACCTGTTTTCTGTGGTTTCGGCCGTCTGAAAGTACTTAGATTTTATTTTTAACAAATTTCAGAAGCAACTCACGAAATAGTGAAAGTTCTTTATGTATTGAATTTTGGTAATAATTTAAAATCTGTTCGGCAGCCATTAAATTACACAAACATAAGCCCCCGTAAGTATGAGTACAGGAATTTTCAGCAGCATAATAGGCTGCAAATTATTAAAATTAATTCCATTTCTGCGCATAGTACCGTTTATGCTTAAAGTTTACACAACTATTTTAGAAAGGATTAGAAATAAATCAAGACAATCACTTTATAACTAAGTTTTTATTTCTATAAAAATTCAAAATGAACAAAAATAAACACTTAGGTCGTAACAAAATTTTTTAAGGCTTCTTAAATTTTGACAAATTAACCTAAACAAAATGAATAACAACTACAGTGTTGCCAATAGATAGAGAAATACCTGAGATCACGGTGCCATTCAAAAGAAATATCTATGGATAAGTAAATATTTAAGCTTATTCTTCTTTGTATCCCTAGCCAGTAGCTAATTTTTATCAAGAATATTTTGTCCCAATCACTGTGGTTAAGAAAATAATTACTGCAAGCGTTTCTAATATCAGTTAAAGGAAGCGTGTTAATGGGTTATTTCCACGCATTTAAATACTTGAGATTTTTCAAGTCACGGAACTAACTCAATTTTAACTACGCAAGCTAACAAAAAGAAACGTTAATACACTGATATCATAAATTTCCTTAAACGTAAAATGTTCAATTTTTTACGAAGCTAAAATTATTAAAAAATTAGCGATCGATAAAAAGCATTAATAATTACAAGTCGTACACCAAGTAAAAATAAAATTACACGTACCATTCTACAAAATAAGAAAACATGTACACACGTTTTATTTTTTTCAATAATGGGAAAATGTATATATATATATATATATACATTTTATATATATATATATATATATATATATATATATATATATATATATATATATATATATATATATATATATTATATTATATATATATATATATATATATATATATTATATTATATATATATATATATATATATATATATATATATATATATATATATATATATATATATATATATATATATATATATATATATATATATATATATATAATATATATATATATATATATATATATATCCAGGAGCATATGCACAGTGCGTCCCAATATGAAAAACATTTAAATGTGAATGTCTTAGAGATTTTGAACCTGAAGATGTCAGCAAGAAAGATACGAGAGAGTTGTCATGCAAAGGTAAAATATAAACATCTTTTAAAAATTTATTCATATACTAAATTTTAAATTACAGAAAAGAAGATTGGCTATAAATAAATCTAATGCAATATGCATATGTACAATGTGCAATAAATTTGCTTCAACAAACGGTGAAAAACGATATAATAGAAAAATACTGTAGACACCAAATATTATTTTTACTTTAGCATTACTACTGCATATAACGCTATAAGCAATTAAGAAGCACAAATTAAAAACATTAGTGAAGCAAGCGAATAAGTTATAGTCGTTGCAGTAATGCTTTAATTTCCTTAACAATCATTTTTTTTTCCATTGACCTGTTTCAGTTATGTATTAAACTCTATTTCAGCAATTACATACACCTGCAAAAACGGTGATTGTCCAGGAGCGAATACACAGTGTGTCCCAAGCGGATTAACATATAAATGTGAATGCCTTAGAGACTTTGAACCTGAAGATGTCAGCAAGAAAGATATGAGAGAGTTGTCATGCAAAGGTAAAATATAAACATCTTTTAAAAATTTATTCATATACTAAATTTTAAATTACAGAAAAGAAGATTGGCTATAAATAAATCTAATGCAATATGCATATGTACAATGTGCAATAAATTTGCTTCAACAAACGGTGAAAAACGATATAATAGAAAAATACTGTAGACACCAAATATTATTTTTACTTTAGCATTACTACTGCATATAACGCTATAAGCAATGAAGAAGCACAAATTAAAAACATTAGTGAAGCAAGCGAATAAGTTATAGTCGTTGCAGTAATGCTTTAATTTCCTTAACAATCATTTTTTTTTTCCATTGACCTGTTTCAGTTATGTATTAAACTCTATTTCAGCAATTACATACACCTGCAAAAACGGTGATTGTCCAGGAGCGAATACACAGTGTGTCCCAAGCGGATTAACATATAAATGTGAATGCCTTAGAGACTTTGAACCTGAAGATGTCAGCAAGAAAGATATGAGAGAGTTGTCATGCAAAGGTAAAATATAAACATCTTTTAAAAATTTATTCATATACTAAATTTTAAATTACAGAAAAGAAGATTGGCTATAAATAAATCTAATGCAATATGCATATGTACAATGTGCAATAAATTTGCTTCAACAAACGGTGAAAAACGATATAATAGAAAAATACTGTAGACACCAAATATTATTTTTACTTTAGCATTACTACTGCATATAACGCTATAAGCAATGAAGAAGCACAAATTAAAAACATTAGTGAAGCAAGCGAATAAGTTATAGTCGTTGCAGTAATGCTTTAATTTCCTTAACAATCATTTTTTTTTTCCATTGACCTGTTTCAGTTATGTATTAAACTCTATTTCAGCAATTACATACACCTGCAAAAACGGTGATTGTCCAGGAGCGAATACACAGTGTGTCCCAAGCGGATTAACATATAAATGTGAATGCCTTAGAGACTTTGAACCTGAAGATGTCAGCAAGAAAGATATGAGAGAGTTGTCATGCAAAGGTAAAATATAAACATCTTTTAAAAATTTATTCATATACTAAATTTTAAATTACAGAAAAGAAGATTGGCTATAAATAAATCTAATGCAATATGCATATGTACAATGTGCAATAAATTTGCTTCAACAAACGGTGAAAAACGATATAATAGAAAAATACTATAGACACCAAATATTATTTTTGTTTTAGCATTACTACTTCATATAACGCTATAAGCAATGAAGAAGCACAAATTAAAAACATTATAAGTGAGGCAAGCGAATAAGTTATAGTCGTTGCAATAATGCTTTAATTTCTTTAACAATCATTTATTTATTTTTTTTTCCATTGACCAGTTTCAGTTATGTGTTAAATTCTATTACAGCAATTACATACACCTGCAAAAACAGTGATTGTCCAGGAGCGAATACACAGTGTGTCCCAAGCGGATTAACATATAAATGTGAATGCCTTAGAGACTTTGAACCTGAAGATGTCAGCAAGAAAGATACGAGAGAGTTGTCATGCAAAGGTAAAATATAAACATCTTTTAAAAATTTCTTCGTATACTAAATTTTAAATTAGAGAAAAGAAGATTGGCTATAAATGAAATTAATGCAATATGCATATGTACTTGCATATAAAATTTGTTTGTACAAAAAATGAAAAATGATATAAGAGCGGAATACTGTTGGTACCGAACGCGGATTACAAAATGTCTTTCACGAAGGTGAATTTCTCCCAATATTTGATCCAGATATTCCCTTGTCCTCTGGATTGGGATAAAAATTACGAAGGCTGCGAATTTGAACACTGGTAGTCGTAAATTCAAAATCGGATTTTCTGATCTACCCTGATTATAAATTGAAATACTATCTTATGGAGCCCAGAAAAAATTATTTATGATTCTTCTGATTGTAGCCTAAGTGAACTTCAAAAGCATTATTTAGAACCTGGGGACGGAGTTTTCCTTCCAAAAAGTTAATTCAATGAATGTATGTGCTATCAGTTGTGCTGAAAAGCTGTAAGAAAATAGATAAAAGTTTAAAAAAATTTAAAGAATGACTGAGGATTACATTAATTTGCACATTTGCTTGCTTTATGTGCATACCTACAATATATGCATGTGATTAATTTACTTATAGAATTTAACGATACAGAGCCTTTTTTTTCTTCAAAATTGTGAAATATGTTTAACGGAAATATTGGCTTTATGATCTAATTAACATTTATTCGAAATGTCATTCGGATACGAGTAATAGAACTGGAGTCAGTCTAATTGATTTAATAGCTTGTTTAGTTTAATTAGATTTAAACGCTTGCCCAGTGTATTTGAAGTAAAAGGAAATTTAACAATTAGAATTTATAAATGATTCATTTTTGTAAAATAAAATTTTGTAATAATGTTAATGTTTTTTTCATCTAAAATTTTGAAGAAAATGATAAATGTGACTGTGGAGTACGTTCTACTGCGTGCAAGAGGGATGAGGACGGAAAATTAATTTGTGATTGTTTTGATGGTTATGCACAGTACAGAGACATTTGTTTAGGTAACATCTTTACTTTAGAAGTGATTCAATTTGTGTAATATATGCAGAAAATTTTGAAAAAAAATAATTTCGAAAGTAAAAATCTTTAGAAATTAATTATATTTTTATAACTGAATGCCTGTGCTTCATATAGAGTGGGAAAAAATGAAAATAATTAATAAGTTAGAATAGACAATATGCTATAAAATTTTTATCAAAACTAAAATATCTATGCCAAAGCTGTTAATAAACTAAAATTATTCATCTATAATTTATTATAATAGTTAGTCCTTCCCGATAGCTTTACGTTATTAGATTAGGCAAATCATGTTTTTAGTAGTACACGTCATCAAAAGAAATATGAACTTTGTTCAATATCATTTTGTATAAAGCCTTTTCTTGACGTCAACTCAGGAACGTCAGAATTAAACAAAATCAAGCAATTTTCTTCTTTACTTACTCTTTTCGAAAGAGTTAACAACCTCTTTCCACTGTGTCTATATTAAAACTGCATATTACTGATACAGTTTGATAAAGTATCAAACATACTATTATACTATGTACCTATATTAGTATATTTTGCATCAGATCACGTTACAAATATTACCTATTACCAAAATTTATTTAATGGTATTTTGCTTTCAATGCAGGGTATGAACAACTGTGACTGTAGTGTAGGTCTCGCAACAAACTTTCATGCTACTTACAAGGTTGCTGATCATATCTGGGGTTAATAAATCTTACTCGTATGAGGCAGTTTCATTTAGGAAGTTTTTAATCCTTTGTGGGTGTGGAGAGCTTCAAATTCTCAGCAATACATCTCATATATATTGTCCATGACATACATATAATTGGCCACAATATATAATCGATATATAATTGGCCACACCAGTCTCTGAATATCTTAGATTGCAAGGTATTCCTTTATCAGCACCACTACGATGTGGTCACTTTTTGTCTTCCACAAAATTAAACTACGAACCGAACTGAACCTCTGAAAAATTTTGTATAGGACTCACACTACATCTCAGAGAAGTCAGAATATAAGCTTGAAAAACGTGCAGAGCTGTTAACAATTTTGCTGACCCACATCATTACAACTCAACTTCGGTAGTGACCCAACTTTCATGACGCTGTACAGTTGTACCGGGTCCCACAGAGAAACCTCTGGAACAAGATAGTTGTTCAACCTTTATTGGGGCTCATCAGTAAAGAAAATAAAATCCAACTGCTGTTTTCCAGGTTGATGTTACCGACACCAATTTAGACGGACTCTTTCCTGTGATCTGGAAAGTAAAAAAAAAACTTCTATCTTCGTGTATAGCTGAGATCTTAGAGCTTTTGTAAGATATTTAAGTGGTGCTGTTAGCCCCCACTTCATTTTTATGAACTAAAACCTGCGAGTTTACAAGGCAGTGTAGGAATAAAAACACCTTAAAGTTAAAAACATTTAGAGTGGCTAGCCATTTCTTAAGAATTAAAACTCGCAGCTTATGCCTGCTGGCAGAGTCTACAACTTGCACTCCAACCTCAGTGTTAGAAAAAAACTTATTTAAGGAAGATGGATTTATTTTCTCACTCAAGACTTTATATGCAGCATTATAAATAGCGGAATGGTTCTTTGTAAGGACTGTAGACGGTTATACCCCAATATTAAACCCATCACAAGTTTCATTTTGCTGCATTATTTTGTGACTATTTTGGTGTGATGCTCTTCAGATTATTATTGTGAAATCATGAAGTTAACTTTTTTTATAGTCGTTTCTGTCATAGTATGTTGCATACTCATATCCAATTTAACTTCCTTTATTTCACTTTTTCTTCACCTATTCTCAAACATGTATTTGATCCTTTATTCCTTGTTGGCCAGTGTCGCTTTGATTTTGCCAATACTTGTTTAGTTCTGGAATTGTTTTAAGAATTTTCAATAAGAGATCACTGAGCGTTTATTTTTTACAAGTTGCAAGAAAATAAATCGTTATAAACGTAATCTAAAACTTTTTGCTTGTTTAAGAAGTCTAATAAGGATTTTTTGAATCGAAGAGTACAAACAAAAGTTAAAAACATATTTTTACTTTTTTTAATTAAAAAAGTCATAGATCTTATAAAAATTTGCCATTTTCTGTTATTTTAATGCTAGCTGAATTCTTTGCGGGATGAAAAGGAAAATGGAAATCATGCACAAAACTGGAAAACATCTGCCGATATAATATATCATGTTAAAATAATTCCGATTTCATTTATTTATTATAATTTGTTTCTCTTTTCCTTGTGGTTTTGCTCTATAAGATAAAGGAAAACTCGTTTTTATTAGTTGATCTCATAAAGTTAAAGAGCAACTGTATTCATTTGGCATAATGTAGTGGCTCGAAGCCAATTCATGATAGTCAAAATTTACCACTATTAAGCCATTTTCCACGAAACTTTCGAGGGGTTGTAAAAATTGCACAAGTGTTATTTTTGGCAATTTTTTTACATTTTTCTTAAACGAACTAAAATCACTTTTCCATTACTTTTGCTTTTCAGTGCTAAACTGATTTTTTAATTTGTTTGGCACTTATCACCAAAATTAACTAAGTATCATTGGTGTCAACTATATTAAGGTGATTTTTTACGTCTATCGTAAACGGATCACTACCATTTATTCCTTTATCAATTTTTCTTTTCGGTTGGTACCTCTTTTTCAATTACCAATTTATTTTAAATTATTTATATTTATAAAAACAAATTTCAAAAGCTTAACTGTGAACAAAATGTGCACGAGTTTTCAAATTGCTTTAGAAATATTAATTTAGGTACCTGCTACCACATGGTGCATGTTACCACGTTCAAATTTATCATTTAATTTATTTACTGCAGCGAATGCTTAGTCATTAAAGAACGTGCGATCATGATCCTATAAGCAAGCAAATATCAATGATGTCATTGTTAGAATATTAAAAAAAAACTAGTTAAATTTAAAAATATTTAAATTTAAAACAACAGCAAATACTTAACAAACCAGTAACTACCATTTTTCTAATCTCTATCTCATACAATCTAATTGTTCATAATCTAATTTCAATGTTGGAAAAATAGTTGAAAACTCATTAAGCGATATTAAACCAATGATCATGGTAAAAATTAAGAAATTTCAGAAAATTCAGATTGTGCAAAATACTCCGATTTTTTCTGGATACCAAATTTATTTTGACAATATGATAAAAAAAACATGATACGTATATGCATTGACATATTCTCTTTCATTTATGTTTTAGATTGTTATTGTGGTCAACATAGCTTATCTTGCTCATTTGATGATGTAGGAAACAAAAAATGCCTGTGTATTGCAGGTTACGCCCAAAGAAACATATCATGTGCAGGTAAAATTTTCAAGACAAGGTATTAAAAGTTATGTCCAAGGTCATAAGCACTAAGTCTATTTTTTCAAACACTTTTAAAAGAAAACAATATATATCTTAAAAACTTGTTGACAATAGAATTTGCAAAAGTTATCTTTTGACAGATTACGGCATTTTTTTTTTTTACTCTGAAATTATTAAAATATCCTGGATCAGTTTTATAAAACATCAATTTGTTGTGTTTATTTTGTTTTGGATGTACAATGATTTGAATTTATAATTTTACTATAAACTATAATAACTATACTATTTTATAGCTGTACAATAACTATATTATTTTATAGGTATACTATAATTTTATTTTATAACCGTTGTTAAACAGCCGATGCAATTTTTTGAGTTTAGGACTACTAATGTTCAACTACGTAGCCATGTAACTTCGAACGCAATCCAGAAGACAAGGAAACACGTGTATCAACTATTGGGAGAAATTTGCCTTCGTGGAGGACTTATTGATGGAACTAACCCGCATCTGCGTTACATAGAGAGGAATAACATGGGGGCCTCCCACGGTTAGCCAGACTGCAAGGGGACTCTAACCCATGATCCGTCTACCACTGAGGATATTTCACATCAGCACTCTGATCGGTGCGAGCCGGGTGTGCGATTCGTAACTACTAGCCATCGCTGGGATTCGAACCCGGTTCACTTCATGGGAAGGTGAACGCTCTATCCCCTGAGCCACCACGGTTTCCAAACTATAAGTATAATATTTATATGATAAATGACAGTTGAACATTTTTTTAGAATAAGTTTTCTATTGCATTTAGTGCAATTTTATACTGTTATGACAAAAAGCAAATGTTGTTACTAATTCAATATAATTGATTTTGTTATCAATTAATAATACGCATAGTAAGTAAAAATTAAATCCCACGCATTTAATTAAAAAATTATTCAATAACATTATATTCCTGCAATCTGCATGGTGAAAAAATATAGAAACAGTGAAATAAGTCGCAAAATATGCATTAGACTGAAAACTATTAATACGCTAAAAATAAAATATAAATATAAAATATAAATATAAAATATAAATATAAAATATAAATATAAAATATAAATATAAAATATAAATATAAAATATAAATATAAAATATAAATATAAAATATAAATATAAAATATAAATATAAAATATAAATATAAAATATAAATCCCAGAGATGACTGATCGATACGAAATCCGTTCCAAGCTTGCACCGACCACAATGCTGACGAAAAAGGATTTTTAGTGTTAGACGGATAATAGGATGGAATATACTTGCCGTTGGGCTGTCATGGTTTTCCTTTCCATGTAACGCAAATGCAGGTTAGTTTTTTAAAAATGACTTCTGTGAAAAATAGTTTGTCAAAATGCTCGATTCATGAGTTCACACATCTTCTGGGTTAGATTCAAAATCTCATAGCTACGGAGCTGAACATTGAAACTCAAAACTTAGAAAACTGTTCGATTATAAATTATATTATGAAACAACGGATCGCAGTATTATGATTCTCACATGGAGCTATAATTGCAAAATGAAGCACAGATTGTTTGAAATGAAGAATGCATGTCAGACTATAAGAAAAAAATAAGGACATTAATTTTTTATTTTAAAAAAGCCTATCTAAAGCACAAAGATCGACAAAGAAAAAAGGATATAGAATTGTTAAATAAGGAAACTATTTAATTTATTTTCCCAAGTTTAAAAATTAGTTTCAACACTAATTAACAGATAACGCTGATAAATGGAAGAAAATATATATATAACTCTTTTTATGCTGCATCTCAAAAAATTTCATTTTTTTTTTTTTTTTTAAACATCTTGTTTAGTTAATTTTGTCGTCAGACAGCACAACAATTTCGTTTTGTTCTTAAATGCTTTCTGAACCTGTCTTGCAAAGGAAACTAAAAATACCCTCAGTTAAAGTGCCTAACATTTGAGCAGGGCTATCATTTTTAACTATGCATACACTCAATCTTGCTCTAAAAAACTATCTAGCTTACCTCATTTTTAAAATCGCCAATTTAGCAAGATTTTTTCAATCTGATAAAAATTATCAAAATCAATATGAATAACTCTCAATTATTGCAAACTTCTCTGAGCCCAGATAATGCAGTGTTGGAGTAACTTTTTAAACATTAAAAAATAAGACAAACGCATTTCATTTTCATAAAATTTGGTTTTTCTTCATATTTTTTCATGTTTCGTTTTGGGCCATTTTCAGAAGTAACGTAAAATGCATTTGCCAAAAGTAGGATAAAATTGCCCTATTCATAAATAACTGTTTCAAACCCAAAGCAGTTATAAAAATAGCAAATTATTTGCAAAAAAAGCGTTATTTCGTGTAACTAAAGAGCCTTTGAAAAACAGCCCGAATATATTTATTCCTAATTGGGAACGCGCAACTCGATAAGAAGTGATTATGCGTATTCATGTGATTTAAATCTGACTCTATGGGATACCTGTAAGCGACATCAGGTGTGTGTGTCGAACCTGTTTGGCTTCCGAATTGACGAATGCTATGGAGACGTCGCTGGCAGGTATTCAATTGCAAGTTTTGGGACTCCCAACGTCCAATTAATCAGAATTTATCAGTATTTGTTTTTGTTTATTAATTATTCTAACTTCGAAATATTTTCTAATAACGTGACTTTCTTTCTTTTGACAGTGATGTGCAAAAGTAATAGTGATTGCTTAAATGGCGGCATTTGCAGATACGACAGAAATGGTTACTTTTGCAGTTGTAAGGAGCATTACAAAGGAGACAGATGCGAAACAAATGATGTCTGCGATTCAATGATAGAAACATGTGATGCAATTGGAGCTGTGTGCACTTACAATGAATTGCTGCAAAAAGGATTTTGTGAATGTCCTCCTAGCAGAACATTCAACAGAAAACGGAGAATTTGTGAAGGTAAATAACTTGCTTGCCGATTTTACCATAATTAGTAAACATCTTGGAAACGAGGAAACCATTAGAGACTCGTTTCTCTTTCCTTTATTTTTCTACAGCTGGACTCTTTTATAGTACAGTGGGACTCTTAGTCTGACTGATTTCGAAATTAAAAATATCGGAAACCAAGGATGATAGAGGGAGACGTGGATATGAAACAAACGGTGTGTCGACTTTGAAAGCTGTAAAACTCATGCGCAGAAATTTTGTGACTTAATAACAGAAATTGGAAAAAGATGGCTGTACAGTGTTCTTGAATCGAATATAAATGCTGCAAGATTGTAAACTTGCCTGCGATAATCCTGTATCAGAAACCGGCACTACTTAATAGAATGTGCATTTTAAACCTAATAATTCAAATACGACTACCTGCTTTTACTTTTTAAACCTGATCACTTTGATCACCGGTGGCTTTCAGCACCATCTGTTGGCAATTTTTTATAAAATAGATTTTTTATTTACTGAAAATTCATAATAATTCTTATAAATTTTTTGTAAATAAATTGAAAACTTTCTGTTCATTTTCTTACAAATTTCACAATAAATATACCATTTATTTCAGTAATCTATATCTCATTGTTTCCGAAATTCTTAATTTTGAAATCAGTCATTCCTCCGATGCTATTTTTTTTTCTTTCTATATTAACTACATAGCTGATAACGCATGCTTTTTGATAAATTTTATCCCGGTAGCAAAACTAGATCGACATGGTGGCAGGACCAGCAGATTTATTTTCTCCTTTTATACAAAAAAGAAAACAAGCATTGAAGAAAACAAATTGCCGACAAATTTAAGTTATATATGAAACAAAAATTTTAAAAATACCTCCTTTGTATCAACAGCTTGCCTTTCATCTTCATAGGTTAAGTTTCACTCTTTTCCATTTAAATTTTAGTTAACGAATCTTAAATATTTTCTTTAAGTATTACAGTAATTTATGGTAAATAGCAGTATTCGATATTTCTGCCTTCTAAAACTTGTAAACCTACTTAGTACATCATTTGTACATAAGTGTTTAAGCACATGTTCTGCACATAAATTTCAGAAATATTCCTTACTGTTGCAGATTTTATTAAAGGTTTGTGCATCTGGGCTGCTTATTAGTTTACGAAATGCGAAACAAATCTATAAGAAATATAATATTCATCAAATAAAATACTTTTTTTTTACTGGAATACAGAAATATAAAAAAGGTGTAGTAGCATAGAATTTCTTCAGAAATCAAAATTTTCAGTATAAATAAAGACGTAAAGGTTCAAGATCTAATTTTTGTAACGTTTCTAAATTGTAACATCTGTTTTGGTTATTTATCGTTTTTACTAAAAATGATGAATGAAATATCTAATACGCAACGTGATTTCGGTGGAGACAATAAACTGTTTCTTTTTAAATGTTTACTCGCCTCATAACATGCCTCATAAGTATAAGTAAAAAGATCTCCGAAGCCATGAAAGAAGTTCAACCGGCTACACTACATAACGAGTTTACTTTATGTATGTGTGAGAAAGAGAAAACCTTATCGAAAGTTTCAGAAATAGTTTTATTTATATTCAGAGCAAAGGAGATGCTTTTATGAACAAAGTATTAATGTTTTGGCTTCAAGCTCGGTTTAAAGTTAACTTAGTTACATCACAAATGGAAGTTGTCCATTTCTGGTCGTTGTTGTCCATTTCACACTAGTTGTCCATTTTTGGTTTCATTTTCATGTCTGAAAGCCAAGAGTTTGAAAGCAACTACCCATTTTCTAGATTCATTATTAGAAAATGTACATTTTGAATCTTACAACGTATACATTTTTAAATTACTATTACTGAAAGCATTGAATTGGTCTACCTGTTGGTTATTTTTTTAAAGAAGAATGCATGCAAAAGTTTTGGTAGTATACTGCTTGTAATTTAAATTACTAAATTTTTTTTCTTGTAAATTCAAAATAACTTAATTCACTAGTTCAGCTCAAGTTTATTTAAATGTTTTAAGTTGTTTCATATTGAAATAAAAAAACTATTTACTTTTATTAGATATTTGCAAACCGGGAATTTGTGTGCATGGAAAATGTGAAGTGGTGGATTATCACAAAAAATGCAGGTGCCTATTTAAATAAAAATCAAAAAAAAGTTTATTTTTAAACCATAACTGAATGGCATCTTCAAACTTCAATTCGAATTTAAACATTTTGCAGGTGTTATGAGGGTTACGAAGGAGACGATTGTGATCAAAAAATATCTAAAATCACAGGTAAGGAAATTTTTCCCCCTTTTTTCTGAGTAAAATGCTACGAATAATCTATATGGGTATAGCTTCAATATAAATCACGCACAACTGTTTTATAAAAATCTAATGAAGAATTCACAGTTTACCATTCTTGTTCGTACATTTTTATAGACTCGAAAATAATTTGAAAGGATCCAGTTTTCCCACATTCATTTCCTCACCCAGTATCCTGAAAAAAAAAAAAAATCAAACCGGAAGTCTTGCAGTCCTCCTCCTATGACGTCATAGCAGCTCAGATTGGTATAAATCAATGCATTTGTGTCATCAAGAGGAAGTAATAAACGCCTCTTATTGTGCTGCCACCTGTTGATAATAGGGAGAACCTCCGTCAGGAATAAGGCGATAAAGCTGACTCTTAATATACACATTTGATACAAAGGTTTTGAATATAACTTATATTTTATGTCGTGAGAAAAAAAATTATCAACGCAAAAACAATTGGACGTTTTTCACGAAAGTTGTAGAAAATAGTGAAATATGATGCTTAAAATGAAAGTTATAAATTTTTTTTAAAAAAAATCTCATTTTTGATTTTGAAATTGTACTTCTTTTACTTGTACGTCATTTCTAAGCTGTGCTTATTCCTTTGAAATCAAGTTACAGAGGCAGTTTTAAGTGATTTTGAAATGAAATAATTTTCTTAAAAATTAGTACCCAAAAAAAAAAAGAGTTAAATATTCAAAAAAGTACTCTCATCGTATGAGGTAAAAATTTGAAAGATCTTGTGCTAAAGATTTTAGTCGAAAGAAAAAGAAATGTAACTGGAGAAAAATGGAATTACATTTCGGATTTTAATAATAATATTAATTAATTTAAGGTTGTACAAATATTATAGTATTTAATATACACTACCCTAAAGTAATAGAAGAGACACTTTCAGTTTTTTTCATTTTTTTTTAAAATTTCTCATGAAATACTTAAAGGATTATTTTGTAACTTTAGAGATATTTAGTTCATACAACTTTTCATAGTTAGCAATAAGATTTAAAGATTGAGTAATAAAGATTGTTTTAGAGATTTGAAAGACCTGTAGTAAATTACGAAAAAAAAACAGAAAACGGAAACTTCTTTGAACATCCTATGCCAGAAAAGCCAAGCAAAAAACTTCTAACTTGTACTAATTAATTTAGCTATTTTTAATAACTGCAAAAAGGATCGTAAACCTAGAGTAACTATTTATGGAGATATGGACAGTTTTATAAAAAATTAATTTTTTTGACTTACCTGTTTTTGCTATAATTTCGTAAATATTAAATGGAAATAAATAAAATTTCTGGAGCAATTTAAGATAAATTACAAAATTGCTGATTTTAAATTTTAAAAAAAATTCGTTAAGAATTGTGCAAGTTAAGAGTATTTAAGCCAGTTCATTTAAACTGCGCATGCGCAGGAAAAACTTTTAAACTCATAATTTTGTAGGGAATTCGTATTTGGCAACTAATGATAAAAACTTTATTTAGGAATCTTAAAAAATTTTAAACTAAGTTTCAAACAATTTTCTAAGAATTGTTTGTACTTTTTAAAAGAAAACTCACAACGATAAGGGGTTATCCACAAATTTCATGATGTACTAAACAAGATTTATTAAAACTAAGGCTGCCATTTTGTGGGATCACCCCAATGAAAATATGCTTTCCTTTGCATGTACTTTTTTCTCTATACCATCAAAGATTATAGTTTCCGGACTATTATTGTAAGGTTATTTGTTACTAAATTGCATCTGATGATACAAAATAAAATTTGTAAAAAGCCCTGATCATTTATAGCATTCATAAAAATGTGCATATCTCTATAAATATTTACTCTAAGCTGACGAAACTTTATGAAGTTCTTAAAAATAATAAGTAAAGCAATCAATACAAGTTTATTGCTTGCTTTTCTATAATAGTGTATTCAAAAATATTTGTTTTCTTTCATATTTGATTGTAGGTCTCAAAAAGCCTCTGAAAGCTTTAAAATTTATTGCTGAATATGAAAAATTGCATGAACTAAGCATCTCTAAGTTACAAAATATTCTTTTAAGTATTTCTTGAGAGATTTAAAAAAATTAAAACTGAAAGTGCCTTTTTCATTATTGTAGGGTAATGTAAGTTTCTTTACACGCTTGACATTGTTATCAAGATAAATTACGCATTTTTGCCTACATGATTTTTTACGATGAATTAAAAGGAACCGAACATGAATCAATAAGACTAATACTAGTTCAGAAGTTGAAAGGGTTTTTATATACAAAAAATGGTGTTTTTGAGTTTTACTTATTTAAACTTTTGATGTTGATGTGTTTTAAATATCTAGGTAAGTCAGGTATTATTAAAACCCACCCCTCAAAAAATAAACTTTTAAGAAATAAAAAGTCCTGCCGAACTTAAAAGCACAAGAACTGTCGTGCGAAAAAAAATCATTTACAATGTTTTGTAAGGAACGATATCTGGTAAATTTGTTCAATAATGACAAAAATCAATAGGAAGGACCAAAAACTAATGATACTAAGGAATTCCATCCTCGGATTAAAGATTTATTCCAACCGATGTCTCTAAGTAATCGCTTTTTGCGGAGCAACCGCTTAAAAATATCTGTGAACAAAAATATATGGTTTTTGTTTTAAATTCCTCTTCTATAATTATTTCGCGGTTTGAGGTTCACTCCCGTCTAAGGTATTAAAACAATATTTGCATTACAAGTTTAAATTGTATTTACATCAGTTTTTTCTTTCTTTCTATTTATGGGGAAAATGTCGTTATTATTACCATGATTGAAAACATGAAGTTTCATAAATTTTTATATCCGCTTAATTTAATTTTCTAAACATATTTAACAAAGAGTTACATTTGTAAGTATAAGTTTTTCTAATTAGAAACTTTACTAATGAAGTTAATTTAAGTTAGAGACCTTCGATAACAGCTATTTTCAGCAAATACTAACTAAATTTTACTAACTAAAAATTAACATTTGATGCTTGTACCAATATAAAAGATCCTTCAGTGGACTGATCTCGAAGACACGGTTCCCAGTAGAACACCGGAGTCAAACATCATTGGCTGTGGTCAATGAGCGGGTGGGTAACCTCTTTAATCTGCCTGTAAGGACCGATGGTGGGCGGTATCGGCCCTTGTTAAACTGTTCTACCGTAAAGTGCTCAACTTCACATGCAGGTCATTGGGCAACCAAAGCAGGGGAGCCATCTCCTGTGCTGAGGACCAAAATTTTTATGGCACGACTTCGGGTCATCCTCAGAGATGTTTCATAGACCGTCGTCAATAGCTCATCGTGCAGTTCTAGTGAAACGTAACTGAAGTACCTACTTAACAATATTAAAAGCATATTCAAACAGCTCGATTTTTCGAAGTTTATAGCTAAGCATTCATAAAAATTCTGATTGATGAAGGACCACGTACACGCTGAATACCGCATATATTTGGATGTTTTTTATTGAAAATTTATCAAGGTCTTTTAATTGCAGGATTTTTTAAATCTTTTATTTGTGGTAAGGATTTTGCTCTGGTAATATTTGAAGGGTTTCTTTGGTGGGAAATTGAAACGATTCTTAAGGAGACCCCTCCTCTCACGATCGAACTCAATTGACGAAGGGGTGGAGACAAGGAGGGAAAATTCTAAATACACTTTTAACCCTTTTAATTTATTTTTCACATGTGAACTGATGCAGGATATTTTCTCCATTTGGCATCATCCTTCGGAGCAAGTAAAGTATAAAGCCGTCCCCACATCAGATCTTGAGACATAAAGCGCGCAATATATATATACGCAATCATGCTTGGTACTCATTTATCGACCCACTGAAGGGATGAATGGGTGAGTCAACCCTGCCCGGCCCGAGGATTGAACCCAGGATCTTTGACACAAGAGCGCTACCACACAGCCACCGGGCATCATATACATATATATATATATATATATATATATATATATATATATATATTTATATATATATATATTTATGTATATATATTATATATATATATATATATATATATATATATATATATATATATATATTTATATATATATATATATATATATATATATATATATATATATATATATATATATATATATATATATTTATATATATATATATTTATATATATATATATATATTTATATATATATATATTTATATATATATATATTTATGTATATATATTATATATATATATATATATATATATATATATATAAACTGAAAAACATGTAGTTTTAAATTGCTCACTCAAAACTACAAATCGCATCATTTTATTACTTTAAATTTTTGAGAAAAAAAATTCACAGAATTTCTGAAAATTATCAAGGGCTATTTCTTTTAAACTAATGAAACGACCCCTTTATTTTCTACCATTTTTGAAACGTATTGTGCTGTCTAATCGTTTTCATTATAAGTTTAATACAAAAAAATATATAGAAAACACAAATTCAAAATTAACCAAAAATCTAAGATGGTTAGGGTAGAGCAGGGATCCCTAACCTTATGCCTGCGGGCACCATGGCGTCCGTCGAACGGTCTCGGTGTGCCCGCTGCTTGTCCCCAACGATAAAACATTTCAGTTTTCAATTCTCTCATAAATGCTACGCTATTTCTTTTTTTTTTTTTTTTTTTCTTTTTCAATATTGATGATAAACACAGAAGAAGAAGCCCTTCCTCGAAAAATATGCAAATGCAGTTGAAGAGTGATTTGAAAATATTTGAGTAGTTCTCACTAAAATTTGACGAGTCTACAAACAAAGCACAGTCAGCATTTATGTATGGTGAGAATGGTATTTATTGATTTTATAGTAAAAGAAGAGCTACTAAAAATACTGCCCACAAAAGGACAGACAACGAGTGAGGATATTTATAAAACATTTATAACGTATACAAGTTTGATAAATATGCCTCTCCAGAAATTGTCTCCGATAACCATTGATGGGGCACCAGCGATAGTGGGAAACGTGAATGGTTATATTGCTCTCTGTATAAAAGATGGGTCATTTCCAGATTGTATGTCGTATTACTGCGTTATCATGGCGCTGCAGGGAAAGATCAAACATGCAGCAAGAATGATAGGGGCTATAAACTCGTTCAGAGATAAGCTAGTTTTGTGGATATCACATTTGAAAATGAAGTCTCTTGTGTATTTCCCAAACATGAAAAAAATGATAGGTGACAGTGAAATTGACTTATCAACATTTGTCATCAATCTCAAATTGCTTCAAGATCAATTTGAAAAGCGCTTTCAACAATTTAATATCATTGAGCCTATGGTCACCTTTCCTTGTAAATCCTTGTACCAACCAAATAAAAGCAACCGAAATAGCAACATACATTTCAGAATTTCTTCAAGTAAGGCGAGAAGAAGTGGAGATGGAAATTTTGGATCTTCAGAATGAAATTATCCTCAAAACTATTAGATGAGATGAGTAATTCTGGAATATAGTCGACAGAAATAAATTTCTATTCTTAAGAAAAGCAGCATATACAATAAAGTCGTTTTTTGGTTTCACATACTTGTATGAATCATTGTTTTTGACAATTAATATCATAAAATCAAAATATAGATCATGACTTACAGATGAACACCTTATCGATTGCTTGCGAGCAGGAATTTCATCATATTTTCCCAATTATGAAGCGCTGGCCAGTGAAATACGATGCCAAAGATAACATTGGCTGTATTTTTTATATTTTATAAATAATTTTTATACTTCGTATGTTCTGCAAGCAATTTGGTAATCATTTATTTTACACAAGAATATTAATACTAATTGTATTCATATATTAAATTAATTTTTAAAATTGAAGTTTTTGTGCATTATATATAGTGTGTATTATTACCTATGTCTACCAACTCTAAATTTACCTTAAAAAAATAAATGGTGCCCGCCATTCGACCGATATTATGGTATTTGCTGTCAGGTATAAAAAGGTTAGGGACCCCTGGGGTAGAGATATCTTAAAGTGTTTTTACTATGAGTTGGGTAAAATGGCAACTTTTGCAATAGCAGCGTGACCGAAAACTGTTAAGTGCCATAAAAATAAAGATACCAAAGCAGGTCTTTATTTTTTGAATTATTATGTTGCCATTTAAAATTTATAATTTTTTTTCAATTTTAGGATACTAAAAATTTAGTGATTGTATATATTTTTTTCCAGATAAACTAGAGTGGAGTATTGTGTTAGCTTTGTTAATTGCGTCACTTACTTGCTTCATAACAATCATTCTCTGTTTTCTTAAGTCTCGGAAGTAAGCTTACTTCTGTTGCTAAAATTCAAATGTAATAATCTTTTAAAGTGTTTTGTTTAGTCATGATTTCTCATTGTTCACATCTTAGTGATTAATAATTAGTTCCTTGGATTTAAGTAAATAAATGATTGATGATTGAGTTGCCTGTAAATGACTTTATGTTTCTGGCTGTCTTTACTTATATACAGTGGCTCCCAAAAGTGTTCGTACACTTATGACTCTTAATGAAATAGCGATCTATTCATTAATTAAAATGAATATTTCAGAACGGATATAAACTTTTGCTTTGTTTTTAAAATGTTTCATGCATTTTTATTAAGAATAAATTTAAGATCTTAACATTAAATAATCATTTTGAAATATTCATTTTAATTAATAAACAGAGACCTATTTTATTGAAAAATATAAGCGTACGAACACTTTTTGGATCCACTGCAAATAAAGTAGTAGTTTTGAATTCAAATATATTTAGAAACAACTAAATTCCGACATACAAGTATTATCTGTATATTGAACTAGTAGTATAGATGTAAAAATGTTAAAATGAAGCATATTGTAATAAATTTTTTGGGTAAAAAAATATAACTGTCTTTTCAATTCTTTTTTTAACATGAATAAACTAAAATTGTTGTTAAATATGACTAACCCCGACGAGAAAAATCCCAACTTTTGCAATTTTATAAAAAAAATTACAATTTTATACTTAGAGTTTGCCTCAGTTAGTATAAATTCTAGCTGGAGTAATGAAATTTTTTCCCCCGGAGTTTATCCAAAGTTCCGTTTATCTGTAACAAATCAGCGCAAAAAAGTCGTTATTGAGCGTGAAAGAGAACTTAGGAAAAAACAAAAGAGGGAGATAGTAAGGAAGGAATGAATGCCTCGTTAACGAGATTTTGCGTAAGTTACAAAATTTAAATTTTAGATCAACGAAACTCTAAGACATTTTCTTGGATTATAAATTATTGATTCGCGGAAGAATCAGGAGCCTGAACTTTGATGTTGTGAGCTTTCGATATAGCATTTCGTCGAATAAATAATTTGAGTATTTGATTATTAACCTCCTTCAGGGGTAACTGTAGCACTCACTAAGTGTAAAATCCTGAAAATCTCGGGAAAAAATCAATGCCAATATATACCAAGCATGTTTCTTATTTAACATAAGCTTTTGAATTGACTTTCAAAATTAAATTATCTACTAATGCAGAATATCACACCTACAAGAGTAACTAATTCAATGAAAAACTAACTTCTTACAAGAATCGCGATATAGGATGCTAAAATCACATGAATAGAAAACACTATATTGATTTTTAAAAATCGCGTGAATATTATTCCCGATATTGTATTTTAAAAGAGTGTGAATATGAATCGTGATATTGTATTTCAAAAAAACCAAAATACAAATTGCGATATAAAATTTTTAAATCGCGTAAATACGAATCACAAAGCAAAATTTTTAGATTGCTACAATTCGAATCGTAATGCTGAGTTTTTAAATCACGTATAAATGCGAAAATCGATGATGTTTTATATTGTAAACGCGCGAATGCAAATCACAATATTGCATTTTAAAAACGCGTGAGTGTGAATGGTGGAGTTGGATTTTAAACTTCCGTAGATAGGAATCGCCATATTTGGTGTTAAAAACGCGTAAATACAACTCTCGTTATTTTACTTTTAAATCACGTGAATAGGAATTGCGATGTATGATTTTTAAATAGCGCTGATACAAATCGCAATGCGGTAGCTTTTAAATCTGGTAAATATGAAAATCAATATTTGATATTAAATTCGCGTAGATAATAATCACGATATTAGCAGATTTCGGATCAATTCCAAATATTCAAAACGGTAAAAGTCCGCTAAACCAAAAGAATGAAATTGGAGGAAGAATCACGTAAAAAGTAATTCTTCGCGTAATTGGGGAAAAAAAGGTATGTAAACGTCTCGTTAACGGGATTTAGTTTATGGGATTAGCCGGGCTCGATCCCGGCGATGGTTGATCGATACGAATTCCGCATCCGGCTTGCACCTACCACAGTGCTGACGTGAAATATCCTCAGTAGTAGACGGATCATGGGTTAGAGTCCCCATGCCGTCAAGCTAACTGTGGGAGGTTCTCGTGGTCTTCCTATCCAAGTAACGCAAATGCAGGTTAGTTCCATCAAAAAGTCCTCCACGAAGGCAAAATTATCTCCTAATACTTGATCCAGGACTTCTCTCGCCTTCTGGATTGGGTTCAAAATTACAAGGCTACGGAGTTGAACATAAGTAGTCGTAAACCCAAACATTGAGTAAGCTGCTCAACGACGGTTATAAAATAAAGTAAAAAGTGTCACTAAATAAAAAGTAACGATTATTTGATTTAGTTGTTTATTGTAGTGAGTCCACAATTCACCCATTGTCACATACTGACGCAAGAATTCATTTTTGTCTCGCTTCAACTATTCCAAACAACACTTTGAATTGAATAGCATTTTATCCATTATGTTAAGAATTACGAAACTGGAGACACTGAAATTAAAACCCTAGATAAGGGTTTTAACTAAAATTACTGAAACCTGTAACTGAAACAAATTCCACAAACACAGTTCCAGCAAAAACTATCATATTCTTCTCAAGAGGAATTCTTGCTCTTTTTCCCTACATCATTTTGAACCAGGGCTCGAAAAACCCAGGGCTAAAGAGAATAGAAAGGGTAGTTCACTCCTTTAAAGAAACTCTCGCAACGCCAAACCTCCGATTTTCGCCTGTGACGTCACGGTGGCGCAAAGCTTGAGCTTTTACTTCAAGAACGAAGCGTTCGGTATAACTAGCTTTAACTAATATTAGAGCATTCTTTTTTTTTTGATAAATTTCAAGACATTCTTTGTTTCTTATAATGATTTTTCTCAGTTTTGAGAAGTGAATTACAAAAACTTAAAATTATTTATGAAATGCCGGCTGTGGCAATCGCAATTTACAAAAAATCTGATCGAAACACAAAAGGAAAAAATATAATTTTCCACGTGTTCCCCAAAGTAAAGGAACAACTATGTATAGAATGGCTTCAATATTGCAAACGAAATGACCCAGTAAATATTAAATATGAACGAATATGCAGTAAGCATTTCTTAAAACAAGATTATAAAGATGATATGAGAAATCATTTGCTTGGATTGCCCATTAGAGTGATTTTAAAATTGCTCTAACTCTATCAAGTGCTCTCTTATGTAAGGGAGGACTAATTGTTTCGGCAGCAGCATGGATAAAAGTGTGTCAGGAATTTGAGAACATTTTTCAAAGTGTTCATGGGATAGAAAATCAAAAAGTGACATCAAAGAATTTATAAGTGAATTAGAGGGACGATATCCCGCAGTAAATAAAACAGCAATACGCTTATTTTGCATTTCAGAACTTTTAAAAGAAAACGCCATCTATATTTAAACCGTCCAGCTTCTTCAAAAAAAAAGGCAGACGAAAAAATTAAAAAATGAATAAGTGAAAGAAAATAAAAACTTAAATTAAAAGTATAGATAATTAATAGTTAAAATTCTCCTAGTTTCATAACGTAATTTTTAACGTAGTTATTCTAAATATTTATTTATTTTTTAATTATAATATAATTAATTTTTAATGTAATTATATTCTTTTAAATTTAAATATTTATAAACAATTGTAAAATTTCTAATATTTTTATGAACTTAGGCAGTTAAAAATTCCCGGCGGACAACGAATCCGACGTTCGCGCGGACGGTCATTTTCCCGTTAATGTTTGTGATACATTTTCAATTTTTGTTATCTTGAAGAGTCTATAATGACCTCACTTCTAAAATGATCCTCTAATCTAGAAATCCCGTTAATTCCTTCGTCAGATCAAATGCGCATGCTCACGTAATCTGTAAAAAAAAAAAAAAGTTGCTCTGTGCATGTGCATTTGGACTTCTTAAATGGAAAACCCCTTTCAGATTTCTGTGCAGAAACCTCTGTAAATCATTGGCTTGATTGTGGAACTGGCAAACGTATTTGATTCATTTAAAAAACGCATTACCCTCGGATAAATTGACACTCCAGATAACTTGACCTTTATCATTTAAATTATTTCATATAAGAAATAAATTATTTCAAAAAAGAAATACTAGGTTGATATTAGTAACATAGTATTTCTTTTATTATTGTCTAATGTAATCCTAGTATTTGTAATCCTAGTAACTACTAATTCATTGGGCAATTTATATAAATGTTTTTAATAAATAAGAGAAAATTATATTTTTATTTATTTAGAAGCTACGGGTTTTTTTCTAAGGAGGACGGGTACATTGTTGGACAAACCGTCCTCGGGGACGGGTAAAATTTCTGAGTTTTTTCGAATTCTGTTTTGAATGCTTATTAATTTTACTCGAAAAATTCAACTTAATGACGAATTTGTTGTTTGTTCAGAAAATGTTTTCTAAGCTTAATTAAAAATTAGAAAAAGAAAAGAAACGATTTTTATTGTGTCACGGGTAACAAACGTAAAAAATGTATGAAACATTTGTATATTAACCATTTTTATGCCGAATTAGAAAAAGTTAAATCAAACAGTTTGAAATTTGATACATTCACTAAAGAGCCTTCACTAAAGATAATAAAATTAAAATAAATTGGGTAAAAAAATTCTCTGGGTGAGTTTCTTACGATGTTCCATTTTTGGAACATTTGCGTTTGCCGGGAGCTTTTTTTACTGACTGAGGTTTTCAGCTGCATTCCAGTGTAGAATTTTGGTCAGAACAAAATGATATCCACTTAGAAGACCATGAAAACATAAAATATCACTTTGAGAAATGTATACACAATTTAAACTGTTTTTAAACCATGAAATGATTATATATTATCGAAATATTGAAGATAATTATTTTCATCCATGTTTTTCGTCCATATAAAAACACCTGGCTCATTAGGTTGAAGTTGATAAATAGCTAAATCTTCCAAACTGAATCCGAAAAATCTTTTTAACAAAGCCAATGTTTGTTGTACCGTTATGAATTTCTTACTCATGGGACAAAAAGAAAACAAAATTTGTAAATGAGACATATAAAAAAAAGGAAAAAAAATTTCTAGAACTCACTCTGTGACAACAAATATATCACAGAATTAAAATAAATCACAAAAATAAGAAAGGAAGAACTATCAATAACAAAAATTTATGCAATAACATTGCTGAGAACACATTGAAAAACACTTTGATGTTAAACTTTAACTGTATCATTGCATCAAACTGTTTCAAAACTGCATCAAACTGTTTCAGAACTGCATCAAACTGTATCAAAACTGTATCATTGTATTAAACTGTATTAACTGCATCAAAAAAAAAAAAAAAAAACACAGAGAATGAAACGTAAGAGTACGTATCTTACTATTTCCTAGGTATTCCATCGTTGTCATCCTGTAATCGATCGGTGGCTGATCAGCCACCTTCAAATTTATATCAAAAAATCGAACTTTGAGACGAACATGACATTTTTAATTCAAACATCAATGTTTATTTTGAATGAGTGTCATAATATCAATGGGATGAAATGCACAACGTAACCCAATGCATCATATGAAAGGTATAAGTAACCCTTGAAACGCCAATGTTCCAAAAATGGAATATTAAGTTTTAAACTAATATTTTAAGCTACAAATTTTTTAAATAAAATTTTGAATTCGACACCTAACAAAGGGTTGTTTTATTTCTTTAAAAGCTTGAAAGTGTTGTAACCGTATTATGAAAATTTGATTTTTGGTAAATGATATAACAAGCAGGAAAAAACTTTACAAATTGTATCAAATTTCTATAATTCATTAAAAAAAATCCAGTACTTATGAAAACGGGACCATACTAAATGAAAAAATAAATACTTCATAGTAGTATGAATTTTAAATACATGAAAAATAATATTATTCAGACTTTAATTGCTCAAATTTCAAGTTCCATTTTTGGAGCATATGCGGTTAATAAATTGATCAGTTAATAAATGAACCACAAATTAATATATGTTCGAGGAAATAAAACAACACCTAAAGTTAATAATTAATTATAACCGCCGAGGTTGAGCAGCAGGCCCATTTTTTAGTTTACGGCTGTCAATGTTTAACTCCATATTCTTGTGAATTGAATTCCTACCTACAATACTAAAGAAATGCTAGAGGAAGCATTGGGACAAATCAGCCTTCTCGAAGTTCTTTTTAATGGAACTAATCCGTATTTGCTTAACATGGAGAAGAAAACTACGATTACCAAAATCCTCCCATGGTCAGTTCGACAGCAAGGGGAGTTTAACCCATGATCCGTCTACCATTTAGGGAATTTTACCTCAGCATAATGATGGGTGCTAGTCGGGAGTAGAATTTGTAACAACCAGCCATCGCTGGGATTCAAACCCAGATCACCTCCTTAGGAGGTGAATGTTTTATTCCTTGAGCCAGTTTCTGTCCAAAAAAGAAAGGAATAAAGGTGGGATGAAATTATCAAAACCAGTTTGATTTTCTATCAATACATGGATGTGTTTCAAACTTACGCCTCTCAATACCTATCTGTTTTCTTGAGTCATCAAACAGATTTTGGCGTTTTCAGTTCCGCCTTCTTCTGTAATGATTCAACATATTTCTTTGTAACACTCTAAAGCATAGTTTTCTGACTTTTTTTAAAAATGATTCTAAAATTTTTATTAAGTGTGATATTTACAGAACATTCTGAATCAATCAAGCAAGTGACAAATTGTAATTTAATTCATTTAAATACAAATCTTAAAAATACATTTATTAAAATATTTCATACAAAATTTAGAACAACTCTCGTAATTAAAATGAAACCCTTAGAAATAAAACAATAAGTTCATTTCACACTTGTGAATAAATGTTTAAAAAAAGTTCTATAATAAATTATTTTTCTTAATGACTAAACAGAGAAGTCATGACTTGTCTTAATCATTCGTCAATATTTATACAGTTCTTCAAAACAGTCTCACTCTGATGCAATCTATCTTTAAATATGGTACAAAATGTACAGGATGAACAGTTATTTTTTAACTGTTTCACTGGTAAGCTCTGTTCGAAATACCTCTCATTGGCCTCCTCTCCGTCTGTAAATGAAAATTATAAAAGATAGTTGCTTTTTAATTTTTCAACATAGTAAGTACCATATATAATACATAATATATAAATAATATATCGTAAATATGTTGCCCAATATACAAACATACACCAAACAAGTGACAAATAACGACATACAGTGTAAAAATCTTTTAATTTAATTATTGGATTTTAGCAAACTAAAATGCATAATATATTGAGTAATTAATCTTGAATATGCTAAAATATTTGTGCAAATATTTAACGCTAAGAAATCAGGGGCAAAATGGTAATTTCTCTGGACAAAATTGTACTCCCAAAGTTTTGGGGCCATACTTTTTCAAACCTTCCCGCTACCATATTTTTACGGTAAAAAAAATCTACTGAAAAAAGAATATATGTTTATTCAGAAAAAGTAGGTTTTTATGTCTAATTTAGAATATCATTTGCATTCATTAATAAGCATATTTAAGTCTCGCCCTTTTAATATTGAGATTAGACTGCAGAGAACGTGAACAGAGAACAAACCGATCACTAAATAAAAATTATTAAATTGTTTCGGTTTTTATATTGCACACTGAACATTACAAGTAAAGAAAGTACAAGTAACGAGTACGTAATTTTGTTTTCATCTTTGTCTCAAATTTTGTTTTCATCTTTTGCATTCATTAATAAGCATATTTATGTCTCGCCCTTTTAATATTGAGATTAGACTGCAGAGAACGTGAACAGAGAACAAACCGATCACTAAATAAAAATTATTAAATTGTTTCGGTTTTTATATTGCACACTGAACATTACAAGTAAAGAAAGTACAAGTAACGAGTACGTAATTTTGTTTTCATCTTTGTCTCAAATTTTGTTTTCATCTTTTGCATTCATTAATAAGCATATTTATGTCTCGCCCTTTTAATATTGAGATTAGACTGCAGAGAACGTGAACAGAGAACAAACCGATCACTAAATAAAAATTATTAAATTGTTTCGGTTTTTATATTGCACACTGAACATTACAAGTAAAGAAAGTACAAGTAACGAGTACGTAATTTTGTTTTCATCTTTGTCTCAAATTTTGTTTTCATCTTTTGCATTCATTAATAAGCATATTTATGTCTCGCCCTTTTAATATTGAGATTAGACTGCAGAAAACGTGAACAGAGAACAAACCGATCACTAAATAAAAATTATTAAATTGTTTCGGTTTTTATATTGCACACTGAACATTACAAGTAAAGAAAGTACAAGTAACGAGTACGTAATTTTGTTTTCATCTTTTGCATTCATTAATAAGCATATTTATGTCTCGCCCTTTTAATATTGAGATTAGACTGCAGAAAACGTGAACAGAGAACAAACCGATCACTAAATAAAAATTATTAAATTGTTTCGGTTTTTATATTGCTCACTGAACATTACAAGTAACGAAAGTACAAGTAACGAGTACGTAATTTTGTTTTCATCTTTGTTTACTTGTATTTTAACTTTTCCTTCACTACTTTTAAAATGTATTACTTTTTCTTGTATCCTTAACACCTTTTAAAATAAGTTATTTTTCTTGTACGTCATTGTAAATGTAGTTTTTTCCTAGTGCTCTCCTTAGTAATTTACAAAAAGTACCCTTTTTTATTACAAAACTTTCTTTCTGGCACATCTACTCAGATATCTCGATACAATATCTTCCTCGCGAATTATCAGCCGAATTTTACAACTTTATGTACACAATATTAATTATATCCTGCTTTTAAAAAAAACACTTCTTAAGCGCAGCCTGAAAATTAAGTATTAGTATTGTAACGTATCATAAGCTATATTAAAGAACTGTTGAGTTTTTTTTATAAAAAATGTTTATTCACAAACAACACAAACAGTAACAAATATGAAATACCCGTAACGGGACAGTGAAAAGATCATAAAACAACAAGAAAAATACTTGGTTTTCCCGTTTCGTTATTTTATAAAAGAAAAATGTCGTAATTATATAAGTGACAAAAAAATCCCTATAGTATAATAGCATCACATAGCATGACAAATAGTATAATATTAGCCAAATGTATGCAGTGTCTCGTTCTATGGTGTCACAGGTTCCGGGTTCTATAGTGAAACCTGGCAAGGTTTCTTCAGTCTTTATCACTTTAGTAGATCGTTAAAACTTGTATCAAACATACTAGGGAATTAAACATAGGAGGTTCCGGCTTCGACTGAGCACCCACCCCTGATCCCAAGGTCAGGAAAACTTGTATGAGCACAATAGGCTGTGGCTCTACATTGGCTGAGTATGTAGTCAAATGTATTCAGGGCAAAATGACTATCTCGTAAAATTCACGAATTTGTTTGTAGTCAAATAATCTTAAAATGGAATCATAAAAAAATTTTTGTTTTATACTTAAGACTTTTCAAAAACTTTATATGACTTTTGCGATTTCAGATTTTTTAAATATACCTAAAATCATTATTTTTATCGTGTATGTTCCAATTTACTAACATTATTTACTTATTGCTTTTATAAAATTAAACTTTTTATTTATAAATCGTTACTTAAAAGTAATATTCCTGCTATAGCTCTGGATAAAAACGAAAAACTTACAAGGTAAAGTAACAAAATATTAACAATTCATACAAAATCTAAATAAAACTAAGAATTAACAAAACAAACTTACTAAAAACTAGCAACTAACAGAAACAAACTAGCTTAGCATCAACAACTAACAGAAGCAAGCAAAGTAAAACATTTAAACTGTAAAACACAAACTAGTTTCGATAATTAGTTATAATGTAATGACTTCATGAAAATTTTTTGTATAATAGTTTAATAGTCATGTAGTATAATAGTAGTCATGAAAATTATTTGTATTATAATTATTTGTATTATAATTATTTGTATTATAATTATTTGTATTATAATTATTTGTATTATAATTATTTGTATTATAATTATTTGTATTATAATTTCCATTGTATCATTAATCTACAATTATGGCACATTCTTAATTTATATTCTTCTAATCTTTTAAGAAAAAAAATTCAACAAAGATTTAAGCCAAGCTACTCTATTTATTATTTGGCTAATTTTATGTTAAATTAATCAGTTTTTTATAATTACCATTTCTGCATTATCTAGCCGAGGAGCTGGGGAAAAATCTTCGGAATGTGAATTTTTCCTTTGCCTTTGGAAGAAATAAAAAGAAGTAAGAAAACATATTCATAACAGATTAATAACAGTTTAAACTTTAGTTTTTCAACCATATCTAGATCCATTGGGGCAAAATCTAGATAATCCAATCATGGCCTTTTGGAGCATATTCTTGTACTGTTGTAGAGCCAATTTAGAACAGTGCTAATATCAAAATAAAATTGTTTCTAGGTATGTAAATTGATACTGTGTGTTTGCTTCAAAAGAATAAGAAAAATCATAATCTATGGAATGAACCATCGATGAGTGAAAACATCTTCGAAATTTAAAATAAGTGATTCCACTCATGATCCTTTCAAGTAAAGATAAATATCTAAATCTCAACCTAATGGAAAAAAACGCTGAAATAGAAATAACTAGTCATTCTCATGGTAGAAATAAAATTAACGAAAAAATACTTTTGCGCGCATAAAAATAAATGAAAAAAATTTGATTCCATCAAACCATGAAGCAACATATATGCGCGTGATTTTGTTCAACTACGGAATTATCATCAGGAAGCAGTATTCGGAAAAGGGGAAAAGTCCTTTGAGTTTTGGAAGTGTATCATCGCTTTGATTATAAAATAACTAATTGAATATGAACATCAAAATTAAAATAACTGGCATTCCCTTGGTAGAAACAAAGTAAATGGGCAAATACTTTTTCGCATTAAAAAGTGAAAAAATTTCGATGTACTTCAAATGCGTGATTTTGTTCAACTACAGAATAATCACCAGTTAACAGTATTCGGAAAAGGGGAAAAGTCCTTTGAGTTTTGGAACTGTATCATTGCTTCGATTATGAAATAACTAATCGAATATGAACATCGAAATTTGGTACAAAAAAAGAAAACGGGCAAATACTTTTGCGCATTAAAAAGTGAAAAAAAATTTCGATGCACTTCATGTGCTTGATTCTGTTCAACTATAGAATAATCACCATTTAGCAGTATTCGAAAAAAGGGGAAAGTCCTTTGAGTTATGGATCTGTATCATCGCTTCGGCTATGACATAACTAATCAAATATGAACATCGAAATTAAAATAATTGGCATTCCCTTGGTAGAAACAAAGTAAATGGGCAAATACTTTTTCGCATTAAAAAGTGAAAAAATTTCGATGTACTTCAAATGCGTGATTTGTTTCAACTACAGAATAATCACCAGTTAACAGTATTCGGAAAAGGGGAAAAGTCCTTTGAGTTTTGGAACTGTATCATTGCTTCGATTATGAAATAACTAATCGAATATGAACATCGAAATTTGGTACAAAAAAAGAAAACGGGCAAATACTTTTGCGCATTAAAAAGTGAAAAAAAATTTCGATGCACTTCATGTGCTTGATTCTGTTCAACTATGGAATAATCACCATTTAGCAGTATTCGAAAAAAAGGGGAAAGTCCTTTGAGTTATGGATCTGTATAATCGCTTCGGCTATGACATAACTAATCAAATATGAACATCGAAATTAAAATAATTGGCATTCCCTTGGTAGAAACAAAGTAAATGGGCAAATACTTTTTCGCATTTAAAAGTGAAAAAATTTCGATGTACTTCAAATGCGTGATTTGTTTCAACTACAGAATAATCACCAGTTAACAGTATTCGGAAAAGGGGAAAAGCTCTTTGAGTTTTGGAACTGTATCATTGCTTCGATTATGAAATAACTAATCGAATATGAACATCGAAATTTGGTACAAAAAAAGAAAACGGGCAAATACTTTTGCGCATTAAAAAGTGAAAAAAAATTTCGATGCACTTCATGTGCTTGATTCTGTTCAACTATAGAATAATCACCATTTAGCAGTATTCGAAAAAAGGGAAAAGTCCTTTGAGTTATGGATCTGTATCATCGCTTCGGCTATGACATAACTAATCAAATATGAACATCGAAATTAAAATAATTGGCATTCCCTTGGTAGAAACAAAGTAAATGGGCAAATACTTTTGCGCATTAAAAAGTGAAAAAATTTCGATGTACTTCAAATGCGTGATTTGTTTCAACTACAGAATAATCACCAGTTAACAGTATTCGGAAAAGGGGAAAAGCTCTTTGAGTTTTGGAACTGTATCATTGCTTCGATTATGAAATAACTAATCGAATATGAACATCGAAATTTGGTACAAAAAAAGAAAACGGGCAAATACTTTTGCGCATTAAAAAGTGAAAAAAAATTTCGATGCACTTCATGTGCTTGATTCTGTTCAACTATAGAATAATCACCATTTAGCAGTATTCGAAAAAAGGGAAAAGTCCTTTGAGTTATGGATCTGTATCATCGCTTCGGCTATGACATAACTAATCAAATATGAACATCGAAATTAAAATAATTGGCATTCCCTTGGTAGAAACAAAGTAAATGGGCAAATACTTTTGCGCATTAAAAAGTGAAAAAAAATTTCGATGCACTTCATGTGCTTGATTCTGTTCAACTATAGAATAATCACCATTTAGCAGTATTCGAAAAAAGGGAAAAGTCCTTTGAGTTATGGATCTGTATCATCGCTTCGGCTATGACATAACTAATCATATATGAACATCGAAATTAAAATAATTGGCATTCCCTTGGTAGAAACAAAGTAAATGGGCAAATACTTTTTCGCATTAAAAAGTGAAAAAATTTCGATGTACTTCAAATGCGTGATTTGTTTCAACTACAGAATAATCACCAGTTAACAGTATTCGGAAAAGGGGAAAAGCTCTTTGAGTTTTGGAACTGTATCATTGCTTCGATTATGAAATAACTAATCGAATATGAACATCGAAATTTGGTACAAAAAAAGAAAACGGGCAAATACTTTTGCGCATTAAAAAGTGAAAAAAAAATTTCGATGCACTTCATGTGCTTGATTCTGTTCAACTATAGAATAATCACCATTTAGCAGTATTCGAAAAAAGGGAAAAGTCCTTTGAGTTATGGATCTGTATCATCGCTTCGGCTATGACATAACTAATCAAATATGAACATCGAAATTAAAATAATTGGCATTCCCTTGGTAGAAACAAAGTAAATGGGCAAATACTTTTGTGCATTAAAAATTGAAAAAAATTTTCGATGCACTTCATGTGCTTGATTCTGTTCAACTATAGAATAATCACCATTTAGCAGTATTCGAAAAAAGGGAAAAGTCCTTTGAGTTATGGATCTGTATCATCGCTTCGGCTATGACATAACTAATCAAATATGAACATCGAAATTAAAATAATTGGCATTCCCTTGGTAGAAACAAAGTAAATGGGCAAATACTTTTTCGCATTAAAAAGTGAAAAAATTTCGATGTACTTCAAATGCGTGATTTGTTTCAACTACAGAATAATCACCAGTTAACAGTATTCGGAAAAGGGGAAAAGCTCTTTGAGTTTTGGAACTGTATCATTGCTTCGATTATGAAATAACTAATCGAATATGAACATCGAAATTTGGTACAAAAAAAGAAAACGGGCAAATACTTTTGCGCATTAAAAAGTGAAAAAAAATTTCGATGCACTTCATGTGCTTGATTCTGTTCAACTATAGAATAATCACCATTTAGCAGTATTCGAAAAAAGGGAAAAGTCCTTTGAGTTATGGATCTGTATCATCGCTTCGGCTATGACATAACTAATCAAATATGAACATCGAAATTAAAATAATTGGCATTCCCTTGGTAGAAACAAAGTAAATGGGCAAATACTTTTGCGCATTAAAAAGTGAAAAAAAATTCGATGCTATCATCAAACCAAAGAATATAATTAAACCATGAAGCACACTTTGTGTGCGTGGTTTTTTTCAACTATAGTATAATCAAGGAAAAAGGGAAAAATCCGCTTAGTTCAGAACTGTATCATTGCAGTGTATACTGAAAGAGCTCTGACCGAGGTATGGCAAAGGAATTATATAAACTGGGCCGATACCCATTGTCAACATTAATAAAATAGTATACGTTGAAATATTTTCTCAAAAATTTCATTTTTAAAAAATTTCTTTCAAAATTCTTAAAAATTCTTCTTAAATTTTTTTTCAAAAATTTCATTTTAATATTAAAGATATTACATTCATTTTTTTAGTTAAATATCTATATTTTTGAAAATAAGAGAGAATTGAAAATCAAATAAAAGAAAATTGAAAAAAAAAAGTGACATTTTATTAAAATTTTAAAAAGTGACTTTTTTTGTTTTCTTTAAATTTTATTATCGGATAAAAAACTTCTTCAAAATGGCTTGTTCAGCGCTATAAAGACTTTTAGTATTCAATAAACTTAATGTGTTATACACACTGAAAATATCTCCCCCCCCCCCACACACACACAAAAAAGCCACTTTTATAACGTATTTAAAGCAACACATTTTTTTATATATATTTACTGCTCGTCAACATTTACACTTCTTGAGCTGCAATTTTTTTCAGTAGCAGAGAAATAACAATTACAACAAATACAGAATATCTAATCTATGTGTAAAAGCTAATTCTAGCTTCCCCAATATACTGGCTAACCACAAATATACTAGCTGCTAGGTTTTAATAACAGTTGATTAGCTAGCATTTAAAAAAGGAAAAGTTATACTTACTTAACAACATAAAATATAACTGCAAGGATTAAAATGCCAAGAATGGTGCCAAGTACTGCTCCGACAACAACCGTCTTCTTATTTGCTCCTAAAAAATTAGTATGTAAATATTTTTCAATTCAAAATAAAGCTTTAACTGTTGTTTCCTTCTTAATTGCTAAAAATTGGAAATGAGATTAGTACTAGGCGCTTATGGAAAAATAGATTTTATGTATATGTTACGGCGAATGACCGAAATCGGTGGTTGTTGACTTTCACCGGTGTATGTCGACAATCACAGATATGCTCTGGTGAATGTCCGGAATATTTGTTATATCCAATTCTATATTAATTTATTCGTTGATATTATAATATTTATTTTATATATTTTATTTATTCTATATTTTAATACTTACTGACGATAGATTAGAAGAAACATCAGTGTTTGGAGTATCGGGCAAATATATACCGGGCCATGGCACTTGACCTTAAAAAAACATCAGTGTAGGGTATATCGGACAAATGTATACCAGGCAGTGGCACTTAACCTTAAAAAAACATCAGTGTAGGGTATACCGGGCAAATGTATACCAGGCAGTGGCACTTAACCTTAAAAAAACATCAGTGTAGGGTATACCGGGCAAATGTATACCTGGCAGTGGCACTTCACTTTAAAAAAACACCAGTGTAGGGTATACCGGGCAAATGTATACCAGGCAAATGTAAATGTATGGCCCGAACACTCATGTTTCTTCTGATCTATCGTCAGTAAGTATTAAAATATCGAATAAATGTAATTATATCCACGAATAAATTCATATCAAATCGAATGTAATAAATATTTCGGCCATTCACCAAAGCGACTATGTGATTGTCAACATTCACCGGTGAAAGTCAGAAATAAGGGTATTTAGCAAATATTTCGGACATACACCAAGCGACTACGTGAATGTCGACATTCTCCAAATTTCGGTGTTTCACCGTGACATATATAAAAACAAACCAGAATATGTAAATCACATTGAATTAAAAATATATATATATTTTTTTAACATCTAATACTAAGTTTATTTCTCTATGTTATTTTATGTTTGTACCTAAAAACTTTCATTTTAATTTTTTATATGCACTGAAAAAGATCTATCCATAAAAAGATGAAAAAGATCATCTATGAAAAAGATCACATAATCTATGAAAAAGATCACATAAATCCATAAATATAATTTATGGACTTATGGCCAAGATTCAAACAATGTGCAGCAATTGAGAATTTCTCGACTGTTATTTCTATTTCGTATATTTTCGGAATCAAAAGATATGTGTTTCTGAAATAGGTGTCTCAATTAGTACTTGGCATGTGTTACCCTATCGGTTAAAAATATAACAGTTCAGAGAATGGAGAGATAGTCAATGTAATTAATAGATTTTCGTAGTTCTGACATTCGTTATAAATATGAAGGTTTAATCTATTATTTAAAATTATAAATGAAATCATGTCAGCAACTCCATTTATGACATTGCTTAAGCGCTTTTTTTTCATTCATGAGAAGGAATCATTTATTGTTAGTTTTTAAACAAAATAACTGTATGTTACAAAACAAAATACTTTACCTGCTAAAGTCACGTCCTCTTTATTACAGTAGGAGCCAGAGTAACCAACATTACAACTAAAAAAAAATAAGACAACATTTTTAGTAATAAAGCATAAATAGGAGCTCAAACATTTAATTAAAAGAATAATATTTCTGATAGCAATAACATTCTGATCATGACTTTTCAAATTATCTTAATAATTATTTAATATTACTAGGAGGCTTCACCCTCTCTCGCCCCACTCACCAACCCCCGTAATTGCTTCTTAATTTTCATTGTTCCCCCTCCCTTAAATGTAAATATTTTTCACAAAAACAGAAAATATTTTGTTTTCAAAATATACAATTATTGTAGTTGTATGTGTGATTTTGTTTGCATGTTAGTTATAACGAAATGGACAATTACCAAAATTTCAAAAATAATCATCTGAACTTGAAAACAAAAGAGTTTAACCTAAAACACAGAATATGTAACTTAATAAGAATATATAAATGAGAAATGATTTTATTCGTTGACCAAACTTATAGCAATCTAAACAGGAAACGGTTCTTATCACTCTTTGTTTATTTTTATGTATTTATTATTTTTTTTAATTTTATTAAAAATGTGAAGAATTATATCTGGAAACACGTAATTACTTTTGATTGACTTTAACTACTTTTGATAAAAAAAAGAAGTTAAATTAAAAAAAAAAAAAAATAAAATAAAAAAAAAAATAAAAAAAATTTTTTTTTTAAATTTGAAAGAACTTTCTGATTGGAATTTTGTAAAAGACTCTGGGAACTTCGAAAAATCTTTGTTCATAAATAAACATAATCCTTTCAGTATACCAAATATCTCTGAGGTCGCATTTCTGCGGCCTGTAGAGCAGCCCGCATGGTGTATTTTTCTACAATTTTAACAGTCAATAATTCTCGAAATAGTTATCGAATGTTAATTTTTTTATTCCATTACGTTTTCCTACACACCTTTGTAGTTTCAATTTTCTAAGTCTTATAGTTTTTGTGCAAAAAACAATAGGTAACCTCAAGATGAACACCTAAAACGACGTCGGCTGTATGTTATGTTCGTATCACCGAAACAAATTTATTATAAATTAAATTTAAATAATTTTCAGATTATCTAGAATACAAACATTTCAGTTAAAATATTCTGACTGATGCTATTACAAATTATATTTATTTCCTAGTTTGCGCAAAGTAAATTGCTCATAAAAAGAAATTTCGACAGATTTCAGATTAATTTTTATAACAAACTTTTGTCACCTCTGAATTTTGCCTGTTTCCGAAAAGCGGTGTTACACCCTACTTTCTTGGACAAAATTAAAATTATTCAAGCTGACCCTAACAATAACATTATTTCCAATTTTTAGCATGCTTGAAAAACGTAGTTTTTAAAATAATTTTTTTTTTCTTTTTCAGCCCACTTGAAAAACGTATTTTAAAAAAAAAATTTTTTTTTTCTTTTTTCAGCCTGTTTGAAAAACCAAATTTTTCTTTTTTTTTCTGTAATTGCATATAAATATTAATAATACAACTTTTCACCATCTTAGTGTATTATTTATGATAATAAATGTATATAGTAAAATTTCCGATATTTTTTCTGCAATATTTTCTATTTACTATCTTTTTTTCAATATTTATTCTACGAGTCACCTACGGTAATAGTAAAACCATTTTTAAATGAAATGAAAAAAAAAGTTGCTTCAGTTGCTAAAAAAATGAAAGGCATTACTGAGATATTTAAATGTTCAACATTTTCATAAATAGTGATATATATCAAAGTCAAAGATAAAATTTAATAACGAATATGTATATTAATTATCTTTTTTGGTTTATTTCAAATTAAATTCATGAATCATATCTTCAATTTTATTTTCCAGTTTACTATCATAAAAATTTGAATATTGAATTAGTGTACCTGCATTCAATCATGCCACCCGAAGTGAGTGAACATTGTCCTCGTCCATCAGTACAAGGATTTGGATCCTTGCATGCGTCTAAAAAAGAAATAAACGAATGTCAATATCATATTGTATCTTTTTACTTCTTAGCTGCAAACTTCTGTATTTTTTAAAGGTTATTTTTCTCTGTGGTAATAAAACTAGATTTGCAGATTTTGCTACCAAATTTTTTTAATCTTTTGTTACGAATGTCAGCTCCGCTGAAGTGACGTGCCTAAACGGTGCATTGCGAAACGAAGTGTGCACATTGCATGTCGATAAGTTGATGTTCGTTTTTTTCTTATTTAAGAGTTGCATGACAATGTATTTGGAGATTTTGAAACTATTATAAATAAAATCGTAATCGACTTCCCAAACATAATTAGTTCATTCAAATTATGCTTTTAGTCGTATTAATGGTTATTAAATAGTATCACGTGGCTCCATCTAAATATGACACTCATGCACACAGGCCATTACGTGGGTGCCGGCCAAATACTGCGCTCGTACACTCAAATCGTCATGTGGATACCAGCTAAATACGACGCTCATACACACAGGTCATTACGTAGATGCCGGATAAATACTGCGCTCGTACACTCATATCGTCATGTGGATGCAGCTAAATATGACACTCATACACACAGGTCATTATGTAGATGCCAGATAAATACTGCGCTCGTACACTCAGATCGTCATGTGGATGCCAGCTAAATACGACACCCATACACGCAGGTTATTACGTAGATGCCGGATAAATACTGCGCTCGTTCACTTAGATAGTCATGTGGATGCCAGCTAAATACGACACTCATACGCACAGGTTATTACGTAGATGCCGGATAAATACTGCGCTCGTACACTCCGATCGTCATGTGGATGCCAGCTAAATACGACACTCATACACACAGGTCATTACGTAGATGCCGGATAAATACTGCGCTCGTACACTCCGATCGTCATGTGGATGCCAGCTAAATACGACACTCATACACACAGGTCATTACGTAGATGCCGGATAAATGCTGCGCTTATGCATTCCGATCACCATGTGGATGCCAGCTAAATACGACACTCATACACACAGATTATTACGTAGATGCCGGATAAATACTGCGCTCGTACACTCAGATCGTCATGTGGATGCCAGCTAAGTACGATGCTCATACACACGGGTCATTACGTAGATGCTCACATAGTACTCCGTTCATACACTCAAATCGTCATGTGGATGGCAGCTAAATACGACACTCATACACACAGGTCACCTCTTGAATGCCGGATCGTAGTAGTCGGAGTAACGAGCACATTAAGAGATCGTTAAAGTGCAATATTTTGTTCCTTTCATTCTGTCGATTGTTTATTGTTTATCATTTGTTAATTGTTTAATTATATTGACTTGTTATCATTTGTTAATTGTTTAATTATATTGACTTGATTCTTCAGATATCTAAAAAAACTAAATAACTCATTTTATGTTTAATTCACAGAACATAAAATATTTTTAACCACATTACAAATATTACAGATATAAAGACACGCATTAAATTTCAGGCACTGAAGCACTAATAGTTAAATTACAAACTCTTAAAATTACTTTGTAAAAATACGAAATATTCGCATCTGTTACATACCTATGCATCCTTCCTGATTCTTATCTTCTACTTTATCTTTCTTCAGCTTATAGTTTTGAAGACACTTGCAGTAAAAGCTTCCTCCAGTATTGACACAAGAAGTGGTTCCCTGAGGACAGGTATGTGACCCATCGTTGCATTCGTTTACGTCTACATGAAATAATAAAACAGTAAAGACTCTCATATTTTAATAATTCGGATATACACTACTTCTCATTAACTTCAGTAAACACAGTACTGTTTGAAAGAAATACGTAAGAATATAAATTCTCGCGTGAAAGTAATCTTTATTTCTAATTATATGGTTAGTTGGCGCACTATAAACAACAAACAAAATTGATTGCGGAACCCTGTTAGGCTACAATATATATTTAATCACACTAATCAAAGTTTACCTTCACAGTTGAATATTGTATCATCGCCTAATTTTCTTATGCTTAAGTCAACAATTTTGTATCCCTCACGGCACTTGCATCCGTCTTTGCCGCATGTCGTGGCTCCACAGAATGGATCATGTTCTTGTCCAGAGCAAAGTTTCAATTTATCTCCTTTGACTGTAAAGACAAAAGTATAAATTATTTTTATATTTACTGTGATAATTAGGCACTCTGTTGTGATAAGAATATCGCTTTTTGCCCTTGAAGAAGACAATATATAAAATTTGCATTCTTTCTTTATCATCGATACTTATTAGACTTAAAAAGTGCTATATATATTATAATTTATATTTTTTTTGCACTTCCCTTGTTGCTAAGTTATATATAGTTTCAATGGTAACTCTTTTATTAATTAAATTATTGTGTTCTGCTTTTTCCTCTAGACTCTATAATTGCAAAAAGTTATAAACTTCTTATAAATTCTTTATTTGATCTAATACTATGACCAAACCCAGTTACTTATGTATAAAGCAAAATGTAGCTTTCTAAAACATCTTTTTATGTCTTTATCATTATCTTTACTAAATTTTGCCATATATACAATGAAGTGTCAAAAAGTATCGATACATTTTTAAATAAAATCGAGTAGCATCAATAGTATATGTAGATAGTATTCGTGGTATCGATGCTTCATTTTTTCATTAAAGAAAGAAACATGAATTTATTTTACTTTATTTTTTAAATAAATGTAAATTTTCTAAAATTATTTATTGTCAACTTTCTTAAATTATCCAGTATAATATTTCTTTGCGCACATACATTTTCGGGCCCATCCTTGGTACCTAGCAAATCAAACGCACTTCAGTACTGCAGTAAGAGCGCACTTTAATAAATCCCACTAATTACGCTTTTACCTCAATTTGTGCTTTTGGTCTCACATTTGTGCTTTTGGTCTCACATTTTGGTCATCACGCTTAAGAGGGCAAGCACTTAATTGGTTTCTTCGTAATATATTATGGTAGACAAAACTATCTTGTTTCTGCAAAATAATTCCTAGTAGTGAAACATTTTAATTAAAACCTTCTTTTAGAAAAAAAAAAAGTCCCCGCCTTTTAAAAAGTACGAAAAAATTAATAAAATAATATTAACAATCATTGTATATTTGTCATGCATGCGACGAAAGCAAAATGTATAATGGATTTCAATAGTTTTTACTTAAAATCCTTAATGTTAAACATGTTGGAACATGTTGTCCTTGTTGTAAAAAGAAGTCAAATAAGAATACATATTAAACAATAATGACTAACTAATATTCAAAAGAATGAAAAGGAAAACGTAATCGAAATCTAACGAATCACTACAAAAAAAATAAGGGGGGGGGGAAAGCATCAAAGCCAATTTGAGTGGCAGAAGAGGCAGTGTAAAGATAAATGGTAATTATTAGATACCTCTTAATTTATTTAAGGAATCACATAGGTTTTTAATTTTTTTCACCACTACTTACTCACCATTTTGTCGACAGAATTCGAATTTTTTTTTTTAATTTTCGCTTAATTACAAACTTTTCATCCCTAATGTGTACTTTTTTTTTTATTTCGCCGAAAAATCTTACAACATATATTAAGAAAATGTGGCCATTGCAAAACACTTTATATATGTAAACATAAATTTAATTAAAAAAGCAACCTTCGTTTAGTTTCTCTTTCTTCAGTTGTAATTCTGGTAGAAGTAAACCATCTTCAAAAGCTGCCAAAGGTATTCGATTGTAATCAAACTCCGATTCTATCTTAAATTGCAACCATATCGAACAGTAAATAACATCATCTTTGAAACTAAAAAATATCATAATTGAATATAAGAAATCAAAAGCATTATTTTTCATTTTTTATTCTTTTTGGCAATAATAAATCATGCATATTCTCTGAATCTGTCCAAAACTTTGAACAACAATATGATAAACCAACAGCTTTCATGTTGCTCTTTCATATTGTTGTTCAAATCTTACATATTGATGCCATGTAAAAATTAGGCTTTGCTACCGCTGTTTATTTTTAATAACAACAGAAATGTTTATTTTTGGAATGTTTACTACCAACATTTTTCATATTAGAAAAATATAGATAGAATATCATAAAAAAAAAGTTAATTTTATAGCAAAAGTCAATAAACTACACTGGAAGAATTTTTTTGTTTTGGCATTTTTAAAATCATTAAAAAAAAACTTTATAGTCTCATTTTCAACATTCTTAATTTACTTTAACCTAAATTTTTAATGTGGATAATATTTTTCTAAAAAAATAGGATAGCTGAAATAATTTTTTTCCTTATAATTAGTAGATGAATAAAACATTAGCTTACTTGTATTTGTAGAGTCTAGCAAATTGTAAGTTCATAAATGTCTTCTTCATCTGTAATAGATATAGATATTATCAAGTGCGTATATATATATATATATATACATTGCAGATCAATGAAAAAAAAGGGAAAAATAATAATAATAATAACAATAATAAAAATCTGGAAAATGAAAGGTATAAACTTCTCATCAGCTCACACGATTATATCCGCGAAAAAGAGTGCTTTCTAATATAGTATATATAATATTGTATAAATATAGCAAAACCAAAATATATCAATACAATAGTGTGAGGAACACTCAAAAAAGATTTTACAAAAAATTTACAACAAGTAAAAATATCACGTATATAGCATTAAGTAAACAAAAATATAGCATTAAGTAAAATATCACGTACAAGCAGAAAATAAAATAACATATAAAGAAAAAACAGAATAAATCGTAAAAAGAAATCTATAAAGTGAGTAGCGAATTCAAATGAACTTGCATGAACGGGAAATTTTTCAAGAATGATTTAAAATATTTTTTTAACAAGATTGCCAGATTACAAACATATGAAAACAGAAGCGCAAATTGAGGTGAAAGCGTAAATAGAAGGGTTTTGTTTTATAGTGCATTCTTACTGCAGAACTGAAGTGCGTTTGATTTGCTAGCTACTAAGGATGGGCCCAAAAATGGATGTGCGCAAAGATAATATTATGCTGGATAATTTAAAGAAGTTGACAATTAATAATTTTAGAAAAAAAATTTTTTTTTTAAGAAAAAATAAAATAAAATAGAAAAGAGAATGAAACATGAATTAACTGCTTTGCACATAATTTTAGACATGGATTTGCCCGAAATGGATTTGCACTTGGTAAAAATTATATAAATTAGCAAAGAAGTTTTTTGTAAATTTATTTACAATGATATACAATTAACTCAATAATTTTATATAGAATTTAATTACTTTAGTTGGGTATCTATGGTTTTTTTTAATCAAATTTTGAAAGCGTTTGTCGATTTGTTTTTTCGATAAATAAACATTACTACATATTCTTTCAATTCTATTCATTTGATTAAAAATGGTATTTAAATAGATGTTATAAGAAATATTAGAATAGTTTTGCGGATATAATCGTGTGAGCTGATGAAAAGATTATATCCTTTATTTTCCGAATTTTTATTAATTTTTCTTTTCTTTTCCCTTTTTTTCATTGTTCTGTGATATTTCCATGTTTTCTCTACATCTTGAACTTATTTTATGAGTTCTCTTTACTTGCAGCTTATGAGCAGTAAATAAAACTTATTGTTTTTCTAAATTTATTTCATTTTTTTTCTTTTTGTATTTATCTGTTATGCTCTTTCTCTGTATATATATATATATATTGAGTGAGCTAAAATAGTGAAAGAAACTATCCTTCCCTTTCAAAGTAGACTTGGTCACCGCAGGTGGCCAGCCGACCCGCGAAGCGTATTTGCGGCCCCCCACGTATGTACTTCACCCTCACACTCCGGAGGTCGTCAAGACCGAGGCCCCTCGGACGCGAAAAGCACACAGCCGTCACCCAGAAGTCATCACCTCCTACATCAAAAAGCCTCCACACGGTCTTTTATAAGTAGTCCCCGCAGACTATTTAAAAAGTGAACCAGTTGTGCGCATGAACCCAAAACCTTTTATAAAAGTAATTGAGAGAAATTTATCATATATATTTGAGAATTGAATCTGTAGTGGTTGACAAGTGAATAAGGCAAATCAATAATATTCATAAATTAAAAAAAATTTTAGTCATATATTTGCTACCACTTTCTTATTTTAACTAGATTTTATATTAAATGACTCGTTTGGAAAGTGGATATCCTTCACAGTGGTCTGATCGGACTACCTATAAAAAACCGTGTGGAAGCTTTCAGTTATAGGAGGCGTTGGTACAGTCCTGCGCACCTAATGCCCAATCCTACCACTCTAGAAACCCACAAGGCCCGTCTATCTAGGCCGCTGTAAGGGAAGGGGGTTAGCACATAAAATATACATTTAATGCAAAATAAAGTTATGTAATGTCATTATTAATTTAGGTTATTGTTATTACTTAAGACTATTAATTTAAGTTCAAGATCCTGTTGGTGTTTGCTCTTAATTAGCTTAATGCCGTGGTCTATGATTTATACATTTGTTTTTGGCTGGGCTGTTTGATTTGATGTTTTAAATTGGATAGTTTTGGTTTCGGAAGGTGAAGGCTCTTTGTTCGCTATTTTAGTTTGATTATCAACAGGATCATTGCGGTTAATTAAATTAAATTCAATTTTACAGAGAGTGAATGCAGATTTTTTCCTTAATAACTGTAACGACTAACTTTTTTAAATTTTTTTAATCGAAGTATATAGCTAATTATTATTCAATGTCATGACAACTGAGCATCAAAATCTATTTTTAACCTTTCTTTCGTCAGCCACATTAAGCATTAGCATATATGTTATTAGGTTTACTTTATTTTCCACTAAACATTTTGGCCTTAAATCTTCTGCCAAACTATTTATATTAGAGCGTTTATATAAATATATACTATTTATACTATAATATATACTATTATAATACTATATATATAAATACTATAATATATACTATTTATATTATAGATTTTTCTAAATTGGCTTTACTTCTGGCTGTGTACTTTTACGATACCGCGCCCATAATGAATCTCTCTTGTTGTTGAAAATTATTGTCTGTTTAGTTTTTAATTTTGATTTGATTCATCAAATTAAGTTGCTATGGTAATATTCTGTTTGTTTGTTTTTTTTGTGCTTGTTTGTTCTTTTTTTTTTTTTGTGGAGAAGAAACAAAAACGGCTTTGAGTTGATATTTATTTATTTTTGAACATTAATATACTCAAGTTTAAGCCATTTCATATCTTTGTGCGTTTCGAATTTTATTGAAGAAGCAAGTATTCCATAACCATTTTGTGTCTTGTAAGTTGTTTATGTAATATTTAAGAACGCTGGCATTAACTGATTCTGATTCGAAATGCAAATGGAATATTTGTATTTCAAAAGCATTGATCAACTACTACTTTTGATTTAGCTTGTGATTATTCAATACGTGGTGGCTTTATCTAAAATGGCCTGTCCGTACTCATATTATGCTAAATTCATGATATTACATGAAATATCACTTGGATAACACAATGTTCTATAAATTAATTAACGTTAAAAACTACCCACTTCTGACAAAAATCTATCAAACGATCTACCTTTGTAAATTACAATTCATAGCAAAAGTTCCTTAAAAAAATTAATTCAAAGTTCTATTCTAAAAATTAATTCTGTATTCTAAAAGCATTCAAAATTCCACATTTCTTATTTGACACAAAATGCATTCTAGTATACTTTTCTTTTAAGAACAACTTTGTTTGGCGAAACAAGAGAAATTTAAACTACACAATTTTATAACTAAAATCAGAAATAGAAGGAGAAATTATGAAAATATTTCTAACGAAATTAGTATAGAAAAACGAAATAAAACTTACTGCAGAAATGACATCCTTGGTTAAAGCAAAAGCATCAACAACAGAGTCATGAACGTATTTAGTCTTTGAAATGGGTAAATTGTTAATCAAATATGTGGTTTTATCTGAAATAAATTGAGTAAATAAGACAAGTGAATTTCTTTTAGTTCTAAAATAATGTCCAGTAAAACATACCACCATATCTTCCATCACATGGCTCATTTTTTGCAGTTGTTACTATACCAGGAGGGCACATGCAAGCGATTTTACCATTTTCATCCATAAAGGCAACTTTATTGTCTTTTGAGCAATCTGCCTTTTCGCCTAAAACGTTAGTTCTATCTAAAAAAGAATTTTAAAAATTATTTTTTTAAAGGAAATGAAAAATGCAATATGTATTGAAGACATACAATCCCTGGTCATATTATTAGAAGCACTATAAGATTCGTGGTAAAATCTTAATTATCAGGTGATACTATACAGCTTTACTGTTTTTACGCTGCTGAAACTGGTTTACTCATGCTTATGTTTGTTTATCAACTGGTTAACGTTGTAATGCAATACGCTAAAACTAAACACGAATAGAATGTATATTAAAAATCTCTTGAATAAAAACTCATTACATGCATGTTTAAATATAGAAGTATTTTCTATAAACTCGTGCAAAACATGAAATCATTAAAATACAACAGTACGCCTATTAATTAGGTCTAATTATTATAATATACTAATATAATACCTGATATAATAATTATACTATATTTATATATGATCGAATTTATCCAATCGTCGAATTTATATTATATATCGTCTAATTTAACCACTTGATACACAAACGTAAACAAGTGCAAACCGGTTTCAATCGCGTAAAAACAATGAAGCTGTATGGTATCAACTGGTAATTAAGATTTTACACAGAATCTTATAGTGCGTTTAATAATTTGTCCGGGGACTGTACATATACACTCAAAATAATACACTGCAAAAACATTACACTGCAAAAACATTAATTACAAAAAAAAAATTTTGCATTTATATTGGGTAGTGCAAATTTGCATTAGAAAAATAAAGTTCTAATTTTTATAAATATTTCCTTCTTAATTTGTTCTTTTTGATAAAAAAAATTAAATAAGAAGTTTTGAAGAAAAATAAGCTTAGTGGTACACGCCTCACGAGTTAGAATTCTCTTGTCGTCGTGCTAACCGTGGAAAGTTTTCGAGGTTTCACACTTCATGCTGCGCAAGGCCGATTTCCCCCCAATATTTTGTTCAAGGGTTCCTTTTTTTCTGTTTTGAATTCAAAATTATAAGACTACAGAGTTGAACATTGATAGTTGTAAACTCAGAATTGGATTAGTTGTTCAGCACTGGTTATAAAGTAAAATAAAATGAAATAAAATACAATACAATAAAATGAAATGAAATATAAAATTTGAAATGAAAATTTTGATATTTAGAGAAAGCTTAGTTGGCTCAGAGTTTGTTACTACGAGAGAATTTCATCAAAAAATAAAAAATATTTAAGTTATGTAATGCATTAAAGCATACATGAATTAACTGATAATTGGCATTAAGTTTGGCTTAGGGTTTATTCAAGAGATTTTTTTTTTGTTCCAGAAAAACATTATTATTTCTGAATAGTTCCAGACACTGTGATTATTTTCTTGCTGTCAGGGTACATTCTACATTGATTCTCTACAACTTGATTACTTATTTGGAGGCTTAACATGTCTAATAGGGACTTCAATGTCGCAAAGTCTTCTATAAAAGTTGGAAATTTTCCATTATGTATTTCAATGTTTTTTAGATAACTTTTAAGTCATATCATTAAATTACATTAAAATACTTCATTTTATTTTTACATTTCAAAATTATACTTACACAAGCACATTTTGCTTTTTGGGTCCCATTGATATCCCTCTTTGCATTTACAATTATAACCGACTCCATATTTCCAGTCCATTTCACAAAATGCGTTTCTTCCTTTGCACTCATCTTGGACATCTTTGTCAGAGCATGTTTTCACTGAAAAGAAAAAAAAGAACAGTTTAAAGAAAATAAACATTTTATTCAGACCAAAGGCAGAGCTGTCTTTGTGTAGGACTGGGTTTTTATTCTTGGTATTGTCTTAAAGCTCATTCAATTTCAGATACTTATTTGTCTGAGAAAAAAAAGCAGTCAGTGCGCTATACTGACCTCCTTGCCAAAATTATGCTCTGATTACAAAATTCTGGAGACCCCCTCCCCCTACTATTCAACACATATAATTGCGGGATAACTTTAGTTTTAGTTATAAAATCTTAACTTTTCTATATTTTGACTATCATCTTTCTAAAATCGAAACATTGCAAATGAGAAGTATAGGGGATGATATAGGAAAGTGACATTTAAATCTGGGTAAGAAAAAGAAAAGTAGTATTCGTATTATTTTATTGTAGGTTTATTAGAAATCGGGGCTTATAATTCTTTGCTTTTTTTTACGACTAATTAATTTGAAATATGAAAGTAACGCACGTATTCTTGAAACATATGTTGATTAGCTGTGTCCAATTTAAAGTGAAAGCAAAATCAATTCCGTTACAATAATCATGCCCTTGATGATGCAACCGCATTTTCTCTGATTAATAAATGTCCCTGCAAAGGTCACTAACGTGTTTCATCAGCTTATTTCTTTAAATATATCGAGAGAATTGGAAGGTTATGGTTTTAGCTCTGCTTTTATGTTTACGCCATTTAAACAGAACACTCACCTATAACTGGATTGAAAAATTGTTTACAAGTTCTAATGAGCTAATTATTTTATGAATTAGTCAAAACTGGTAAAAAGTTGCGAAACAAAAGTTATTTTTTTAGAAAAGTAATTATTTATTTGAAATTAAGAAAATAATATTCCTTTTCTTATTTTTATAATATCTGGAAATAAAAGAAAGACCTAAAACCAAACACTTTAATTTTTTAAAAATAGTTGATTTGCAATCGCAAATCTCAGCTTTCTTGGTAACAAACGGATAGATTAAACCACGAGCTCAGGTGATTTGTAAACGCTGAATTCCTTTATTGTCTAATATCCAACTTGAACTAAAAAGAAAGCATTTTTTTAAACGCAATGATATTTTTTCTATAAAATACTAATATTTTTGTTTTGTTTTCCCTTAAAGTTAAATAACTGCCTTTCGAATTCGATTTTTTTTAAATCTTTACCTAAAATATAATCTTTAAAATGCATAAATGCTGAAATATTCTTATGAGACAGTTTTAAAAGAGTGATAATTTGTTTTTTCTACGATACTTTTTCTTTGTTTCGACAAATTAATAATGTTTTTGAAACAATCGCTCATAAATTCGTCAATAAATCTGACCACATTAAAACAGAACTTTTATGTACTTTTCTTTCTACACGCACCTTGTATCACTCTGACCCATAAAGATTTTTTATTGACATTTTGAAAATATTTCATTAGATTAATTTTATAATAAACATTTTTAGGCATTGTTGAATAGTTATTTTTATGCTACATTGATATTAAAACCTTATTTTTTTTTTAAAAAAATAATAACTGGCATTGGATTATATTCATTTATTTACTATTTGCATTATATGAAATGTGTAATTTGACTCTTTGAGACAATTTCATTCATATTTGTTTTAGTTGACTCATGAATTGTGGACTGAAGTACGAACTGTAAAAAAGAGAGAGAATGAGCTAATAGTATATTGGGAATATTAATATATTTTGATTAATATTTCTCCTCTATACCTTCTTACCATATTTGATTCATATATACCTTTTATTTGATTTTAGAATCAGTTTCACTCATTTTGGTATTAACTACTCCGTCCAACGAATTCCAGCAAAACATTTCGTTTTCCTAAGGTTGAAAGATCCAGAAATTTACTCTTGATTTAATTAACATGCTCGCGCTGGTTTATGTTTTATAGTTTATATTTATACTGTACTTGCTGAATACCCGTTCTTCGCACGGGGAGAGTAAAAAAATTAAAAAAATAAATAAATCTGAATTGAGATACACTACAAAATCATGCACAAAACTGAAAAAAATATACAGATCCAATTAAAGAATTTGATGGAAGAACCAGGTAAGTGAAATTTTAAGGGGAATTAATGAATCAGGGAAAATCAAAAAAAGTGGTTGTATCAATATGGGTATGTTTAATGTTACAAAACTGTTTTTGCCTTCACTCAAATCTTAACATAACTAATTACAACAGTTTTCAGCATGCTTGCATGATTTTTATTTCAAATTTGGCAGGGGTAAATAAATAGAAACAAAGAAATATTTGTCCCTCTTTCTAATAAATTGGTAATAAAACAGCTCGGATGCAACTTTGTTTTAGTTCTGAAAATGGAACTTGTCTGGTTCTTCCACTAAGTTTTTAAATTAATATAGTTAAACCAATTAAACATTTTTATTGAATATTATTTGTTGCCATTTTTGGTGGCTTTGAGTTATTGAAGTAAGCAAAACTCGTTTTTTATAGTTTATCCCGTTAGAACAAAGACAGAATGTATTTAATATCACTTAGCATGATGCTATTGCACTATCAAGTAATTTTCTAAGGTACATATCCCTTTCAAGGACCTTGAAACACTTATTTCCGAAGTATCAGTATGTACTACTAAGTATTGGTGCTGTCTTAATAATCACCAAATATATCAATATGATATTTTATACCTTTATTAGTATATTTGGAACATATTACATAACCCTTCAACATTTAACTTTTGTGAAAAATACATTTATCAGTGACAACCATCAAAAGCTGACATTTTAAAAAAAAAAAAATCGAATTCTTATTAGAACTTGATAAGATTTTTGGAGCGTGGGCATTTTTCTATCTGACCTTTAATTTACTATATTAAAATATTTATAAGTAGTAAAGAAACAAAATTCTTTATATTCTAATCCATTAAGATATTAATACACTATACTTGCTACCACTACAAAAAATAAATTCTGAAATTACGAAAAACCCGTTGTAGAATTGTTATCAAAACTGCACCAATTACCATAATACCAGTCGAACATATTTACGTCAGTAGTGCTTATTAGAACTCCATGAGGAATTTGGAACATGATCATTTCTCTATCTGACCTCTAATTTACTGTTAAAATATTTATAAGTAGTGGTGGGAAAAATTTCTTTTAATTCTAATTCTTTAAAATATTAATACGCTATCTAAGCTACCATTGGAAAAAATATTTTCTGAAACTACGGAAAACCTGTTGTTGAATTCTTATCAATACCAAATCGCCAATTACCATAATAGCAGTAGTACATATTACCGTCAGTGATACATATGAATTAAATGCCATCTGTGAAAGGTGATTTTCTACGGTTTTCTTAAACGAATTTCTAATTAATCTTACCTCCATGAGCTTGGATTTTTAGCACATAGCTTATTTTATTTTATTTCAATTAATACACATTATCAATATTAATTGAGAATTCGTGTCAATAATAATATGCATATTTTTTTACGGTTACCCAAAAAGCAAATCTTTTATACTTATTTTAGCTTTTTAGTTCAGAAGTTACTCTTTTTATTTCAATTAATACATAATACCAACATTAATTAAGCATCATTTTCGTCAATGATAGTATGACGATTTCTTACGGTTCGTCTAGATAAATAAATACCTTTACTCCATTTATTTTGCTTTCTGGTATATTACTTACTATTTTATTTCAATATGCACCTTAATTAATTAAAAATGATTGGTGTAATTAAGCCTCTTTGGTGCTAATTTCTTACGTTTCTCCTAAACGAATTAGTACCACTTTCCCATTAATTTTTGCTTTTGATTTCATAAATATTTTGTTTCTATTCATTTATCGTTGGTTTTAAGTAAGTAATTTTTTGAAACACGTTTAAAAGAATTAATATAAATAAAATAAAAACATGTGGTATCAGACAAAGTATAAATTTGATGACGTAGACCACTCATGCTACTACGTAATGATCATTGAATTTATCTGACATAGCGAATATAAAATAATTAAATATTTAAATACGTGCAATAAACTATTTTTTTATCAAATAGAGCTATAAGCTAGCAATTATCACAGATTTATCTTTAAAATATATGAAAATTGATTCGTTAAATTTGAAACAATGGCTAACGCTTAACCAATCAGAAAATTTCATTTCGTTTTTCGCTCATCCTATTAGAACAATTTGTCGTAGAATGTTCTAATGCTGACAGTGACCTTCCTCGTGCTTGAAACTATCTGTATACCAAATTTCATAGCTTTTGATCGATTGGTTTAGGAGTCTATAAAGGACATACATACACACAGACAGACAGATACACATTCATTTTTATATATATAGATTATTATATTCATCGAAAAAACATTTATTGCGTTTTGTATACAGAATTAGCTCCAAATAGCTTAGAGATGAAGTTCAAATTTTATTTACATACCAAAATCCTCATAGTCACAAAGTACATTTTTAATTTGCTTTTTGACTGGATTATTCCCCCAAAATATCCTTTTATACTACGAGATGATCTTTTTTTGTTCTTTTTTATGAATCAATTCAATGGTTCCATTGTTCGCATTTTCACCTCAATGCTCCCAAAAGTTGAGTAAACTTTCTTTAATAATAATTTTTTTTATTTCACAAAATGATCGAAAAAATAAGAAACAGAAAACATTATTAGCAAATGAACATTATCTTTTTTTTTAATTTTATACCGTTGGTTGCACTTACATTTAATATTTATAAGATGCATCAATTAAACTTTAACAAAAATGAACAAATCACTTAAGGAAGCAATTTTTTAAAATTTCTCCAGAGAATAAAACGAAAGTTAAAAACTTACGTTCACATGTAATCTTGTTCGCGGATTCCTTGAATTTTCCAGTACAATTGCATTTAGTCTTATCTTTAGTCAATTCCACAACACTTGGACACACAGATTCTTTTCTTAGTTCACAAGTTTCTGAAAGAGAAAAATAAAATAAAATGTTATAGAAAAATTGTTGCTCCTTTGTCTCCATTTTAGGTATGGAAATGCTGTAAATCTTATGATAAACTGTATGTGGACATGACTACAATTAAGATGCTAAGTTAAATTTTCCACTTAACGGTACTAACTTCCGAAAGTATTTAGTATTTCACCTTACTTCAGGTATCATAATGATAATTAATTAAGAGTAAATAATTAACTAAAATATTTAATTAATTATAAATATATAACATAAATATAAATATATAACATAAATATAAAATTAATTATAAATCTATAATTAATTATAAAAATTTTAATTGGTTAAAAATATTTACAAACATCTCGACAATAAGCGAACGTAACCTATGTTAGTTTTCCTTTTTCCCTATCTTACATTTTAACACACACGGTGAATAAGATTTTCATATCAATAGTATATGCGTATATGGGCAGTTTTTTTTTTTTTTGTTTTTTTTTTTTTTTTTTGTTTTTTAAAACAAAGTTAGAACTATTTGAAACATGTCTTAGTGCTTAACGAAATTCACTTTAGAAACCATCTTAAAAAAATGAATCTGAAATTAAAAGTATTTAAAAAAAGTTTTTGCAAAAACACAATTCGAATTTCTTTGAAAACTGCAAATACATGATTTGGGAGCTATAATTTGAAGTCACTTAAATGATTTAATTCTGGAGATGCCAACTGGAGTGATTCATTGTTACATTATGAGCAATTAATTTTTTAACTGTTAACTGTTGTAGAAATGAAATTTGAAAATTAATATATAAAATATCAATTAAAATTAATCTTTTCTTTATAACACTTTTCCTTTCGACGGTTTCAAAGCAGCTTATTAAAGCTATTGTGTCCTATTAAGCAATATGGTTGATATCGAATTTTTTAGGTGTTGCTGCAACAAAGTCACGTGCCGTTAAACGCTCAATAGAAATATCTATATATTTTAACCCAGTACCATAAATTCACATCATGAGTGCAGCGGTTTACAGAAAAAAAAAAAAGATTAAAAACCTTTATGGTCCTAATCTTATCAATGAAACTGAAAAAAGGAAATTTAAAAAAGAATGGCAACACTGGTATGAGTGTCTCTAAAGTTGCTAGTGCTTTAGTTGATATTGAAAATGCAGAGAGAGAGAGAGAAATCTTAACAATTATTGCATAGAGATACCTACACTAACATCACATCCCTTTCCCGTCCTTGAGAAATTCCTCGATAATCAATTAATTACAAAGGCAAATAATACAAATATGTTTAGATTGGGATTGCAATACGAATCATCTAATAGGGTTTAAGCAAACGGAAATTGTATGAAAGATAATATAACACTGATCTAATTCAGTTTCTGACTAGTTCAGTTCTGAAAAATTCAATTGAAATTTCAGAAAATATACAAAAAACCCTAATTCAAGTGGAATAAAATTCTCAGAAAGATAAATGAATTAATGCTTAATTATTTTTAAGTTCAGGTAATCATTCATTTTGTTACGCTTAACATATTAACAAAATTTTCTTACATAAAATAATGATAGTTATATTCTTTATTAACAAAAAAATTACCCTCCTTGTTTTTTATCTGTTTTAAAAAAAAATATTGACTGTTTGTAAAAAATACTCGAGAGAGAGGGGGGGGGGGAGCAAGAGAAATCTTAATAACTATTACATAGAGATATCTAAACTAACCTGTCCACTAGAAGTTCATCAATAATTAATTAATTTCAAATGCAACCAATACAAATATGTTTAGATTAGACTTACAATACGAATCATTTAATAGGGATTAAGCAAACGGAAATTTTATGAAAGATAATATAACACTGATCTAGTTCAGTTTCTGAACTAGATCAACATTTTTTCCAGTTAATCAACTGCTCGTGGATAAAGTAACTTATTGTTTTTAGTTTCAGTATTCTTTAGAGAAATTTAAATAATTTTTGTTTTAAGGAAGAAATAGTCAAAGTTATATAGAGTAGGCGACCAGCACGTGACAGAAAACATGGATTTTTCTCAATAGCAACTAAATGAATTATTATGTTTTCAAATTTGGTTTTTAAAGAATGTTTTAACTTTCCCATTGAATGAATTCAACGTATTTATACGCCTTTAGAAAACGAAAAATTTTTAGAATATTTTTTCACTCACTCGTGACGTCACGAAATCGAAATTTTTGTGAAACACTGAAAACATTATGATGTTGAATTTAATATATATTTTATAAAAATTATGAGATTAAATAAAACTAATATGTGTATTTTTACATATAAAATTTAAGGCTGTAGCTTTTAAAAGTGACATTTTAATTTTTTTATCGGTCACATAATTTCACGTTGTTGAAAATAACATTTTTTTTTAAATATTTTCGCAGAAAAGAAGCTGTGAAATTATGATCAGAGTATTTTTGATTCGTTATAAAGCATGTGTCAACAGCAGAGAAAAAAAAGATCAAGGACTCAAAGAATCAGGAAAAAAAATATATATCCTAATATTTTAAAATCTTTAGAATTAAGAAAGTAAAAATTCCTTATTTAAATCATCCGAAGAAGAAAATTAAAAAATTAAAAGACGGGAATTAAAATAGCATAAAAGTGACAAAAGCAAATAAAATTTATGATGGAATCACCCCTAAAAGTTTTTATTGTCATGAAGAAAAAAAGGATTTTTCCTTACTTTTATCTCCTGTAACTACTAGCTTAGCTTCTTGTATGCAAACACATGTTTCTTTTGCATCTTCTGTGTCTTCTTTAAAGCAATAGCCATATGGTCCACAGGACATTCCGCAGGCAATAGGTGTTTTTGCGTCATCTGATTTTACTGGTTCTATGTAAACGAAAAACTTGATACAGTTATTTATTAAAAAATTGTTAAATTAGTATATAAAACAAATCGGATACTACTCAACCTAAGAAGCCCGTAAAATTGCCACTTAATTCCATTATTGATGCGAATGATATATGCGTTAGTTTATATAGCAAGGAATGCACACAGGAACATCGTTTTCTTCAATTTTAGAAACTATTAAAATTTGTATACCTCCTTAATAAATTAAGAATATAAAATTAGACACTCGAGTTGATCTTTCAGCACGAAATAAAGTTATTTCAATGCATTTAGACCCAGCTATTCTCTATCCATCATCCACCCTTTCTACTTTTTATATAATTTTTGAATTTAGATGAAGAGGCAGGTAGCCTCCCCCCCCCCTCCCATTGGGCTAGATACCTCGAACAAATTTTCATCTGCAGTTGTATGCCTTTTTGAGTCAGGAGTATACCAGCTCAAGTAAGATACTTAGCTTTAATCCAGCTTGCTTTAATCCAAATTGCAGAAATATAAATTTACAATGTGCTACCAGCTCTGCCATTCTCTTTCGCTGACTTATTCGATTTATTGTACAATGACAAAATTCCAGTTACCCACTTGCATTACCTCCTATGAAGAAATTGAGTGCCCAATTCTCGGACAGGCGCTTCCTAACCAATTCAAAGCAAATAAGAAAACCTTAGTTTCCAAACAGATGTATGTAAAATTGAAATCATATCTACTGAATGGAACTATACTATTATTTGACCCTATTCATATAAAAAAAAATATTATTCTATCTGTAGTAATTTTAGAGAAATTTCATTGCTGGCAGTGATGTATAAAAGTTTTGCTAGAGTTTTAGCATCCAGACTGATGGAATAATCTCTGAGAGAGTACAGTGTGTTTTTAGTTGGGTCAACAACTAATCAGATATTTTTATTCGAAATAATATTAAGAAATGCCATGAATTAAACACCAGTCTGCACTGTTTGTTTTTAGACTTAAAACAGATATATGATAGTATCAACAGAGATACACTATTAGAAAAAATGAAAAAGTTTTGAATACCATCCAAATTGGAAAATGTAATGAAAATGGCTCTTAAAAGCAGCACGTGTAAAATGCAAGTGTAGGGTGAATGAATTTTAAAATTCAGAGTTAATAAATGTTTAAGAAAGGGAAACGAGTTCCGAATATGCTTTTAAATACCTTTCTGGACAAAGCTGAAATAGTGTACTAATTAACCGAGAGAGAACAATAATGTTATAGTCATGTGGTTGATGTAGATTGCCTCGACAGAACAATTGGGAGTTTTAGTGAAGAATATAACAGCTGAGAGAGGAGAATAATGAGCTAGGACTACAAGTTCAAAAAGTTCCAACAAAATATCTTATTCTCACCAGAAAAAAAGCACTAGATATTGCCCAAGGAGATAATTTTAATATCATTCAGAGTTTTATACTTAATGAGGAACTGCTGGAATGAGTGGAAAAAATTACCTATACGGGCTCTATAATTACTGAAAATGTTTTAAAAATATTATGCAATATTCGACAAAAATAGGCCATTTTATGATACAAAATATGATGTTAGACAATCAATATTAGACAAAATATACTGCATAATACAAAACATGATGTTAAATAATCAATATTAGACGAAATAGACTGCTTTATAATACAAAATATAATATTAGACAATCAATATTAGATGAAATAACAAATTAGGTAAATAAAGCATTTTGGTGCATCCAAACACTGTTGAAAACTGCTTTGATATCACTTAAAAGCAATATGAAATAAAGATTTTTCTCAAGTCTTGCTGTTATATGGAAGTGAATACTGCACTTGAGTGAAAAAAATGATCAAGACCGCTTACTTATCTCGGAGATGTAATATATCTTATTGTATACGGATATCTTATTGTATGGAGAAGAATGTTTGATCTTATCAATGATAGTGGATTATGGAGAATCAGAAACAATCTGGTGATTTTTAAAAAGTATAATGACATCAATATAGTCACTGGTATAAAGTTAAGGAGACTAACGTGGTTTGGCCACATCAAGATGATAGCACTAACTAAATTGTAAGAATGGTCTTTGACTCAAGACCTGGCGGCTCTAGACTTATGGAGGATCAAGAAAAAGATAATTTGAAGATGTCGAGAAGGATATAAAAAAAATTTAATTAAGAATTGAAAATTTGAAGAACTTATTGTATGGTAATACGGATATCTTATTGTATGGAGAAGAATGTTTGATCTTATCAATGATAGTGGATTATGGAGAATCAGAAACAATCTGGTGATTTTTAAAAAGTATAATGACATCAATATAGTCACTGGTATAAAGTTAAGGAGACTAACGTGGTTTGGCCACATCAAGATGATAGCACTAACTAAATTGTAAGAATGGTCTTTGACTCAATACCTGGCGGCTCTAGACTTATGGAGGATCAAGAAAAAGATAATTTGAAGATGTCGAGAAGGATATAAAAAAAATTTAATTAAGAATTGAAAATTTGAAGAACATGAATATTATATGAATAAGAATTTTATAAATACAATTAAAAGATGTAAATGAAAACAAAGGTCATCAGTAGTGAAACTTATACTTAACCGCAGCAGAACATAGTGGATAGTTGATCGGAAAGTAATGCCCTTTTTCCGCGCTTTAAAAAAAAACGCCTCATAATGTTACAAGCGCTCTATCTTGTATTAAAACAATGCGTTTTCAGAGTAAACTGTTAATGTACAGTAATAAACAATACTAAAAATTATTTTTTGCAAGAAACTATTTTTAGATAAGCAAATTTTATAATTCTGTGTAAAATATTTTAAATTCACTTGAAAACTTCGTGAGATGTGGCAAAATTCGCATAAAGTAAAATTAACATTAAGGAGTTTAAACTTTGGACCGCTCTCCTGACCTACCTATTGTAACCATCATTCCCAGATTGAGGCTACTTCCTTTATTGTGGGGGTCATAAATCCAAATACGTCGATAAAACGATATGTTAACACAGAGAAAGCTCGTTTTTGTCTCTGATTTCGTAACTTAAACTATCGTCTGCACTAAGTAATTAGCATATTTAAGGTCACGCTTTCGAGTCATTAAGATTGGAACCAAGAACGCGAATATCCGATCATTAAATCAAAAGTTTTACGGGGTGGTAAGATTTTTATTTTGCGCACTGTACAGGGCGCAGAGAAAAGAAATGGACTCAAATAATGATTTTATAATTCTAAGCAAATATGTCTCAATTCACTTGTTACCGAGATATGGCGAAATAGGCAAAAAATAAAATTATCATTTAGGGGTTCGAACTTTAGACCACTCTTCTGACCAAACTATTAAGACCACATTTCCCGAATTCCCCTATATTTTGGAAATTGGAAATCAGAAATCCAAATTCATCGAGAAAAAAGATATGATGATCAGAGAAAGTACATTTCTGTGTCTGATTTCATAACTTAAATGAATTATCGGCTGCACTAATTCATTAGATCACTCTCTCAAACTATTAAGATTGAGTCCTAGAAAGCTGAGATCCAATTATTAGACCAAAAGTTATTCAGAGTAGTCCATTTAATTTCTTGTGCACTGTACTTCTCTATGGTGAAAATGAATAAATTAGAAAAAAACTAAACTTTCAAAATACCGTTTCACACTTTAAAAACTATAGAGAGTGAAAGAAAAAGATATCACCCTCTTATCAATATATATATATATATATATATATATATATATATATATATATATATATATATATATATATATATATATATATATATATATATATATATATATATATATATATATATATATATATATACACTTACTACAGATTCCACCTTCACGTTTCATATTGGAGTGAGGACAATCTCGTTGACAGTTACTTCTTAGGTTTTGCAACAAACAGCTTGCGTCTGAAAGAAAAATGAAATTAGGAAATCATATTAAATGAAAAGTATTCTTTTTTTTACGTTTTTTGTGGTATAAATAAGCGATACAAACAACTTATTTGAGCATAAAATTGCTGAGGTGTCTCATTTACTTACTTTGTAAATGTTTTAAAAATTATGGATAAATGTTTTGAAGTTTGCTATCGATATGAACATAGAATAAAAACATAAAATTATATGAGCAGTTCCTTTTAGATTTGGTTAGATTATATAGCAGAAAATTTAACAACTATTTTTAAATTAAAAGAATCGAGCAAATATTTTCATAACGAAATATTACAGAATTGTTTTTGTCTTTTGATGTTGATTTTGAAAAAAGAACTGTATTTAAATTTTTTCATGTTACTGGAAGGAAGGAATAAATAACGACAAAAATTAATAAAAAAAACTTAAAACAACTAATTGCACAGATTTTTTTTAGAACTACGGTACACAACCGCAATTATGGTTCTAGATATGAACTGTAGTAAATCTGTTTATACCTAGGCAATAGGAATTACAACTTTTTTTTAATTGAAGTAGTTTTTAAGTTTCTAAGTATCATCCAAACTTCTCATGCCATAACTTTCGAAATCTTTGAGATTTTATTTGATGCTCATCAGACGTTAAAATTCGTTATTCGTTGTCAAATACAATAAGAAATTTTGAAGACTTCGAAAACAATCAAAAACTATCACTTAGTACCAATTGAAATCTGAAAAATCGAAAAACTTGGTAAAATGAAATAATGTTGTCGTTAAGAAAGATGAAAATAAGATATTTCCTCGAAGAATCTTCAACTTGCTTTTTAAAAAAATATCAATAAAAATTATTTTTTCAATAAACTTCAAATTAAGTCGTCTTCATATTCTTCTCCTATTCGGAGTAATCGTGAAGATTAAATTTTTAATCTATACAACATTTTTATAATGTCTTTCAAATTTATGTAAATGCCTAGCATTTGCCTCAAAAGTATTATAGTGGTACATAAATTTTTGTCATAAAACGTATTACGCGTTAACATGAAACATTCCTTTTTGCTATAATAATTTGTTACATGGAACAGATATAAACAGTTATGTTTAGAATGGGGTGAAACTTTAAAGCATTAAGGTGGTTGCTAAACCTGGAAAATTTCCAGTATTTTGATGGTAAATTAACTACCACTATCATAATTTTGAGAAAATGCTGGATGCTTTAGGTACTGAGCTAATATTATGAAAATCTAAGATTCGAACTCAGTTGACGATTCATTTAGCTGACCTAGCTTCTGTTCGTTGCGTACCAGCTAGTTTAGGAAATAAAGCCGTTCAAAGCGCAATACCATCACCTCCTACATCATAAAGCCTCCACACGGTCTTTTATAAGTAGTCCGGGCAGACTATTTAAAAAGTGAACCAGTTGTGCGCATGAACCCAAAACCTTTTAGAAAAGTAATTGAGAGAAATTCATCATATATATTTGAGAATTAAATCTGTAGTGGTTGACAAGTGAATGAGGCAAATCAATACTATTCATAAATAAAACAAATTTTTAGTCATATATTTGCTACCACTTTCTTATTTTAACTAGATTTTGTATTAAGTGACTCGTTCGGAAAGTGGATATCCTTCACAGTGGTCTGATCGGACTACCTATAAAAAACCGTGTGGAGGCTTTCAGTTATAGGAGGCATTGGCAATACTGACTAAATCACCATCTGCATGTCATTTGACGCGAAATTGCTATTTAAGAAACTTCATCATAAAAACACAAATAAAATAAAGATCGAATAAATAAAAATGGCAACATCACCTTTGCATTCATTGTTTTGATAGTACTGAGATGAATTGCAAAAACAGTTAATGGCATCATTACCAATTTCAGAACATGTACTTTCTGAGAAACAAGCATTTTCGCAGAGTTTGGCTGAAAATAAGAAAGAAAATTTGTACTAATTTGTTAAACTTTTTTTTTAATCATGGATTTTCGAAGTTCTTTCGTCAAAAAAGCCACAGTTAAAGTGCCTCATACTTGAAGCAAAGCTCTAATTTTTAAGTACATATACCATCTTGCCGTGACGAATTATCTGGGCTTTAAAACAAGCAAACAAATTTTAATACTTTAAAAAATACTAAATTCTCCTATTAAAATCGCCAATTCGGCGTCATTTTCCCACTTAGATTAAAATCATCAAAATTAGTGCCTAATAAAAAAAAAAAATTCAAATATTTATTCAGATCATGTAGCAATTGAGAAAGTTTTTAAAACAAAAAATTAGATCAAAAACACTTTTTAGTTTCTCAAAACTGAGGCTTTTCACCATATTGGTGCTTTGTTACCATATTTATAATAAACATAGAAGGCTCTGACTAAATATAGGCTAAACATGACCTAGCAGTCACGAGTAACTTTTACAAACTCACAGCGAAAATAGGTTATTAATTTCCTATTTTCGCTGTGGTTATTTAATAGGTTATTTATAATAATTAATAGGTTATTAATTATTATTATTATAGGTTATTAAGACGACAGAGCCTTCGAAAAATGGCCTCGATGCTACTATTAATTCCTACTTTCATAGTTCCATACTCTGAAAAATGGTAATAAGTTTATACATTTTTTTTAAAGTTAATAAGAAAACCAGTATATCTGAATTTGCTATTGATATCTATAGCAGATATCTAATATAAATAGCAATCCTGAAATTTATATTGTATGGGAAATTTTGTAATTTTAAAGAATTTTATGTGGTCTAAAATAGTACAAAAACAACTTTGTTTTAAAGTGAAAACGTTTCCACTATTAACAATAATACCGTTCATACCTTCTTCAATAATAAATTCAATAAAAAGTGGGTTAATGCTAAAAACAGCCATTGTTTTCAAAAATGTTCCGAGTTGACAATAACATGTTATTATAGGAAAATGAAGATGTTACCTTATGGCATATGTTTATGATTAAATAAAAATAACCATAAAATTGATAAAAGTATTAAACTCTGATGCATATCGGTGCCACATATTGCAACTTCTTCTGCAGGATAAAATATCAAGGGTGGTAAAAAGGCAGACAATGCAAATCGACCGGGTACACTAATTAATGCCGAAAACAAATATTGCACTGAAGGAATACCAATTTGATTTTTTTCACCCAGAATTATTCAAAAATATGTGCCACGCATAGACATATTTTTGAACTTATGGCATAAATAAAAAAAATATTAAAAGTAAATAATATCATTTCTACTTAATAATAATCAAAGATTTAGAAAACCTTTATTTTTTCTCACAAGTCTGTGATTTCTCCTAGTAAGTGAAACATGGATTATCTTTCTATTTACAGTGCCTTAAAATGTATTTTATTATAAAAAATATCATTTCTGTCTTATAATTATCAAATATTTAGAAAAGCTTTCAAATTTTATTTTCGTTTCTACATAATCCTAATACTAACTGTGCATGCATGCTTTCATACTATTGAAGCAATATCCGCGTCCAAAAAAATAACATTAGAAACGCTTGGTTTGCTGCGCTTTGCTTAGGAAACGAGAAAATTCATTAACTAGTTTCAAAATTATTTTAAAAGTTTCTATGTGGTGCCGTTGCTTAACCGTCATAAATAAAATGCCAGTTTGAATGTTGTACTATGTTTTCGTTGAATCCATTTAAACCAAAGCATGAAATTTTAAAAAAAGAAAACAAAGATTGGTAACCCCATGATTTCATTTTCAATTTATCTTTCCAATAAAATAAAACATTTATGTTCATCAATGTATGTTAATATTATAAATAGTTATATTTTAATCTGAAAATATGCCTTTTCAATATTTTTTAAAACTTAAATTATAGTATCATTAGAAACTATCAAGTTAGCTTTCAGTGCCTAATTCTCTGCTATTTTTTTCCAAATAGCTACTTTTTTAAATCACTACAAAGCACAAGCGCACAGCCAGCGGGTAACTTGTTCGGTACAAAAATGTGTCTTTTGCTCGTCAGAGATAGATACAATGTGTTAAAATTCTCGTTATAAACTTTATTCTAATTTTTACAATTTTTCGTATTTTTACAATTTCTATAATAACTCTACATTTACAACATTTTATCTCGCAAAACAACATAACACCTGCGTATATTTATGTTCTTTTTTACACAAGTATTAAACTCAATAATATTGTGCTCTAATTAAATGAATTTTTAAGCTCTCTTTAATTTCATACTTTTTCACGTGATTGACTTATACGTCTTGTCGTTAGGCAGCGTCGTTGGTATGCCTATTGTAGCAACTGAAATAATTTTTTCCATTCTCTTTTGCAATAGTGTATGCTCAATGTAGATTTTTTATACATCATGCAAGATCTTGAAATAGTTTTTCCTGCATCCATACCCTTAACAAAGTAACACCGCTAATTTGGAGTTCTCACTAGTTTCGGGAAAAAGATTTTGCACTTTCACGTAGAATTTTGCACGTTTACGTATGTAAGTTCTACGCAAGTGTAGTTGACACAAAACTTCAAATATCGAGGATACTCACTTTCTTATACATTATTTTAGTTGCAAAGATGTTGTCAGTCTCTTGACTTTCAGGTTATGCTAAGTCAAAGGATTTTTGTATTCGCATTCTGTACAATTTTGATAGTAATGCTGCTTACTTCAGTACAAATCATTATGATAGTACAGTGAAACCTGCCAAGTTGACCACCCTTGTAAGTTGGGCACCTGCATAAGTTGACCTCAATTATCAAGAACGGAATTTTTGCTGTATAATATAAAGAAGCAAAACCTTTGTAACTTGACCACCTGTCTATCTTGTATGTTGACCACTAAAATAAGTCAATTTTGTCTAGGAGTACTATGAAATTCTATTCTAAAACCCTCATAAGTTGACCAGAAAAAAAAATTCAGAAAATGTTCTGTCATTGTGCAATGTATATTAAAATTTCACTTGTTTGGTGAAATAGTGTAAAAAGCTAATCTAAACCCTTTTGTGAGTTGACCATCTGTGGAAACTGTAGAGGGGCAACTTTTGACCAATTCTTTTATTCATTCATTGAAAACAGGTGTGTTAGTTGAAAAGTTGCTCTTCCAGTTGCAAAAGTGATCAGATAGGTATGTAAGTGTAGTAATAACAGAATAAATTTTAAATTGTTCAAATAATTTTGTTTTGTTAAAGTTTTCAAATTACATGTCTTCGGGTTCTGATATTTTAAGAAATTATTTTTATTAAACACTTCACATGCATAACTAACGAAATAATTTTTTAAAAAAGTTAGTTAAATATTAGAATTATGTATATGTAACATATTGAAGTTCATTCAGGTTTAAACACATTTCTTAAGATATTCATTTGATTATTTGCTAAATAAAATTTTTAAGTCAAGTAAAAAAAATTTAAATATATAGCAACATGATATAGGAAATGAAAAAGTAAACAATGACCCGCCCCCTCTATAAGTTGACCACTTGTTAAAGTTGACCACTAAAACAATGCACCACAAGTGGTCAACTTACACAAGTTTTATTGTATTAGAAGGCAGTGCAAATACAGCCTTTTTTTCATCTAATCTATAAGGATCCTGATTTTACTTTAAAGGCTTACCAAAGCATATAATGAATAAAATATTATTTTTTAAATATTCATTCTGAATTAGCAAGTATATTAATTACATTTGCATGTTTGAGATTCTTTGTCTAATTCGTATCCTTTTTTGCATTCACATTCTTTAGAATTAGGATTGCAGAATTCCTTTTCCTGGCAAGTCATGTAGGAACAGACAGGTTTTTCTAAAATAAAAAAATTATATGTTAAAATAATCATTAGAAACTGAACTACACAAAAATATTAAATAAATTATACTAAGAGTAATCACTAACTCGTTTCGAGTTTGAAAAATTAGTAAGTTTGTTAGTAGAATAATTCAGTAATAATTTTAATAGAAAAATTTGTAATCTTGATGTAACAATCTTCTTAAACAGAATAAAGAAAGATTACGAAGCAATCATAAAGAGAATCAGAAATGGAACCTCCTAGAATTAATATAATATTCAAATTAGAAAGATAATTTGTCAAGTACTTAATTTATTCAAATATATGTCACACCTTCACAGACTTGATCTGCATAATTAAATCTTAGAGAGTCGTTTTTGCACAGACAATAACCTGCTCCTAAGTCCACAGAAAATGAGCAATTTGCTTCATCTTTTGTGCCACAGATTTTCTTTTCGCACCACGAATCTAGGAGAAAAGAAACAGCAATTAGTTAGTAGAATTCGAACGGAATGTGATCGAAACATAATTATAAATATTGTTTTCAATTCTATATTGGAAAATTATTCAATTCAATTACTATATTTAAAAGATTATGCAGTTTATGTTATTAAATTCCATAATAATATCCTTTTTTGCGTATAAGCGCTCATTAGTGTAATATATGTATTAAATATTTTATTGTATGTGAAACTTCCATATCATAAACTAACACAGCAAAATATTTGAAGCATATCAGTCGAAAAACTACAGATGATGTTAGATAGCGCGTATTTGCGTCGATATTCAATTTGCAAAGCCCTCTAGTCTATCAACACCAAAAACGAAACGCTTTGTCATGCTGCGGACTTAAAGAATAGACACTACAATATCAAATTCCGTATGTATCACATACTTTTGTCTATTTCCTTGTTACGTATCTTTTATTCAGCTCCATGATAAATTTTATTATAAATAAAGAAAAGAATAATCTAAATTGATAGCCTTGGGGAACAAATTTATATTGCATTTAATCTTGCCTGATTCGGAAATGGAGATTTCTAACCTGAAAATAGTTTTGATCCTAAAGCTACAGATATTTTTAAATTGTATTTTTAATCTGCTTTTTGTGGAAATGTTTAATAAAGTTGATACAAGTTTAAAAGTTAAATATAAGAGGAGATCGCGTAAATGATGCGACAAGCTTCCAGAAAAGTTAGAGAATTAAAATTGATATGAACCCTTGCCCGCTTGCTTATTATGTTCGGTTCTGAAGCAGACGAAGAAACAGTTCATAATAGCGGGGTATGACTACATTTCCGAGCAAGAGTATCTATGAAATTTTAATATTTGATGATGTGTGTTAACTCACCTAGAATTTTGTCGAAACAATTACACAACACCTTGCTTCATACAACGTTTTTAATCTATTTAATAACTAAATTACTAAATTGAAATAGACTAAAATTGTCCCTAAAAAATTGTAGCTTGGAAAAGGAAGCTGATTGCAGATTTGGAATAAGTGATGCGAAAGTATCGAAGTTCTATTGAAAAGATATCAATCAATAGAAAAAAAATGTTCCGCAAAGAAATTTATAAAAAAACATATATGCGCGTTAATTCGAAATGCGTTGATTTGAATTATGCGTTGATTCGAATTTCCGCGTTGATTCGTAATAATGGCATTTTTGTTTTGTTTTTTTTATTTAAAGAAAGAAACATAGTTCTGGTTAATGAAACCAAAATATACGGTATTTAAACCATCTATTCGATAATATTTACGCTCATATGGTGACTGATTTTCAAAGTTATAGTTCTTATTATCACACATTTAGTAAAAAATACAAAATTCAAAATTAAATTTAACCGAATAAGTAGTGTTTATGCTGTAAGAAATCATGATAAATTACCAAATTTTGCTGCATTTTCTACATTTTATTACATATCACAACATTGTATTTTAGGGTTAATTCAACCAAAAACCTTACCAAAGAGCTTCGGTTTGAATTACCGAGCTTTTTGGTGTTCCCATAGAAACAAAAAAAACGGCAAATTTTACAAACTTTTTTTTCTCAGTGTATGTTTGTTATTTTGTTATTTCAAAGGGATTAGTGGAATATTAGGAAAATTAGAAAATTTCGCTTCTGACTATGTACTTTTCTTAACTTTGACCACTTTTTCAAAAATTAAATATTTAAACGATTTAAAAAATTGTAAATATTTAAAGCATTTCTTTTGAAGATTCTCCTAATATGGTATACCTAAAATTAACTAAACTCTTAAAAAACAAGCTTAAAGTAAAATAATTTTCAAAATTTCAAGAAATATTCATTTTAATTATTTATTCCTTATATAAAGAAAAATAATGATAGCAATAAAATGCACTTGGGGTGCAACATCAAAAAAGTGGCGATTGGTAAACAATTGTTTAAATCGACATTTTTTATACAAATTTATGGGCAATTGGTAGGGTATATATCAATAATTATAAAAGCAATCTTTTCTAAGAGGCTACTTATGATATAGCTTTGAAAATTTTGGGAGATATTTGAGATTAAAACAGTTGTATGCTGTGATAATGTTTTAGCGTTAACAGGGATACTTTTTGAGTTATGAAAGATTTTTGCTGAAAAATGATAAAACTTTAAAAAATTTAAAGCAGTACGTTCATATTTTTTTTTTTAAATTCTGCCTAAGATATGCATTAACAGATATCTCGGAGTAAACAAGCATATGTAAATATTCTGTGAAAAAGAGAACTGAATCAATATCTTGTTCATATGCCGAAAATAGGTACATCGAAAAAATTTCAGTTTTAACATTATTGGTATATGCCCTACCGACTCCCCTTAATCATCCTATGACCGTTGCTGCAGTTGATTTTGCCCGACAAAGATTGTTGCATGTTAAACATATTAATTTGTCATGCAGCATTTAACGTAAGTTTAAAACATTGCTTATGGAGTAAAAATGCATTCTTATTTTATAATTTGTTTTTAAACCATTTTGAAAGCTTCAGCAAGGGAAGTCCGTAACTTTGATAAATAGTTATAAGACTGTATTAAAATGAAAACGTTATTCTTTTTGAGAGATGAGAATTTACCCATTGACAATCTTAATATATTCAAGAAGTTGGTCATAAAACTGCCTATTATTTTATTCACGAAAATTATATTAAAAAAAAGGTGTGTGTATAATATATGTATTTATTTTCGATTTTTGGAATTTTTTTTAGATTGGAATTTAAAACACCATATGTACTCCATATATCAATGGAACTCTTACTCCATAATGCACCCAATATTAAAAAAATATTTTTTCACAGAACACAAACTTGTATTCACCACGCGTATTCATAAAGACCTTAAGTGGCTGAGATTAGAATACGAAATAAATATCACAAATACATATATTTTGATAGTACTGACATCAAGTTTAAAATAAACTATCTATAAATAAAAAAAATTCCGTCGCAAGAAATAAATATATTTAAACCTTTTTCCTGCATTACATTTGAACGCTTTAGACTGGAAATATCACGGGCACGGGAGAAAGGAGACAAAATTTCACCCCGTGATTTTGATGAGAGAGATAGGGAAGGGGTTAAATTATTAACTTTAGTTCGATAATTTGGAAGAAAAAATGTAAACACTATATTTTTTATCAACATACAAATAGTATGTCAAACATAGTCAAACTTCGTATTTAAAATAATTTTATATATAATAGCAAAGATATCAAGAAAAATTAAGTTTTCTACCATTACATATATTAAAATTTTTGGATTTGAAAACTAATTTATAATTTAAAAGGGTGATTCTAAAAATTGTTGCAGTTCATTTACGTTGCACTAGAGCTGCACAATGGGCTATTGGCGATGGTCTGGGAAGTATCCCTGAGGATGATCCGAAGACATGCCATCGCAATTTTGATCCTCTGCAAAGGGGATGGCACATCCGCTTCGGTAGCCCGACAGCCTGCGCGTGAAGTCAAGCACTCTTTACGGTAGAACAGTTCAACGAGGACCAATACCGCACACCCTCGGTCCCTACTTAGACTAATCCAAGTGAACCACTCGCACACTGTTCGCAGCCAGTGATGCTTGACTTCGGCGATCGGCTGGGAACCGTGTCTTAACGATAAACAGTTAGTGCTAGTATAAATAATATACTGAGTGGTAACGTAATTTGTGTTTAAATTTATCAATCTCAATTTTTAAAGTTTTCAAAAAAAATTATCTACTATCACAATTGGGTACTCGCACTTCAAGAAGAAGAAGATCAATGATACCCAGACTTGTGGACCTATGACCTCAGCACCAGCTGATCATTTATAAACAAAATGTAGTGTTAAAGTCGAGCTAGGTCTATCCACAAAAGTTAGGATCTTAGTTAACGTGAAATTAATTAAATAGAATGCCTTATCACACATCGAATATTATTAAAATATAATTATTTCTCTTCCACGTCTTTTACTTAACTTAAATTTTTTATTTGTTTATGTATTTTACTGTAACTGAACTATTTTCTCGTTGTGTATACCTAGCAATTTTGATGCATAATCAGGGCCAGACTTAGCCTAATTGGGGCCCGGGGCAAAAACCTCTTTGGGGGGCCCCTCTCCTTCACGTTTGCAGTGATGAAGAACCTAACTTTATGGAAGTATTTAAATTTTTCACCTCATGAAAAATAACTAGAACCTAAAATAGCTGTAAAGTCCACCCCCCCCCCTCCAATGGTCAGGCGAAAGATTATTCTGTCCTTGTTATTGATTTTCTTACAATTCTATGTCCATCATGCCAAATGCATTTTTCTGATTGTTAACTTTCTCATCTAACTGTGAAAATTTCATATCCTTGCTGACATTAGGGCAGAATTCGGCAAAAATTTCCCAATTACGATGGCTCAATTAAGCCTATCAGAAGCCTGTATTTTTGTAAGAATATCACATTTTGCGAAACGTAAAAATACAGGCTTTTGATGGGCCAAATTTGTCCATCATAGTTGCGAAATTTAAGCTGAATTCCGCCCTAAAAAGCTATTTAATTACGAAATATAGTTTGTGTTCATACGATAGATTAATGAAGAAGCTAACATTAAACTGACGGATTTTACTTTGTACTGATATTTTGTTTAAAAAAAAGTTCATTAAAAAAGGAAATGTAATATAAAATCTTCGATTTGGGGGCCCCCTTAGATGTGGGGTCCCGGGGCGGCTGCCCCGTATGCCCCTGCCTTAGTCAGGGTCTGTGCATCATAAGTTATACCTGGCTTCGTGCCTGGTTTTGAGTTAAGTAAGAAACATCGAAATCCTTGTGTAAGCATATTGAATGCATCACTTAAGAGAATTGACACTTGACGAGCTTGGTTTACTGTATGAATGTAAGGAATGTAAGGAACAGTTACTAACGTAAGCAAATGCCACGTTTCAACATCCAATCTGGATCTAGATGCCCACACTACGTCACTTGCAGGCATCCCATTGAATAATTCAATCATTTCCATAAAATCTGCATTATCTATAAATAGTTTTACGTTTTGGCGAATAACACTCATCCTTTTGAACCAATAAAGGATAATTATGGAAAAATTTTAATTATTACGTAATATTTGATTAAGTAATTAGAGACTGCCAAGTAATTAATGCCTGTTGATAAATTATCAATATAAATTTTTCTTTTCTTTGTTCATAGTAGAATTTATCAAAGAGGTAAATCACAAGAACATGGCAGCAAGAAAGCGGGCAAAAATATGACATAGAAACTTATTTTAAAATTGTAATGTCTACTTTAGCAATCCACAGCATGGACAAACAGTTTTTTTTTTTTTTTTTTTTTAATTTTTGTTAGAAACTCTTAATAACCAATTAAATATTGAACGTACGAAAATTACAGAATATTCATATAAATAAATATTCATATAAATAAATAATATTCATAAAATATTCATATGCTTTAAATAGTTCGCTACATCGAAATTAGAAATCCCTTCAAGTTCATGACATGGATGTTTGACATAAAATAGGACATTGAATACGTGTAAAACATAACTATTATAAATGACTGAAAATAACTGAACCGGCGGAATAACTGAGTTTCTAAAAATGTGTTTCTATTTAAATTAGTATTTTATAACCACTTTGTATATTTTTAACGACCCACAGTGCTATTAAAATGGATTTTCGAGTGCAAAAATTAGAAAAATGAAGTATTTTTAAGAGTTACTTTAAACAAGTTTTTTTTGTATTAAAATAAATAAGGAAAATGATAGTGAACTCAATTTCATTATTAAATAAATAATAAAAGTGCTATAGAGTTCAAATTAAATTAACCTGAAAAGATATTGGTCAATTTTAGAGCTTTTATCTGAATAAAATAAGCGTTAACTATCAATATTTATATAAATATTTAATCTGAATTTCATATTAATGACTTTTAATGTAAATAAAAATTGCTTTAAAAAAATAACGTAGTCTTTTGCATGTTTCTAAATTATAGAATCCAACCTTATATTTAGGAAGGGCTACAAAAAGCCCTACATTGTCTTGGTCGAATGAAAATAATTTACATATCTTAACCATCAACATCCATAAACCAACAAGACTAGCTGCTAATATTTGCTAATTTGGATAAAATATCAATTTTCATAATTCAGACCAATTTTATGGCAAACATATTTAATGCATCATTTTTCATGAATATTACTACATTATTAACACATTGCAAGCGGGTCACGTAAAAATACGTTTTTGAAATTTGTCATTTGACAATGATTAAAACACCAACAAAAGTCTTTTTAATAGAATAATATTCATTTTTTATGTATTTTGATATCTGTTACTACTCCTCTTTTGTTGTTATAAGATATCAAATTATTAAATTTTAGTTGCCATGCTAAAAAGTAGAAATAAACACGACAATAGTGTACTCTTGATCGTAGATTAAAATTATTTGGTTCAGAAATTAGCAGATATCTTCACTATAGTATTTGGCAAATGTAATTAGTGTTTTAATTGCTGTTATGTGTTCTTAGAAGTTCTTTTTCTTTAAATAAATCTTTTATTCTCCAGACATCGTCAAAGATTTTATACACCTTCGAAAAAAATTCTTTTGGACTATTAGGGTGCATTATTTTAAAGTACTATAGAAAATTCAGAATTGTCAAAATTCCAATTTTCTAGTCAATAAAGTGATATTACTGTAATCACATGTTTACCAAAGCTTTTTATTCAAATGTAAAAATAATCAGATCTCCTCTAATTTGCCAAATATTTCATTTTATTTTTTAGTTTAAAATATATCTTTTAATCTGTTTAAGCATTAATACAAATCAAAGCATACAATTGACTAAAACACAATGAAGATGCAAGTGAAAAAATACACTCCATTGCATTATATTCAGATTTTTTTCAAATTATAGAAAAATAAAGAAATATAATCATGCATTAATGTTATAAACATTTTAAGTTTTCACTTGCGAAATTCTTAAAACAATAGTCGTATATATATTGTCATAATACAGGGTTCCCAGCGAAGAACTGTCTATTTTCAAAATCTAAAATCTTGAAATTAAAGAACGATAGAGAAATAAATTAGCTCCAAAAATCTTATACTGACATTTATAATTTAGTAACAATATTCGCCAACAGATTGTGCTTCCTGACGAGGATACAAGCGCTTCTTTAAAAAAATACAGAATCAATTATTGGAATCACAACAATTGCAGATCAAAATGATTCCTGCTTCAACGTGATTTCATCTTTCGGCAACTGCTGTTACTAATCTCCTAATTTTTAGATTTAGACGTACCGTTAACTTCATTATTCCACCGTACTCTGTTTTCGAGATTTTTAAGTTTGAAATCAGATTGTCCTTTGCTGGATACCTTGAGTTAGTACTTACTTGTCTCGCAAAAACTTCCTGTAAAGGGAACTTTGCATGTGCATTCAGCTTTTTTGTCATCGTCTTTTCCTTTGACTTCACATTTTCCATTATTTTTACACGGGTTTTTTGCGCAACTTGCTGAAAGAAAGTTTAAGGATAATATATTGACAGGAAAAAACAAAGTGTCCTACGTTATATGGAAGAAAAAAGAAATGGCATAATTTTTCAATTAAGATACTAATTAATATTTCTTAATATTTTTTTTTTCATTTTATTCATTGGAATATTATTTATTCTACCTAGCTACCAAACTCAAAGCCAAAAGGTTAAGAGATACCCTAAAACTTGAACATAAAAAAATTTCAAAAATTCTCGAAAACAAAAATCCTGGTAACTAGATTCAGTAAAACACATTTTAATGAAAGAAGAAAAACAAATTTTACTTCAATATTTGAATTAATTACTTACAATACAATTGATTTATATAACTCTTCATAAATTAAAAAGAGAGGAAGTAGAATTCAATTTTTAAAGGATCTTTAATTTGATTAATTATAGTAATTAAATAAACTTTCTTAACTATAGGAGTTTTTTAACCATTAGTGTAGAAAATTGGAATTATTTTAGTTAAATACCACATACAATTACTATATTTAAGTTTTCAAAAATAAAAAATTCTACAGTATTTGTAAGAAAAACAACAAAAAAAACTTCGAAAGTACATTTATAAATCATTTTAATAATAGTGTAGCGTAACTACCACTACAAAAATTAAACATCAATTCACTGGTATATAAAACAATCTAACTTTAAGCTATAGTGATGGGCAATAACAGGTATTTTCAAATAACAGGTTCCAGCTGTTACAATACAAAATAATACCTGTTCCAAATACCTGTTCCAAAATAACAGGTCTTAGAAAAAAATATTCAACTTTTTTATACGTGAAAGATAGTTTAAAATGGCAAGTATTTTTGTAACAGATACATATTTTTCTATTAATTTGACAATATTATTAGGAAAAGTATTTTTTTTCTATGGGTAAGAAAATATAGCGAAGGTTTTTTCTAATTAATTTTTAAACAATATGAAAGCAATTATATATTAATTTCTCTTTTATTCTCCATTGTTTAAGTTAAAAAAAAACTATGTTACATCCTTTTTTATGTATATATAGTTTTTTCTTTTTATGATTATACTTTAGAAGAGCAGGCAGTTCAAAAGATATCATTCAGAATTAATTTCTTACATTCGAAAACATTTCAAAAACATTTTTGTTAGTGTAATCAAATATAATGAATAATAATAGAAACAATAGTTTTCTTTACGAAATATAGCCCTTTTCCAATGCATTGTAAGGAGAAATAAGTGACAGCGAAAAAATTATTTTGCAAAATTTGCATCTTTTTTAACAATCATTAAATAATTTAGAAAGCTTAGAGAACTAAAAAAAGTTATTGCAATGTTCAAAAGTTATTGCAAGAGTTATTGTTTCTAAATAAAAAAGAATTTAGGAGTTCCCTATTACATTCTTTTGACGATATAACTAGAATATTTTCATTTCCACAAGAGGAAAAAAATTGAATAAAATTGTCCAAATGGAATAAAATACTTCACAAATATTGAGACAAATTTGAAATTAAAAAAATTTAATATCTGAATTTAAAACGCAACATTGCATAACATTATTGTTAAATCATAACAATTTAAAAGTCAGACATTACATTCTCTATATGAGAAAATTTAACCAACATTTTTTTTTTTTTTTTAAATTTTACAAAAGAAAAAATAAATAGAACTTAAAATACAGATATAGACAAGTTAGAAATTTTAAAAAAATTAATCACTGAATTTAAACACAACATTGCGTATCATAATTTTTAAATCAAAACAATTTAGAGATTAGACATTACATTTTCTATATGAGAAAATATAGCCAACATTTTTTTTCATTTTACAAAACGAAAAAATTAATAGAACTTAAAATATAGATTTAGACAAATCAGAAATTCAAAAAATTTAAATTCTGAATTTAAAACACAACATTGCATAACATTATTGTTAAATCAAAATATATAGAGGTTTTAGTTGTGTAACAAAATTTGTAAGTTTAAATATATAAATAAAGCTGATTAATTTTAAATCATTTGTGAAATCGAATATCTAGTAAACAAAGTTGTGTTTAAATTACTCTTTTTTTTAACTCCTACAATTTTGGCAGGGGCCCCTATTTGCTGCCGCTCACCAGCCCCCATGATTACTTCGCAACCATCGTCGTTTTTTTTTTGCGAAACAGATCGTTTTTCCAGATCTGAAGGTACTCGCTTAATTTAAATATATTCTCTCCTTCGTTTAACCCCCTAACTACAATTCCCCAAAGATTTGTTTTGTGATTATTATTACGATCCCTTAGTTAACTAATCACTTCATTCTAATGCCACTTTCGTAAAATTATTTATATTTTCAGACATAATAAATTTAGTGAATTTTACTGAAGGTGATTTATAATTTCATTTACTTAAATACCTAATAGTAGTCTGTGCATGCATTGCAACCTAGTTGAATGCAGCTTTTTAAATAATTCGAATAACATCATTTTATAGTTTTGAACTAAAAAAAAAATACATGTTTACCAAAATGTAATTGATTCAGTTTTACCAATTTGCACGAGCTAAAACATTTAACAAATTAAATACAACTAGAGCATAATCCGATATTATTTTAAGCATTTCTAAAAAAAAATTAACTATTCAAAATAAACACCAGTATACGAATATTGCATAAGTTTTAAAGAAACAAGCCTTTTTATAACAATTCTAAACTTTTCTTGGATTATTTGATTAATATTTTCCTTTTAAAACAATTAGCACATTAATTTAAAAATATTACATACTATGTAGCCTCTAATGATAATTTTTATGTCAAGTAAAATTCAAACTATTAAGGGACGAAAATTCACCCAATTAACTGTAATAGATTTTTTTCCCTTTCCTACTGAATATTATCATTTAAAAATATATTATTTATTTTCTTCAAAAATTCAAAATGAATAAATCTTTTAAGCAACAAAATAATAGACAATGCCAGTGAGACATCTATTTGTATAAGAGTGGACGAAATTCAGCGAAATAATAAATCATTCTTCACGTAGAACATCGATTGAATTACCACAACAAATAACTACTGATGAGAGTCAATTCGCAACCTCGAAGGTCACGGTCGACCTCGAAAACGAAAGCCGAAAAAGGAACCCACAGCGAAAGCTAGGGAGGTGGGGGGCCAATGGCGTAAAGAGGTGTCTGGATTCTCCAAGTAAAACTCCTTGGTTAGATGTCCCCCAAAAGACGATTGTAATTAATGCAGAAAACACAGTAGGCAGCAAAAAGAACCAATAAAAAAAATGGGGAGCACTTTCAAGTAAATGCAGGCCACAGTTACTCTATTGTAAACAATTCACTATTTCTGAATTTTTTATTAAATGTATAAAATTTAAAAATTTAATTGCCTAAAACTTCATTACTTAACTTCCTAAAATAGGTTTCTAATAAAAATAATAGCGATGTAATTAGTTTTAGAGTCCTTAATCGCTAACTTTAGGCTTCCTTTGGCTAAAGGTTAGGAATTATTTCTCATTGTTTTTCCTTTCATTAGTTTCATTTACGTTTCTATTTCAGTAGATAAAATAAATAATAGTTATTTTATCATTCACAAAATATCATTTGATAGATTACCACGGAAAAAAAATATTTACATATTATTCTACTACTCTTCATCCTCTCTCTGTACTATTGTACTACCCTTTATGCTTCGTCATCTGCATAAACATCGAAAGTTAAAACTCTAAAACTTAAAATTTTTATATCTTAATAATTAATAACTAGATTTTTTTGGAATTTCAGAAATTATATAAAAATATTGTACTATGTAGTTTAAATGATTTCGTATTTATATATACATAAGTTCACCATATTAAAGTATACGGAGTGCAAAAGGATTAAAGATAGGGAGAAAAATATAGTGTTTGATAATATAGCTTGCATATAAAGAAAATATAGTGTTTAAATATAGCTTGAATAGAATATACTAAACATACTAAGATATCTAGAACATACTAAATATAGTTTTAATAATTTTAACAACCCCTTTTTATATTGAAATAAAAAGTAAAAATATTTATTGCTTGAAAACAAAAAAAATGCGAAAGAGAGAGTGTAAGACTTAGGAGAGAAGAAATTAAACAATAAGACTCATATTTTCTAGGAAAATTTCGTGAATTTTTTTTTTTTCTATTTAACTTGTAGGAAACATGGAAATAGGAAATATGGAAAATGCAATTATAAACAACCTGCCCCCCCCCCCATATGCCCGAAAACCCAAAGGGAATGGAAGACAGGTCACCGTGCCCGGCATTGTTGCAAATTAGCTTAAACTGCAAAATAGTAGGAAAGGCTGTGACAAAATACCATCTGTTCCAAAATACTAGCTGTGAAAAAATATCGCCTGTTCCAAAATACTAGTTGTGACAAAAATATCGCCTGTTCCAAAATACTAGGCTGTGACAAAATATCACCTGTTCCAAAATACTAGCTGTGACAAAAATATCGCCTGTTCCAAAATACTAGCTGTGACAAAAATATCGCCTGTTCCAAAATACTAGGTGTTAAAAAATATCGCCTGTTCCAAAATACTAGCCTGTGACAAAATATCACCTGTTCCAAAAATACTAGCTGTGAAAAAATATCGCCTGTTCCAAAATACTAGCCTGTGATAAAAATAACAGGCTGTTCCGATATAGCATGTTTAAAATATTAGGTGGTAGTTTTATTAATATATTAATAATAGGTTGTTAAGACACAGAAGTAGAACCACAAGTGGGGGGGGGGGCTAGCAGTTGACTATCAATAATTTTCAATGTTTTTTTTTTTTTTTTTTTTTTTATTTAAACCTTAGAAAGGCTATTTTTTATTAAGAAATTTAAGACACCCTAAATGTGTTTTAACAATATAATTGCAGAATAATCATTTTCTTAGGAGTGAAAAAAAAAAAAGGCATTTAATGATTTACTTCGGACGCAAAATAATTTTAACGAAACGAAATTTAAGTACTATTATTAATTTATGATTGGAATTAATATTTAAGTTTATAGAACGACATCTAGTTTTATTAGAACTAAATTTTATGACTTCTATTACAGCTCTTTTATTTTTTAGACTATGAAAACACAGAAATTGAGATTTACCATGATTTCACATATACGTTACAAAACTTATCGTATGCTACTCACGTCCCGCAGTGGACTGATCGTTCAATTCTGCTACACGGTTCCCATCAGATCACCGAAGTCAAGCATCACTGGCTGCCGTCAGTGTGCGGGGTGGGTGACCACTTGGATCAGTCTGCGTAGAGACCGAGGGTGTGCGGTACGGGGCCTCGTTAAACTGTTTTACCGTAAAGTGCTCCAATTCGCGCGCAGGTCGTCGGGCTACCGAAGCGGGGAGGACATCCCCTCTGCAGAGGATCAAAATTGTGATGGCATGTCTTCAGATCATCCTCAGGGATACTTCCCAAACCGTCGCCAATAGCCCATTGTGCAGCTTTTGTGCGACATAAATGAACTACAACGTATGCTACTCACGCGAGAAGTTTTTAATTCTTGCTGATACAAGTAAACAGTTTTTAAAAGTCTATAAATTGCTTTTAAATTTAGAAATATCATGTTTACACTTACAGGGAGGGGGGAAAAAGACTGTTGAAAAAATTTTGTTCTATTGATTGGATTTTCACGTTTTAAGTATACGTATAATAAATTACATTCTTTGACTAAACCGATCGTTTGTTCGATGAATTTGGGTTATTTGTTTTTCCTTTTAATTCTATTTGGGCTTGTTAATTTTACTTTTTACGTATTCCACGCAAAAAAAAAAAAAAATAAAAAAAAAAAAATTAAACGAATTAAAATTTTTTTATTCATTATTATAAAATTTGTTTAACTAAGGGAAATACAATGTAATCTTTTTGAAATTATTTCTTTATTTATACTAATTTGTTTAATAATGGTTGAAACAATTTTGAATACCAATGCACATTAACTCATGTATCATTTTAAACTAATTAATTTTAAATGACACAATGCAAAATTCGAATGAAGTCAAGTCTTTTTGAAATTTTTTAACTTAGAAACGATTTGATCAATAATGTTCAAATTTCGCATTTTAAAATTACACAGTTAAAATGATCTAAAATTTACATAGCTTAAATTTTAGTTTTCTTCTAATTATAAATAACAAATTAATTTTTACATTCAATTTTCTTTGGATAAATAAATTTTATAATTATGTGATCAATATTTCCAACTAGCTTTAAAATTTCTTGAGATATGGCGATAAACCGAAAAAAAAAAGTGAATAATAATACTAATTGTACTTAAACTTAGGATTTAAACGACCGCTTTTTTGCTTAAATTGTCGGGACCATACTTTACAGATAGCGACTCACCCTCCAAATCAAAATTTGTTGAATAAAAGATTTTGTTTTTCAAGTAAAACAGTTTTTGTGTCTGGTTCGATTCTGTATAATTTTTAATGCTAGCTAATTAGCATATTTAGGGTTAACCTTAATATATATATATATATATATATATATATATATATATATATATATATATATATATATATATATATTATAGATAGCAGCATAAAATATCTAATAATAAATAAAAATCTTCCCCAGCAAAGGTTGTGCTTCTCCCCTTTCAAAAAAAGGTGAGTTCAAAGTTTTCAAGACACGAGAAGGGGTGGGGGGGGGGGATTCATAGAGTGGCTCACGTTTCATAGGCGGTATTTGTTAATTTTTTCCCAAACCTATACAAAACTGCCTAGGCATGATTTTTGAATGCAGTTCTAATGACACCACGCAATATGAAAAGAAAAAAAAAAAAAAAAACTATATATAGAAATATTAACTATTGAACTAGAGAAAATAAGCTATATATAAACATTTTTAGAATAATTCATTTGATTTTAGCAAAGTTACTCGTTAAATTATTAGATTTAAAACAGCTCTAAAAAAATTATAATACTAGAAATGCAAAACTTAAGTTTTGTATTTCTAGTATTATAATTTTTATAGACCCTCGCAATGTCTGGCTACGGCCCTGTAATAATAAATAAAACGTGATTTTTTTTTTATTATTAGAAACTGTACAAAGATTGTCAAAAAAAAAAAAAAAAAAACAGTTTAACATTTTAAAAAAAGTAGAAAAATAAATTTTTGCCAAGATAATTGAATTAAAATTTTTGCCTAGTATTTTGGAACAGGCCTTTGGAAGTAACCTGTTATTTTTATAACAGGTATGATTAAATAACAGGTTCCAAATACCTGTTCCAGAAAATATTGGACATCTCTATTAAGCTATCACCAAGTACCTTTTAATAGATAACAGTTGGCATGGTCGATAACTCCGCCCCCACACGTGATTTGATCACGCAGTAACGCCCACATCGCAAAAATAACATGAAGGTAACGCCTACTTTGATGGATAGTCCACATTGAACAGTTGACTTGCTACTTGTGACTGCAAAAATGCAACGACGAACGAAAGCCACGACGTGATGTTAATACACATTCAGCACTCAACAAAGCTTTCCCAGTCTTTCACAAGTACAGCAACTAGTGTTAACAATTCATCAAATTCTATCTGATAAAATTCTGATGGGGCAGTATTGTAGCGTAACTACCACTACGAAAATTAAACATCAATTCACTGGTATATAACGCAATGTAACTTGATTCTATTTCCAATTTCATTTCCTCATCCTACCCACCAATCGAATTCTTAACTCCGACGAATCGGTTAATGCCGCTACGCGGCAGCGCACCAAGCTACATTATTTTATACTATACTTGATTCTATCACGAGGTACCTTTCGATAGATGACGGTTGGCATGGTCGATAACTCCGCCCCCACAATAGTATAAAATAATCATAAAATATGTGTCACTGCGATTATTTTTGCTTGATAATTTACTCAACTTACTGAAATAAAATAGAGGGAAACAAACAATTGCGTATAATTAAATACCTTTAGTGCAGTTTTTTCCTTCGAAGAAAGGAGGGCATATACACTCATAATCTTTTCCTTTAGGCTTGCAGGTTGAACCAACTTTGCAGAAATTTTTATCACACCCACCTTTTGAAAAAAGAAACAAGTGTTTAAAATCCTTCTTGGAATACAAAGAAATATGCAGCAAAATTACTTGTAATCTATCCTGTCCTAATAAACTTTGTTGATTTTATTCAAATAGCAAATCAATATATCTATTCCATGTGCTTATTTCAAAATAGTACTTTTCAGAAGCATTTTATGATTTTCTTTACAACGTTTGCTTATTTCTTTAATTTAAAAGTCATTTTAAGCATTCTTTGCATAGTTTTTCTTTACGCTCTTATCGAATTCTCTTTTAGATTATAAATTATTGCTGGATGAACATTACATTTTTTTTTTTTTTACTTTCCACATTACTCCATATCTATTTTTAAAAACAGTTTCAAATTGTAAGCGACATTTTGAAAATTGCTTGACAATGAACTCTCTACTTCTTCTCCTGTTTCAGTAAATCGTTTTTTCTTTTCATTTAATAATCCGCAAACAGTTTTTGAAATAATATTACGCTAGATGAATGATGATGATGTAATATTACGTTGTACAACTAGTTTTAGACGAAATATGCTCCAAGTTAGTCCTTTCATATCCTTTTGTTTTTGTCGTATCATTTTGAACTTTACGCCTTACCTAGATGCTAGCAAATAACAAACATTTTCTGCATGGAGATAGGAAAGCTTTACAACAGGTGTAACTGGTTAAACTTAAAATTTATTTCATACGTTTATCGTACCTTTTTCTTTGCACCTAGCTTAAGCTATTTTTTTTAATCTTACCAAAACCCTTATCTTATATTCTTCTTACCTTAATCTTCATCTTATGTCATTTTTTAAAAAGAGGGGGGAATTTTGTATGGAAGAGGGAAAGAATTGGGGAAAGTGTTGTAACCTGGGACAGTGATAATCTCTAAGAACTTAATGTTATTTGCATTATATTTATTTCTAATTGTGATATTAACTAATATATGACATCATAGCAACAGTTAGAATCCGAAGAATTGATCTTATGTTTTTGTAAATGATAGAAAATTTCGTTAATTAAATTATATTTTTAACATTCTATTTTCTTTCTTGAACATGAGTTTATAAAAGCATTCAATTAAATTTTATGTTGTTATGGAACAGAAATTTTTTTAAATGTTTCGTGGTTTGAAGCATGTGTTAAGAACAATGTGGGGTTGTGTTCCAATCTGTTGCAATTATTTAAACGCAGAAAATGTGATATTTTATAAGTGTATCTCTATTTAAAATATTATTACAATATTTTTAACTCATATTTTAATTTGCATATCATAACTTCGGAAGTAGGGAACTGGTTTTAAGACATGCAAGTCAAATTTCTAAATATTTTGGTTTAAAAAAAACTTTAAAATCTAAAATTGTTAGATTCAGCGTTCTGTAACGAATTAAGATGATTTAAATTAAATAATTTTAAATAAAGTTTCGAGTTTGTCTTAAAAAAGTTTCAATTTTCATATTTCTTCCTGCACTTCTAAGTAATAATATCGCATTATCAAAATGAGAACATGGCTAAAAATTGGATAACGTGGTATTAATATCCATCGTACTTATTGACATTAAATTTATCTTGCCAATTTCTTCCACTTTTGGCGAGAGATTTTTCTCAAACAAATAAAGATATAGAAAATTAAACGCCCACTTTTTGTTTTCGATTAAACAAATTTGATTTATATTGGTTTTAAGAACCACTATGTATAAACAGTTTAAGCAAATATTTCAAAACTGATAATCATGCAGAGAAGTTTGTGCTGGCAAAATGCAACAAATTAATACTATTTTATGTTATTTCCATACAAATTCAAAAATTATTGGGAGCACCGAGGTAGGAAGTATTTAATTGCTATATAAAATTAAAATTTTTTCTAGAATAGTCAATAAATAAGAACTGAAACTTCAATAATTAAATTATAATAAAATAATAATGAAATAATTTTAAAGTCAGTAAAGTAATAATAATGTAATGATAATGAAGTTTAAAATCATTCCCATATTGGGGTGTGGAAAACAACATTAAATCAAATTTTCTACGCAAAGAGTCTGATATTAAATCGTAATATTTGCTACCACTAGAAGATTTTTTCACACTATTTAGTTGCCATCCCAATATATCGTACCGAGAAGTCTCTTTTGTTGGTACTTTCAGTTTTTATTCTCGTTCGTACACCTCATCTGTTGAAAACTTGTATGAAAATGCAATCTAATTCTAAATAAAATTGATATCTTAAAAATTATTATTAAAAATCTAAATAAAATTTTTTTCTTTTGTTTTGATTTTTTGATGAATACCTACAGTGATTTTTTTTGCTTAAATCCCTACTTATTCACGTTTTAACGATTATAGTTGATTTTAAAAATTTGTGATGGAACAATGACTTCAGTTGAAAAGCAATGCGTACCATTTTGAAAAATAAATAGAAACTTTATAGCATTAATTATAAACCTATGTTTGATGATGGGGCCTCCCTGCCAGAGCAGTATCACCCCCCAAACGCTGTGCAAAGCGTGGAGATAGCGGGTTCGAATCACACTGTTACCCTGGATGTATATTCGAGCCATCGTTCTCCGTATTGTGCTATCTGTCCTTCTATTTGACAAAGGCTTATAAGCCTAAATTGAACACACAAGCCTGCAATACTGATAAGCTGAGTTAATTATAAAAAAAATAATTTTAAAAAAAACCATACTGCGTATTCGGGTTTTTGGAATATAACATGTGCATTCGTACCCCGAATATCATCGTGCATAATAAGATATCGTGCAGAATCTACATATGAATGCAGTTTTTGTTTCGACAACTAAAAAAAATGATTTTTGTTTAGCTTAATAACTTAGAAAAATAGCTTTCACTTAATAAATTCTCTGAATGAATTGAAATTAATGCTATTGTGTTGTAATTTGTTTCTCGTTTCACTCAGTTTACTTTCTTCATTCATTACTTATTTCTTCGTTTACATTTACCCAAAAATAAGCCTTTGTTATGTGAGGTTATATGATATTTAATTATTATATGTTATACTTAGAAGTCAGCGATACTCAGAAATTCAAGTTGTTTTTCCATGCTTGCTCAGTTGGTTGTTTTTACAGCTTTCCTGTGGTAGTTCAACAAATAAATTTTTTGTTGCCACCGAAATTTTAAGCAATCAACTAACGATTATAAAAATTTCAGCTCATTTGAAAGAGATTGACTTAAAATTACAGAATTTTCACCTCAAGTTGTTATAATATAGTTTAAATTTATGCTTCATTTGAGTGATATTAACTTTTGACTCTTAATTGGCAGCATTTTTATGTAATAAAACATTTGACAAAACATTAAAGATTTTTTTTTTTGTGTTATTCAGAATTTTAACCTGAATAACACATGTGTACAAAACATACGTTATTCAGATCAAACACGTGTGTATAAAGTTACTAGGATATAGGTTAATTGTATACTATACTTAAGTGATATCAACTTTTATCTTTTACAACAGTTGTAACTGTAAACATTTTGATCTAATAAAGCCTTTGATAAATTATTTCATTAGATTTGATTTTTCTTTTGGCATTATTTTGAATTTTAATCTTAATAACACATGTGTAAATGAAAAAAAGAAAACATTTTAACTATAAAACTTACTTGTGCATGCGTTTTTATTTTTCTTTACTTCACCTTCTTCGGGTATGTAGCCATCCTTACATTCACAATAAAAATCGTCATCTCCTATCATCACACAGTTTGCCCTCCCTGGCATGGGACACGAAAATGTTCCGAGGTCGCATTTATTTTTTTCTGTTGAATAATAGAGACTTCAATGAATATATAACGTGAAGAAGAAACAAAACTATTAAATTCCACAGCTAGTAGTTCAATTATAATAATAACAATACAATTAGACGGATGTGACTGTTTTGTCCGACACCTTTTTTGTTTTTTATCTCCCTAACAACATATGATTTAAACTATTATTCTTTAGAATTTCTTTAAAATTAAATTTTCTCTTTGTTTACGCTAGATAAATTTTTTATTTATTTTATTTGTATATATTGTTGCAAACCTTTTATAGTGTGGTCTTTGTACTTCGCTCGTTGTGAAATCAGTTCTGTAAAAGCTATATGGTTTTTTTTTTTTTCTGAATGGCGTTTGAAGAGAAATCAAATCAAAATTCAGTCCATGGTAGCTCAGTGGATACATTGAACATTGAGGAAGTACATTCTAATTAAGTGCCACCTGTTCACATCCCAACAATGGCTGTCAATACGAATTCTACTCCTGGCTCGAATCGACCACAGTAAGAACATAAAATACCATCTTTAGTAGACGAATCATAGTTCGCAACTCATTGCAGTTGGGCTGACCATGGGAGGTGTTTGTGACTTTTCCTCTCCCTGTCACTCAGATGCGAGTTTATTCTATTAAAACGACCTCCGTGACTTTAAATTAGGAGAAGGCTAGCTGGTAGAAATGTTTGATATAGGAGTTCTTCTATTGTCTTCTTAGTTGGGTTCAAAATTACAAAGTTAGGCGGTTGAACATTGATTGTCGTAAACTCAAACGTTCATCGCGGGTTATAAAATAAAGATAAAATAGGTCTGGGACATAAAAATTAAAAGAGCGAATGGCTAACTCCTTAGTATCCTTCTCTTTTTAAATTGTAAAACTTGCAAATATGAAGTGTCTAATTTTGACTGGAGGGATCCAGAAATACACACATATAGTTCGGTTAAATTAATTTCCTAATTTTGTTATTGAACAATTAATTTTAATTAAATTAACTGTTAATTTCTTGGTAGTGAAATTTTAAATTTAGATTAAGAAATAAAATGCTATATTTTTTTCCCTTCCATAAACGTTAGCCCAAAATTCCAAAAAAAAAAAGGTTCAAAATTTTCATGTGGATTTTATTTCAGAATGAACAAAAGGTTTTGTTTTCACCGTTTAAGTGAATGTCTAAAGGGAAAAAAAATAGTTGGAGTTCGTTACAAGACAATATTTTTTTATACAATATATTGTTCATAGAACATTTTTCATTGGATATTAATAATATTTCCCCTTTTCCTTAATAACTGTCATATCAATACAAAATATTTTATACACCTAACAAGTTGAGTCATTAAATGCTAAACAACCATGTGAATGCAAAAGAAACAATGGCCCTAATACGAAACGTAAACGGTGATTAGTACACACGAAATTTGAAAACAAATTTTGCTATAAACAATTTTAATAGGGATAAGAAAATTAATTGTATTTTAACTCAAATGAGCTTTCATTTTAGTCGCCCTTCTTTTTCATACAAATTTGACTCATATTCAAAATGAAATGTTTATATTTGTAACGCTAATATAATTTTTTTTCGTCTACTCAACTAGAATTTATGCCAAAAAAAAGAAAAATTAATTTATGAAGATTTATAAGTAATATATGCCGAAAACTCCCCGTGTACAAAATGATGACTGGTACACGCTAAATCTGTCAGGGTCACAAAGCCCTCCAAGTTCCCATAACAAATTAATACCTCTGGGGGTTTTGGGTCGGAGTTTAATCATGCTCTGATTCAGGTCAAAATTACGATCTGCGGATGAATGGATGGTGCGTGAAAGTGTCATTTGTGTAAAACGGGATGTGACGTATGAATGTTGCCTCTGGATCATCCTCAGGGATGTTTCCCAGACCATCGCCAATAGCCCATTGTGCTGTTTTAGTGCGACGTAAATAAAAAGTACCGAACCGTACCAAGTGATCTGACTTGCTAATCTCAATAAATATATAATTTGTCTTACAAAAAAAAACGACAAGGATTTTTTGTAATTACCCCACCCACACCCAATAACTTGATGACATTGAAAAGGTTCTGTCTGACTCCAAGGTTCAGAGTCTCATTTCCGAGAAAGTCTAGATCTCATGCATGCACGTCTAACTGAAAAGAAGGGAAACGAAGTAAAGTTTTAGTTTAGCTTACCGGCGTAGGGATATAGTTGTTGCCTACTTGTCAGTTTTCACAAGAACTTCTCGAATGAAAGCTTGATTTTGCCTGATGCTTTGGAAACAGGAGTAAAAGCATTCCCAATGAAAGGAACTTGCAGAAATAGCATGACTCTATCACCTACCCACCATTTTCTCAGTTTAGAGTGGTACAGCTCTCCACGGGATTGGTCTGCAACCGAACGAAACCAGGTTGTCTTCAGTGATATATCTCGATTTGATTTGGACGGTGATGATCATCGCGCGTGACTATCGAGGGCCTGTGGTGAATGCTTCAATCCTACTTTCACTGGACAGCAGCGCCTCAGTTCTACCGATGGTATGATGATATGGGACACGCTCGCATAAGAAATAAGATGACCTCTAATATTGATTCACGGTGTCATGACAACTCAGCTATGCGTTGGTAAAATCCTTCAGCTGCATACATTGCCACTCATTGGAGAGTTCCTACGAGATATTTTTCAACAAGATAAGACTTTAACACAAACAGCAAAGGTATAACCGGAAGGACTTTAACTCATTAACACCCTTTCTTGGTCTGCTCAATCCCCAGATTTGTCACTGAGCGATTCCTTGACTACTTGATTCAGCAAGCTGAACAGTCTCAGAGTTTAGACAATTTAGTGGTGTTTTTTCAGCAACTGCTGAATCAGATACCACAGGAAAATTTAAGGGACTTGTATGTCTCAATGTTCGACCTTATTGTATACTGCATTAGGGCTGAAAGTGGCTAAAGAGGAAACTAAAACCTCCATTCATTTATACTTCTGCCTGTAATAAAGGAGCATTTTGTTTTGATTTTTTAATCACTTACTAATATCAACGGTGTACTTATGTATTTTATTTCCTTTTATTTTATAACCGTCGTTGAACAGCCGACTGAGTTTTCAATTTACGACAATCAATGTTCAATTCCGTTTCCTTGTAATTTTGAACTCAATCCAAAAAACAAAGGAACTTTTAGATCAAGTATTAGGAGAAATTTGCCTTCGTGAAGGACTTTTGGATGGAACTAACCGACATTTTTAACTAACCGACATATTTAAAAGTTGCGTTACATGGAGAAGGAAAACCACAAATCCCTCCCATGGTTAGCCTGACGGGAAGGAGACTCTAACCCATGATCTGTCTACCATTCAGGAAATTTTACGTGAGCACTGTGGTCGTAGCAAGCCGAATTCGGAATTTGTATCAACCGAATGAAGTTGATTTGAGAAAATTTTGAACACTACACCACGGAAAAAATTTAAGCAAGCATACAAGCCTGATAATTGTGAAATGGAAATTTTATTGCTGGCATTATTAAACAATATTAGGATACCCTGGTTTTAATTAATATTTATTTTATTGAAATCTTGAAAACTTCATTTTGTGTATTCAGAGTATGATAAAAGAAGTGTGGCTTTGAAATTTTATCCCTGGAATCTAAAGCCGTTTTGAAAATATTGAAGTTGAAATTATATTGGGAATTAAAAACAAATAAATGTTTTCTCACTGGTATATACAAAAATCTTTTCAAATATCCATAATATTTTATTAACTAGATCGTTTCTACATGTTAAGTATACAAAAACATCGGTTATTCTAAATAATTGTGACCAAATTGATTGCAAAACACAGAAATATACAAACTATAGAAATAACATAGCTTTTGTTAACCTACTTTTGGAAAATTCTATGAATTCTGAAAATAGATATTTCTTTCTTTGTTTTCCCTTTTTTTTTATATTACCTTATAGAATTTTATTTTATTTTATTACCGGCATTTGACAGCCGGCCCAATACTTAGTTTACGACTATCAATGATCAATTCGGTAGCCTCATAATTTTGAACCCAACCTAGAAGACAAGGGAACTCCAGAATCAAGAATTGGGACAATGTAGCAAAACAAGCCAGTGGAGGACTTTTCGATTTTTCTACTAACCCACATTTGTAATACGTGGAAAGGAAAACCAGGAAAAACTCGAACTAACCCGGTGACAAGGAAATTCTAACCCATGATCCGTCAACCACTGAGGATATTTTACATCAGCACTGTAGTCTCTATGAGCTAGCAGCAGAATTTTTATCAACCAGTCTACACTAGGAATAAAACGCGGGTCATCTCATCCTCTTAATCGCTCATGCTCTATCCCCTAAGCCAGTGCGGATCACCATATAGCATTTTATAACCATCATGGGACAGCCGACCCAATTTTAAATTTACGACTCCTAATGCTCAGCTACGTTGGCTTGTAATTTTGAACCCGATCTAGAAAACAAGGGAACTCCTGGATCAAATAAATATAGGGAAAAATTTGCCTGTGTGGAGGATTGTTTGAGGGAACCAACCCACTTTTGCGCTATATGGAGAGGAAAACAACTGTTAGTCTGACAGCAAGGGGATTCTAACCCATGATCTATCTACCACTGATGATATTTTACATCAGCAAAGTGATAGGTGTGAACCGGGTGCGGAATTCGAATCAACCAACCATTGCAGAGATCCGAACCTCACCTCACTGGGAGTTAAGCCCTCGTTGCACCTACGTGTGTAAAGTTTCGTTTCATTCTGACAACTCTTTCTATGTGCGCTAATTTTTATGGTAATGAGCGCATATTGGATTATATTCATATCGCCAAATATAAGAAGTGATCCTGATTGTAAAGTATTACCAAGTCGTAAATTGTTGAAACAATTACGGTACTAATTCACTTTGGACAGCCTTAAAATTTCTGAAATTTAAATCCTAATCTTTATCCTAATCTTCAAACAATTTTAATACCTTCGAAAATTAAGGGATTAAGATACTATTTTATGTCCGTCAAAATTATACTAACTAATGGCCCTAATATTTTTATAATCATTTTTTATAACTAATCTCATAGTACTACATATATTGATTAGCCCAGCTATAAGTTATCCTGTAATTCGTACAGTATTCTGTATTCGTAATTCCTGTAATGAATTCATTCTTACTTCAAAACTTTTTTTTAAAATTTGTTGTCCTTTTTTATTTCCTTTAAAATTCCTAACATTTTTTTCAGTTCCAATGGCTGGGACACATGGACAAGGTACATTACAAATACAGAACAAAGACAAATACAGGAAAAAATCAGGGGAGGAAAAACAACAGAGAGAGAAAAATCAAAAAGTTCAAAAGATAGCCGAAGGCTATCACACCAAAACTTTTCAAGATTCCCGATTCCAATGTAATAGTTATAGAATAGTATATATTTCTGAATCTATATAATTCGTAAAACAACAATAAAGAATCATCTGAATCACTTGAAATAGTATGATGATTATTAATAAATTTTTATCGTTTTCTTGGTAAATATTTTTTTAATTTTGAATGATAAATTTCAACTAGAATTCAGCTATTCTGTTTTTAAGCTACATATTGAAATTCATATCGAGATCTTGCAAATATAAAATTTTATTGTGTGGTATGTCAAGTAATGAAGGGGTAATCTATGTATATACTATTTGAGAATAAAGTATTCAAATGAAAAACCTATCATTTTGGAATTCTCCGGATTTATAAATCAGGTAAGTGTTATGTTAAAAAACCTTTAAAGTGTTAAATTATGTAAAGTGTTATGTAAGTGTTAAAAAACCTTTTTTTGCAAAATTAAATTATATAAAATTATGGACTTATGTATACTTTTTGCATATTTTAATGTTTGAAGTAATATGATTTATAAAACTATAGAATGTTTAAATAGGCCTTTCATGTTATATCATTAAATTTAGTAAAACGATTTCGCAGTCATTAGGTTTTTAACTCTAATAAGAAGATACATATTTTTGTTCTGTTTATTTACGAATATTTTTCTGGTGTGTTTTGGATGTTCCTTCTCTTAAAAAAAAAAAAAAAAAAAAAAAAAAAAAAAAAAAAAAAAAAAAGATACCATTTTGTTTTCGCTTGCATAAGAAAGAATATCAAACATTTTTCTTTTTTAAATTTAATAAGCCACAATAAAGAAGGAATGTTACAATGCTACACGCTACATTAAAGACGTCTCCAGAGCAACTGAATGACTGTTCATATGGAAATAGCAGGAATTCATCTCAACGCGTCCTTTAACTGAAAGCCTCCACACGGTTTTTTATAGGTAGTCCGATCAGACCACTGTGAAGGATATCCACTTTTCGAACGAGTCATCTAATACAAAATCTAGTTGAAATAAGAAAGTGGTGGCAAATATATGACTAAAACTTTGTTTTATTTATGAATATTATTGGTTTGTCTTATTCACTTGTCAAGCACTACAGATTCAATTCTCAAATATATATGATAAATTGCTCTCAATCACTTATATAAAAGGTTTCGGGTTCATGCGCACAACTGATTCACTTTTTAAACAGTCTGCGCGGACTACTTATAACAGACCGTGTGGAGGCTTTTTGATGTAGGTGGTGATGATTCATCTCATCGAAAAACGCCCCCTATACTTCGTTGCGATCACGAATTGTAAATTATTTAAGTTTTATTTTTTAATTTTGATTCTTGTTTACTTCAAATTATTTAGGTTGACAGAAGCACGTTTAAATGGCGAAATAAACACAGGACTTCATAAACCTTTCACAATCCAAATTCGCCTATGTCTCCCAAAATTATAAATGTTGATCTTGCTGGTGCAAAACTACATAGTAAACCAAAGATAGATTGCTAATAAAAACGGGTCGATGAAGATCATTGTTTGCTAAAATTAAGCTGTGATCTAGCAATTCTCTCATTTTTTAAAATCATGATAAAGCGTTTGAGAAAACTATTTGTATTATGGGTACATTTTCCCGGTATACATTTGTCCCGTATACTGTACAATGATGATTTTTAAGGTGTCTCTTCTGGATATACATTTGCCTGCTATACCCTACACTGTTTTTTTTTTTTTAATGTTAAATAACGGACAAACGCTTATGTTTGTATATACGTTGTATATACGTTTGTATATGTATATACGTTTGTCCGTTACACTCAGCACTTATTATTTTAAGATTAAGTCCCGTTACCCTCAGTATTCCTAATTCTGACTGTTGAGGTGACAGTCGTTGTCTCGGATTCACTCACCGCGATTTAGCATTTTTTACGCCCTCTTTATCGGAACAGTACCAAATATATCTACAATTTAATTTCTCATTTCGGGCTTTCACCAGAAGACGTTGGTTACTCCCTAGATTTATCACAAATGCTTTGCAGAAGTCCGATAAATGATCGGACATTAACCGAGCCACTTGTGTAAATTCATTTAGATTTCATCAGTAAAACCTAAAAATCGGGTTCTGATAAAAATACAAAAGAAACAAGGAAAGATATTTTTAAAGAAGCAGAAGATATAATACCACGATTAGAAAATTTATTTTAAAAACTCTTTTGGTTACGGTTTGACGTGCCAAAATTTGGCGACAAACTTTAAGTGTTTTCAAACGTCAATATTCACGAAAAATATCATTCAAGAAAATATGATAGTACAGCTGAGCTACTAAATTATGTTTTTAGTGATTTTCAATTTTTTTTTAAACAGAATACATATTGAAAAAAAAATAAAAAGTATGTTAAACACTCTAAGCGACACTCATGAAAAGTTGTCAAATGTAGGATTGAAGTAAGAAATGAAAGCCAAAAGGAGGTTACTCGCAATCAAAACTGTACGTATCTTAAAGTTAGTAATGTAAAGTTATTCCTGTAATTTTATTAGAATTAATTTTAGCTTATTATGTTATGTATTTATAAGAAAAGTTTGAAGACATATAGGTTAATGATTCCTGAGATTCACCCATATATATATATATATATATATATATATATATATATATATATATATATATATATATATATATATATATATAGGACAAAATAATGGAAACAATTCTATGCTAATACATTTTTTCAAAAAATACTGAATGAATAATTTTATAACTTTAGAAGTGCTTACACCATGCGATTTTTCATATTTATGAATGAAGTTTAAAGCTCTTATAGTTTTAAGGGAGCGACAATAAATTACAAACGAGATATAGTGTTTTATCTCCAAAAATGTAGCTAAAGAAAAAAAATGTTCCAGATCCTGAAAATATTACTTTGTGAAACTCCAATAGTTTCTGCTACACTCCTCTTACCGGCCCCCTCTTACCAGCCAACAAGTCTCCAAGCTTCTGATTCGGTTAAATGACTTCGATGAGTCATCGCACTCATCGAAAGAACGCGCTTACTGAATGTCGATCATTATTTTCCGCTTTGTCTGACATTAAGTTGAAAGCCAAGTCATATTTGCTGCAGTTAAAGCGTTGTTTTCGGCGTCACACTCAAAATTTGCATACTGCAAAATTTAAAAATAAAATAAAAATTGCATTTGTGACTTCTTCAATTTTATGCAAAAAAAATTTTTTGTACAGTTATTTTATACAAGACTTAATAATATCCTTTAATTATTTTGAGCAGAGTATATTAAAAGTATAAGTGAGCGACAATAATAAATAAGTTTTTTTCGTGAAAAAGCGCGTTTTCACGCGCTTTTTTTTTTTTTTTTTTAATTTTCATACGTATATTCAATTCTAATGATTTTTTTTCAACTTTGAATAGGTATGTCACTTATTAATTAGTAATTCTGCTTACCAATGCAATCCGCTTCCTTTTGTCCTTTCTTAGCTTCATCTTTTGGTTTAAAATCTTTTTTACACTCACAAGTATACTTGTTGCCTTTTGCTACACATACCGTATTTTTTCCAGTGCAGTCAGTCTCTTTGCATTCATGAATTTTTTCTAAAAAATGTAAAAAAAATAAACGAAAGTATTATTAAGTTTATTCATAACAACTCCTTTTAAGGATTTTTTCGAAGTTTTTAATAAGAAGATTAGAACCACCTAATATTTGATGAGAAAATTAGTCGCTGTCACATTTCAAAATTAAGTTCTTACAAGCCAACGCAGGTCCTAACATAAGTGTCACGGTCCATACAAATCCTCCTTTTTAATCCAACTACAAAAATGTCCAATTAGCAAAACTTTATTTCAATTTCTGTATAAATATTAGTTGTTGCCATCCCTATTTATTTTATATTTAAAGGTTCAAGACGAAATATAAGGTTAAAGGCGTAGAAGGATGAAAGGGCAGAAATGATTGATTAAAAGAAAACAATACACGTAAAACTGTTCTACAATCAATTTCTGCATTTAATTTTATTTACTCTTATTAATATTGCAGGCTCAGCAGTAGTTCAAAGCTATATTTTAAGTTTAACTATTTTTCAAAATAAACGAAGTAAAGAGATGCATTTTATTTAAATAAAAAACGATAATCTATGCTTTTTTTTCAGTTTTTTAATCGCTTTCTTTGGTTTCTTTATAAATATTACGCGTTTTTGTTCAAATAAAATCTTTCAAACTGCTACGCCACCAGGCAAGATATATATATATAGCAAAAATCGAGAAAAGCTTCGTAAATGAATAAGAATATTTGCTGTGAACTTTTGAAAACAAAATTGCGACTTAGCAAAAAAAAAAAATTTTTTTAATCAAAATGTATTCATTCGTTAAAAAAAAAAATTTATTTAATGAGCTCAGAATGATTTTTTTAGTTACTTATTTATTTATTTATAATTTCTCTAAACTCACCAGCTACCTCAAGAAACTGAAAATCAGGTTGTACATTTGCTGTATTAACATTTGTAAACTAACTACTTTATGTTTCCCAATTAATATTTTTAGAAGAGATCCCTCACGCATCATGTGTCGTGACCTTCTCTACCAGAAATACTTCTTTTAAAGATGAAGACTGAGTTTGCGAATATTCTTTTATAAATTTTGCTGTCTGTTTAGATTTTTGAGGTCGCTATAATCACCTTAGTTTGCGGGCAACCAAACAAAATGTAAAACGACCTCCAAAATCTAAGTTATCTTCGTTGGCAACGTATATAGTTGGCAAAAAAGGACCAATCTTAGAACAATTGAACTGTTAATTAGATATTTATTCTGTAAAGTGTTCTTTTCTTCTGTTCTTTTTTAATTTAATATGGAAGCTGATGTTCACTTAGATTAAATGTAAACAAACAACCACTTATTGAACCAATGGATCATTTACGGGAGCATTATTCATAGAAGGAAACTTTATAAGAGCATTTGAAGCTGCCATAAATCTTAATGGGAGCATTTTTCACCTGACACTCTGTAAAATATTTCAAAATTTTACATGAAACATCGCTTTGTTAAGCCCTCTTGTGGTGTCAAAGTGAAAGCATATCAGAAAAATCATTAATCCGTTGATCTCGGAATTTTACTAGACTTCTAACAAGTTGATTAAATTTTAATGATAGTAAAAAGAATCATGCTAACTTCTTTTTACTACCGTGTTTTTCAAGTAACTTCAAAACCTCCCCTTGAAGTAACAATCTTAGCACATTCATCACCTCCTACATCAAAAAGCCTCCACATGGTCTTTTATAAGTAGTCCGCGCAGTCTATCTAAAAAGTGATCCAGTTGTGCGCGCATGAACCTAAAACCTTTTATAAAAGTAATTGAGAGAAATTCATATTTGAGAATTGAATCTGTAGTGGTTGACAAGTGAATAAGGCAAACCAATCATATTCATAAATAAAACAAATTTGTAGTAATATATTTGCTACCACTATCTTATTTGAACTAGATTTTGTATTATGTGGCTAGTTCGGAAAGTGGATATCATTCACAGTGGTCTGATCGGACTACCTATAAAAAACCGTGTGGAGGCTTTCAGTTATGGGAGGCGTTGGCACATTGCATGCGGCGAACTTTTCACATTCTTGACTTGATAGGAAATTTATTAGAGTACCTGCCCGCGAAGCGGGCATCTCACTCCTTCATCTGTTCATAAAGAGATTGTGACTTATTGGCATTTGGTTGAGAAAAGGATACGAGTATTGGCAGAAGTGCCTCAGTATAATTACAGTCAAATCTGATAATTAGTTTAGGTTAGAGAGCTGAAGATAAATTCATTGTCTGATAATTGAGGTAATAACTGGGGAAGTCCCTTGAGTCAATGAGTTATATAAAAATTAAATACAATATAAAATATTTGATATATACAAAATTATGTACAAGTATGAGAATAATGTGACATTAAAGTAATATGAGTATTTACATTATATACAGAATGTGTATCGCTGCTAAAGCGATGACCCGGCCGTCCCGGTGTTCGACCGCTCGTGCCGGGTTGCTCATCGCACTTAAATAGACCTACAGCTTGCCCAGATCGGACCCTACAGGGTTGCTCCTTCACCGGGTTCGCTGTTGGCCTAGTGTAATAACTGTGCTTGTTTGTGTATTGAACATTTCACATGAAAAATATATTACAGCTCCTAGAAGTTAAAATTTTTAGAAAGTGGTAGGCAAGATTTCATAAAGCTGGATCAAAGTTGTCACTATAATTTCAATTTCAAAAATATGTACAACGAGCGATTGTAGAATTGATTGCATATTTACTGAATCATTTATGTTTGTAGTAATCACAATTGGTTAATTTTTTGAAAAACAGAGTGGAAACGAAGTAGTTTTGCTACCACTTTATAAATTTCTTATGGATTGCACTAATTTCAAAAACGTATTAATACATGATTCGCAGGCAGTGTGTTGATAGTAGATGGGGAAAGGACCACATTGTGGCCTCATGCTCCAAGTTAAAACATATGTCCAATGGAAAAGGAGATGTCAAATAACATAAGAATGACATCTGCCAGTTTTTAATTTTGAAATTTTATTGGAAAAAAAACGTCTCTTAGTTGAATAAGTAAATGCTTAACAGAAGTTTTCGCTCTTTCATTTATCGCACTCAGAATATCGAAATAATGAATAAGATCTGATAAATTTCGACTAATCTAAGTACTTTGATGCATTCATATCTGCTAAAATTATTTCCATTTCGAAAATCAAGGAGTAAATACTTCAGAGCTGATTTTTATAAAACTACATAGGAAGCTAACTTTTTAAAACTTTAATCAGTCTTGAGTCAGTTGTTCTTGAAAAAAAAACAGATACAAGTTTAAAAAAAATTCTGAAATTTCAAAAGATATAAAAAAATGTCATCCCTTACATATTGAAACTTTGCATCCTTAACAAATTAATTAATGAAAATTATATATTTTATCTAAATTCCTGTTTTTATTCCATTTTTATCTTTGAACCGCAGGCTTATAACTTTTTGTGAAACAATTGTTATATTTTAAACAATAATTAAATAGATATTAAAAAATACGATCAAACTCAGACGGCTTTGGAGAAACAAAACTTTAAATTGTTAAATTATAAAAACCAGCTTTTCAAAATTGGTTTTACTTATCCTGTTACGAGGGTGATAAAACCAAATTTGATGAAAAGAAATACTTGTTCAATCAATAAAAAAAAAATTATTTCTGTTCATTTTAAGTAAATAACATCACGGTTACAGTTAACCTGTTAAATTTATTTGACACATATTCTTCGTACCAAATAACTATTACAGTGGTGTGTTTGACGTGTACATTCGTACCAAATTACTATTGCAGGGCTATTGACGTGTGTCAAAATATTCCTATAAAATACAATGAGAATATCATTGGCTGGTAGGTTAATTTTATATTTACAATAGAACGACTACAAATTTCATTTTGCAGATTGGTCGGAATAACTGAACGAATCCGGCCAAATATTTTAAATCATAACCCCTTCATCAGAATTTTCTTTATTACGGAAAAAAATAAACTTGCATATATGTATGTTTTCATGGTTTAAAAAAATCCCCGTCGTAAAATTTAAAATAGAACCGTCCTCCGCTTACAATATGCACACTTGTCATATTGTCATCCCATGGAAGATTATTTAATTATAGTCCGTGCTTAATTGGTTAAAAGATTTTTTGAGATAATGCTATAACACTTTACAGAATGAAAATCTGACCAGCAGTTCAGAAGTTATAAAGTAAGTTTTTCTTATCATTTTTGAAGACTGTAAGTATATGTTTTAAATTTTAAGTAATTAAAAGTAATTTTCTTTAATGTAACTCATAATCTAGAATACTTATTAAACTTTAAATGATGCCGTAAACTTTACGAGTACTTACGAGTAAACTTTAAATGATATTTAACTACTTACCTTTGCATAAAAATTCTATTGTATCCTTATTGCTTACATCATTAGGTTAAAAGTCTTTAAGACACTGACATTTATTAACATTCATAAAATGAGGATGTAAAGGAACGTTTAACAATTTATGGCACGCTGGTGCAGCAATCATATCTAATCAATTCTGTAGTATCACCATCCTGTTTAATTAATTCTTCTTTATTAATCAAGGTATTGTCTACTCCGATGTTGGGCGAAGTAAATATTCAAAGTGATTTGACTCAATAGAATCAGTTCACTTTGGTGATTTGAAATCACATACTGATCACATTTTGATTAGAATCGAATCATTACTGATTCAAGTCAGTAGCTGATTCACTTACTAATCCCTGACTGTATTAAATAAATGAGTGGTTTAATAAAGAAACAGATAAAAATGATCGACCTGTAACAAAAATGACTTTAAAAAAGTTTTACTGTATTTCACATAGATTCACTGTGAAACAAAAATAACTAAAATTTAAGAAACATCAATTCATTATAAATTAAATAAAAAAATCCGTAAAATCAACTGATTCGAAGTGCAAGTCATTTGAATTTTCGAAGCATACAAATCACGAAATCAATTCAGTGATTCAAATATCTCATACTAGTAATTCGTATAAGTAATCAACTCGAGTCTATAGTAGTAAAATAGTAAAACTGCAAAAAATAAAAACAAATTCCAAAGCTGCACCATTATTATATTGCAGCAATTGCTTGCACTAGAAAATGCAAATATTACAGATGTATCATTCAAATGCATATTACATTTCATGCAATGATAATCAATCTTCTTTTACGTAATTAATAATTTGCTAATAAATTTTTAAAAACTGTTTATATTTTACCTTTGCATGACAATTCTTTTGTATATTTCATGCTTGCATCTTTAAGTTCAAAGCCTGTAAGGCATAGACATTTATATGCTTTTCCGTCTGGGACACACTTTATATTTTTACCAGGACAATCACCTTCTTTATATTTATATGTAATTGCTGCAATAGGGTTTAATATATAACTGAAACTGGGCAGTGAAAAAATGATATATATGATTGGAAGGAATTTAACGCATTGTTTGCAAAAACGCTAACTTATTCTTTAGTATCACCACTGAATTAAATTTTTTTCTTTTTCTTTAACAGCAGCGTTACCTGTATTAGTAATTCGATTATAATAAAAATATTCAGTGTCTGCAATATTATTCTATTATATAATTTGTCAGTAATAGTACATGTAAATTTTACTGATAAATCGTACTTATGCATAATGTATTTCATGCAATGATACAAATTGTTTTTTACGTAATTCATAAAAAAGTGTAAGAAAACATTTGAAAAATGCATGAATTTTACCTTTGCATATCAAATCCTTTGTATCTATCTTGTTCACATCTTCAGGTTCAAAGTCTGTATTGCATTTACATTTATATGCTTTTCCGTCTGGGACACAGTTTGTATTTGCTCCAGGACAATCACCTTCTTTACATTTATATGTAATTGCTGCAATAGAAATTAATCCTTAACTTAAACTGGGCAATAGAAAAACGATATAAATGATGGACTAAGAATTTTACTTATTGTTGCAATAACGATAACTTATTCCTTTTTATCACTTCTGTATTAATTTTTTTTTCTTTTTCATTAATTACAGCATTATCTGTATTAGTAATTGTGTAATAATAACAATGTTCAGTGTCTGTAATATAACTCTATTATATTAATTTTTCTCTGCTTGAACATAAAAGTTTTATTGATATATCGTACATAGGAATAATGTATTTCATGCAATGATAGTCTGATAGTCACTTTTTTCTAAGCAATTCATAAAAAAGAGTAAGAAAATATTTTGAAAAATGTCTGAATTTTACCTTTGCATATCAAATCCTTTGTATCTATCTTGTTCACATCTTCAGGTTCAAAGTCTGTATTGCATTTACATTTATATGCTCTTCCGTCTGGTACACAGTTTGTATTTGCTCCAGGACAATCACCTTCTTTACATTTATATGTAATTGCTGCAATAGAAATTAATCCTTAACTTAAACTGGGCAATAGAAAAACGATATAAATGATGGACTAAGAATTTTACTTATTGTTGCAATAACGATAACTTATTCCTTTTTATCACTTCTGTATTAATTTTTTTTTCTTTTTCATTAATTACAGCATTATCTGTATTAGTAATTGTGTAATAATAACAATGTTCAGTGTCTGTAATATTACTCTATTATATTAATTTTTCTCTGCTTGAACATAAAAGTTTTATTGATATATCGTATATTGGCATAATGTATTTTATGCAATGATAGTCTGATAGTCACTTTTTTTTAAGCAATTCATAAAAAAGAGTAAGAAAATATTTTGAAAAATGTCTGAATTTTACCTTTGCATATCAAATCCTTTGTATCTATCTTGTTCACATCTTCAGGTTCAAAGTCTGTATTGCATTTACATTTATATGCTTTTCCGTCTGGGACACAGTTTGTATTTGCTCCTGGACAATCACCTTCTTTACATTTATATGTAATTGCTGCAATAGAAATTAATCCTTAACTTGAACTGGGCAATAGAAAAACGATATAAATGATGGTCTAAGAATTTTACTTATTGTTGCAATAACGATAACTTATTCCTTTTTATCACTTCTGTATTAATTTTTTTTTCTTTTTCATTAATTACAGCATTATCTGTATTAGTAATTGTGTAATAATAACAATGTTCAGTGTCTGTAATATTACTCTATTATATTAATTTTTCTCTGCTTGAACATAAAAGTTTTATTGATATATCGTATATTGGCATAATGTATTTTATGCAATGATAGTCTGATAGTCACTTTTTTTTAAGCAATTCATAAAAAAGAGTAAGAAAATATTTTGAAAAATGTCTGAATTTTACCTTTGCATATCAAATCCTTTGTATCTATCTTGTTCACATCTTCAGGTTCAAAGTCTGTATTGCATTTACATTTATATGCTTTTCCGTCTGGGACACAGTTTGTATTTGCTCCTGGACAATCACCTTCTTTACATTTATATGTAATTGCTGCAATAGAAATTAATCCTTAACTTGAACTGGGCAATAGAAAAACGATATAAATGATGGTCTAAGAATTTTACTTATTGTTGCAACGACGATAACTTATTCCTTTTTATCACTGCTGTATTAATTTTCTTTCTTTTTCATTAACTACAGCGTTACCTGTATTAGTAATTGCTTGAGTTACATTACCTGTATTGTCGCAACAACGATAACTTATTCCTTTTTATCACTTCTGTATTAATTTTTTTTTCTTTTTCATTAGTTACAGCATTATCTGTATTAGTAATTGTGTAATAATAACAATGTTCAGTGTCTGTAATATTACTCTATTATATTAATTTTTCTCTGCTTGAACATAAAAGTTTTATTGATATATCGTACATAGGCATAATGTATTTCATGCAATGATAGTCTGATAGTCAATTTTTTTTAAGCAATTCATAAAAAAGAGTAAGAAAATATTTTGAAAATGTCTGAATTTTACCTTTGCATACCAAATCCTTTGTGTCTATCTTGTTCACATCTTCAGGTTCAAAGTCTGTATTGCATTTACATTTATATGCTTTTCCGTCTGGGACACAGTTTGTATTCGCTCCAGGACAATCACCTTCTTTACATTTATATGCAATAGCTTCAATAAAAATAAATCCTTACCTTGAACCGGGCAATAGAAAAACGATATAAATTATGGTCTAAGAATTTTACTTATTGTTGCATCAACGATAACATATTCCTTTTTATCAGTGCTGTAATAATTTTTTTCTTTTTCATAAATTACAGCGTTATCTGTATTAATAATTATATAATAATAAAAATTTTCAATGTCAGTATTATTACACTATTATATTAATTTATCTCTGCTTGAAAATGCAAGTTTTACTGATATATATTACATATGCAAAATGTATTTCATGCAATGATAGTCTGATGGTCAATTTTTTTTTAAGCAATTCATAAAAAAGAGTAAGAAAATATTTTGGAAAATGTCTGAATTTTACCTTTGCATATCAAATCCTTTGTATCTATCTTGTTCACATCTTCAGGTTCAAAGTCTGCATTGCATTTACATTTAAATGCTTTTCCGTCTGGGACACAGTTTGTATTTGCTCCAGGACAATCACCTTCTTTACATTTATATGTAATTGCTGCAATAGAAATTAATCCCTTACATGAACTGGGCAATAGAAAAACGATATAAATAATGGACTAAGAATTTTACTTATTGTTGCAATAACGAAAGCTAATTCCTTTTTATCACTTCTGTATTAATTATTTTTCTTTCTTTTTCATTAATTGCAGCGTTATCTGTATTAGTACTTGTGTAATAATAACAATGTTCAGTGTCTGTAATATTACTCTATTATATTAATTTATCTCTGCTTGAACATGCAAGTTTTATTGATATATATTACATATGCAAAATGTATTTCATGCAATGATAGTCTGATGGTCAATTTTTTTTAGGCAATTCATAAAAAAGAGTAAGAAAATATTTTGAAAATGTCTGAATTTTACCTTTGCATACCAAATCCTTTGTTTCTATCTTGTTCACATCTTCAGGTTCAAAGTCTGTATTGCATTTACATTTATATGCTTTTCCGTCTGGGACACAGTTTGTATTTGCTCCAGGACAATCACCTTCTTTACATTTATATGCAATAGCTGCAATAAAAATTAATCCTTACCTTGAACCGGGCAATAGAAAAACGATATAAATTATGGTCTAAGAATTTTACTTATTGTTGCATCAACGATAACATATTCCTTTTTATCAGTGCTGTAATAATTTTTTTCTTTTTCATAAATTACAGCGTTATCTGTATTAATAATTATATAATAATAAAAATTTTCAATGTCAGTATTATTACTCTATTATATTAATTCATCTCTGCTTGAACATGCAAGTTTTACTGATATATATTACATATGCAAAATGTATTTCATGCAATGATAGTCTGATGGTCAATTTTTTTTTAAGCAATTCATAAAAAAGAGTAAGAAAATATTTTGAAAAATTTCTGAATTTTACCTTTGCATATCAAATCCTTTGTATCTATCTTGTTCACATCTTCAGGTTCAAAGTCTGCATTGCATTTACATTTAAATGCTTTTCCGTCTGGGACACAGTTTGTATTTGCTCCAGGACAATCACCTTCTTTACATTTATATGTAATTGCTGCAATAGAAATTAATCCTTTACATGAACTGGGCAATAGAAAAACGATATAAATAATGAACTAAGAATTTTACTTATTGTTGCAATAACGAAAGCTTATTCCTTTTTATCACTTCTGTATTAATTATTTTTCTTTCTTTTTCATTAATTGCAGCGTTATCTGTATTAGTACTTGTGTAATAATAACAATGTTCAGTGTCTGTAATATTACTCTATTATATTAATTTATCTCTGCTTGAACATGCAAGTTTTTCTGATATATATTACATATGCAAAATGTATTTCATGCAATGATAGTCTGATGGTCAATTTTTTTTAAGCAATTCATAAAAAAGAGTAAGAAAATATTTTGAAAAATGTCTGAATTTTACCTTTGCATACCAAATCCTTTGTGTCTATCTTGTTCACATCTTCAGGTTCAAATTCTGTATTGCATTTACATTTATATGCTTTTCCGTCTGGGACACAGTTTGTATTTGCTCCAGGACAATCACCTTCTTTACATTTATATGCAATAGCTGCAATAAAAATTAATCCTTACCTTGAACCGGGCAATAGAAAAACGATATAAATTATGGTCTAAGAATTTTACTTATTGTTGCATCAACGATAACATATTCCTTTTTATCAGTGCTGTAATAATTTTTTTCTTTTTCATAAATTACAGCGTTATCTGTATTAATAATTATATAATAATAAAAATTTTCAATGTCAGTATTATTACTCTATTATATTAATTCATCTCTGCTTGAACATGCAAGTTTTACTGATATATATTACATATGCAAAATGTATTTCATGCAATGATAGTCTGATGGTCAATTTTTTTTTAAGCAATTCATAAAAAAGAGTAAGAAAATATTTTGAAAAATTTCTGAATTTTACCTTTGCATATCAAATCCTTTGTATCTATCTTGTTCACATCTTCAGGTTCAAAGTCTGCATTGCATTTACATTTAAATGCTTTTCCGTCTGGGACACAGTTTGTATTTGCTCCAGGACAATCACCTTCTTTACATTTATATGTAATTGCTGCAATAGAAATTAATCCTTTACATGAACTGGGCAATAGAAAAACGATATAAATAATGGACTAAGAATTTTACTTATTGTTGCAATAACGAAAGCTAATTCCTTTTTATCACTTCTGTATTAATTATTTTTCTTTCTTTTTCATTAATTGCAGCGTTATCTGTATTAGTACTTGTGTAATAATAACAATGTTCAGTGTCTGTAATATTACTCTATTATATTAATTTATCTCTGCTTGAACATGCAAGTTTTACTGATATATATTACATATGCAAAATGTATTTCATGCAATGATAGTCTGATGGTCAATTTTTTTTAAGCAATTCATAAAAAAGAGTAAGAAAATATTTTGAAAAATGTCTGAATATTACCTTTGCATATCAAATCCTTTGTATCTATCTTGTTCACATCTTCAGGTTCAAAGTCTGCATTGCATTTACATTTAAATGCTTTTCCGTCTGGGACACAGTTTGTATTTGCTCCAGGACAATCACCTTCTTTACATTTATATGTAATTGCTGCAATAGAAATTAATCCCTTACATGAACTGGGCAATAGAAAAACGATATAAATAATGAACTAAGAATTTTACTTATTGTTGCAATAACGAAAGCTTATTCCTTTTTATCACTTCTGTATTAATTATTTTTCTTTCTTTTTCATTAATTGCAGCGTTATCTGTATTAGTACTTGTGTAATAATAACAATGTTCAGTGTCTGTAATATTACTCTATTATATTAATTTATCTCTGCTTGAACATGCAAGTTTTTCTGATATATATTACATATGCAAAATGTATTTCATGCAATGATAGTCTGATGGTCAATTTTTTTTAAGCAATTCATAAAAAAGAGTAAGAAAATATTTTGAAAAATGTCTGAATTTTACCTTTGCATACCAAATCCTTTGTGTCTATCTTGTTCACATCTTCAGGTTCAAATTCTGTATTGCATTTACATTTATATGCTTTTCCGTCTGGGACACAGTTTGTATTTGCTCCAGGACAATCACCTTCTTTACATTTATATGTAATTGCTGCAATAGAATATAATCCTTAACTTGAACTGGGCAATAGAAAAACGATATAAATGATGGTCTAAGAATTTTACTTATTGTTGCAACGACGATAACTTATTCCTCTTTATCACTGCTGTATTAATTTTCTTTCTTTTTCATTAACTACAGCGTTACCTGTATTAGTAATTGCTTGAGTAACCTTACCTGTATTGTTGCAACAACGATAACTTGTTCCTTTTTATCACTGCTGTATTAACTTTCTTTCCTTTTCATTAATTACAGCGTTACTTGTATTAGTAATTGCTTGAGTTACCCTGCATTACCTGTATTAGTAATTACCTGTCTTAGTAATTGCTTAATAACAGTGTTACCTGTATTAGTAATTGTATAATAATAAAGTACGTCAAGGAACACTAGCTGAATTGTTTAATGTTTAAATTATAAATTAAAAACTTTCATGTGAGTGATATTATATAAATAAATAATCTTTTCTAAAAAGATACGATGCACATTAATCGGCTTTCCGGCAATACTATTTTATTGTTATAAATGAGTATTTTATTATATTACCGTAATTGACAATTAAAAAAAAATCATGAAAACATGAAAACCTAAAATCATTAAATTTCCAACATTTGTAAAGAATCAACATTTAAGATTGAATTGAGAGATAAATAATGCAACATATTCAAACATATTGTTAAAAACAACAATATCATATTATTAAACTGCGTTAATCCTAATAGTTATTTCAATTACATATTTCCTAATACATATCCACAGCAGTCAACTTTTACGGTCGTTGAGAAATAATTTTCTTAATGGTAGCAACATTCGCGCTTTGGCGACTTTTTTATTGAAGTTTAAAGTTTCAAAAAAAAATTTATGACTTCTACCACGAATCAATAATTATAGAAAAAATATTTTGATGAATATATATTTTGGTTAAGCATGAAAACGACAAAAGTCTCAGTCGCTTAAGGGCAAAATCGCCTGATGAAGAAGTCGGATGACCTTATCAAGTCAATTTGGCTTAATATGCTTACACCAGAGATGCCAATTGGCGTTGCTTCGTAGAAAAATATCTTCTTCGTTGCTTTATATTGACATCTTTCTTCGTTGAAAGAAAGATGTCAATATAAAGTAAGATAGATGAAACAAATTTGACTGAAAATTTAAACATAATTTATAATGAACATATGCGGGGAATGCCTGCATACTTTAAGTCTTGTAATTGCATTTTTTTCTGACAAAACATCTTACAAGACAGTTGTTCAAACTTTAGCATGCTTCAATAGTTTCAAATTCTTTTCTCATCAATATTATTGGTGGTTTTATAAACATATTGTAGTTTTTCTTGGTTAGCACCGCCTTCTGATGACAAATTTTTAAGTTTGCACGACTGTTTTTAAATAGACGCTAGATAACGTTCGCTTTTCTTTAATCAATTTTCAAATGATCTGTCAGATTTGGGACGGCCGCAAAAAATTTTTACTCGGCAATAAATTTTGACAACCGCCTTTTTTCAATCGAAAAATAAAAGAGTTTTGTTTTGACAGGAATGTATGGGTATTTGAAAATAAATTTTGAAGGATTTGGAAGGGCTTCATCGAAGAATATTTGTACAACTGCTTTGTATCTTTGAAACTATCAATATTTTTACTGTGTACTAATTTCATGAAAGGGAATTTTTTTTTAAATTTTGCTAGCTCTATTCTCTAGATTTTTACTCTATTCTCTAGATTTTAACATTTAAAATGCTAAATAAATATCCTTTTTTTATATCTTTTATACCTTACTTTTGTTGTAAGTGGACAAATAATTCCATGTAAGGTAACTGAAGAAACTTATTTATTTAAAAAACAACTTTAATAAAACGTAATTTTTTGAATTTCCGACAAAATGTAAACTTATAAATTACTTTTAAATGTTTCATATCACAATAATTTGTAAATTCTAAAATCATTGATTTCTTTTAATAAAAAGTCAAACTAATTTACAGCATGATATTTCGAAAAGAAAAAAAAACAGTTGATTTTAATAACAGTTTTAATCAGGAATAAAAACAAGGGGAATGGTATCCACGAATCCTTATACAAAGAAGTGAAAAATCTAATGCCTACCAGCAGACAAATGACAATTACTAAATCAATTGTTTTCAGTTTTTGACCAGCCCCATCAAAACGTAAAGGAAACGAATTAATCCATAAAATAAAATTAAAAAATACGTGTCTAAAAGTTTCACATAAAGATCCCGAGAATTTCAATAAAATCAAATATGTCAAGTAACCAACTTTGCTTAATACGCTTTTTTTAATAAGAAAAAACTGCTGGCTCTTAATATAGGTTAGAATTTAGTCTATTTTATAAAGCAATGTCTTGACTCGTAAACTAATAACTTAAAATTTGCAAAAACTTCTTTTTAAATCCTTTATAATTTTGTTAATGATATAATAGTGGTTATAGATTTTTCATACTATACTTCTTCCTAAAATTTCAACAAAAAAAATAATTTAATCAAAGAGTCAAGAGTAATGAACTGTATGTGTTAATACATATAAAAGCAAATTAGCTTTATTAATTTATAGTGTTTTTCTTTCATAAAAAAAAGTTGTTGAAGTTGTTATAACATCTTTAACTCATTACCTTTTTTTAGATAGTTTTGGCTTACTTACCAATGCATTGAATGTCTGTACTTCCTTTTTTGCCTTCATCTTTCAATTCAAAGCCTTCTTTGCAGTCACAGTAGTAATCATCTCCTTTCGGAACGCACTTTTGATTGTCTCCAGCACATTCGGTATCAACACATTCATGCTTATCTGTAATAAAAAAAACAATTCATATTTCATACCAGTAATACAAAGAAGTTTATTCGATGAAGCTTCTCGATGTCGATGAGCTTAAAGTTATTAAAATTATAAAATCTAATTTAAAACACAAATGTCATATGCGACTAATAAGTCTTATATGCAGTTTGTCCAACATGTATGAAAACAATCAGAGCGCCGTCTTTATTTTGCTGTTAAAGTGCCGCATCGAAACAAAATACAAATATTAATTTACTCATTTGAGGAGAAAATTTGAGCCGATGATATATAATAAAAAATTGACAACAAACTGAGGCATAACTTAACTCATGATTGCTTAAATTAAATTATACTATAAGTTTGAAACGGAAGTTTCTTGTAATTGTAGCAATTTATTAACACCTTTGCAGAAAGTGGAGCAATTGGCACCTCTGTTATAGTGCCATTCAATTGAAAAATCAACGTAAGCGACAAAAAATTCAAAACTGTTATATTTATATATTTGGCATCTTTGTATGGTAAGCAACACATTGCAAAAAAAATTTAAAAATTTTTATTTGATCAGTTTTTTGAAATTGTGTTATAGCGTTCATAGCATTTGCAATCAAAGGAAAATTGTTATCAAGTCACTTTTTTCGGAATCTATTGTTTTTTCAATTGCACAACAGTATAGATGCCTTAGAAGTTATGTGTTCTTAAGAAAATTCTTCGGAACATAATTGTTGTTTTACTATCACTACCTCTACATGAAATCTTTTTCAACGGACGTACAAGCTGGCAAGTATAGGTATCACAACCCTAAATAACTGTTTTATTTTATATCAGCTTTGAAAATTCAGTGCATGTTTGTTACGTCAAGCGTTCAGGCATCATAATTTTTTATCTAGTTGCACTTTTTGATCTAGCTGCTCTTGTATGATCTAGTTGCCCTTTTGATTTATTTTGATAAGTTAACTTTCTAAAATTTTTATGACTGGCAACAGCATTTTTTTTATTCTTTAAGTTGTTTATTTTGTTTCTTTTAGAATTCGTTCTTTTCTTTGAAAAATGTTTCTTTTAACTTGTAATGTTGTTTAACAAAATTCTATGCCGGCTGTTTCCCTGTATATACAAAGAAAATAAATTAAATATTTTTAAATTGTTGTGAAAAGAATTTTTAGTTGTACAAAGTACTTCATTTGGCGCCCGAACAGGAACCACGGCAGATAAAAAAAATGGCAAGCTTCTTCAAAAGCGGATTTAAGAAAGCAGATTTGTTAGTGGTTCTAGAAGAAATTGGAGAGACAGTACCGGTTGGATCTACTTTAGCAAAATTAAAAGACTTGATTTTGGCTAGCGATGGATATAAAAAGGATCCAGAATTCGTAAAACAGGTATTTGAAGATACTGTTAAAGAGAGAAAGAAACAAGAAGAATTGGAAAAGGCCCAAATGGCTATACTTCAAGAAAAAGAAGCCATGGAATTGGACAAGACCCGAATGGCTATACTTCAAGAAAAAGAAAAAGAAGCCATTGAATTGGAAAAAGCCCGAATGGCTCATGAATTGGAAATGGCCAGATTACAGGCGCAAAATCGAGAATCGACAATTCAAAATGCCTGCCAATTCAAGTTCAATTAATGCCGAAGCTGTTAATGCTAGGCGAAAGTTTACGTTGCCAAAGCTGGAATTCAGGCAGTTTGGCGATGATGTCAAGGAATGGCTTCCGTTTTGGAGCCAATTTCAGCACATAGATAAGGATGCGGATATTGCCCTTGAAGACAAATTTCAGTATCTGATACAAGCTACTGTGATGGGTTCCAAAGCAAGAGAGATTGTAGAAAGTTTCCCGCCAACTGGGGCAAATTATACTAAAGCCATCGATAGTCTGAAATCGAGATTTGGAAACGAGGATCTTTTGGTGGAGATATACGTAAGGGAACTTCTCAAATTAATTATTAATATTCAGGTGAATAGATCTTTTCCACTTACCTCCTTATATGATAAGCTGGAAACATATTTAAGAGCATTAGACACTCTCGGGGTTACTACAGACAAGTGTGCATCGATTCTCTACCCGATGGTAGAATCCTGTTTTCCGGAAGAATTTTTGAAGGCCTACCATCGGAGTAATTCTTTAACTCCAAAATTAGAAGCCAAAGAAAGGCTAAACAAACTGATGGTGTTTTTAAAGGCAGAAGTGGAGGGTGAAGCCCGAATTAATTTAGCTATGGATGGGTTTGGCCTGCTCAAAGTTGAAGAGAACAAGGTAGCTAAGAAGAAAAAAGTTGAATATGAAAAGAATAAATCTCGAGCACCATCAACAGCCGCTGTTTTACACGCAGCTTCTTACGTAAAAGAACAATGAAGAGGTTGCTTATTTTGTGAAGGCAAACATAATAGTTTCGAATGTTTTTCCGCCCAGAAAAAGCCTTTAGTTGATAGGCAGGGAATTGTAAGAAGTAAAAAAGGGTGGTTTGCTTGTTTGGCTCCCGGTCACGTAGCTAAGTACTGCAGAAATTTTGTAAAATGCCTGGTTTGTGGTCGAAAACATGTGACACTCATGTGTGAAAACCTAGAACAAATGAGAAAATCAGCTTCGAAAGAGGGAGAAAAGACGCAGACGGAAACATCTGTAAATGAACTTAATATGATAATTTAAATCAGACGCCAGAAGTTTTTCTGCAAACTTTGGTCGCCAAACTTGTCGCCAATGGTAAAGAAATGAACGTTCGTCTGCTAATTGATACAGCATCGCAGAGATCCTACATCCTTAATACCGTTGCCCAGAAGATGATGTATACTCCTTTAGAAGAAATGAATGTGGCTCATTCCCTTTTTGGAGGTGTAACTACTGATGTTAGAAAACACAAGAAATATGAAATAAGAGTTACATCGCTGAAAGGAAAATTCTCTTGCAATTTGGAGGTATTGGGCCAAGATGTTATTTGCGAGAAGATATTACCTGTAAACAGAGGTCCATGGCCGAAGGAACTTAAGAGTTTAAAAATTTGTTTAAATGATGTTAGCCAGACTTATGAACAAGTACAAATACTCATAGGAGCAGACATGATAGGCAAGTTAATGACTGGACAGCAAAAGTTTTTGTCAAATGGCATGGTTGCAACCGAAACAAATCTTGGATGGACCTTAATGGGAAAAGTACCTCATCATAAGCCTGGTACCGAAAGTATCGCCATGTCGGTGATAACACTTTTCGTTAAAGAAGCTGAGATGGCCGAGCTATGGAGATTAGATTTAATAGGAATCAAAGATCCCATCGAGAAGAAATTGAAAAGGGAAAAAGATTTCGAAGCACAGGAACATTTTCTTAAGACGGTAAAGGTCAATGATCAAGGAAGGTACGAAGTCCGTTTACCATGGCAGAAAAATGATACTTTCTTACCCAATAACTTTAACTTGGCAACGAGGAGATTAGAGCGGACCACAGTTCAATTGAAATCAAAGAATATTTATGATGTTTATGAAAAGGTCTTCAAAAGCTGGCTTGACGAAAAAATCATCGAAGAAGTACCATCTAATGAAACAGACTTACCAGGAAATTACTTGCCACATAGAGCTGTAATAAAAGAAAGCAGTACCACCCCAATAAGGCCGGTATTCGATGCTTCTGCCCGTATGAAAGGACACCCTTCCCTTAACGACTGTTTACACAGCGGCCCTAACTTAATCGAACTTATTCCGGATGTCTTATTGCGTTTTAGAGAAAGAAGTATTGGTATTTCTTCAGATGTGAGAAGAGCGTTTTTACAATTAAGTGTCGCCAAAGAAGATAGAGACTTTTTAAGGTTCTTATGGTGGCAAAATGAGGAGGACAAAAAGTGTAAAATATTTCGACATGCAAGTGTTGTCTTCGGAATAACGAGTAGTCCTTTTCTTTTGGCATCTGTCATCAGGTATCATATTCAAAATGACCAAGATAACGATGAAGATTTCAAGAAAAGGCTCTTGCAAAGTTTCTATGTCGACAATTCTTTAACCAGTGTAGATACTCCACTTGAAATGGAAGAATTTAAGCAAACATCTATTGAATTGATGAAAAAAGGGAGTTTCGAGTTGAGAAGTTGGGAAAACTCATATTGCCAAGACTTGCCCACAGAATCAACTGTATTAGGTTTGAAGTGGAATAAAGTGGAAGACACCCTCAAGGTAAATATGAGTTGGTTTAAAGAAATCAATATGGAAAAAGTCACTAAACGATCCATTTTGTCTATCGCTCACCGCATTTTCGATCCTATTGGATTTACCACTCCAGTCATGCTGTGCCCAAAGTCCATACTACAAAAGGCATGGGTGATGGGTGTTGCTTGGGATGAAGAGATTAGAGAAGATCTGAAAAAAGAGTTTCTTCAGTGGTATGCAGAATTGAAAATATTGGAAGAAATTGAGATACCCAGGTGGATTCAAGTTAATTCGGAAAATCTAGAGAACTGTTCCTTACATACATTTTGCGATGCCAGTAAAGAGGCTTATGCAGCTGTGGTTTTCTTAAGGATTGAAGAAAAAGATGGCGTTAAAATCAGATTTGTGTCAGCGAAGTCTCGTATTACGTCACTCAAAGGAGGGACCATACCAAGGCTAGAGTTAACTGCTGCCTTGGTGGGAGCTAGACTCTCACAATCAGTTGTACAAGCTCTCGACTGGAAGAACATCAAGCAATATTTTTGGAGCGATTCCACAACAGTTCTCGCTTGGATAACCAAAGCAGAAAATTGGTCAGTTTTTGTTAGGAATCGCACAGATGAAATAAGAAAATTGAGCGACTTCTCCTCCTGGCGCCATGTTGCAGGAAAATTGAACCCGGCAGACCTTCCTTCCAGAGGATGTTCTTCTAAAACATTGAAAGCTATGAAATGGTGGGAGGGTCCAGCCTGGTTGAAAGAACCTATCTCAACTTGGAATAGTACCACAGAGATTGATGTCCACAATGACGAGGAAGTTGTAAAAGAACGGTCAAAGTCTGGTGGTTTTCTGACCACTTGCAACCAATTGACAATAGAAGACGGGTCTCAATTGAATCCTAACTTCGACAGAGAAGAAATAATATCTGACCAACGGCAATATTTAACAGTAGCAACTTGCGACATTAATGTAGATCTTTCATGGATTTTCTCTTACTTTTCTAAATATTCAAAGATTCTACGAATGATAGCGTGGATGCTGAGGTTCACAAAAAATTCACAGATCAAGAAAGAAGAGAGAAAAATTGGGGAACTGAAAGTGTCTGAATTGCTGATAGCAGAGACAAGGTTGGCAAAACAAGTTCAGCAAATGCTTTTTGCCCCAGGAGACATTGACAGGCTCAAAACCATATCTGTGTTTAAAGATGAGGGAGGCCTACTACGCGTCAAAACCAAGTTGACAGAAAGGAAAGACGACGCTGATTTTATAGCTCCTATTCTACTACCTAGCAAACATGACCTTGTTGACTGCATAATTTTGGATTTGCATCTAAAAATGTGCCATGCTGGTTTAAATGTAATGATGTCTAAACTAAGAGAAAGGTTTTGGATAATCAAGAGCAAAAAAGCAATTAGAAAGGTACTGAACCGATGTATAAGATGCAAGAGACACGAAGCCAGACCAATCCAAACTCTTCCTGTGGTCTTACCAGAAAATAGAGTCAGAGATGCGTCTCCTTTTGAAATCAGTGGAGTCGACCTATGTGGCCCCCTAATTCTTAATGACCAATCGAAAGCGTGGGTCGTCCTCTTCACATGTGCTGTGTACCGCGCCATCCATCTAGAACTGATACAGTCACTTTCCACACATGGTTTTTTCTTGGCTCTTCGAAGATTCATAGCCCGAAGGGGAAGACCAAAGGTCATCTATAGTGACAATGGAACAAACTTCGTGGGAGCCGACAACTTATTCAAATCTATAGATTGGAACGCTATCGAGATAGAATCTTCGATAAATCGAATTCAGTGGTACTTCAGTCCTCCTGCTGCTCCATGGTGGGGAGGTTTTTGGGAAATCATGGTGAAGCTGATCAAGACCCTTTTGAGAAAAGTTTTAAGTAGATCTTCATTGAATTACGAAGAACTGCAAAGTGTTCTTATCGATTGTGAAAGTACTGTGAACTCAAGACCACTAACGTATGTTTCCGAAGACTCCAATGACCTGATTCCATTAAAACCTGCGTTGTTCTTAGGTGAGTTAACCGAGATGGGTGTCCCAGACCTGGATAATATCGACAGAGTAAACCTAAAGAGAAGATTTCGTTATCAACAAAATCTAAGGGAAGCTTTAAGAAAGCGATTTAGGGTCGAATACCTCGGAAAATTAGTAATGCGCTCGTCCAAAATTAAAAGCAATCAACGAATAGCTGAGGGAGATATCGTCCTAATTGAAACCGAAGGTAAAAAGGTCATCTGGCCAATGGGAAGAATAACAGAAAACTACGTAGGAAAAGATGGGCACATCAGAGTAGCTCGCATTAAAACCACTACCGGAGAGATGGTTCGACCCGTTCAAAGAATTTTTCCTCTTGAGATATCTTGTCCGGTGGAGGCTGCTGAAACAAATGATATAGCGGAATCTCCTGAAGGAAACGTTTCAGTTACTGATTCCTCAACTCGAAGAGTCATAACAAGGAGTGGCAGAATTGTAAAGATTCCGACTAGATTTTTTGACTGAATAGTCTCCTTCAGAACTCTTGTAACTTTAATTTTCATAACGATAATTTGTTAGTAGTGCATATAGTAAGCTTGACTGATTGTTTTGATTAATATTTTGATGTTATAGTTAATCAAAAGGTGGGAGTGTTACGTCAAGCGTTCAGGCATCATAATTTTTGATCTAGTTGCACTTTTTGATCTAGCTGCCCTTTTGATTTATTTTGATAAGTTAACTTTCTAAAATTTTTATGACTGGCAACAGCATTTTTTTAATTCTTTAAGTTGTTTATTTTGTTTCTTTCAGAATTCGTTCTTTTCTTTGAAAAATGTTTCTTTTAACTTGTAATGTTGTTTAACAGAATTCTTTACCGGCTGTTTCCCTGTATATACAAAGAAAATAAATTAAATATATTTAAATTGTTGTGAAAAGAATTTTTAGTTGTACAAAGTATTTCATTGTTCTTAAAACTTCTAATTAAGTAATAATTTTAAAAAACATATATTATTAATTTGATCATTTGTGAATAAAGATATAGATATAAAAAAAAATGTTAATATAAAATAAAATTTATGATACAGATTTGACTGCAAATTTAAACATAATTTATATGGAACATATCGCTGGTTCAAAATTAAAACGACACTTCTGCTCTCACTTCTCATTCAAACAACATTTATTATGTTTCCAGAAGTGTCGTTTTAATTTTCAACCAGCGATATATTGGGATTTCCAGCATACTAAAAGTATCGTAATTGCATTTTTTTCTGTCAAAACATCTAACAAGACAATTGTTCAAACAGTAACATGCTTCTATTGTTTTTAACTCTTATCTTATCAATATTATTGGTGGTTTTCCTTGCATTGCAGTTTTTCCAGCACTGTGTTTGGTAGTTTGTTTTCATTGAGTAGTGTTTCTTACATTGCACATTGTATTGTAGTTTTTTTTGGTTAGCACCGCCTTCTGATGACGAATTTCTCAAGGAATTTTTAAATTTTTAATGGCTGCTTTTAGGTAGACGTTAGATAACGTTCGCTTTTCTTTAATCAATTTTCACATGATCTGTCAGATTTGGGAAATCCGCAAATAATTTTTACCGACCAATAAATTTTGACTAGCGCCTTTTTTTAATCGAAAAATAAAAGAGTTTTGTTTTGAGAATTTGAAAATAAATTTTGAAAGATTTTGAAAAGCTTCATTGAAGAATATAAGTACAACTGTAATATCTCTTTGAAACAATTAATATTTTTACTGTGTACTAATCTCATAAAAAGGATTTTTTTTTTCAAAATTTTCATTTTCTCTATTGTCTAAATTGTATCATTTCAAATGCTAAAATATATATTCTTTCTTTATTATAACTAACATACCTTACTTTTATTGTAGGTGGACAAATAATTCTATGTAAGGTAACTCAACTAATTTATTTATTTAAAAAAAATTTATAAAAGGTTATTTTTTGATTTTCCGACAAAATGTAAACTCATAAATAATTTTTATATGTTTCATATCACAATAATTTGTAAATTCTAAAATCATTGATTTCTTTTAATAAAAAGTCAAACTAATTTACAGCATGATTTTTTAAAAATAAAAAAAAACAGTTGATTCTAATAACAGTTTTATTCAGGAATAAAATCAAGGGGAATGGCATCCACGAATCCTTATACAAAGAAGTGAAAAATCTAATGCCTACCAGCAGACACAATAACTAAATCAATTGTTTTCAGTTTTTGACCAGCCCCATCAAAAAGTAGAGGAAACGAATTAATCCTTACAATTAAATTAAAAAATACGTGCCTAAAAGTTTCATACAAAGAACAGATCCTGAGAATTTCAATAAAACCAAATATGTCAAGTGATCAACTTTGCCTAATACGCTTTTTTAAATAAAAAGAAAAACTCATGGCTTTTAATAAAGGTTAGAATCTAATCTATTTTTTTTAAAACAATGCCTTGACTCGTAAACTAATAACCCGAAATCTGCAAAAACTTCTTTTTAAATCCTTCATAATTTTGTTAATGATATAATAGTGGTTATAGATTTTTCATACTATGCTTCTTCCTAAAATTACAAAAAAAAAATCATTTAATCAAAGCGTCAAGAGTAATGAACTGTATGTGTTAATACATATAAAAGCAAATTAGCTTTATTAATTTAAAGTGTTTTTCTTTCTTAAAAAAAAGTTGTTGAAGTTGTTATAACATCTTTAACTCATTACCTTTTTTTAGATAGTTTTGGCTTACTTACCAATGCATTGAATGTCTGTACTTCCTTTTTTGCCTTCATCTTTCAATTTGAAGCCTTCTTTGCAGTCACAATAGTATTCATCTCCATTCGGAACGCACTTTTGATTGTCTCCAGCACATTCGGTTTCAACACATTCATGTTTATCTGTAATAAAAAAAAACAATTCATATTTCATACCAGTAATACAAAGAAGTTTATTCGATGAAGCTTCTCGATGTCGATGAGCTTTAAGTTAATTAAAATTGAAAAATATATCTTAAAACACAAATGTCATATGCGACTAATAAGTCTTATATGCAGTTTGTCCAACATGTATGAAAACAATCAGAGCGCCGTCTTTATTTTGCTGTTAAAGTGCCGCATCGAAACAAAATACAAATATTAATTTACTCATTTGAGGAGAAAATTTGAGCCGATGATATATAATAAAAAATTGACAACAAACTGAGGCATAACTTAACTCATGATTGCTTAAATTAAATTATACTATAAGTTTGAAACGGAAGTTTCTTGTAATTGTAGCAATTTATTAACACTTTTGCAGAAAGTGGAGCAATTGGCACCCCTGTTATAGTGCCATTCAATTGAAAAATCAACGTATGCGACAAAAAGTTCAAAACTGTTATATTTATATATTTGGCATCTTTGTATGGTAAGCAACACATTGCAAAAAAAAATTTAAAAATTTTTATTTGATCAGTTTTTTGAAATTGTGTTATAGCGTTCATAGCATTAGCAATCAAAGGAAAATTGTTATCAAGTCACTTTTTTCGGAATCTATTATTTTTTTAATTGCACAACAGTATAGATGCCTTAGAAGTTATGTGTTCTTAAGAAAATTCTTCGGAACATAATTGTTGTTTTACTATCACTACCTCTACATGAAATATTTTTCAACGGACGTACAAGCTGGCAAGTATAGGTATCACACCCCTAAATAACTGTTTTATTTTATATCAGCTTTGAAAATTCAGTGCATGTTCTTAAAACTTCTAATTAAGTAATAAGTTTAAAAAAAAAAAATTATTAATTTGCTCATTTGTGAATAAAGATATAGATATAAAAAAAATGTTAATATAAAGTAAAATTTATGATACAGATTTGACTGCAAATTTAAACATAATTTATATGGAACATATCGCTGGTTCAAAATTAAAACGACACTTCTGCTCTCACTTCTCATTCAAACAACATTTATTATGTTTTTTTCAGAAGTGTCGTTTTAATTTTGAACCAGCGATATATTGGGATTTCCAGCATACTAAAAGTATCGTAATTGCATTTTTTTCTGTCCAAACATCTAACAAGACAATTGTTCAAACAGTAACATGCTTCTATTGTTTCTTATCAATATTATTGGTGGTTTTCCTTGCATTGCAGTTTTTCTAGCACTGTGTTGTTTGGTAGTTTGTTTTCATTGAGTAGTGTTTCTTACATTGCACATTGTATTGTAGTTTTTTTTGGTTAGCACCGCCTTCTGATGACGAATTTCTCAAGGAATTTTTAAATTTTTAATGGCTGCTTTTAGGTAGACGTTAGATAACGTTCGCTTTTCTTTAATCAATTTTCACATGATCTGTCAGATTTGGGAAATCCGCAAATAATTTTTACAGAGCAATAAATTTTGACTAGCGCCTTTTTTTAATCGAAAAATATAAGAGTTTTGTTTTGAGTATTTGAAAATAAATTTTGAAAGATTTTGAAAGATTTTGAAAAGCTTCATTGAAGAATATAAGTACAACTGTAATATCTCTTTGAAACAATTAATATTTTTACTGTGTACTAATCTCATAAAAAGGATTTTTTTTTTCAAAATTTTCATTTTCTCTATTGTCTAAATTGTATCATTTCAAATGCTAAAATATATATTATTTCTTTATTATAACTAACATGCCTTAGAATTATTTGTCCACCTACAATAAAAGTACAAGGTGGACAAATAATTCTATGTAAGGTAACTCAACTAACTTATTTATTTAAAAAAAATTTATAAAACGTTATTTTTTGATTTTCCGACAAAATGTAAACTCATAAATAATTTTTATATGTTTCGTATCACAATAATTTGTAAATTCTAAAATCATTGATTTCTTTTAATAAAAAGTCAAACTAATTTACAGCATGGTTTTTTAAAAAGAAAAAAAAACAGTTTATTTTAATAACAGTTTTATTCAGGAATAGAATCAAGGGGAATGGCATCCACGAATCCTTATACAAAGAAGTGAAAAATCTAATGCCTACCAGCAGACACAATTACTAAATCAATTGTTTTCAGTTTTTGACCAGCCCCATCAAAAAGTAGAGGAAACGAATTAATCCTTAAAATTAAATAAAAAAATACGTGCCTAAAAGTTTCACACAAAGAACAGATCCTGAGAATTTCAATAAAACCAAATATGTCAAGTGATCAACTTTGCCTAATACGCTTTTTTTAATAAAAAGAAAAACTCATGGCTCTTAATAAAGGTTAGAATCTAATCTATTTTTTTTTAAAACAATGCCTTGACTCGTAAACTAATAACCCGAAATCTGCAAAAACTTCTTTTTAAATCCTTTATAATTTTGTTAATGATATAATAGTGGTTATAGATTTTTCATACTATGCTTCTTCCTAAAATTACAACAAAAAAAATTCATTTAATCAAAGCGTCAAGAATAATGAACTTTAATTAATTTAAAGTTTTTTTCTTTCTCTAGAAAAAGTTGTTGAAGGTGTTATGATATCTTTTAGCTCATTACCTTTTTTTAGATAGTTTTGGCTTACTTACCAATGCATTGTATGTCTGTACTTCCTTTTTTGCCTTCATCTTTCAATTTGAAGCCTTCTTTGCAGTCACAGTAGTATTCATCTCCATTCGGAACGCACTTTTGATTGTCTGCAGCACATTCGGTTTCAACACATTCATGTTTATCTGTAATAAAAAAAAACAATTCATACCAGTAATACAAACAAGTTTATTCGATGAATTTTCTCGATGTCGATGCGCTTAAAGTTAATTAAAATTATAAAATCTAATTTAAAACACAAATGTCATATGCGACTAATAAGTCTTATATGCAGTTTGTCCAACATGTATGAAAACAGTCAGACCGCCGTCTATATTTTGCTGTTGAAGTGCCGCATCGAAACAAAATACAAATGTTAATTTACACATTTGAGGAGAAAATTTTAGCCGAAGATATATAATAAAAGTTTGACAACAAACTGAAGCATAACATAATTTACGATTGCTAAAAATAAATTATACTAAAAGTCTGAAAAAGAAGTTTCTTGTAATTGTAGCAATTTATTAACAATTTTGCAGAAAGTGGAGCAATTGGCACCCCTGTTAAGTGCCATTCAATTGAAAACTCAACGTAAGTGACAAAACATTCAAAACTGTTATATTTAAATATTTGGCATCTTTGTATGGTAAGCTACACATTGCAAAAAAAATTGTAAAAAATTTTATTTGATCAGTTTTTTGAAATTGTGTTATAGCGTTCATAGCATCAGCAATCGAAGGAAAATAGTTATCAAGTCACTTTTTTTCGGAATCTATTGTTTTTTCAATTGCACAACCGTATAGATGCCTTAGAAGTTATGTGTTTTTAAGAAATTTCTTCGGAACATAATTGTTGTTTTACTATCACTACCACTACATGAAATCTTTTTCAACGGTCGTACAAGCTGGCAAGTGTAGGTATCACACCTCTAAATAACTGTTTTATTTCATATCAGCTTTGAAAATTCAGTGCATGGTCTTAAAACTTCTAATTAAGTAATAATTTTAAAACATATATTATTAATTTGCTTATTAATTTAAAGCTTTTTTCTTTCTCTAGAAAAAGTTGTTGAAGGTGTTATGATATCTTTTAGCTCATTACCTTTTTTTAGATAGTTTTGGCTTACTTACCAATGCATTGTATGTCTGTACTTCCTTTTTTGCCTTCATCTTTCAATTTGAAGCCTTCTTTGCAGTCACAGTAGTATTCATCTCCATTCGGAACGCACTTTTGATTGTCTCCAGCACATTCGGTTTCAACACATTCATGTTTATCTGTAATAAAAAAAACAATTCATATTTCATACCAGTAATACAAAGAAGTTTATTCGATGAAGCTTCTCGATGTCGATGAGCTTAAAGTTAATTAAAATTATAAAATCTAATTTAAAACACAAATGTCATATGCGACTAATAAGTCTTATATGCAGTTTGTCCAACATGTATGAAAAGTCAGACAGCCGTCTATATTTTGCCGTTGAAGTGCCGCGTGGAAACAAAATACAAATGTTAATTTACACATTTGAGGAGACAGTATAGATGCCTTAGAAGTTATGTGTTTTTAAGAAATTTCTTCGGAACATAATTTTTGTTTTACTATCAATTCCACTACATGAAATCTTTTTCAACGGACGTACAAGCTGGCAAGTATAGGTATCACACCCCTAAATAACTGTTTTATTTTATATCAGCTTTGAAAATTCAGTGCATGTTCTTAAAACTTCTAATTAAGTAATAATTTTAAAAAACATATATTATTAATTTGCTCATTTGTGAATAAAGATATAGATATAAAAAAAATGTTAATATAAAGTAAAATTTATGATACAGATTTGACTGCAAATTTAAACATAATTTATATGGAACATATTGCTGGTTCAAAATTAAAACGACACTTCTGCTCTCACTTCTCATTCAAACAACATTTATTATGTTTTTTTTTCAGAAGTGTCGTTTTAATTTTGAACCAGCGATATATTGGGATTTCCAGCATACTAAAAGTATCGTAATTGCATTTTTTTCTGTCCAAACATCTAACAAGACAATTGTTCAAACAGTAACATGCTTCTATTGTTTCTTATCAATATTATTGGTGGTTTTCCTTGCATTGCAGTTTTTCTAGCACTGTGTTGTTTGGTAGTTTGTTTTCATTGAGTAGTGTTTCTTACATTGCACATTGTATTGTAGTTTTTTTTGGTTAGCACCGCCTTCTGATGACGAATTTCTCAAGGAATTTTTAAATTTTTAATGGCTGCTTTTAGGTAGACGTTAGATAACGTTCGCTTTTCTTTAATCAATTTTCACATGATCTGTCAGATTTGGGAAATCCGCAAATAATTTTTACAGAGCAATAAATTTTGACTAGCGCCTTTTTTTAATCGAAAAATATAAGAGTTTTGTTTTGAGTATTTGAAAATAAATTTTGAAAGATTTTGAAAGATTTTGAAAAGCTTCATTGAAGAATATAAGTACAACTGTAATATCTCTTTGAAACAATTAATATTTTTACTGTGTACTAATCTCATAAAAAGGATTTTTTTTTTCAAAATTTTCATTTTCTCTATTGTCTAAATTGTATCATTTCAAATGCTAAAATATATATTATTTCTTTATTATAACTAACATGCCTTAGAATTATTTGTCCACCTACAATAAAAGTACAAGGTGGACAAATAATTCTATGTAAGGTAACTCAACTAACTTATTTATTTAAAAAAAATTTATAAAACGTTATTTTTTGATTTTCCGACAAAATGTAAACTCATAAATAATTTTTATATGTTTCGTATCACAATAATTTGTAAATTCTAAAATCATTGATTTCTTTTAATAAAAAGTCAAACTAATTTACAGCATGGTTTTTTAAAAAGAAAAAAAAACAGTTTATTTTAATAACAGTTTTATTCAGGAATAGAATCAAGGGGAATGGCATCCACGAATCCTTATACAAAGAAGTGAAAAATCTAATGCCTACCAGCAGACACAATTACTAAATCAATTGTTTTCAGTTTTTGACCAGCCCCATCAAAAAGTAGAGGAAACGAATTAATCCTTAAAATTAAATAAAAAAATACGTGCCTAAAAGTTTCACACAAAGAACAGATCCTGAGAATTTCAATAAAACCAAATATGTCAAGTGATCAACTTTGCCTAATACGCTTTTTTTAATAAAAAGAAAAACTCATGGCTCTTAATAAAGGTTAGAATCTAATCTATTTTTTTTTAAAACAATGCCTTGACTCGTAAACTAATAACCCGAAATCTGCAAAAACTTCTTTTTAAATCCTTTATAATTTTGTTAATGATATAATAGTGGTTATAGATTTTTCATACTATGCTTCTTCCTAAAATTACAACAAAAAAAATTCATTTAATCAAAGCGTCAAGAATAATGAACTTTAATTAATTTAAAGTTTTTTTCTTTCTCTAGAAAAAGTTGTTGAAGGTGTTATGATATCTTTTAGCTCATTACCTTTTTTTAGATAGTTTTGGCTTACTTACCAATGCATTGTATGTCTGTACTTCCTTTTTTGCCTTCATCTTTCAATTTGAAGCCTTCTTTGCAGTCACAGTAGTATTCATCTCCATTCGGAACGCACTTTTGATTGTCTGCAGCACATTCGGTTTCAACACATTCATGTTTATCTGTAATAAAAAAAAACAATTCATACCAGTAATACAAACAAGTTTATTCGATGAATTTTCTCGATGTCGATGCGCTTAAAGTTAATTAAAATTATAAAATCTAATTTAAAACACAAATGTCATATGCGACTAATAAGTCTTATATGCAGTTTGTCCAACATGTATGAAAACAGTCAGACCGCCGTCTATATTTTGCTGTTGAAGTGCCGCATCGAAACAAAATACAAATGTTAATTTACACATTTGAGGAGAAAATTTTAGCCGAAGATATATAATAAAAGTTTGACAACAAACTGAAGCATAACATAATTTACGATTGCTAAAAATAAATTATACTAAAAGTCTGAAAAAGAAGTTTCTTGTAATTGTAGCAATTTATTAACAATTTTGCAGAAAGTGGAGCAATTGGCACCCCTGTTAAGTGCCATTCAATTGAAAACTCAACGTAAGTGACAAAACATTCAAAACTGTTATATTTAAATATTTGGCATCTTTGTATGGTAAGCTACACATTGCAAAAAAAATTGTAAAAAATTTTATTTGATCAGTTTTTTGAAATTGTGTTATAGCGTTCATAGCATCAGCAATCGAAGGAAAATAGTTATCAAGTCACTTTTTTTCGGAATCTATTGTTTTTTCAATTGCACAACCGTATAGATGCCTTAGAAGTTATGTGTTTTTAAGAAATTTCTTCGGAACATAATTGTTGTTTTACTATCACTACCACTACATGAAATCTTTTTCAACGGTCGTACAAGCTGGCAAGTGTAGGTATCACACCTCTAAATAACTGTTTTATTTCATATCAGCTTTGAAAATTCAGTGCATGGTCTTAAAACTTCTAATTAAGTAATAATTTTAAAACATATATTATTAATTTGCTTATTAATTTAAAGCTTTTTTCTTTCTCTAGAAAAAGTTGTTGAAGGTGTTATGATATCTTTTAGCTCATTACCTTTTTTTAGATAGTTTTGGCTTACTTACCAATGCATTGTATGTCTGTACTTCCTTTTTTGCCTTCATCTTTCAATTTGAAGCCTTCTTTGCAGTCACAGTAGTATTCATCTCCATTCGGAACGCACTTTTGATTGTCTCCAGCACATTCGGTTTCAACACATTCATGTTTATCTGTAATAAAAAAAACAATTCATATTTCATACCAGTAATACAAAGAAGTTTATTCGATGAAGCTTCTCGATGTCGATGAGCTTAAAGTTAATTAAAATTATAAAATCTAATTTAAAACACAAATGTCATATGCGACTAATAAGTCTTATATGCAGTTTGTCCAACATGTATGAAAAGTCAGACAGCCGTCTATATTTTGCCGTTGAAGTGCCGCGTGGAAACAAAATACAAATGTTAATTTACACATTTGAGGAGACAGTATAGATGCCTTAGAAGTTATGTGTTTTTAAGAAATTTCTTCGGAACATAATTTTTGTTTTACTATCAATTCCACTACATGAAATCTTTTTCAACGGACGTACAAGCTGGCAAGTATAGGTATCACACCCCTAAATAACTGTTTTATTTTATATCAGCTTTGAAAATTCAGTGCATGTTCTTAAAACTTCTAATTAAGTAATAATTTTAAAAAACATATATTATTAATTTGCTCATTTGTGAATAAAGATATAGATATAAAAAAAATGTTAATATAAAGTAAAATTTATGATACAGATTTGACTGCAAATTTAAACATAATTTATATGGAACATATTGCTGGTTCAAAATTAAAACGACACTTCTGCTCTCACTTCTCATTCAAACAACATTTATTATGTTTTTTTTTCAGAAGTGTCGTTTTAATTTTGAACCAGCGATATATTGGGATTTCCAGCATACTAAAAGTATCGTAATTGCATTTTTTTCTGTCCAAACATCTAACAAGACAATTGTTCAAACAGTAACATGCTTCTATTGTTTCTTATCAATATTATTGGTGGTTTTCCTTGCATTGCAGTTTTTCTAGCACTGTGTTGTTTGGTAGTTTGTTTTCATTGAGTAGTGTTTCTTACATTGCACATTGTATTGTAGTTTTTTTTGGTTAGCACCGCCTTCTGATGACGAATTTCTCAAGGAATTTTTAAATTTTTAATGGCTGCTTTTAGGTAGACGTTAGATAACGTTCGCTTTTCTTTAATCAATTTTCACATGATCTGTCAGATTTGGGAAATCCGCAAATAATTTTTACAGAGCAATAAATTTTGACTAGCGCCTTTTTTTAATCGAAAAATATAAGAGTTTTGTTTTGAGTATTTGAAAATAAATTTTGAAAGATTTTGAAAGATTTTGAAAAGCTTCATTGAAGAATATAAGTACAACTGTAATATCTCTTTGAAACAATTAATATTTTTACTGTGTACTAATCTCATAAAAAGGATTTTTTTTTTCAAAATTTTCATTTTCTCTATTGTCTAAATTGTATCATTTCAAATGCTAAAATATATATTATTTCTTTATTATAACTAACATGCCTTAGAATTATTTGTCCACCTACAATAAAAGTACAAGGTGGACAAATAATTCTATGTAAGGTAACTCAACTAACTTATTTATTTAAAAAAAATTTATAAAACGTTATTTTTTGATTTTCCGACAAAATGTAAACTCATAAATAATTTTTATATGTTTCGTATCACAATAATTTGTAAATTCTAAAATCATTGATTTCTTTTAATAAAAAGTCAAACTAATTTACAGCATGGTTTTTTAAAAAGAAAAAAAAACAGTTTATTTTAATAACAGTTTTATTCAGGAATAGAATCACGGGGAATGGCATCCACGAATCCTTATACAAAGAAGTGAAAAATCTAATGCCTACCAGCAGACACAATTACTAAATCAATTGTTTTCAGTTTTTGACCAGCCCCATCAAAAAGTAGAGGAAACGAATTAATCCTTAAAATTAAATAAAAAAATACGTGCCTAAAAGTTTCACACAAAGAACAGATCCTGAGAATTTCAATAAAACCAAATATGTCAAGTGATCAACTTTGCCTAATACGCTTTTTTTAATAAAAAGAAAAACTCATGGCTCTTAATAAAGGTTAGAATCTAATCTATTTTTTTTTAAAACAATGCCTTGACTCGTAAACTAATAACCCGAAATCTGCAAAAACTTCTTTTTAAATCCTTTATAATTTTGTTAATGATATATTAGTGGTTATAGATTTTTCATACTATGCTTCTTCCTAAAATTACAACAAAAAAAATTCATTTAATCAAAGCGTCAAGAATAATGAACTTTAATTAATTTAAAGTTTTTTTCTTTCTCTAGAAAAAGTTGTTGAAGGTGTTATGATATCTTTTAGCTCATTACCTTTTTTTAGATAGTTTTGGCTTACTTACCAATGCATTGTATGTCTGTACTTCCTTTTTTGCCTTCATCTTTCAATTTGAAGCCTTCTTTGCAGTCACAGTAGTATTCATCTCCATTCGGAACGCACTTTTGATTGTCTGCAGCACATTCGGTTTCAACACATTCATGTTTATCTGTAATAAAAAAAAACAATTCATACCAGTAATACAAAGAAGTTTATTCGATGAATTTTCTCGATGTCGATGCGCTTAAAGTGAATTAAAATTATAAAATCTAATTTAAAACACAAATGTCATATGCGACTAATAAGTCTTATATGCAGTTTGTCCAACATGTATGAAAACAGTCAGACCGCCGTCTATATTTTGCTGTTGAAGTGCCGCATCGAAACAAAATACAAATGTTAATTTACACATTTGAGGAGAAATTTTTAGCCGAAGATATATAATAAAAGTTTGACAACAAACTGAAGCATAACATAATTTACGATTGCTAAAAATAAATTATACTATAAGTCTGAAAAAGAAGTTTCTTGTAATTGTAGCAATTTATTAACAATTTTGCAGAAAGTGGAGCAATTGGCACCCCTGTTAAGTGCCATTCAATTGAAAACTCAACGTAAGTGACAAAACATTCAAAACTGTTATATTTAAATACTTGGCATCTTTGTATGGTAAGCTACACATTGCAAAGAAAATTTTAAAAAATTTTATTTGATCAGTTTTTTGAAATTGTGTTATAGCGTTCATAGCATCAGCAATCGAAGAAAAATAGTTATCAAGTCACTTTTTTTCGGAATCTATTGTTTTTTCAATTGCACAACCGTATAGATGCCTTAGAAGTTATGTGTTTTTAAGAAATTTCTTCGGAACATAATTGTTGTTTTACTATCACTACCACTACATGAAATCTTTTTCAACGGTCGTACAAGCTGGCAAGTGTAGGTATCACACCTCTAAATAACTGTTTTATTTCATATCAGCTTTGAAAATTCAGTGCATGGTCTTAAAACTTCTAATTAAGTCATAATTTTAAAACATATATTATTAATTTGCTTATTAATTTAAAGCTTTTTTCTTTCTCTAGAAAAAGTTGTTGAAGGTGTTATGATATCTTTTAGTTCATTACCTTTTTTTAGATAGTTTTGGCTTACTTACCAATGCATTGTATGTCTGTACTTCCTTTTTTGCCTTCATCTTTCAATTTGAAGCCTTCTTTGCAGTCACAGTAGTATTCATCTCCATTCGGAACGCACTTTTGATTGTCTCCAGCACATTCGGTTTCAACACATTCATGTTTATCTGTAATAAAAAAAACAATTCATATTTCATACCAGTAATACAAAGAAGTTTATTCGATGAAGCTTCTCGATGTCGATGAGCTTAAAGTTAATCAAAATTATAAAATCTAATTTAAAACACAAATGTCATATGCGACTAATAAGTCTTATATGCAGTTTGTCCAACATGTATGAAAAGTCAGACAGCCGTCTATATTTTGCCGTTGAAGTGCCGCGTGGAAACAAAATACAAATGTTAATTTACACATTTGAGGAGACAGTATAGATGCCTTAGAAGTTATGTGTTTTTAAGAAATTTCTTCGGAACATAATTTTTGTTTTACTATCAATTCCACTACATGAAATCTTTTTCAACGGACGTACAAGCTGGCAAGTATAGGTATCACACCCCTAAATAACTGTTTTATTTTATATTAGCTTTGAAAATTCAGTGCATGTTCTTAAAACTTCTAATTAAGTAATAATTTTAAAACATATATTTTTAATTTGCTCATTTGTGAATAAAGATATAGATATAAAGAAAGATGTTAATATGTAAGTAAAATTTATGATACATATTTGACTGCAAATTTAAACATAATTTGTATGGAACTTATCGCTGGTTTAAAATTAAAACGACACATCTGCTCTCACTTCTCATTCAAACAACATTTATTATATTTCCAGAAGTGTCGTTTTAATTTTGAACCAGCGATATATTGTGATTTCCAGAAGTCTGAAAAAGAAGTTTCTTGTAATTGTTGGAATTTTTTAAATCTTTTGCTGAAATGGAAGCAGTTTGCATCCCTGTTATACTGCCTTTCAGTTGAAAAAACAACTTCAGCGACAAAAATTCAAGACTGATATATATATATATTTATTGCGTGTATTGAGAAAATTGAGAGTTTTTTTTTCTTTTTTTAATTATTATATACTAATTGTTCCAGTTCTTAACCCATGTTTTTTTTTAACATGATACATCTTCTTAATAATCTAAAGTGATATAATAATGTATATATATATATATATATATGTTATAGTGAACTTTTTTTTAAAAAAAAAAATCTAAAGTATCAGTTGATATTGATGCTTATATCTTTCTGTTTTTAATATGATCTCACTTTATGCTTTATTGTATGAACTTTTTTATATTTTAATCTAAAGTGCTATTGAATGTATTTACATTATTATTATTAATGGTTTGCTTTTAAAAATTTGTATTTGTTTAAAATCATGAACTTTGAACTGAGACAGTCTTCATTTGGTAGATTTGCGCGCACATACAGAGCTTTCACCACTTATGGTGATCCCCAAATTCTCTATAGCGATGTTCGGAATTTAATTTTTAACCTCATAGATCAGAGCCCCGTTTTAAGGTTGCGCTTAATTATTTGTTTGAACGTTATTTTTTCAAAAATAATGAATGATGAATACGACGATAACGAACTTTTACAGACTTTCTACTTTTGCTCATTTGCTGAACGAATTTTGTCTCGTTTCCAAATGTTTCAGGCGATAGATCGAGCATTCACAAAAATTTTGACTTCTATAGATAACTTAGTCAAGAACGGAAGTGGGTGGGTAATCAAACAGGTTTCTTACATCGATGTTCATTTAAGCAGCTATGCCGGTTTAAGAGGTGGTTGCGGACACATTGCCCTCCCGAAAAAGTTAAAAAATAAAAAGGCAGCCATAAACATAAACTGCAATGATAACATATGCTTTCTTTACAGTATAGCCGCTTGTTTGTATCCCTGTCGAGTGAATGCAACGAGAAAATCCAAATATACTAAATATTTGAAAAACTTTAATGCTGCCGGTCTAAAGTTTCCCGTCACCCTGAACAAAATATCGAAATTTGAAAAGCAAAACAATCTTAAAATAAACGTTTACGGTTTCGCGGATGGTCAAGTTTTACCTATACGAATCAGCGAACTTGGAAAATCATTCATAGAAATTGACTTGTCACTCTATAGAAATCATTTTTTTTGGATTAAAAATTTTAATCGTTACATGTGTGAAAAAAATGGGGGTCACTATCATTGCAAACGCTGTTTAAGCAGCTTTCAAAGACCAGAAACCATGATATATCATAAGCGGATCTGTTTGAATAATAAGCCGCAGAAAATTTCTATGTCTAAAAAATCTCAAATTTTTCAACTTAACAAAAATGTCGTGGCATCTATTTGTCGTTTACGCAGATTTTGAGTGCTTAACAACGAAATTGCCCTCTGTAGCTCCTTCGTCCACTAAAAGTTTTACTATGCACCAGTACCAGTTTCTAGTTTCTAAACACTTCTTTGGACACCTTAGTTAAAAATTTAATCGAATCTGGACACGACTTCAAAATTTTTCGTAAGTTTTTCAACGACGAAAAAAATAGTAGTTTTTTGTTGAGAAAAGGTGTTTTTCCATATTCATATTTAGACGATATCGAAAAACTTAACGAGACTCGCTTACCGTCTAAAGCATCATTTTTTAACATTTCGATTAATGAACCAATAAGTGATGAGGAATATACGCATGCTAAAAATGTTTTTAAAACATTTCGATGCAAAATTTTGCGCGATTATTTGGAATTATATCAAGATACAGATACCTTGTTGCTTGCAGAAGTTTTCAACTCTTTTCGTAAAAAAACTATGGACAATTATCAATTAGATCCCATTCATTTTTTAACAAGTGCACAACTTACGTAGAACGCCGGACTAAAATACACTAGGGTCGAACTGGAATTGTTGTCCGACGTTAATGATTATATATTTCTCGAGTCTGGTCTCAGGGGCGGAATAAGTTATTTAGGAACGAGACATATGACTGCAAACAACCCGTTTATACCCGAAACATATGATAAAAATAAACCTAACAACTACATAATCTTGCTCGACTCCGTAAACTTGTACGGGTTCAGTCAGAGCCAGAAATTACCTACGGGTAATTTCAGTTGGTTAACATCCGAAGAAATATCACATTTTAATGTTTTCGATTATAACGAACGATCTGATGTGGGTTTTATTTTAGAGGTAGACCTATCTTGTCCCCCCAGGCTGCACAAATACTTTAATGACCTGCCTTTAGCAGTCGAACATTTATCAATAAAATATGAAATGCTATCCGACTATTCTAAAAGAATGTGCGAAAAATTGAACCTCAGACATACGTTCATTATCTTCCAAAATATTAGTTCCCAATTTTTATCCAAAGAAAAATTATCTAGCTCACTATTTGAATTTAAAGTTTTATATCGAGCAGGGCATGAAATTAGAAAAAATACATCGCGTCTTTTGTTTTTCCCAAAACGATTGGTTAAAACCCTACATTGATTTCAATACCCGAAAAAGATTAGAAGCCACAAGCAATTTTGATAAAAACATGTACAAAACATGTTTCAAGACAGGTTACCTTGGTTACCATGCAGGTTACAATAATGCATTCTTCGGACGTTTAATGTTAAATCAGCGCAAAAAGGTTAATGTCGAGGCCAGCTGCAGTCGAGTCGATAGCAAGAACAAACTTGCAAGCCCTTTATTGAAGTATTTCGAACCTATAAATGATTCTCTAACACTATTTAAAATGAAAAAATCAAATCTCCTCTTGGATAAACCCATTTATGCAGGCTTTTGTATTTTGGAATTAAGTAAATTGAGAATGTATAAATTGTATTACAAGTATTTTAAAAAATACTATAAAGATAATGTCGAGTTGCTGTATATGGACACTGATTCTTTATATATCAATATTGTAACAAACAATGCATACCGCGATTTAAAAGACAAATTTCCGGTATTTTAGATTTGAGTAATTTCGACAAAGAAAATTTTTTACATGATCCTTCAAATTGCGGGAGACTCGGATTTTTAAAATGCGAATCAACTAAGCCGGTTAAAGAATTTTTAGGTCTTAAACCAAAAATGTACGTAATTGCATACCGTGAAAACGAATTGAAAATGGCTGCAAAAGGTATTAAGAAATGTAGTCTGAGAAACTATACTCTAGATACATTTAAAAATATTTTGTTTAATGAAACGGCAAACAAAGTCCTTTTGCATTCCATTATTTCAAAAAAACAAACATTATACACAGTAGTTCAGAATAAAGTCGGATTGTCTGCATTTTATGACAAAAAATACATGTTAGATGACGGTTTGCATTGTCTGGCTTATGGGCATTATAAAATAAATGAACTTTCTATAAAACCCACAATGTAATTCATTATGTATAAATGCATACATTTCCACCGTATTTTTTTTTAAAAATATAACTCTCAATTTTGCTCTTATATATTGTATTGCATTCACGCATTTTCTATATCTCTCACCATTTAAATGTCGGTGTTTAAACTTGTGCTAAAAGCCAAGATTTTTCTTACTACATATATATCTCACCATATTAAATGTTGGTATTTAAACTTGCGATAAATAGCAAGATTTTTTTTTTAAACTTAATATTAATGTGTGCATGCACATTAAAATTGTGTTACGCTATGTAATTGTGTTTGCACTGCATTGCTTCTGTGTTTTTTATTTTATCTAATAGTTGTTGTGATTGAAAAAAAAGGGGGTCCAGTTCAATAAAAAAAAAACACCCCCGCATTTCTTGGCTTTTATATTTTATGTGCATTCGATTCATAAAATATATATATATAGCTCAAGGAAATGTGGGTTGCTTTCAAATCATTAAGACGAACCATCTGCTATGACGATAATGAAGGGAAAAGTCGCGGAAATCTTCTTTTATAAAAAAAAAGGTAAGCCGTGATGTGAATGAAGGACAGTGCCTAATACTCAGCGTTAATATTCAATAATAAGACATACCCGCCTTGTTACCTTTTACAAGGCCCTCTAATGGTATGTTTTGAATATTAAGAATGTCGTTGTCCTAATATTTCATATCACCCTTACAGGAAATGGTGTGTTTTTTCCCTACCCCTCTTCTTCATTTAAAGCGATGGTGTTAAAATCGATGGAAGAAAAGTCAACAGAGGTGAAAAATAAAAAAAAACTTTTTTATTCATAATTGTTTTAAATTATATATGTATTTTTTTACAGGGAGGGGAAAATACTATCTAGCATTCGCTTTCGCAGATCAAAGAAAACCTCCAAAAAACTCTGATCAGATAGTTTTTTTAAAAAATTAAATTTTTGAACATATTTTAGCCAAATAAATTAAAACCACTCTTTTAAAAATATGGCTTACAACTTCATCTGATAGTTCAATGTTTTCCAAAGTTTTGCACGATGAGATTTTGTGTACATACTTTGTTATGAAATCAGAACTGAGTTGTTGGTTCTAAAGAACCTCGTTCCAATCTATTCTCTCTTTTAACCCTTCGATAATAGCCTCGCTTAATTTTTGATATCTTGAAACTAATGACATGTCCAGCGTCGTTGCATAATCCATTATGAACCCATCACTCAGCTTTTGGTATTGAGATATCTTTTTCCAATCCAGGCGATCCCGAAATTCAATCAAAAATCGAGGCGGCAACTTTTGATGTTCGCTAATAACAGTCCAATTGATCAATTCAGAATTTAAGCGCATAAAGGTGTCGCTAATAATTTGATACTGACAGACGTAATCCCAGTTCAAAAAACTTTAAATTCTAGCATAAAATTCTCAGATAAATTTACATATCATATTCCAATCGAGCTTATCTTTTTAGCTACGTATAACATCCTCAGATAATTTAGTATCTTTGGAAAACGCAACCCATTCGATCTCGGAAGACATATTTTTTTTTTTTTTTTTGTATCTGACCGATGTTATAAATTAAATGATAGATAAAAGTAGTCTACTCTTTATAACGCCATTGAAAGAAGAACATTTTATTATTATTTTTTTATTTAATTTCTGAATGGAAAAATTATGCGTCATACTCAAAGTTGCTTTCCATTCCCCAAACTGGTTTCTCAAAATGAAAGCAAAACTAAAAAGGGTGAATCTCATTACTGCGTGTTTGCCTGTCTCTATGAATAATACATGAATAAAAAGAAATGAAATGTGATTCATTCTTTATTAAGAGTATAAAAATATTACATGGTGCAATAAATAAAATTAACTTCTTACAAATAAAGTTTTGTTACATACATTTATATATATAATTTTTTTTCCCAAGCATTTATTTACAGCTTTTTGCCTCTGCAGAAAAGGGAGAAGAGGGCTTTTAATCTATTCGACATTTGCCTTTTATCGGTAAAAGAAAACTCCCTCTTTGAAAACTTCTACCAAATAGAGTTTGTATTATTTAATGTGAATGGAGTTCTAGTAGAACTTCATCCGCATTCATAATTTTAAAGTAAGCTATTTTGAGGTTGGGGTCACAAGTTCTTCCGGTAACATCCGTAACATCAGTCCGCATAAAATCCGGTTTTTAATTTCGAGTTGCCACTGTATACAGAAAAACGGTCGTCACAGCCGACTTTTTTCAAGTAGGAAAATCCATATAGTCTGTCCTTTGCTTTAATGTCGTGAATACGTTTCACAATCTCGGTATTTTTCAATATTTTGAAATAGCACACATTGTCACTATTGTTAGGTTCTTCTTCCACTGCACATCGTATGCAGTCGGGAAAATCGAAAAATAGTGCACTATGTATATACTGAGAACCATTGGATCCCACGACGATGTATCCATATCGTTCCATGACTGTGCTTTAAATGACGCTATCGTAGCATATTCACCATTGCTGTGCAGCGTTGATTTTTTAAATGAAACGAGTGGCAGCACTTGCCGATTTTCAATTTTTTAGAAAATCGATACATGAATTGTTCGTTTTTAAACTTATCCACTTTGCTCAATTCACTTAAATTTAAATTTCTACTGTATTTATATAAGAAGTAGAGACAGAAATATCCACAGGTTAGAGTCAAATTATCTTGATAACAAATTTTATTGTAGACGTTGCAATCGGAATTTCGTTGTATAAATTTTAAAATGGTATTAGGCGGGGGTCTTCCATAACTATCAAAGTATGTGGCATTTCTCTTATTAAAAAATACAGCAACCCAATGACTGCCGGGTAAATTTTGAGGATCTAAATTTATTATAAAAGAATTAAAATTTTTTCTACGTTGCGGAAGCGCGTCAGATGCGAAAACACCCCCGAATCCTCTTCGAATAAAATTATCGCCGCACGCGAACCGGCAGACGGTAATGGTATTCATTTTTTTTTTAATTTTAATAATCCGTAAATACAGAACGCAATTTATCAATTTCTATACAATTGTTATATTCTGCATACACGATTAGGTTTTGTATTTCTTGGAGCGGGGAACTGAATTTAATATCGATCGCAATATTGCCATTTTTTGTGGTGCTGGCGTGATTATGACCGGCAGCAAAGTCAGGAGTTAAATCGAAAGTGTTCAACGTATACCCGTTTTTAAATTCTGAATAACTTATGTTAATATTTTGGTTCTCGTGATATCGGTTCAAGTTCGTAAATAATCCAAGATAACTCCTAGCGTAATTATCAGTATCGAAACAAGGTTGGTAAGCCTTAGAAGGATACATTTTACTCGAATTTAAAACTGTTAAGTATGCCAAGTTATTGTGCTTAAAATTGAATGGGTTTTTATTAATTGCGCCGTTATAAGCCGCGTTGGAAACGAAACCCATCACTATGCGCGACGGAATTTGACCAATGAAAGCGTTCGCAATCGTTACTGATGCTAGCCCGTTGGATAATGTAAACGTTTTAACGTCAATTCTGCGTATGGGCATTTTAATATTTCCTTTTTCCAAAGCTTTCTCGTGAGCCAACATTATCGATGGAGTAACAATAACTTTTCGAATATAGAGTTTTGCGGAATGAATTTTACATCTAAAGAAGTCGTTTTCCGCCAAGAGTGAAAATATGTCCTTATTTCGCTCCATTTTTATTCTCAAAATAACACCGTTAATTAAGAGTTTCGGTTGCATTGCTAAATCAAAGTGTAACGGACCGATAAGATCCATCGTTTCATTTGCTGCCTGTCTCGACTTAAATCCCGTATTTGTTGAATCTTTTGTAACTTCTTCGTGTTTTCCTTCCGTATCCTTAAAAAATAAAGCAGAGGTTAACAGGCTATCCTGCGAAGATTTGGAGGAAAACAACAAGCTCTCTAATATCGATCTATATCCATAGTTAACTTGCGAAGAAACCTGCTTATCGTTTAAAAAAACAGAGCATTCCGAAAACATGGTGTTTAAAAAATAATTTATGGGTGCTACAAAATCCGTAGCTATGAGATCAGCTCCGCTTCTCTTTTTAATGCTCACCTGCAAATGAATAATACTGTGACTAAGATCTAGATAATTTTAGTCCGAAGCACACACGTACCATTCGATTGTCAAACTATTATCATTTAATGATGCTACCGGATGAACTTCTAAAAAAGACGAGTCATCTATTGCCAGTTGTAATGGAGTTGATAAAAATAAGTCCAATTCACTTTTGAGACCGACCGTATTCATTTTTTTTTTTTTTTATGAAAATATATCTTTGCACGAAGTTTTACGACGTTTTGCGGTGTGCTTTGCGGTGTGCTTGGATTTGTTCTGACCAGTTCGCTTTGCGCGCTTTCTTTTTATACCCTTACCCTGCTGTAATTTTTTGAAAATATCATCCCGAATGTCTTTACCCATTAGGCGCAATCGCGTTCGAGCGGCCTGTTTGAACGAATTCACACTGGCTACATCATTAACAACATTGCGACCGGTAGATATCAGTTTTTTTCCCAAATATTTTCCGGCGCGTAACGCAAAGGGTGTTATGTGTCTTTTCAAATCTCCAAAAAAACCATAGCCTCGCTGATGTGCAACTCCGTGAAAATAGGGTCCACCGCCCGCCTGCGAACAATAGTAGGACTCGCAATCCTTTTGATTCAAATACATTCTTAAAAATGATTGCGAGTGTCTCGTGCACGTCGCTTTTATAATTTGCGCCGCTTGAACGAGAGAATCACAAATGTTTTCCACCCGCTAAACACTATATTATCACCCGAGCTTGTTTTTAATTCGATATTTATCGTTTCGATAAAATGTTTTCGAATCGGAAAATAAGGCGGACGCTGATAATTTTTCACAATCTGGTCAGATGTTTCCGTCATGCATGGTATAATTCTCAAAAGGGGAGAAAAAGAATCGCCTACGTGATGTGAATTAATTATATCCGAGTAGACAAATATTTCCGTGATTCCCGCGTCTATTTCGAGAGGATACTTGCCCGTGTAAACTCCTTCTGAGAAATTTATATCATCAAATCCGAGCATGTCAGCTAAATTTTTGGTAAACGTGACTTCGTAAGAAGTAGGAATTATCATTCTAACCTTCGAATCAGGGAGTAGAAAAAATTGTATGTACCTAAATGCTTTGAATAAGCTTTCGGATGTTTTATACATTCCTACGTCTAATTTCAATTCAGCATAGTGAGCTTGAGTTTCGAGTGTTTCGTAGTATTCATAAATTCGCAAATGAAATGCTTCGCCCATTTGTATTTCGAGTCGGGGATCTACTTTAAAGGTTTTTGAACCTATTATAATAATTTTATCTTCGTCCGAATAAAGTTTTTTTTAATAAAATGAGTGAGTTTTCTTTCGTTAAAATCACTTCGGCGGTATCCGACACGTCGACCGTTAATTCCATTTTTGAAGCATCGAAAGAAAAATGTGCAAATTTTTGCAACTCGAATAACTCTAAATTGTGATTAAAAACGTTTATCAAATCGGTAATAGTTTTTAAAGGCGTAGTGGAATCGTCTTTAACGGAAACGTTTGCTATTAAATGCTCATTGACGCTTTTCGGATTTCTGTTAAAGACATAAAATTCAATTTTGAGGGGATACTGGGTGGAGGGACGAAATTTGTAAAGATGCGTGTCGCTGATAATTTTATCCCCAATTTTCTGTTGAAGCATGTACAATAATTTGTTACCTCCCTCTTTTTTGATATCGATTGCGTATCCTGCGAGCATGGCAATATTAATTTCGGAAGTTGCTTCTCGAGGCAAGAAAGTGATTGCCGCTTTATCGTTTAACACTTTTGAAATTGCGTTGTTGAATGTTTCACAAAATCGAAAAATGGTGGGCGGCTCTTCATAATTTAATTCTATTTTGTGTTTATCGTATTTCGTTTTAACCCATTGTTTTGTTTTATTTCTGATCTCATAGCTATTATTATGATCGTTCACATTGAACCAATTTCTAGGTATGAAAATTTCGCTCAGTCCGACTTCCCATTCACCGCTAAACATGAGGGGCGAGGATAATTTAGTGCGAAAGGACGACTGAGTGTTTTGAGGAAAATAGGTCGCACTCGAATTGCTGGGTAAAGTGACGTAAAAATCACCAGTTATTTCTGCATCCATGTCTGCTTAACCCAACTGTCGTGTTGGTGAGAAACCCAACTGTCGTGTTTGTGTAACGTATAAACATCTTGAGACATTAACCATTTTTTCGTTTCCTGAACAGATGCGGATGCTGCCTTTGCGAGCTTTATAACACTTCCAAAGGAAGCGGGATTTTTAATGTCATAATATATTTTTTCAAACTCTTTACTTTTATCTGAAATTGTTTTCTCCATCAAAATCACTTAATATGTTTTCCACGGACCGAAACGCATTAAATTTTTTTTTTTTTTGCTTTTGGGAGTAGGCGGTTTTTTTTTCTTCTATTTCTCGGAGTAAACGACGAAGGCGTTGATTGTGAAGAGGGAACAGATTTGCGTGCTTCCGTGAACAATGGACTGTCCGACGCGTTTGACTTCAAACGATCCAGCACAAGTTTGTTTCTCACCCAGGCGTGTGGAATATTTACTTCTCGTAGGACTCGAAAAAATTCATCAAACCGAGACGGTTCGCTCTGACTTTTAACATTGCGTAAAAGATAGGGAAAAAAATCAGTCATCCGAGTATCTTTTAAAGGAGCACCATCGACAGTCATTTCCCCCAATTCATTCCACGAAACCATTCTCGTCTTGAGTTTTTGAACGATCATGGGAATAAATTTCAAATGCAGGCAGAATTTTATCATCGGTATTACTTATTGTATTTTCATCTCTGTGGGCACCTGTCGATTGCACTATGCCCTCTTTTTCACTGTCCACAATTGTCACTCTCATGGGGTCGGCGGGTTCGTTAGTTATTTTTTGATATCGCATGATGAGCTGTCCCAGCAATTTAACTTTCATGTCGTCGGGAATCGCTTCTCTCTCCAGCAAATCGACGATATCACTTTCCATTCGAATTTCCGGTTTTTTAATGTTATAGTTTGTTATCAGTTCTTCCGGGACGAGAGCCATTTTTCGTGCCATAACTCGACGTAGCGCTCACTTATGACGAGATCAGTCTAAAGCAAACACTTTTTAAATAAAAAAAAATGAATTGTTCACGTGATATAAAAGGCGGTGGGGAAACTGTTTTATTTTAAATCCGCTTTCCTATGGCCTTTCCGGCGAATCCGGCGAGGGCGGACACTAGGGCCGGAAGAATAATCGGTAAAAAATCGCCTGTTTGACTGCTCAGAATTTTTTTCTTCTTTTTCATGCACGTAGAACGTTTAGCTATTTGTCGAATGGCTGTTTTATATTTGCGAAGTTTTTTAACATTGGTGTCGACGTTACCGGATAGAACATTCAAACATATTTCAGATAAACAGTTGATTTGAGATTTATCGGCTTCGTGCAATAACGCTTTTCTTTGCTTCGGTGTACATTTTAATAAATAGTTGAGAAAATGGGAATGCTTTTTCAATTTATCCGTTACTGCGGCTGAAAAGTCCAGTAAATACCACGGTTATCTGGAAACAAGCTATTTCATAGTCTGTGTTGTTCCGAAGTCTGAGGATGCAAGTCGACGACTAAATAACCGTGAGGTTTACTGGTGGCTTTTATATACGCGTCAACTAAAAATCGAGAGTTTCTGGGATACAGCTGTCGCCCCAAACAGTTAATCTGGTTCACGTCTCGCGGGTTTTTAAACAGTATGAGATAATGCGAATTTAAACTAATGTCGCGCATCCCCTTGGAGCGAGGAAATAAATTTTGTACAATCAAGATTACGGAAAATCCAGAATGATGCGATTTTCCGACAAATAAATCCGCAATTTTTTCGTCCAAATGATGAATAAAATCATCTATAACAACAAGATCTCCGTCTTCGTAAGAATCTGGCAAGCCTCTGATAAAATCGGGCTCCTCTAGGAACCAGGGGACTGAATACAAGTAACACCATTTAATTTTTTTAGGTGATTTTTCATATGCATCGTTTTTTATCATTTGGCGAACCAGGCACGTCTTTCCTGCCTGGCTAGGTCCGACTATCATGCACGAGCTTGGAAATTTAAGTTTTAACATTTCAAACACAGGCGACGAAATTCTAATTCATTCAACTGAACGCCTATTATTTCCGGTTTTAAATAACCGGGTTCGTCTCGCCAGAAGTATCGAATATCAAAAAGTGTCTCGTTAGCGCAGATGTGAAAAAACAGTCTTCTTCCGATGTTTGCGGAAAAGGTGCAACTCGAATTATTCAAATTTATTATTTCTCCGTCGTAGTTACAACTCTTTAATAAAATCAGCGGTTCCAGGATGCAAACAAAACTCAACAAAATAATGAGAGAGATGCCTTTGTGCGGAACATTTTTCACGAAATCCATCTCAGCAACACGCCCATTTAGATGTAAGGATAATTAAGCCTCCTAATGTCTTTTATATTCAGTCGCACCTGGGGGGTTCTTTCGCGCCCACTCTTTGCCAAAGCAAGAAAAATATTCGTGTGTTGACAAATCTTGAATAATAATTATTCAAACATCTGCTCATTTTATTCTATGCAAAAAAAAAAAAAAAAAAAAAAAAAAAAAAAAAAAAAAAGGTGAAAGGAAATGACTGACGAATGCCTGCGATTATGAATAAATATAAATATAACCGCAAAGACTGAGCTTCATTTTTATTTGGTGATCGTCACAATCATGTCCGACCAGACGATCTGTGAAGCAATTTATCACAACCTTAGAGGACGTAAGTTTATCCTTTTCTCTCTCTCTCTCTCTCTCTCGCTCTTTTAACATAATATCTATGTGAAATATTTATTACATTTACTTCAACAGCTAATCCCGTAAGAATACTTTTATCTTTACTTAGGATTTACTTAGGATTTTTGTAACCGATTGAAGGCATTCGTCTACAATGTTTGCACGGTGAGGACGGGCGTTGTCGTCCATAAACAGAAATTCAGCACCCATGGCGCCCCGAAACAAACGTACATGTTGTTCCAGAATGACATCCCAAAAGATGTGGCCTGTCACCGTTACACTCTGAAGCTTAGGAACCTCACTGCACTGCTGAGCATAGTTGTCAAATCTCCTGATTTGCAAAAAAAATTCTTTTTTTTTTTTTTTTACTTTTGAAGCGGACAAAATTTAAGCGCAAGTACTTTTTTTTTTATCTTTGTTTAACACGTTGAGAGCTAGATCATTTTAAAGTTTCTAATTTTCCATGGCAAAATACAAAATTTAAGCGAAATTGCTGAGAAATTGAACAATTGCTGAGAAATCGAATTATATAAAAGTCGTTTCTTCAAAATTAGATTTCTCAGGAACTATTCCACCAATTTTGCTCAAATATGTATTTTGCCTTAAAAAATTACATATTTTAAATTGATGTGAAAAGTTGAATATCTTACCATTCAAAATGTTTTCGACTATTAGTAAATAAAATAATACAAATTTATTAAATTTATTTTTTACATGGCATTATATTTAGACAAGTGAATTTTATAATTTTGTGTAAAATGATTTTAATTTGCTTAAGTGTATCAGATTTGGCGAAATACGAAAAAAGGAAAAATAACATTTAGATATCCAAACTTTTTATAGTTCTCCTGACCAAACTATGGGTGTCAGATTACGCCTATGCCCTATTTTTGGGGATCTGAAATCCAAATTCGATGAAAAAAATTATATCTTTATTAAGAGAAAGTGCGTTTTTTAATCTGATTTCGTAACTTAAAATATCGTCTATTCTTATTAATTAGCATATTCGAGGTCACTCCCTCGAACCATTAGGATTGAGCCCTAGAATGTGATGATCCGATCTTTAGATCAAAAATTATTCTGGGTGGTCCGTTTATTATTTTTGGCACGCTGTGTATTCAAAAACTTATAATAAATCTTATTTTTGGCTACGTATATGGTGAATCATCTTCAAGAAATAATTTCCCCCTCATGTTTCGTTTTTATTTCAAATTATTAATTCAATGATTACTTACCTACACAACCTTCTTTATTATTGATTTCGTCCCCATCCTTAGGTTTATACCCATCTTTGCATTGACAGTAGAAACTCGCAGCATCGCTGGCACATTTTGAAGTTTTAGTGGGGCACTTCAATTTGTCATCCCCACAAGTTTCCTCATCTGTAAAAAATATCAATATGATTAATTATTAAGGATTTTCTTTTGTTTAAATAATACTATTGAAAAAAGTGGGATTTTTAAAAAAAATTTAAAAATTCTTAAAATTTTGATAAAATGATTCGGGATTTTCAATAAAAATTAATTTTTTTATTTTTACTCCCACTCCACTTTTTCCGAAATTTTATACTTGAAGTAATTAAGACTATATTTTAGCAAAACATTAGGGCACAAAAATACATTTTGTCATCATACTTACAATTTTTATTGCACATTTATTACAGCAACAAGTTTTTCTCCGATTTTTAATAATTACACTTAAGAGACAAGATATTATGTCGTGATTAGCAAAATATAGATTTAACTCGTCTATCTCATTAGCCCAAAAAATATTGCTTAAACACAATTAAATCTGACCGCATTCTTAACAATTATGCAGTGACTCCTATCCAGTAAATTTAAAAAAAGAAATATGATTCATTTTTCTAAGACCCTTTTAAAAATATATTGTTAATTATATTTCCTTTGAAATGTTAACCCATAATTAATATTGCGATGAATATGGTTTTTATTACTAAAGTAAAAATTATATTCTTTGAGTAAGTATTATATTTTTTTAACTTTAAAATGCTACTTTGATAATCTCTGTTGCATGTTTAAGCCAACAAACAACGAATACCTAATCGTACTGCCACACCCTTACGACTTATTTTTCCTGAAAATAAAAAATCATTTTTCTAATATCTTCAGTGATTGTAAAATTTAAAGAAATTACTCATATTGTGCAGCACTCACTATATATATATATATATATATATATATATATATATATATATATATATATATATATATATATATATATATATATATTAATTACATTTTATAATTTAATTATTTTTGAATTTTTTTTAAAAATGTATATAAAACTGAGAAATGACCCTTCATTTGCTTCATATCGAATTATTCAGGCACTAACAGCAAAGATGCCAACTTGCTCCGGACAGCAAATATATATTTTAAAGTGGTAGTTTATTAATTGTGAATCTCGGTTTAATAAATTCAATTTAATGGATTTTTATCCACCACTATTTCTAAATAATTCATAGACTTATATAATTCACCACTAATTCATCACTTTTAAAAAGCAAGCAATAATAGTCAAATATTTACAAAATTTACTTTATAGTTATTTACCGTTTTTTCGGCGTGTCCGGAGCAATTGGCATCTCTGTTACAGAGCTGAAAGCCTATATATAACAAGACGGAAAAGAGTAAAAACTGGTAACAAATAAATGTCATTTTTTAGCTTTTTTTTCGGGAATAATAAAAATCCATAACTACCAATTGTTTTTAACGGATACAATTATTACATTGAATTACTTCTTTGCCGAAAAAATATTTGGCGACATGATTTTGCGATCAGAAATTGACGCTAGAGCAGAGAGAATCAAATCAAACGACAATTTTGCTCGATGGATGTGCATTCCCGCCCGGATTTATTTATGCCTGTATAAATACCTTTTAGGATTATCTTCTCAACAACGTGAGTAGAGTAAATGTTTCATTTAAGCTAGTAATTTACTTCAACGAACTGTCAAAAGAAGTGTAAACATCGAATAAGTGGGCGTTTTCGCCAAGTGATATTTGAAATGTGAATAGTGTTTTCTACCTACAACTGCAATATATGAATGTAAATAGAGACAGTGATTTATTATTATTTCTTTAGTACAAGTGCTACTCTTCAAGTATAATTTATCATCATTGGATACGACAATATATCAAGTGAATAAGTACAACTTTATGATTTCTCGCAGAAGTGTGTGTGATAGTTATTTAATTTTTACACATCACCAAGCGGGTGACTGTGCAACAGCTACACACATAGTGTGTGACTTCTGGAGTATTTCAGTATCAGCCCTCTTGGAATAGCCACAATCGTCAGGTAGATGAATAAACTTTTATTTCATACTACCTAGTTATTCTATTGCAAACTGTTATTTTGAAAACTTGTGCAAGAATGCCGAGCAATGACAATGAACTGCCTCCATGGGTTCAGGACTTAATCAAAATGCAAAAACAAATAACCGAAAAAGCCGAACAACGAGCTGAAAAAGCTGAACAACGAGCCGAAAAAGCTGAACAGCGTGCCGAAGAAACAATACAGATGCTTAGAGAAGAAATTAAGCGAATGAAAGAAATAATGGAAATAATTCAAGCCGAAAATGAAAGCTTAAAAAATGCAAACAAACATTTAACAAAAATGTCCAAACAGAACACTGAAACACCAGTTACAATTCCGGAAACTTCGACTGCTGTAACAATCCCATCACCAAAGAAGAGCAGGAAGAAAAAATCCACTGCAAAAAACAAAACGGAAGAACAACAACAATCTAACATCAACAAACAAACTGAGCATCAATCCAACGTTCAAAAAAGAAATAGATCATCAAGCACTGATGAAGAAGACTCAGTCTGTATTAAAAAACTAACGACGCAGAAAAACAATACAACAACGGCAAAATCAATAGATGGAGCCACTAAAGGTCAACAAGTTCCCTCCTACAGATGAATCGTCGAAAGGCTACGCCCAGCGGCAGTGGACCTGAGAGAAGCCGACCGAGCAAGGAAAACGATGACGTAGACTTCGAAGAAATGAAGCAGAAGAATTTCATTTCCAAAAGCGCGGAAGAGCAGGAATACCGCCAATTATCATTAAAGACTCGACTATCACCTGGATTCAACTCAAGGAAACCTTACAGAGAGAAAAAATATCAGGATTCGAAGGGAAATATACTGGCGACTCACTAAAACTGCATTTTTTCAAAATAGATAACATACGAAGAGCCATTGACATATTAGACCTACTACAAGTAAAGTACCATACATTCCAGCTAAACACTGAAAAACCATTAAAGGTAGTTATTAAAAGCATTCCCATTGAAATATCATCAGACCAAGTTAAAGAAAACCTAGTACAATATGGATACATCGCAAAAGACGTTAAACAGATGAAAAAATGTACAGATCAAGGACCAAGAAACTTACCATTGCACATAGTAACACTAGAGAAAACTGAAGAAAACAAAGCAATATTCTACATGACCAGATTCATGGACCTCGTCGTCACCGTAACAAGCTATAGAGGACGCAAAGACTATACACAGTGCTACAGATGCCAGCAATTTAATCATGTGCAGGCATCCTGCAGGCACACACCAAAATGTCTAAAATGCGGACAACCACACCTCACATACCTATGCACAAAAACCAGTGAAACACCAGCTAATTGTGCAAAAGTGTGCTGGTCCGCATCCGGCTAACTACAAACAGTACACAAAACACCCAATAAACCAAACAACCCATAGGGAAAACAACCCACCCATGTATGCTCCAGCCAATGTGCAATTCAACACATACGCAGAAAAATTTAAAGCAAATAACCAAATAATTAGTACAGAAGAAATCAAAGAAGCTAAACCACTAATAACAGAGCTAAAGTCCTTTGTTGACTTCATACGGCGCGACGAGGGATTCAACCAGTTCAGAAAAAAAGTAAAAATCACCTGCCAAAACCTAGAACAAGAAGAAGAACAAGATGAATACTAAAGCCGTAACAAAATTAATACTCAACATTATAATCTGGAATGCAAATGGAATATTAGACAAACAGCACGAATTTAAAAACTTCATCCTTGACTACAATCCAGACATAATCATCATAACCGAAACTCATCTGAATCCAACCTTCAACTTGTCAATAGCTAACTACAGTGTACCTAGATGCGACCGTAATTATAGAGCAGGAGGCGTGGCACTACTGACAAAAAACAGCCTGATAACCACGACCTACAACCAAACTAAAGATAGAGGATACGAGCAGATTTCAATACTTTTAAATCACCAAAATCAAGATATTAAAATTACAGGCATCTACAATTCTCCACAAAACAAACTAACAGATCAGGATATGCAACTACTTTTTCCTTCAAATATTCCAACAATAGTAGCCGGAGATTTCAATCGCAAACACCCAATATGGGGATGTAATAGCACTAACCACACTGGAAATCATCTAAGAAATCAAGTTCTGAAAAATAATCTTACTGTAGTCGCATCAACCACCCCTACATTCATCTCAAACGCACAAAACCATAGCTGTGACATTTTAGACTTTGCAATAACCAATCCTCAAGTTCCCATAGTTGCCTGTACACACAACCAGCTTTCTTCAGATCATCTGCCAGTACAAATCTCAGTAGGCTTATCCACAAATCATTATGAAAAACCGAAACTGAAAACAAATTGGAACCAGTATCAAAGCATCCTGACAACAAACAATAGCAACCCACCTGACCTGGAAGACGAGTCCTCACTTGAAAACTACATCCATCAACTCCAGAAAGAAATATCAGAAGCATATAAAACAGCGACTACAGAAATCTCCAAAATAGCTCACCATTACAAACTCCCACCAGAAATAAAAAATATCATCAGGCAAAGAAACCACTACAGAAAAGCATACCAACGAACAGCTGACCCCGCATATTTGCAAGAAACACAAGAAACAAAACAACTCAATAAACAAATCAAAAAACTGAGTAAAACATACAAAAACCATCTCTGGAAAAATAAGCTCGCCTCTCTATGTACAACTGACAATTCAATCTGGAAAATTGCTAAATCTTATAGAGCAGAACTTCAATCAATAGGCCCATCAAGGGGCCAACCAGACTCATATACGAAACAAAAGAAAAGGCAGAAATTTTTGCCGACTCATTAGAAAACCAGTTTGCTCCAAACACAAATTATGATATAATCCACCACAATAAAATACTAGAAGCAGTCAGCAAATTTCATGAAGAACACCCAGAAAACGAATCTATTGAACCAACGGAAAATAATGAAATCTCTAACATAATCAGAAAACTGAAAAATAAAAAAGCACCAGGAGAGGACGGCATAACAAATAAAATGATCAAACTACTTCCATCCAACTATATCAGCAAAATTACGCATATTATAAATAGCTGCTTAATCCTCAATTATTTCCCCAGCGTATGGAAAAACGCCTCAATCATTCTATTTCTAAAGAAAAATAAAAACCCAAGCTGCCCTGAGAGTTATCGACCAATAAGTCTTCTTAACATAATAGGCAAAATTTACGAAAAAATCATCTACAACAGAATAAAACCTCTCCTAACCGCTTTACCAGATGAACAATATGGATTCTGCGAAAAACTTGATACAACAAAACAGCTACTTCGGATTCTAGATTATACTGGCAGATCTCTAATTAATAAAGAAGCAATAGTATTCCTCATGATTGACATCTCTAAAGCATTCCACAAAGTTTGGCATACTGGAGCAATATTTAAATTAATGCAGCTTAACTTTCCTACTGGCATCATCAAACTACTATCCTGTTATCTCTCAAACCGTACCTTCCAAGTCAGTCTACAAAATCATAAATTAACTAAAAGAAATATCTCAGCGGGTGTCCCTCAGGGCAGCATACTGGGCCCGATACTATATATACTTTACACATACGACTTCCCCATAAACAAAGAAGACTACAACAGCATAACAGCCTACTACGCAGATGATACTGGAATTATAATCAAATCACGCAACCCCAACTTAGCCCTATTAAAACTACAGGATCAATTACTAGAAGTCGAAAACTGGTGCAGGAAATGGAAAACAGCAGTCAGCGCAGAAAAATCACAAATCCTTATCATTCAAAAACGAAGAATAAAAATCCAGCCAAACTGAAAACCGAAACTATTCAATACCCCCATTCCAATTGTAAAGAAAGCTACATATCTTGGTTTAGTAATAAAAAGCAAACTCTCCTGGGCAGACCACATTAAACATATAACAGATAAAGCAATAACATCAGCAAATATTATTCAACCACTTATACAAAATCCAAGCATATCCTTGAATCTACGAAAACTCCTCTATACCAGTGTGATCCGGCCTATTTTAACTTATGCTTCTCCTGCCTGGGCAACAATATCGGCACATCTAATGAAAAAACTAAATTAATGCCAAAACAAAATACTCAGAAAAATCAACCGCGCCCGTTGGTTCATTAGAAATAAAAATATTCATCAAGACCTCAAAATTCCTCTCCTCTCCGAATACATCAACAAATTAAATGCAGATTTCTACAAAAAAGCCGAAAAATGCCAAACAGCCAACTTCAACCAGATCCTATCCTATGAAAACTATAAAAAAGATTGCCATCTCCGACCTATTGCAGCCTTCTATACATCTGATGCCTCATTTCATCATCATCAACAGAAATAGAAGTAAACAGTCATAGCCGAATGGATAAAGCACCCGCGTACAACCACAAAGATCCCAGGTTCGACCCCAACTGATATCACTTTTCCTAAATATCATCAGAATCATCCATCCTTTCAGCATATCGTCAAATCATTAGAAACAGCATAGTGCACATGCACAGCACTATCGATCGCAGTAAAAATCATCAACTTTCCAATACATCCGGAGCTACATCAATCTCATGTGTCATCTTGCAGTCTATTCTGAGAAGCTGAAAATAAAAATAAAAAACACAAACTCTGAACATTTAACAGAACTTAAAAAAAAATCCATTATTATTAAAATCTAGAAACCTACTGTAAAAGTTATTAAATAACATATTCCAATAGAACTGAAAAATATGTAATCTGCAAACAATGCCTGTAATTCTGTTATTTTTATATTTTCTTTTTTCTTATTTCCTGTCTTTTTAATCTTGCCACCACAATGTTGCATAATATAAAATGTTTTCAAGCAATGTAAATTATTTCATGATGTATGGGTTAGGGGACGCTGCGCGGCCAAGGCACCCAGTTTGATTTAAATAAAGAAAGAAAATAAAGAAAAATATTTATTACAGTTTATTGCTGAGAATAGATTAACTCCTCCCGAACGTTATCTAATATGAAATAGTTCTCCTACCAGTATTTTCTCTTTTCCGTCTCGCTTTTAAGCCTGGGCGGGCACTAACGAAATGTACCAGAATAAAGAAAATCTGAAATTTTTGGCGTTTAATTCTCTACCACTTTCTTATACATATTTTTTACATGCAAGCTATTGGTAGTTTTGTATTATGTTTAAAAAAAGTAACTTTTGTCTCCGTAATTTTTTTTATCATTTGTTGCATAAATTCTTATAAATAAAGGGTAGAGATGTATCCGGACTATGTGATTATCTGGATGTGTATGTGATTATCTATGTTATTATATGAGACTATCTGGACCCGGCCAGTTTTACCGGTTATCCAGTTCGTTCGTTCGTTGTAGTGGAACTGGGCGTCTGAGGCCTTACGGCCCTTTTCCCATTCATCCTGAAATTAGACTAAGAATCATACATGACAAAAATAAAGTTTGGGGAGCAAAATGGAGTTCGTGGGAGAGGAAAATATGGCACTTTGCCATTATTAGGTAATAACAAAATTACAAGTAATAAAAAAGTATTGTTCAGCCGTAGTTGAATAATCGAACAATCACTTATGAGGAGAGAACTTTTCTTATTTGTTATTTGTTACGCATGCGCTCTGAAACTCTTGTTAACTCGAATATTTTTTGCCTGCTTCAGTTGAATTAGCGATTTCACGATAGCATGGTTTTACTCAAACTTTAAGACTTTCAGAGCGCAGAGCCTTTTTCCCAAATACTTTGGAAGTTTGAAGTATGTTCTTATTAAGTTTTTATTTTAAAGTTTTTAATAAATAGTTTATTTTTGCAATTTAGTTTTATTTCGTTATTCGATGGCTCATATTAGTTTATGTTAATTATTTTATATGTTATATATTTGTTAGTTATTTTAATTCATGTTAGTACTCCCCCACATCTGGTCCGTCGAGCCGGAGCCATCGAAATTAAAATTTTAGATAGGGCTTTGAATTACTTTTCATGAGCTTTCAATATGCCAAAATTCTTAGAAGAGCTACTTGAGCTGAAAAGAGTAGTTAAAAGTAAAGTTACTAGGGTAACTAATTCTATCTCTGACTTGTTGCAAGATACTGAACTTAACCATGAACATTCAGATATTTATTTACGTCAAATAAGTGAACTCAATTTTGAAGTTTCGAATCTTTTCAAAGACATCTTAGTTGCTTGCGATGAAGAAAATTATTCACATTACGAAACTGAGCTTTTCGACTTACTGAATAAATTAGATAGTTTTGAATTGTCTTTAAAGAAGCGAAATTGTAATTTGACCGAAAATAGTAATTTGACGAACGCACAATCTCAAAATTCGGTTGTAACTGAAACTCCAAAGGCTTACATCAATCTTCCAAAGCTGGACTTACCTACTTTTTCAGGTGATTTATTTTATTGGATATCATTTCATGATTTATTTTCCGCTACTGTACGCAATAATGAGTTATTATCAAATTCTCAAAACTTGCAATATCTAAAATTATCAGTTAAGGGCGAAGCACTATCGTTAATCAACTCTATTCAAGTTTCAGACGCAAACTTTGAAAAAGCGTGGAAAGCACTTACTAATAGGTATCACAATGAAGTCGACTTAGTTTATTGTCATTTAGATAAGTTATTTACGCAACCTAGTTTGCAAATTGAATCCGCTAAAGGTTTAAGGAAACTTCTGGATTTATCAACTGAATGCTTAGACAATTTACGAATTTTAAACCAACCGGTTGATAATTGGGATTCAATCTTGGTTTATTCATTAAGACGGAAAATTGATAACGTTTCATTAAAAGAATGGGAATTATCACAGACGAAAGAAAAGATGCCAGCTTTTAAAGAATTTCGGTCTTTCTTAGAAATGAGGGCACGCGCTCTTGAATCGACAAACATGTTATTTCAAAAACCGAAGTTGAGAGTTGAAAAAGCGAAGATTTTCAAAACTCAAATTTCGCCAAGCAAATTGGAATGTTGCATATTCTGCGATGGGTCACATAATATCTATAAATGTGAAAAATTTCTTGCTAAATCAGTTCAAGAAAGAAAGACTTTCGTTTTTAAAAGAAAACTTTGTTTTATTTGTTTGAAATTCGGGCATATTGTAGCGAATTGCAAAAGCAAACACTGCAACTTTTGCTTAGGAAAGCATCATAGTTTGTTGCATGAAGAAGTTGAGGATTCGAACTTAGCGTCTGTTGAAAATTCTGAAATAAAATCTTCTGCTCATTATTCAACAGGCGAGAAATTTGATTGTAGCATACTTCCAGCTGCCATAGTTAGTATTTTTGATTCTTCTGGAAATGGTGTTGATTGCCGAGCACTTATAGACTCTGGATCTGAATCGAGTTTCATCAGCCAAGACTTGGTTCAACGTTTGCGTTTAAAAAAGATGAACGCAAATATATCTTTGTCAGGTTTATCAGCGAAACCCATGACCAAAGTTAAAAACTTTGTAAATGTTACAATTGGCTCGAGACTGGATCCGAACTTTTGTTTAAATATATCCACGTTAGTTCTTTCGAGGGTAACAAGTAGTTTGCCGCAACACAAGCTTGACTTTAACGAGTTTAACTACTTCAAAGGATTTCAACTTGCTGGTCCAAATTTCTATCAGCCAAACAAGATAGACGTGCTATTAGGAGCAGATGCAATTCCTAATGTTTTTCTTAGTGAAAAACATAAACCAGCTAAGGTTTGATATTGCTGCTTTCCGAACTGTATTCGAATGGGTGGTCACAGGAAAAATGAGTTTTGCCGCTACAAGGAAAGTCAGAAATTTGCACGTTGCTTGCTGTGATATCGACAATAATTTGCAAACCTTTTGGGAGCTTGACCATATTCCATGTAACAAAATTCTTAGTGAATCTGAAAAGTATTGCGAAGAAATCTTCCAAGAAACTACGACTAGAAATACAGAAGAAAGATTTATTGTTCGATTACCATTTAAAAGATCAAGTCCTGAATTGGGAGCCTCCAGAGAGTTTGCCATTCAACGTTTGAAGCGCATAGAGAGAAAATTGAAATACAACCCTGATCTAGACAGAGCATACAAAACTTTCATGTGGGAGTATATGTCCTTAGGGCATATGGAATTGGTTCCTCCAGAAGAACTATTAAAACCTGTTCATGAAACCTTTTATTTGCCACATCATGCTGTTACGAAATGTGAAGTTAGCACTACAAAATTCCGGGTGGTTTTTGACGCATCGGCGAAGTCTTCAAACGGAATATCTTTAAACGATAAGCTACTGGTCGGACCCGTGGTACAAGATACTCTTGCTGACATACTTCTTAGATTTCGCATCCACCAAGTAGCTATTGTGTCAGACATCGTAAAAATGTACAGACAATTCAATGTCGAAGACATGGATAGGGACTATCAAAGAATTGTTTGGAGGGATTCATCGTCAGATCCAATTCAAGACAGGAGGTTACGAACCGTAACATACGGTACAGCCTCATATCAAGCTACAAGATGTTTGAAGCAACTTGCCCTCGACGAAGCAAAGGACTTTCCATGTGCTGCTCTAATTGTTCAATGAGATTTCTACGTCGATGATTTAATGAGTGGTGCGGTTAGTGAAACTGAAGCGTTTCAGCTTGCACAAGAAATTATATCTCTTTTGAAAAGGGGTTGCTTAGAACTGAAGAAGTGGTCATCAAATTCACCAAAGATAATTCAAGCAATAGATCCTCCAATCGAAGACATACGCCCACCGCGGCGTATTGATATTGATGACTCAATAAAGACGCTTGGTCTTCAATGGCAACCATCGTCTGATTGCTTTTCATTTAATGTGATTGAACATTTATCTGCATCAGTTACGAAACGACAACTCTTATCTGAACTATCTAAAATTTTTGATCCACTTGGTTGGTTGTTACCAGTAAGAGTTAAAGGAAAAATCCTAATGCAAGAGCTATGGAGGAACATTCTAAACTGGGATGAAACTCTGCCGACCACGATTCAACGGGATTGGTTGACTCTGTACTCGAAACTTAGAGATTTAAAGAACATCAGAATTCGAAGGTGCATAGTGCTGAAGAGCTCCATAAAAGTTGAAGTTCTTGGATTTTGTGATGCATCGGAGAAAGCCCATGCCAGTGTAGTTTACTTACGAACTAGTGACAGCCTGGGAAATTCGATGACAAGATTAGCAGTAGCTAAAACTAAAGTAGCGCCGTTGAAACTGATTTCCCTGCCTCGACTGGAGCTATGTGGATCATTACTTTTAGCTCATACAATACAACAAGTTCTGGAATCTCTTTCCTTGAAATCGCCAATCATTCACTGCTGGACAGATTCCAAAATTATCTTAGCTTGGATAAATAGTGATCCTAGTCGATTGAAAACGTTTGTCGCCAATAGGGTAAGCAAGATCCAAGATATAATTCCCCATGCACAATGGCATCACATCAAAGGCGAACACAATCCTGCAGATTGTGCTACCACGGGAATCAATCCTATTGGCTTGAACTATCATCTGTGGTGGACAGGTCCAGATTTATCCAATATCGACACAAGTTCTTCAGTTAATGATTTGACTGAGGAAACACTAAGTGAAGTAAAACCGGTGAAAATTCATCACACTATCCAACCAGAGAACACAAACATCTTTCCGTTTGCCAAATACTCAAGTTTGTCCAAACTGAAGAGAGTATTAGTATACTGCAAACGTTTTGCTTCTAATGCTCACCCTAGTAGTTCAAGAAAATATGGCTTTTTAACAGCTCAGGAATTAGAATCAGCCTTGATTCACCTCATTCATCAAGCACAGAAAGATGTATTTCAAGATGAAAATGCAACCTTGATTAAACATAAAAGTCTTAGTTGCAGATCAAAAATAGCCCCTCTAAATCCTTTCTTAGACGAGAAAGGAATTCTTCGAGTAGGAGGCAGACTACGTAACAGTAAGCTATTAGAGACTGAAAAGCATCCAAATTTACTTCCCAAACACCACACGTTAACAGATTTGATACTGTCTGATATTCATCTCAAGTACTCGCCTGCAGGTCCCCAACTGATGCTTTCAGTGCTAATTCGAAAGTATTGGATAATTGCAGCTCAGGATGTTGCAAAACATCACGTTCGGAAATGTGTCATTTGTTGCCGACATAAAGCTCAAACCATGGAACAAGTCATGGGAGATCTACCAAGAGATAGAACTTTACCATGTAAGGCCTTTCTAAAATGTGGCGTTGACTATGCCGGTCCATTTTCAATAAAAGCTTCGAAAGGAAGAGGTAGATCCACCTACAAAGGGTACATCGCACTCTTCGTGTGCTTTGTAACAAGAGCTATTCACCTGGAGTTAGTGGGTGGTATGACTTCAGTGACATTCATTGCTGCTCTAAAGAGATTTATTGGCAGACGTGGGCAGTGTACTGATCTCTATAGTGACTGTGGTACTAATTTTGTAGGTGCATCCAAAATGCTGGCAGAGGATCGCAACTGGAGATCTATTACCCACACGGATAAAGTATCCCATCATCTAGCAGACAATAACATAAGTTGGCATTTCAACACTCCGTCAGCGCCTCACATGGGTGGCATCTGAGAAGCAGGTGTCAAATCCGTGAAATACCATCTACGCCGCATTCTGAGACATACCATACTTTCTTATGAAGAGTTTTACACGCTTCTAGTGCAAATTGAAGCGTGCTTGAAATCAAGACCCATTACACCAATTTCAAGTGATCCCAACGATTTAGCTCCTTTGACTCCTGGTCATTTTCTAACAGGACAATCCTTAACATCAGTGCCAGAGAGGGATTATACATCTCTTCCGGACAACAGGCTATCTAGATGGATTCTATTGCAAAAACTGATACAAACATTTTGGGATCGATGGAAATCCGAATATCTATCTCGGCTGCAAAATCGTCCAAAATGGTATGCCAACCGACAAAACATAAAGGTAGGTGATTTAGTGATCATAAAAAATGACAATTTACCACCACTACAATGGAGCTTAGGAAGAGTTATTGAGAATTTTCCTGGTAGTGACGATAAGATACGAGTTGTATCTTTAAAAACTGTTATAATTAATGATCAATTGTAAAATTATCTCTATTGCCTCTTGACTTTAAAATTTAAATACCACTGTTTCAAAAATTTTGAGTCAACAAATCAACTAATTTATTGAGAATAATTTAGAATTGAGTTTTATGTTTTTTGTGATCTTCAAAATTTATACTCTAAAATATTTGAGTTTGTGATTCTAAATTTATGCTTGTTTAATTTTTCTATTAGATATTATATTTCTATTAGATATGCTTATTTAATTTTTCTATTAAGATTGCTAAATTTAATACTTCTTGGATATACTACTCAGAAGTGTTTTCAGTATTTTCAATGTTTTGAACAAGTTTAGAAAAATTGTGATTTGTTTCATTTTCTTGTATAATTGTTTAATTTAATTTATTAATTGTTGAAGTTAGTTACTTCAAGGGCGGCGGTATGTTCAGCCGTAGTTGAATAATCGAACAATCACTTATGAGGAGAGAACTTTTCTTATTTGTTATTTGTTACGCATGCGCTCTGAAACTCTTGTTAACTCGAATATTTTTTGCCTGCTTCAGTTGAATTAGCGATTTCACGATAGCATGGTTTTACTCAAACTTTAAGACTTTCAGAGCGCAGAGCCTTTTTCCCAAATACTTTGGAAGTTTGAAGTATGTTCTTATTAAGTTTTTATTTTAAAGTTTTTAATAAATAGTTTATTTTTGCAATTTAGTTTTATTTCGTTATTCGATGGCTCATATTAGTTTTAATTCATGTTAGTACTCCCCCACAAGTAGGACTGGGCTATAAATCGATGTATCGCGACATATCGATTTAACGCCTATATCGGCAGGCCGATACAGCGACTTTCGTTCCAGGCGATGCATCAGAAATCTGATTTAAGCCGTCGAGTAAAGAAGACGAACGCAAAACGATATAACGATATAGCGATACAAGACACGCTTCGTTCCGATGCCAACTCGCGCTGTGGAAGACGATGTTCGTCTCGTTCTGTTGAAACGGCCTTGATTGATGAGCGGTAGAATCAGAATCAGTTTTGAGAACATATATCGTATATCGTTTTCGCACCTCTTAGTTTTTTTTTTTTTTTTTTTTTTTCCTTCTTTGTTGCGACTTGATATCGTTTCCTGTAGAATATTTTCAATGGGACTAATTTCGTGATCGCCGCCGTTACCTTGTTCCGAACGCAATTGTTATTGAAAAGATTATATAGAGAGTTTCTTCATTAATTAAGTATTTTTTTTTTACTAAGCTTTTTAAAACTTTTTTTTATTTTTAAATGTGAAAATTATCTCAAATCTAATTTAAGGCTCCCATAAAGAATTAAATTACAAAGTAATTAAATTTGTTCGGTTATTATTATTTTTTTTTTTACTTTCTTTTAATTTATTAAAAACTTTTTGGATAAACTTCTAATAATTTAATGGGTTTTTATTATTTTAAATTTATAAATCTTGAGTTGTTTTTACGTTTAGAAATAAAGGTAAAACAAAACTTTTTTTTTTTTTTTGTCATTTGGATGGGGACATAAGTCAATCAACTTTCTTTGTTCAAAAAAATCTGAAAGGTTTGCGAATTTTATTCATTTTTTTTAATCATTTAGCGCTTTATTAGAGAGTATGATAATTTTTTTTTAATTTTCCTTTAATATTATTAGTTAATTAAAATATATTATCGAATATCACAATTCTTTTGTTTTTATTTTTAAGAAATTAAACCTTACTTTGTTTCTCGTTCATAATTCGGACATTATTCAATTTAAATTAATTATTTATGTGAAATAATAATAATAAAAAATAGTGTTTTAAAAGCGTTTTCTTTTTTAAATTTATTTAGCACTTTGTTTTAAACATGCAAATATTTTTTAGCGAACTTATTTTTTTAAATTTTCTTTCTATACTGTTGGGTAAATATATTGACAAATTTCAATTTTATTTATTTTTAACTTAAGAAAGCTTTCGTTATTTTCGTGATCATTTTTAGAAAATGTAACAAAACTTGCGTTTACTTTTTCATTTAGAATTTGAAGATTACGATCGAACTTAATAATTATGTAATTATTTATGCAAATTAGTACAAGGATATATTGATTTGTAAAAAACGCTTTTTTTTAAAAAATAAACAAAGTTTTTAACACTTTGTTTTAAGCGTATAATGAATTTCTTAACAAACTTTTTTTTTAAATTTTCTAAATTTTCTTTCAATAATTTTAACTAGATATATTTATAAAATCCCCTTTTTATTTTTGAAATGATAATTCTTTCAAGGAGCGAAAGTTTTAGGAAATTATAACAAAACTTATGTTTAATTTTTAGTTTAAATTTCGAACCTTGCACTAGTCAAACGAACTTAATTATTTATGTGAAATAATAATAGAAAATAAAAATTAGTGATGTTTCAAAAGCGTCAGAGAGGGTGTTTAGTACTGGGGGTAATGTCGTTCGAAAAAACAGAGCATCTTTTATCATTTAAACATTCGGAAATGCTGATATATTTTTATTTCAAAATGGCTCTATGGCTCATTTAGTAAAATTATTTTTTATAGCTTTAAACTTTTTTTTTCAAAATTTAATTCACTTAAACTAATTGATTTCCGAATAAATTCATAAATCTATCGTTTTAAACTTTCTTTGATTTCTAGTAAAAAGCTTAGTAAAGTGTCTAACTTAAATTAAGACTGCTTATACCTTATAAACGATAAAGAGGTGCAAATATTGTATCTACACACATTTTTTCAATAAATATTTTAAGTAAGATTTGTACATTGTCGTCAATTTATTTAATATCTTTCTTAAGCAAAACATATATATCTTCAAATTTATAAATTGATTTAAATCAATTTGAGTATGGAGCTTTGATAGAAATCTGATTTTCTGTGCCTTACAAGTAAATGAAATTCAAAAATACTATATCGCGATACAAAACTGACGATGCATCACGATATATAATTTCTAATATCGCCCAGTCCTACCCACAAGTATATGAAAAAAGGTCAAATTAAAGTACAATGACAAAATAAACACTAATTAATATTTACAGTTTGGTACCGGTTATTCAGTAACAGGTAACACTAATTTATATTCCACACAACCATATATATAATAGTGGTATCCTTAAAATTATTTAAACATGTAGTTTTGGGTGTCAATGTTTTTAATCAGTTTGAATTGGGTGTCATGTTTTGGGTGTCATGTTTTTAATCAATGTTTTTAATCAGTTCCTAGTAATCAAGCTGTTTAAGTATGAAATATTTTATGTTTGTGCAGATTTTTAATACTAGGAAACCTTAGTCAAATAAATATCTGCGGCATAGGGAAGTATGTTTGCTTAGGAGAAGGACTTGAAATTCGTAAATTCAATGCTGAAAACTATTTTTACCCTGGACCTGGCCTTTTTTTACCCGGCTACCCGTACCTGGCTAAAGTTTTAGAACCCGATACATCTCTAAATTAAGTAGACTATGTAAAAACATTCAGCAGTTGTCCTTTTAAAATATTAGCGCAAAAATATTTTTTGATCGTTTGCTTAAAATAGTTTAAATTTTTTTCAACACATTTTGAAAAGACATTTCATTACAATCATGTTAAAAAAAATTTTATTCAAAACATTTTGTTAAATAAAATTATTTATAATTCAAAACTCAAATTCACTTATTAAGGACAGAAGTTTTTCAAAAAATTTTGGATTATGTGTTGTTCTATAAATAAAAAAATTATTTTTGTTCTTTCATTTTTCATGATAAAAGGACGGCAATGACTGTTATGATACAGAAGTTACCTAGAAGTCAAAATTATCTCGTTTCGCCGGTAAAGACAATTTAGTTTCCGGAAAGACTGTTAGCGACACAGTGGGAAAATGCATATTTGCAAAACACTTAAGAGTTACATTTATTGTTTCAAAATTATTTATTTTCAAATATCTGGCTGCGACATGGTGGTGTAAAATGCCTGAGACTTTATTTCTAGACAATCCTTGCCTCACTCTAGAAACTAATGAAAACTCATGCTAGATCAACTAATAATATATATATATATATATATATATATATATATATATATATATATATATATATATATATATATATATATATATATATATATATATATATATATATATATATATATATAAATGACATTTTTACCCTCATTAATTAATTAAAAAACTCATGAGTACAAAAGCTCATCGTGCATCACATCAACTCATGTTCCTACCATCACCTCATTAGAATTTAAAAAGTTATCTATTTAGCACAATGCTCAGTTCTGTTGTTAGAACGAGAAACACAAATAATATACTTCAGAAAATGCCTACATAACAACACATGTAATATTCTGCTTAAAAAATGCTATAATGCTATAAAAAATGCTATATCCCTATAGAGAGAGCCTGTTTACAGTGCCATTATGTCAGAAACCCTTCACACGTTTTTTTTTTTTTCAAGTAGTCTGCGCAGACTATTTGAAAAGTGAACCGGTTGTGCGCATGAATTTTAATTTAATCTAGGATTCCAGTAAGGCTACGAATTTATAATCTTTTTTCAATAATTCTATAACATAAATCGTAAAAGATAGCTCAAATTAAACTTCTGCCTGACGTGTTTAACTTTTAAAAGATTTTAAAATGTTTCGAAAGCATATTTGTTTAATTTAATAGCGCGGATGTTTACTTAAATCTTATACCACAATAATCTTTTCTTAACTTACAACGGAGTATAGTTTTTGCTCTTTTCTGCCTTGGTATGTATTATCTTTCAGCTCTGAAAGAGTAATAAGATCATATTTCATAGTAATAAGATCATATTTCATAAGAAAAGTCATTCAGAGTATGATTTTTATTAGAATGCTCCTGGCATAGCCATTACTGGATTCGTTAAATACACGAAGCCCTATTCAACATTTTCACTGAAACATCAACTTTGTAAGAATAATTTTTTTAATGGTAATAAAATTAATGTTTTAAAGTGTGATTCTGGGTTAGCAAATTTAATATAAAATTATTTTGCCTGTCACTACAGAAGATGATACAAACTTCATGGACAACGATGCAGTGATTTAATTAACTCCTGGTGAGTCTTTAAAAGAGATCGCGAAATGAACCAAACACTGGCAAATTTTGTGTTTGAATTCTTTAAAACTTAATATAACATTTTGCGGACTCAGAACAATTGGCATCTTTGCATCAAATGTTACTAACTTAATGTTTGGTTTTAACTCGGTAGCAATTCTAAATCTATACTTTCTTTGAGTTTCGGATTAAAGGACTTCGGATTCAAAAACTTCAAAAAAGTTTTGAATCGCTTCATCTGAAAGGACAAAACCATCAACAAAACGGAATGCGATTTTCTGATCCAGCAGATTTTTACGACTCGCTTTCCTGTTTGATATTTTCTTAAATAAAAAATAAAAAATTTGATTCCTGACTTATTTTAAGCTCAAGTAACAAATATTAAGAGAAATAAAAGCTTGCATTATAATTGCAACCAAATACAGCCAAAAAGAAAATTTCAAAAAATAAAAAAAAAGAAAGAAAAAGGGGGGGGAGAGAGAGAGAGAGCGTCGTGAAAGGCCGCAAGATTGTGAATTAACTGGATATTGCATGAACAGGAAACGTAGCACGCAACAATGCTCAACAATGAGCTGTTGTGCAGCAGTCCATTTTCAACAATCCTGTACTATCACCCGTTAATTTTTTCAACTAATAAATGGCAAAATTTATTAACACAATTTTTGGAAATTTCTAAATTTTTGATTGATAGTATTAGATATAATGTACTTTAGGATATAAAATTAACTTTATCTCAGTATGTTACAAATACAAAAATGGTAGCAACAATCAATACTCCATTTACGATCCAGCAATTATATAAAACTATTTTTTTTGTATTGTAAGTTTTAGAAATAACTTTTAAGCTTATCATTTCCCAATACCTATATTGTTGATTGAAAATTCACGTCGAGGTAATTTAAGATAATACTTATTCCTAATAAGACATACTTTAATTTTCTTAACACTTAATTTACTTAACACTTAATTTCATTTACTTAATACTATGCTTTTAAATTCCCTGTTTGTGTAATTTGTCCTTAATTATTTGGTAGAATTTTTAAAAGAATAATATATATGTGCAATTTAAACAATAGTTTTTTTTTATTTAATTTAGCAAGAATTTTTACTATTGCTATAATTTTAATAACTTTACTTATTGAAAAATTATTTCAAAAGTTACCGAACCTTGCAGCATCAAAATTACACATTCCTCACGTTTAAGCTATAAGTTATGAAAAAAGTCAGTTATGGATCAATTTTCTTGCTCGTGAGCAATATTTGATAATGATTCCAAATGTTAAGCAATCCAAAATTTTTACACAAAGCTTGTTCGGCTAAACCAGTGTTTCCCAAAGTGGTCCATATGGACCCTCAGGATTCCGTGGTACCATTCAGGGGGTCCATGAAATATAAAAACTGATTTAGGGGTCCCTAAACAACGTCAGGGGGTCCGCGTGAGGTTTAATATAAAATAATAAAATTTTGATTGGTTTTTATTATTATGGAAATTAAGATAAATAAAATGGCGATTTTTACCTCATTTTTCGTAAACTGTATTTTGCGATTTTTTGTAAACTATAAATAAAGGTGGGTGCTTATAATTATTAACAGTGGTTTATTACAAATTAAACAGTTGATTTACAAATTTTATTATTTCTTTTGTTCCCTTTTTAAGAGATAACAGTATGAATGATTCGAAGAAAAAACGCCGAAAAAACAGTGTTGAATATTTGAAGTATGTCTTTATTTCTTCACCAGGAAATTGTACTTCACCTATGTGTCTTCTATGTGATAAAACTGTAACAAGTGATTTAATGAAACATTCCAAGCTTAACGAACAATTGATAAAAATCCATAGTGACAAAAAAGATAAAAATTTAGCTATTTTTCAAACAGTCAAAGAAAAATATCTGAAAACACCACCAATGCAATAACTTATAGGGACAACATCTAAGCGAGGGGACAATGGATTGCATGTTTCTCATAGTTTCGCATGTTTCTATATATTACATGATTGCAAAGTCCGGAAAGCCTCACACTATTGAAGAACTTATTTTACTAGATGTAAGTGAGATAATACTCACCGGGTTGCACAAACCAGCTTTTAACATTGTAAAAAGAATTCCACGGAGTAATAATAATGTACAAAGAAGGATTGACAGAATATCTCAGTGCGTAGAAAATTCTTCCTGTGAGTACTTAAAAATATCTGAATTTTCTATACAGCTTGACGAGTCCACTTATCCAGGAAACGAAGCTTTTACTTTTAGCTTATGTAAAGATTTGTAAAAGAATAAAAATTTTACCTAGATTTAATTTGTTATTTGCTAAATGTTTGGAAAGCGATGCAAAAGGTGAAAGGCTATTTATTGAATTAAAAGCTATACCCTTGACTAATATCATTTCTGTAGCTACTGACGGTGTTCCGGCAATGATAGGAAGATACCGATGTTTTCTGGCTAACTTAAAACAAGATGCAGCGAATGTATTTTCAGTACATTTGCCAAACTTAACGAAACTAATTTGAAACTACAAGATGAACAATTAAATTTCATCAAAACTAAAATCGTAAAACTGCGTTTGTTGCAAAACTTTTTTCTGTATAAACAAAACTTGGGAAGAGGATATTGTTTTCTCAATTTCAGTGCCGTAATGAGCCTCATCACAAAATAAATAAATAAATGATTAGAAATTAGTGCTCACAAACATTGAGCCGGACATAAATTAATGCACTCTTAAAATCTCATCACATTCATCCAAGTTATTAATTTATTTATTTTTTTCAAACAAAAGATATATTTTAAATAAATAGTTCTTCAACAAAATGTTTTTTTTTTAATTTTTATACCATACATACATGCAGTTTTTCACTTTGGGGTCCGTGGGAAAGTTTTAACTATAAAGAGGAGTCCATGGGTCAAAAAAGTTTGGGAACCACCGGGCAAAACCAAATTTAAATTTACAATTGACCAAAGACAAAATATCGTATATTGACTCAGCAGATGAAACAGCCATTTATCATCAAACTTTAAAAAATCCCAAATGTTAACATCTATTTGTATTGTGGCGAATTTCTTTTGCTTCATATCTTTCAATTACTCTTACTATACGAATAGACACAATGAATGTAAACGCGTTTAAGATAGCTTCTAAGAATTTGATGTTGCGACAGTTAAAAGTTTTTTTAAAAAAATGATATTATGTTAATGTGAAGTCAGAATATTAAAGATTTACTCTTGAAAGTCTTTGAACTCCTGCTATAAAATATTACAAAGGTTTGTTATTTAGGGAGTAATAACAGCGTAATCCATTTGATTGTCTTTTTGACTATGCAAAATGTTGATCATACTTCTTTTAGTGGAAAAATTACTGACTAATGTAAAATCAGTCCTCACTTTGGTAGTCATAAAATGTATATAAATCTATTTGGAAATTTTCTGTGGCTCACACAAATAATTTGTGAATCGGGACTTAACTTGTTCTTGCACCAATCTCTTCAGTTATCAAAAAAATACTTAATAAAAATTCATTACAAAAGTTTATGAGGTCTCCGAATATGTTGAAAAGAAGGTAAATTTCACTTTATTGAGAGGTTTTCGTCATTTTTAAGTATTCTTTATTAATTGCGAGAGTTTTATTTTATTTTATATTACCGTCGTTGAATAGCCGACCCAATTTGTTGGGTTTACTACTACTAATCTTCATCCCCGTACCTTGTAGTTTTGAACCCAATACAGAAAACAAGGGAACTCCTGGATCAAGTATTTAGGGAAATTTGCCTTCGTGGAGGACTTTTTGAGAGAACTAAACCGTACTTGCATTGCATGGAGAGGAAAACCACACACAAAATTTCACGGCTTCCACGGATCCGTCTTCCACTGAAGATATTTTACGTCAGCTCTGTGGTGGTTACTATCTGGGCGACCAGCTATCGCTGGCATTCGAGCCCGGGTTACAGCACTGGAAGGCGAACGCTCTCTTCCAAGCCACCACGGCTCAATTGCAAGAATGACTTCTAATATGTTAATTATTTAGTGCAAACGATTTTTAAGCTACAAAATCAGGCACATAAACGTATTTGCTCTGAATAAACCTTTTTATCTTTTTGACTGATTTGGATTTCTGACCCCCAAAATATAGGGGGTAGCCGCAATCTGGGAAGTATGGTCCCTAAAAAAGTTAGATACTTAAAATTCCATTTCTCAAGAACTATGCGGCCGATTTCTTTCGTTTTTTGTACATTCTTTAGTTACATTCTTTAGTTCAAAGTTACATTCTTTAAAGTGACTCAAAAAATCTTTTATACCTTACTCTTCAAAATTTTTTTGACCATTTTTAAATAAAATTTAAAAAAACAATTAATATTTACTAAAAGTTCTTTTCTCCGTGAAACCAATCTTTAGATAAACGAATTTTATAATTGTGAGCTAAAACTTTCAATTACCTTAAAAAGTTCTTGAAATATAGAGAAACACTCAAAAAGAGAAAATTAATGTTAAGAAGTCGAAACTTTGGAGCTTTCTCCTGACCAAACAATTGGGACCATATTTCCCAGATTGCGGCTACCTCCTATATTTTGGGAGGCAGTTTTCCGAATCCGTCAAAAATATTGTATGTTTATTCAGAGTAAGAACGTTTTGGTGTCTAATTTCGTAGCTTAAAATATAGTCGGCATTAAATAATTAGCATATTTAAAGTCACCTTCTCGAGCCATTGAAACCTAGAATGGGAAAATCCGATCATTAGATAAAAAATTATTCGGGGTGGTCTTTTTATTTTGTGCATAGTACATAAAGAATTTTTCTTCGGTAGAACAACCTTAGGCGTGAAGATATATCGCTGCTTAGTAAAATCACATTGCAAAAGTTAATAACACCTCCGAATATGTTTGTTTTTTAGATGGTTGATTTCACTTTTTAGTAGCTTTAAAAATCTTTATGGCTACTAACACGATGCCCCTTATTTATCATTAGAATTTAATACAATTGACCACTTCAAGTCTGGCAAGCTATCTCACCTGGAAGTAAAAGGTGATGTACATAGGAAATTTTTTTTTCTTCTAAGACCATCCTAGGAGTAACGACCATTTCATTCTACCTAACTTAAGTCTGTAGATTATCTTTCTCACTTTCTTTTTATGTTGTTTTCACAATAGATCAACTTTCAACTTATCGCATTAATTTTTCTCATAACACCGTCTTGGAATGTCACAAGTTCTTAATTAAAAAACACTAAATAAATAATAGATGCAAATATCTTTGTATTCTACAAAAATTCACAATTTCTAAATCATATGAATTTTCACATATTTTATGCGAGTAGTTATTTCAAATTCAATAAGATTATCTGCCGTCTTGCCCCACTGCGTTTTCGAAATAATCATTATTTTTATACTTCAATTTTGTAGCTAAATATGCCTTTACTCTTCGTTTACTACAATGTATAATAGGTTTATTATTAAAATATCTATAGATTTTAATAGGATTCTAAAGCTATAAAACAATACAAAATTTCTGTGAGAGTACAACAGCTACCTATAGACAATGCAAAAAAAATGCACCGAACTTGCCTCTCTCTCTCTCTATCTATCTCTAACTTCCACAATTGTTCCTTTTTTTAATTTATTTTTATAAACAAAGAGTTTATTTTACTGATTTAGTTCCCGACTCTCTTAGAATAAAATATAAACCTAACCTAATCGATTTGCTTTGCAACTTTTTTAAGCGATTATGTTTTTTGAAATTCCCAATTACTTCTTAGTTGCTATAAAAATTCGCCGATGAGATCAGATTTGTTTGGCAAATTAAATACTTACCAGTAATGTGAAACTTGATTCATGATGATTTTTTATTATTTTGTATTCATTATATATGCATAGTTTGGTTGGAGTTTAAATAGAAGTTAGTAAAACTTATACATTGTTGGATAATTGTAAAGAGGTTAAAATATTTAACCACCAATTTATATGCGTTATTTTTGAAATATAAGTAGGCTCCTCCCCCTCCTCGCTTCACTCGCCTGCCCCCGTAATTGATTCTCATTCATCTTTGCATATTTCTTCTTAAACGTCAGCTCTACAAAGACACTGAACATTTTGATTTTAATGTTTAAAATTTCTTTAACTTTAAGTAAAATCATCTTATTAATTGTAACAAAGTGGCGATTACCTAGGTTCGGAAAAAAAAATTTTTTGTACTTGAATAAAAAACTCACCTAAGAAATACAGATTGTGGGATTCAATAAGAAGAAATAAATGAGAAGTAATTTCACTCGCGTAAGAAACTAATAACAATTTAAACAGAAACCAGTTTTTATTACTATTTTGTCAATTATTTTTAATTTTTGAAAAATTTCCCTGTGAATGTTAACATTTTTGCCTTGCAACAAGTAATCTCACTTACAATTTTTGATTGACATCGATTCGAACACGAGATTATAAAATAAAGATCTGATCAGGGATAAATATATTGTCTGCTACAATTAATAAAAGTCAATATTTTAAGCAAAAAAAATCTAGGAGAAAAACTCTTAAATTTGCAATAACTTTCGAACAAATGAAAATTTCGAAAAACCTCTAGTTAAAAATTATAATACAAAATGGTCCAATAAGTACATCAAACTGCAACTCTGTTATTGTATTTAAGCGGTAAATGGATTTGCCCATAGTTTTTTACTAAAAGTTTATTGCTTAAAAATTCTCAAATTAACAATATAATCGTATTTATTTTTAATCCATTAAACTTCTTGTACATATTCTACACCCATTCGTAATTTCACGTTTCTAAGTCTTATAATTTTGAGCAGCAAAGCAAAATGTAAAGTAAATCGAGCAAAAGTGAGAAAAAATTCGCAAAAAAGCACTTAAAAGTGCAATAAGAACAAATTGGATTTTCGAAAGAAAAAAAAACTATGTTAGTTTATAAACAACTGTGGCCTTTTCAACATTCCAAATTCCAACTCTGTTGTTGAATGGTATTTTGTTAAGCATGTTTAACAGTTAATAATTCTCGAGTAAATTATTGAATGTTAATTTTTTTTCTTCCACTGTATTTCCTGTACAACTTTCTACACACTATAGTAGTTTCAAGTTTCTAAGTCTGTTGGTTTTTGCACAGCAAAACAAAATGTAACATTAAGTTGTGCAATCAAAACGCAGTCAAGGTGGCACTTAAAATCATTTATTATCAAAAGATACTAAGAAGGAAGTCTCATATGTTTACTATATAATAAAGAATCACCGCTTGAGTTAGACCTTAAGTTTGTTAAAAAATAAAAATAAAAAAACGCTGTTAAATAACAGTTGTTAAATAAATATTACAAGTAAATATCTTCCATTTAATGGTAGTCTCTAATCAGTTTTGAACTTTTCTAAATTATGAAAATCCATTTATAAAGATTATTGTCTAGGTGCGTTTGATGAAAATCTGTAACAAAAATCTCTTAAAAAGGTTCGGTTAATACCAATTCTTTTTTAAATCTCGTTCCTATCCTACAATGCCAAATCCATCATTGAAATTGTATTAAAATATCTCATTCTTCAGTAAAGCAAAGAACCCTGATCCAGCAGGCTTCAAAGAACTACTGAATAAACAATTAATACCAGACTTTATGACCCAATAACGTCACTTCTATCATCAGATTGTGTTCTATCAAGGCACTATAAATAATATATCCCCTCCCCTCATCTTACTTTGGATACTCCCAGAGAGGTGAAGTGACCTTCATGTGATCGCCGACTCGGGCATATCTACCCCTAGTTTTATACCTAACTTGTCCCATTTTTTATAAGCACAACAACAAGTTTAAACTTACGTCGACCAGTGCTTCTGCTACTTCTCTTGTATTATTGCTATAAACACAGTACTCTAGTCGCCTACGGGCATTATCATAGACGAAGAAGTGGAGTACCCGCTCCGCGGTCAGGTACTTCGTATACATCGCAGCCTAAGCCTAAATTGTATTTTTAATAAAATTAACATAAATCTTCAGAAATCGTCGAATTTAGAAAAAAGGTCGCGAAGACCCTAATTAAATCGAGGGATGAAAGGTATCAAAACGGAAAAATACTAAATCTGGTAGAAGAGCAAACAAATCTTTTTAGTTGAGCTTGTTTTCCGAAACAATTAAAGCAAAAAGAGTTTTAATTAAAGGGTATGCTCGACATTATTTAAAGCAAAAAGAGTTTTAAAAAATTCGTTAGAAAAGCACTTAGAATTGCAATAACTATCGAACAAATTGGAATTTCGAAATAAATTTTTATATATAAAGAGACAAAAACAAAGTTTCTTGACCTCAATTTATTTTCTCGTAATGTTATGTATCATGTTTTTTTAATATAAAAAGATCAGGAGGGCATTTTTTCTATTGACAACCGGGAATATTTCTCATAAAAATATTTTTAAATATTCGGGCTAAAAGTAAAATATTCGGGGGGGGGAATTTAACGATAAGAATTTAATGATTAAAAAACATTTAGAGTTCTTTTATGATGAAAAGCAAAAAATTTAACATTATGCTAAATGTAATATTATAATAATCATACATTTATTGACACCCGGTGGCTGTGTAGTAACGGTTTGCAATCCCGAGCTATGGGGTTCTATCCTCGAACCAGGCAAGGTTGACTCAGCCTTACAACCCTCGATAAAATGATAACATGAAATAAATTTAGAAAAAAAGAAATTGTGAAAAAATGAGTATCAAGCATGCTTGGGGGATAAGCACTAGGGGTTCACGTTCATCTGACTACCCAACAGGAACATCTGCTCCTAAGGATGTAAAGTCAGGAAACTGTGATGGGCACAATAAGTCTTGGTTAATACACAGAAGGTTATCAGAGAAGTTAAGATTTATGATTACTCCTTGATAGTAGATGAAATTTTGAAAATCCCACACACTTTCCCAGCAAAAAGTTAGTCTTAAAATCCAAATCCATTTCAGGTCATAAGCTTTATGAATATAAACTATGATCATGAGCAACTCTATAATCTGACAACTCAAACCCCGTTGAAAAACTATCCCCTTTGCAAATATACAGGTATCAGAAAAAAAAAAAAAAGAAGACTTTGTGCAAGAAGGATGGACTGTGTCAATAGTTGGAGGGTAATGGAGCCTGATAGGAACCACTCAAGGAAGCTTATTGAAACGACTTTGGCCTGTAGTGGGCTGTATAGTGTATATGAAACAGAAGAAAATAAACAATAACGTAAGAAATTCCATTCTATATTTCTGACTTTTTGGGAAAAAAATAACTGTCCTCAAACAATATGTACGGGTGCTAACAAGTTAACAATGTTTAATGTAGATATTGCATGGTATATTGGATTTACTTTTATCACAATTGGTTAAAATATCTCTAATATGATCTAACTTTTTCATTTATTTTTTTTTCCCTCATCCTTTTGTTTTATTTGTTATTTGAGGAAGAGTTGAAATATTTTTGTCTTGCAAATGAATGGTTATTCTAACTTATTTGGGTATAAATAATCAAAGAAATCTTTACCTCGTTAAAATTGTTATTTAAACAAAGATACAAAAACTGTGAATACTTAAAAGAAGGACATGTATTTTAAAGATTTAAAATGTTACTTTTTTTAAAATAAAAATTGCAAATTTTCTCAGTTAGATGATTTATTGTGATTTCAACTAATTATTTATACTCAGTGTTATTCACTCAAACTGTGTAGACTAGAGTAACATTCATAAACATTATGCTCTTTATTTCTACGAAACTGCAGCATTCTTTTTTGACATTTGCGCTATTTTTACTCTTAGCTAGAGAATGCTAGATGGATATGAAGGGAAACATAACCTAACTGTCATGACCGTTGAGAACTCGTAACAATTATAAAAACGGTTATAGTTAAAACAGGTACGAAAAAAGTCTTTTTCACTTAATAGCCGATCCCTGGATTAATATTTTGATAATAAGTTAACCATTTCCACTACGATGTCTTCTTTAAGGGGCCATCAACAGTCACTACTCTAAAATCAAAAGATTAAAATTTGAATAGAATTTCAAAGTACTTTTAGTGTAAAGGGTAAATAATACCTCAAATAAATGCATGATTACTAATTTTCTACACTTTTTGGGAAAATTTCTTCCCGTGGTAGCAAAGTTCATGTTTTAATGTATTATTCTTTCATTTGAAAATTTTGATTTATCCTCTTTAGGCCCAAGACACCCATCAATATACCTCAACAAAGACAGAGTACGCACAATCTGGAAAAATTAAAGAGTAGTGACGAGTTGTTGCTAAAAATTTTATACTGTTTACTTCCCGTTGTGTTTATAAAATCTGTTTAGAAGTTTTCATACCACAATAACGTAAATGAAAATAATTTTAGCAGATATAAGTGCTTTAAAGTATGTATATTCTTCAAAATTTGGCTACCACTTTTGAAGAATTTCTAGGTCGTGCTTAGAGCATGACATATCTGGTCCGACGAGGTTATTTTCCCCACCACTGCATGTAATTGTTTCAAAAGTTTATACGCAACCTACTTGCTCTCTTGCGACAAGGCTTGTAAATTTTTGACAAAATTACCAAAACTATAATTAGATGCAAATTTAAATCGCCTATCACTCTATAAAATATTTTGTAATAAAATCTAGTAAAGCCGTGGTTGCCCAGAGAATAGAGCGTTCGCCTTCCAATGAGGTGGGGGTTTGAATCCCAACGATGACTGGTCGACACCCGGCTCGCACCGACCACAGTGCTGACATAAAAACGTCCTCATTGGTATACGGTTCATGGTTTAGAGCCTTTGCCGTTAGGCTAACCGTGAGAGGTTATTGTGTTTTTCTCTCCACGTAACGTAAATGCGGGTTAGTTTAATTAAAAAGTCACCCACGAAGGCCCATTTCTCCCAATACTTAATCCAAGAGTTCCCTTGTCATCTGGACTGAATTCAAAATTACAAGGCTACGCAGTTGAGCATTAGTTATTTTAAATCTAAAATTGGGTCATCTGTTCAATGACGGTTATAAATTATAATAAAATAAGCGCAGTAGTCAGCAGAGCGGATTAATAAACGAAAATATTTTAAATAATAATACTTTGACTCAATTTTTAACAGTCAAAGTCAATTTTCTATAGCAGCTTTCTAGAACAGAAGGGAAAATGACAAATATTGATTTTCCCACCATATAAAACTTAAAGAGTGAATCTGATAAACTAAAAAACATACCCTCTTCATCGCCATCGTTATCTCCCGCATTCAAAGCATCATAAATTCTTTTTAGGTTGGTTTTAAATAGTTCTTCTTCTTTTAGCAATCTGGATAATTCCTCGAAATCATCTTGCCGTTTATCACTTTCATAATCCACTTCATTTTGAGCTAACACTGTACCACAAATCACTGTCCAACTGATCACAAAACACAGCGTGACCAGACCCTTCATTCTTCTCAGTCTCTGTATACTCCCCCACTCGCAATTATTGTTTCGAATAATTATTTGGGAGACAAACCTGTCTGTTAGATCACAAAAAACGAAATGAACGAGTGAGTCCCTACGCCCCTTGCAACTTATCAATCGCACCTACTGAAAATATGATAAAAAGTTAAAAACGCGTGATTGCATACACCTGTTGCTTATACAGAAAAAAAGACCTTTGCGCACCCTTATCGATATGTCTTCGAAAATAATGTATAAAAAAATATTCCTTATCGATTACTGATTATTAGTAATGTTTGCATTCAATGTCGCCAATACCTAGGGAAAAAGGTACACTATGTTTCACTTTGAAAGAATGTTAAAAATGAAACCTAATTATAAAAATAAAGAAATATTTGCTGTTTGAAATATTAACGGAATCGAATAAAATAACGGATGTTTAACACAATTTTTAAACTAATAGGACACTTCCTATTCCCCGTTAAAAGTAATAAGATTGATAAAATTATGGAACACGAAAATCATGTTTCTTTCATTTTATTAACGTTTTAAAGCCGATTGACAAGAGGTAACTTGACGGTTCTTCAATTTAGAAACATGAAAATTATTAACACATTGATTTCATTCTTTGTTTTATCTTCGAAAAGCATAACATTCCTATCCAACCTAATACATTAGAGTTATAAAACTTTAAAGTTTATCCATAATTACAAAATAATAGAAAAAGAACTAAATAATAGAAAAAGAACTAAATAATAGAAAAAGAACTAAATAATAGAAAAAGAACTAAATAATAGAAAAAGAACTAAATAATAGCTAACAAAAAATATTATTCAAACAATGAACTACCACTCTTTTAGAAATTTTAAAAATACACTGCATTTATATAAACTACCACTCTTTTAGAAATTTTAAAAATACACTGCATTTATATAATTCATTATATATATGCTTCACATTTAATCTGATGTCATTGTGAAAGATGCAGTTGAAAAAAATCACCAAGTTGCCAAAAAAAATTCATAAAACTTTAAATTGATAAGACACTTTCAACAAGTATAATAACCTTTTGCACTCGAAGTCCTTTCAACAGTTAAAAAAATGGATGCAACCACTAACATTTCGAAAGTTTTTTTTTTTACAACTTACCTTATAAACCGGGGATCACTGAATGTCTTGTGCCTTGCTTTTGGATCCAATTCATCATGTAGTATTTGTCATTTTGTTTGGTTTCGTGAAGGTTAGCAGGCAATGTAGTTGGATCACTGAATGAAGTGGTGACTAAACATTAAGAAGAAAAAAATTTCACAATTAGAGTGTTGGGTAATTTACAGGCAACAGTGGTGACTGACTGTCACCTCTCGAGTGGAATGGGTTAAATAATTCAAACATATATATATATATATCAAAATAAAGATTAAGAAGTAAGTTTAGCGCGTAAGATTTGGGGAAATTTTTACAATTAATTCCGTTATATTTCGCTTAAGCCTCTTAGGCAGCGGATAAATTTTTTCAAGTGATAGTCTCTAAATATGTGATTCTTGGTTTAGTAAATTCGATTTGTAGGATCTTTACTCACCACTATTTCTAAATAATTCAAAGGCTTATATAAAACGCTACTTCTAAGTACCCACCAGGGTTATATATTTCGTAAGTTTGGTTAATTTGTGAGAATGTAAATCTAATTAATGCAACTTAAACTTTCCTACTCCTCAAGTACTTTAATTTCTATTGATATGACTAATTTAATTAAGTAATATGATATTGTAATACACTATAAAATATTATACAATTTATATTATACTAATTGTATAATATGATGTAGTACAATATAAGTAATAATCGTACCGAAAATATAAATGAGTAGAAATTACCGCCTGAACTAGATGGAATGTTGAATTCGTTGTTAGTGTGATATTGCTGTTCCTTTATATTTGAAGAAAAAAGTTCTAGTGGTAGTAATGCGGAATTTTTTAAATAAGTATAATTTTTTTAAAGCGTTTACCAGAGCTTATGAATAAAATTGTTTGCCCATCATCTATCTAACCTTTTAAATAAAAATGATTAATTTGTGCTGTGACCAAAATTATTTTAAATCTAATCTACTTAAATATTAATACAACATGTTAGCTACCATTAGTACTAATATTTTCCGAAACTACGAACATTCTTTAGTTGTAGGGGGTGTTTGAATTCAATGCTTTAGAAGAATCTTTAAAACTTATGTGAAAAGTTGATTTTATTTTATTTTTAACCAAGTTTAAGAAGATCATTTACAGTTGCTCAGAAAATCGACTATAGATATTGCCAGAACGCAAAATAAATTGATACACATAAAATAAAAACAATGTCTAGAGTGAGGAAGGTTCTAAGAATCAAACACCAATTTTAAAATGCTTTAACTTTTCTTTTTATTAAATATGCATTTACTATTGAAAAAAGGATCTTAATTTTCTTATGTCAAATTTTTTCTTAAAACCGCTTTGAACTACTTTCTATGTCTTCTCGGAACTCTTTATATAAAGTTGAGAGAAAAAAAAACTTTTTGCAGCATGCTATGTTAATTATTTCCCTTTAAAAAAATTTAACTATTTGTTGCGATTGCCCATTAGTGTATTCGCTAAGGCATTTTAACATATCTTATGTGACGAAGAAAAATAATAAACATATGATAAAATCTTCCAAGAATATTTGTCAAGAGATCCGTTTCCATAGCAACGCAATCATTAAGGATGTTTTTTTAATCTTAAAAATGCGGAAATTGACTCTGAGACACTAGATAATTGTTAAATGTATTGTTTCTTTAATAAATATTTTTAAATATAAGACATTATGTTGCGACATCAAAGATTCTTTATTATACCTGCATTTCTAGGCTGAAAACAAAACGGAATGTATATATATATATATATATATATATATATATATATATATATATATATATATATATATATATATATATATATATATATATATATATATATATATATATATATATATATATATATATATATATATATATATATATATAGACACGAGGAGGCGCATCCAGAAAGTAAGTTTCTCGAATTTTTTAAAAAAGGAACTCACACTTTCAGGAACATATTTACTGGCTATACAGCAATGTTTCAGCTATTTTTCAACATAGCCACCACCAGAATTGAGACACCTGTCGTATCGTGTGATCAACTTTTGTATCCCTCTGTCGTAGAATTCTGCCGCATGTTAATGTAACTAGCGTGAGACAGATGTCTACCGTTGCTGTGAAACTCTGCGGTAATTGCGACGTGCCATTCAAAAAAAGAGGAGTGGAATGCTTACTGTAGGTGTTGTGCTCCTCCATGACAATGCTCGTCAACATACAGCACGAGGCACAGCAGCTGTTTTGACGGAATTTGGCTAGGAGTTGTTTGATCATCCACCTTACAGCCCTAACCTTGCTCCCTGTGATTTTCACGTTTTTTTGCACCTCAAGAAATTTCCGTCCTCCGGTGAACTTTTTGAAAACGACGAAGAGCTGAAAATGCTGGTTCCATGTGCCTCGTAATTAAATAACGCGGACTTCAAAGGCTAGATGATTCAAGATACTTTGGCTAATTCAAATAAATAGGCATCTTATTATTTTATATTAAGTTTATATAACAGCTTACGTTGGATTTTTGCATGAATTACAGTGTTGGGTTTCCATGGCAGGAACGTTGGAATTTGGCACAGCTATGAAAATATGAAAAAGATACGACTTTTTTAATTCTCCTGATATTTAAACAGGGATCCTGAAAGGGAATAGATTGCATGATGACCTTGATCAAGCGTCATTCAAATGGGAAAATTTAGAGATTTTAATATGTTCCAAAGATGACGCCATTTTGAAGATAGGGAATTTTGGGGGGTTTTTTAATACGTATTTTTCTCAGAATTACTACCTATTAAAAATCTTACCCAGAAAATAATCTCTTAATTGACATCTTAACTTTTTATAGCTTTTCGTGAGAGAACAATTTCTACGTCTTAAAATTAGTAAGAGAAATCTGTTTTAAACTTATGATTTATTATCGAAAGACTCGTATGAGGCATTTTATATTACAAATATATACGTTATTTTTAAACTTATACAATACAGATAAAAGGTAAACTAAACTAAAAATATCATTTTGTAAATTAAAAAAAATATGTAGCTACCAAAAGAAAACTAATTTCAGATTTGAAATGCCCACACCCGAGCTAGATAAGATAAAGTACTTGTATAAATCAAACGAAAGATTTGTTCCTATGTGTAATCTTTAGTTAAAAAGCAATAGGCTACTACTTTTGTTCTAGAACCGTGCTTGCATTGTGGAATAAAATTAAATGGATTAAAATTAGTCTTAATAAAGATCATTTAAATATCCTTTAGGATAAGTATATCTTTTCTTATACTTAATAATTTTACATCGTCAGGGTTCCCATGGTCTGGAAAAATTTTTAAAGTAATAGCAAAAGTGATATGATTCTAGTTTGAATCGAGTGAGATGAATCTAGATGAACGTATTAAGCCAGAAATAAGCATTTAATTTAAAGGAAATATATATGGATGCAGAAAAATCCTTGTTATAACTTCTCAATTCTATAATGAAAGATAAAATCATGCATTTTTTAGTAGTCTTAAAAAATCTTAGATACTGCATATTTATTTTTTCTGCCCGTTGATTAGCAACTGCATTGTTCAGAAAATTTAAACTTCTCATGTTGACTTTAAATTCCCAGCCATCTTTTCTATAGCCTTAAAATCCGCACCTGCTACCTCATGTGGACAATAAATACGCAGCCATCTTTACTATAGCAAGTTTCTTAGAATTATTTTCTCTTTCTTTTCCGTTAAACAAGCAAGGTGCTTGCTCTACAATATCAGTCACCCCACAGACTCTGTCTACAAACTGTTTATATTTTTTAATTTTTCTGTAATTTCACGATGAATAGGATGTGGGTCTTCTACGCTGCCCAGCTTTTGTTAAATAAAGAAAGAAAGATTAAATATTTTCTGCATTTCTGATATGAATACGATCTTTCAAGGAGGCATAATACAAAAGTTGCATTTTGTGCAAATTTAATAAAGAGTGAAGCATGTTGAAAAATAATATTTTTTAAATATCTGCAGCCTTTATCTGATACTAAGTTGAATCATTTCACCGTACTTAAAATACTCAAAAATTCTCAAAGTCTTAACATGGCACTGCCTGACAAACATATGCCGAAATATATTTTTTGAATTCACATTAATGAAAAAATATAAATTATTAAACTGAAGAAGTAATAAGAATAATTTAATTATAGCTAGATTATTTAAGTGCTGGGTTGTTGGCTAATATTAAAACTTACGGTATTCATATGTTCTAGCTTCAGTTTTAATAAACGGATCAAAATTAAATTTCAAATATATGTTATTTAGGTCATATGGCCGAAATTTCAACTAAAAAAATTATTTGAAAGTTGTTCCTGAGGGGGCGCTAAAACGCTGTAAAAAGATAGATAGCAGTTAAAAATTTAAAGAAAACAGATTGTTTCATTAATTAGCACACCTGCATGCACTATAGGCAATGTGCACACCTTGACATTAAATACTATGCAAATTAACATATACATTAACATGCATGGATGCAAAATGGATAAATGATTTTAATACTACAACGCCATCTATTAACCAAATATCTAACCATTTTTATACTGAGCACCTAAACCCCCTAATATTAGAAAAGGCTCATAAGGAATTAAGTAGAACCGGAGGTAAAAGCGCATAAATAACGTCAGTTTAACTTTAGCCACCTACCTGCACAAATCTGCAGTACTAAGTTTTATTTATACAGAATTAGTAAATATAACTAATAACAATGTAAAATAACATATTAAAATTTTAAAGTCTTAAAAATAATTAAAAATCTAAAAATAAAATGTAAATTGTAATTGTGTGTTTACAGAACAGCACTTCATCAGGGGACACACTGTCTGCAAACACACAGGAGCCTTTCTGTTGTTAGTGGCTGAAGCCAAAACTAACAGTGCCCCGAGGCCCCTAATGATAAAACAAGCAAAATTAAGAATATATTATAATTTTTATTCTTAATTTTGCTTGTTTTATCATTAGGGGCCTCGGGGCACTGTTAGTTTTGGCTTCAGCCACTAACAACAGAAAGGCTCCTGTGTGTTTGCAGACAGTGTGTCCCCTGATGAAGTGCTGTTCTGTAAACACACAATTACAATTTACATTTTATTTTTAGATTTTTAAGACTTTAAAATTTTAATATGTTATTTTACATTGTTATTAGTTTTAAAATACAAATTTGGTTTTTAGCTGCATTGTGCGCTGTACCAGTTTGAATTGGATTAATAATTGTTTAGTTTTTTTCATACCTCAAGTATTATAATTTAGTTTTTGGATTGTATTTAAGTAAATATAAGTAATGAGCAAGATCATCTTTTGATTTGTTGATTGGTTATTTTGCACATATTGGGTCAACTGGAAAATTCTGATCTCAAATGAACGCATTCTAGTATACAACTATACAAAAAGTACCTTTATAAAAATAAGTGGTAGGGTATTTGCAATTAAATGTATGCGTCAGATGTACCATTCAGTTCTGACGGAAACTTTCGTTACGAGTTTAACCATTACCTCCTACATCAAAAAAGCCTCCACACGGTCTTTTTTAAGTAGTATGCGCATGAACCCAAAACCTTTTATAAAAGTAATTGAGAGAAATTTATCATATATATTTGAGAATTGAATGTGTAGTGGTTGACAAGTGAATAAGGCACACCAATAATATTCATAAATAAAACAAATTTTTAGTCATATATTTGCTACCACTTTCTTATTTCAACTAGATTTTGTATTATATTTTGTATTAAATAACTCGTTCGGAAAGTGGATATCCTTCACAGTAATCTGATTGGACAACCTATAAACAACCGTGTGGAGGTTTTCAGTTAGAGGAGACGTTAGTTTAAAATTAAGACTCTTTTGCGCCCATATGTACTGTCTTTTTATGTTCGAAAGATAATCCATTGAGTTAATACTCTACAACTTTCTTTTTTTAAAAGTATGTTTTGCATTACTGTGAAAGTAGGCGTGTACACTCGCGAACAGAACTTTTCCAGTTGACCTAATATAATAATGATGCACAAATAAAGAGTATCATTTTTAACTTGGAAAACGAAAAAGTATTTGACAATACTAACCCCGGGCACGATAATTTAATTTTCTAAGTATGGTTAGGTCTTAAACTTGATTACGACAAGATACTATGGTTAAAATTGGGTGGAAACATGATTCAATTTAATATTTTATTAAGTTTGCAGCGAATTACGGTTAGAATAACCAATATATAGCACAACATTGAATCAAGTTTTTTTTTTACATAATTTATGTTTTTGCTCCGATTACTTTATTTCAGTACCTTTATACTAACATTATATTAATTTTATAATGATGACATTACAACCCTGGTCGCGTCGGGCAAAATTATTTTTGAGATATGGTATGCCTTGAGCTTGATTACAAAATATTTCAATTTGAAAGGGAACATGTTTCAATTTAAGACTTTACAAAGGTTATAGCAAATTTTGAGTGAATTAAGATTCCCAATACTATAGCTCAATGCCAGACCGAGTTTCCCGAGTACTTTACTTAATACATGTTTTTGTTACGAATATTTTATACTGTCTCTTTAATACATTAATAATCAACCAGTGATAGAATATATAATTTTTATCTAATCAATAAGTTCACTTAATAAATTTATCTTCTAGTACATATATGCTAAATGCAAATTTTTTTTTAATATATTTTAAAAAGCGCTGCGCATCGAGTGTAAAGGTATTTTGCTTTGATAATTTTCACAAAATGAAAATGCTAAATAATTTTAATTATTCCTTTTATCAAACAATAGCAATGGAAATTTATCAATTTGGTAGGAATTTACTTTCAATAGAAACAAAAAAGATTAGATATTTGTTTCGTAAAACTGTGTCTCATTATTCAATTTAAAAGGTATTATCTAACTCCTTTCAAATAGAAGCATATTAGATAAGCAGTTGATTAGGAAATTGCATACTCTAAAATTTTAATTTAAATATAAAAACATTATTATAATTAACATTAGGCATATATTTATTGGAAGAGAAATTTCCTATAAAATAGTTTTCAAAATTATTTCAATTACTTTAAATGATGTAATAATGTAAAAATTTAGTTTCAAAAAAATCTATACATTTTTTGCGTCATAAATTTCCTTGTGAATTGCATTCCTCTTCAGTCTGAAAATTTGATTCTTTATTATTTATACAAAAACTCAAAATGGTTTGAAATTTCTTAAATAGATATTAAATTAGTAACTTTCTGTCTAGAGATTGAAAACTCTGTTAGCTGTGATTGCCAAACTCCGTAACAGCTTTTGCTGATTCAATTCGCACTCGCTCTGCTACTCAAACGTATGCTAATACTCAATACGTATGCTAATTTATCTTTAAATGAAGTATATGACTTTTGACTCCGATGTTTGACTCCCATGGAGAGCAAAGTGATAAAAATGCATCGTATACATCTTGCGAAACGTTTAATTTGTTTCATTTCATATGTGATCTTTTCGAGTTTATAAGCACAAAATTAGTCCCTTATAGGACACATGTGAACTACTGAAGTTATTTTTTAAAAGAATCATAACGAAATGCTCAATCCAACGCCTCCTATAACTGAAAGCCTCCACACGGTTTTTTATAGGTAGTCCGATCAGACCACTGTGAAGGATATCCACTTTCCGAACGAGTCACTTAATACAAAATCTAGTTAAAATAAGAAAGTGGTAGCATATATATGACTGAAAATTTGTTTTATTTATGAATATTATTGACTTGCCTTACTCACTTGTCAACCACTACAAATTCAATTCCTAAATATATATCAAAAATTTCTCTCAATTACTTTTATAAAAGGTTTTGGGTTCATGCGCACAACTTGTTCACTTACTGCACTTACTTAGTCTGCGCGGACTACTTATAAAAGCCCGTGTGGAGGCTTTTTGATGTAGGAGGTGATGCTCAATCCGTCCGAAATTAGATGCTGCATTTCAAGAAAGTGATGGTATAAATAAATTTCGTTGCAGTTTAGTATCTCGCCATCATTAAAATTATTATAATAATGAATTCACGATTCCTTTAAAATAGTTTTTAGCAATTACTGCTGGAAGAGTCGTAAGAAAATGGCGTCGTAGCATAAGTACGTACGAATCCTAGATTTTTGTAACTAATTTACTAAGGAAGGAAGGAGCGCTTGTTAAGTAAATATAGTTGATTAATAGCATAGCACCCAAAATTCTCTCAAAATATTTAAACAAGATCATAAAACCATCAGGATTAATAATCAGTACAAAAATATTTGAATGCTGCAATCAGTTAATTTAGGACGGAAAGAGTTCATACTAATATAAAGAATTCTATTAACAAACGTACAGCCAAATTAGCTGATCGAAATTATATTTTTATATTAATTATATTTTTGAAAGAAAAAAAAAATTGGTGACATGTGACTTCTGTCCTACATTACTGATTTGTCCTCTCTACCACTGTCATCTCCTCAACCACGTGTTGAATTTGACATCATAGTGGTCAAATCATTTTCATTTATAATAAACCATACTATATCTGGACCTATTTGATAACCAGTTTGGACAACAGTTATACGAAAACTTAATGTTAAGGTAATTTGTTTAACCCCTTGGGAACGGGTGATTCATGAAAGCATTCATACAAAAACAGAATCAGGATGTGAATAAATAAGAAACGGTAACTTAAATCTAGGCGTTGCTAATTTGACAGACTTACTTCTCCTTTACTTTTAATTACCGTTAGTTTAATCATAGATATAATCAATGTTAGTTCAAAGTCTAACTAAATAAAAAAAAAATTTGAACTAAGTAATGGTGAATTAAATAAATCAAACAATTATAACCCCGCCCACAAATAAATTGCTAAAAAAACTAATTTAGTTACCAGTTTTATCTTTTTACCTAGATTGATACGGTTTTATGCTGGCACGTATTTGTGACAGTCGGCGCGAAAAGGTTAATATAACCTGTTCAAATGCAAAATAACAGCCAGTATCTAACGGCGTATGAGGACCAGGGATGCCACAGGCGACTATAATTGTTAAAGTGGTAGAAACTCAATTCATTTTTGTTTATTTATTATCTCTTTAATTAATCAATTGTGACTACCACTATAACTAACATTTCAAATTATTAAAAAAACGAAAATATTTTTTTTTTTTAAAAAAGGAAAGAAACAAACGATTCCACATTCACTTTCAATAATAAACTTTACAAAGTATGCTTGAATATGTTACTAATTTTAATATCTTTTAATAAAATTTTGCATTTTATTAATCACCACTTTTTGCATATACTCTCACACGTAGAAACCCTGACGGGGACAATAGCGCCATGAGGTGCTCAAAAATTTTAACCCATCCGAATCCGATTTATATAAAAACCACACAAAGAACAAACAGCCAAAATAGAGGTAAAATATTTTTGATTTAAGATTATTTTTAATTTAGTCGATTAGTAACAAATAAAGTGTGACGCCTACCTACATAATCATTTATTTGACATTTATTAAAAATATTGTATCAACATAGAACGTATTTCGTTTATTTCTTTTTTTAAAGCATTAAAAACAAGCAAAATAATTTTCTCTTTATATTTTATAAAATGATGACAAAGAATATTCCTTAATTTGATAAGAAACTACTTACAATAGAAAACAGATTAGATTCCTCTTTTATAAAACAAATTATCATTATGCATTTGAAAAAGATATTGTCTCCCTCAACCAATTAAAAACCTATTGGAAAATCAATTGATAAGAGCATTATATACGGAGATATGCTAATTATGATGCGAAAACAATATATACTATTACTCAAGGGGGAATTTACCGTTTAATGTTTTTCATTTTTAAATCTTATCAACAGATAACATACAATGACTTCATTAAAACTAGTGACGAGGACAGCACTGTTGCAATGGCAGTAATTATCATTGTTGAACCGAAAAAACTACCACAATGGTAAAGGTTTTATTGGCTAACTGTTTGGCAGTTATATTCAGGGACGTAACTAGTGCAGAAAATGTTTAAAGGGGAAAAAAATCTAAATTTTTGAGAAAATGCTAAATTAAAAGTTCTAATTTTTATACGCCATTGCTTGATCCTTTTGCTACACGACTGCAAACGTCTTAAAAGTTCCAGAAATTATGTTGCCTCCCACAGTAAAATGCGTTTCGTTAAGTTCTACTACAATGTTTTTAGCATCAGTGATCCATAATCAGCATTTTTCTCCGTCAATAGCATGTTTACCAAGTTATTTTGGCCCTGCATCATGTTATTGAGGCACTTGCCTTTTCTTCAAAAAATACTATTAGCCAAAGGCAACGGGAATATGCGATAGTTATTACTGAACAATACAATAAAATGAAAGGTATACACAAAAAAAGAGGAATCCGAATAGTAAATGATAAAAATGAAGGTACTAATACGAGAAGTACGAATGACATAAATATTTTCAAACGGAGCCAGTATAATCATAATTGATAAAATATTATTTACAATACGGGGCGAGTATTACCAACACCTCCTACATTAAAAAGCCTCCACACGGTTTTTTATAAGTCAGCGCAGACTATTTAAAAAGTGAACCGGTTGTACGCTTAAACCCAAATTGTAGTTTAAAAGTGTTTGAGAGAAATTTGTCATGTATATTTGAAAATTGAATCTGTAGTAATAGACAAGTAAATAAGAGAAACCAATCATATTCATAAATTAAACAAATTATTAGACATTTATTTACTACCAATTTCTTGTTTTTAAAGATTTTCTATTAAAGGGCTCCTTCGTTAACTGATTTAATATCATAGTAGTCTGACATCACCTCCTACATCAGAAAGCCTCAACACGGTTTCTTATAAATAGTCTGCGCAGACTGTTTAAAAAGTGAACAGTTTGAGCGCATTAAACCAAATTCTATTTTAAAAGTGACTGAGAGGAATTTATGACATATATTTGAGAATTGAATCTGTAGTGGTAGAAAAGTAAATAAGACAAACTAATCATATTCATAAATTAAAAAAAATTTTAGACATATATTTACTAGATTTTGTATTAAAGGGCTCTTTCGTAAACTGGTTTACCTTCATAGTGGTCTGATCGGAGTACCTATAAAAAACCGTGTGGAGGCTTTCATTTGTAGGAGGCGTTGGTTCAGATCGGACTACCTATAAAAAACCGTGTGGTGGTATTACTCTGATTTATATCATAATCGAAAAAACTTCAGTTAAGGAATTAGTGTGGTTATCTCCATAATATTTATATTTAAAGTGGTAGCATAATTCTTACTTTTCTTTAGAATTTGAGACAGCAAGTATTTAATTAACCCTTTCAGGCCGAATGTCACAAATACGTGCCAGCATAAAACCGTATCAATCAGACTAAAAAGATGAAACTGGTAACCAAAGTAGTTCCTTAGTAGTTTATTTTCGGGCGGGGTCTTTTGATTTATTTAATCCACCATTACCTTCGTTCAAAATAAAATTATTTAGTTATACTTTGAACTAACATTGATTATATATATATGATTAAACTAACAATAATGAAAGTAAAAGCAAAGTAAGTCTGTCAAACTAGCAAAGACTACATTTAAGTTACCGTTTTTTTATTTATTTTCATCTTGCTTCTGATTTTGCTTTTCTGAATCACCCGTCCCCAAGGAGTTAAAAATAATCTTGACTACCATTACATGTAAGAAAATTTAACATGTACAGATACCTCACATACGTGCACCACGGGCAACCAACCCCTCGGGGTCTGATCAGGGGTAAGCTAATTCCTGTAACTTAGTAGCCTAAAGTAACTTTGTAACCCTGTAACTTAGCAACCGAAACCTGTAGAGAGCTACCCAGCACGAGTGGTAATTACCAGGAAGACCGGGTTTCTTCTTTAACAGAGCCACTCTTACTTCCACATATACACACATCCTCACATTCCTCTAACTCTCCCCCCTTTTGTATTCCCAAACTGGAAATATTCATTAGTCATTATTTTCCTATTGTACTTTAATTTTACCTTTTTTCATGTACTTTTTTATTACTTGTAATTTTGTTATTACCTAACAATGGCAAAGAGCCATTTTTTTCTCTCAAGAACTCCATTTTGCTCTCCAAACTTTATTTTTTTCATGTATCTTTCTTAGTCAAATTTTAGGATGAATGGGAAAAGGGCCGTAAGGCCTCAGACGCCCAGTTCCACTACAACGAACGAACGAGCACCACAGGCAACCAGTAATGAAAAAAATTTTGAATAATAACATTCAAACGTCGATTAATATTAGCAACATTTTCTAGCATATTTTTTCCAGTTTACTATTCAAATCGAATGCGAAAAATGCTTTTGTTTGAAACATGTATAATTTGAAATTATACATGTAATATAATTTCAAATTATAATATAATTGAAGTCATAGTAGTAGTTACTCATACTCAAACTCATATGCTGTAGTTATCTTAGCCTCAGCCCCGCGAGGGGCTCTAACTAATTCATCTGAGTGGGAAAGTATGATAAATTGCCGAAGGGCAATTGAATGGTGAAGGTTGGGGTTCAGTAACATTTACAGAGTGAAAATTAAAATAAAATAGCGAGATTTAAACAAACAAATTTAAGAGTGAGAAGAGGCTTTGTGGTATTACCCCCGAGCTTCGCAGTAGTCACATAGCCTCAGAGAAATAGGAAAAATAGTAGTTACCAAGGCTGAAAGCCTTTATATTGCAAGACGGAAAAGAGCAAAAAGCGGTACGAAAGACATTTCATTTTATCATTTTTTTCGAGAAAAATAATATATTTGTAACTATGACGATTTCTTTTATAGTTTTAAGATATCTGTAAAACTGCTTCTTTTCCAAGATAAAGTCACTGCAACTCAAAAGAAGAAACTGGAAAGTACTCAAAATAAATTTCTCAGGTGCATCACTGGAGCCCCCAGATCCATAAGAATGAAAGATCTAAGAAGATATTTAAAAATCAACAAAATAGACGAACACATAGCTGAACTATGTGCAAGTTTTTTCAGAGATGCACTCTCTTGTCATACGTGCAATTACTTTAAAAACTTTGATTTTGAGCTCATCAAAGACAGCATAAAATATAGCACGGCAACCGTTTTTTTCCTATACGATGAAGTTTTGTCCCGTAAATTTTGTAAATAGTTGTAAATACTTGTATATATTTTTGCGCATTTATTACGTATTTTTCCTATTTCTCTGCGGCTATGTGGCTACTGTGCACCTGAGAAACTCGGGGGTCGTACCTCCAGGGGAGGAGAGTCAGTCTGCTGCAAAAACCTCTTCTCTCTCTTAAATTTGTTTGTTTAATCTCGCTACTTCATTTTAATTTTCTCTCAGTAAATGTTACTGAACCCCAACTTTCACCATTCAGTTGCGCTTCTGCGATTTATTATTTATTCCCACTCAGATGAATTAGTTAGAGCCCCTCGCGAAGCTGATGCTAAGATAACCACCACATATGAGTATGAGTACAAGATAAAGTAGATATTGTTGCATAGTTTTAAAGAAAAATAAGTATACTCCTGCCGAAAACAAGCAATAATTGAAATATTTTTACTACCAGCCTTTCCTCTTTTCTGTCTCGCTTTCACCCCCGGTAGTTACGATTAAATTATTAAAGAGGTAAAAAAAAAAAATGATTTTAGTTTTCTACCACTTTTTTTTTCGTCGCTCGTGGTCCTTACATTGAGGAGTTTTCAAGCTAGATCTGTTATTTCTAGTTTCGCTTTTATTATTTTATTTATTCTGTACTTTAAATTATTAATGCCCGGTTGTTGTGAATTTGAATGTTCTAATCGTTCTAAATGTGGCATAAATTATATCGTTTACCTGTTGGAAAACACAACTACGTAAAGTAATTGGATTTTTAAGGACATATTTTTTTTAAATTTAACAGTCTCGTTCGATTTTTAAATTGCACTTTAATTTTTTTTTACTTTTGGGGAGTTTTGCTTTTTTAAGGAATGTAAACAGGGTTCCTGCGGTCCTTGAAAAATTTTAGTTGCTTTATTAAGTTTAGATTAATGCTAGAAGATATTTCTTTTTTTAATATACTACTTCGGTGCTAAGTGTTTAAGAAGCTGGATTTTTCTTGCATATATACTTTTTTGGAAGAAAAAATTTTTTGTGGTAGTTACACAGAAATTAAATAATCGACATTTGTTTAATTTTCGCGGGAAACATCGTAAATAAGTAATATCTCAATTACTATATTGAAAATTAATTGGATTTGCTTTGTCTTATTTTATAAAATAATAATATGTATAGATCAACAATCAAACAATTATGAAGAGTATTTTTCTCCTTAAAAATATGGCATTTACGTTATTACTGATTAATAAAATATTAAAAAAAATTAGAAATGTATTTTTTATTTGATTTATAATTATTAGACAATTAATTACAATTTAAATGCTTTTGAAATAGTTCAGTAATATATGTATTGTTTTATCTTATATGCCCCGCAGTTTGATTATTTTGATTTTGTCAGTTGCACATAAACTTTTACTTAATACTTCAATTTATATTGATTTAATTTGATTCAAAGGTTTAACAATTGTTTATTATAACAGACCAAATAAAAGTTTATATAGATTAAGAAGAAAAATATTTGAACTATTTGAAAAAATGTGTTTTTTAAACATTGTTAAAAAAATGTCATTAATGAAAATCACAAGATCCTCTTTGAATCTCATAAAGAAACCGATTACAGAAACTTTAAAAGAATTTTCTGACTCAAAAAAGTAGTTCAGCAGATTATAAAAGATGAAATGAGAATGTTTTCACGGAAAAGAATAAAAATAAAATATGTAATTTCAATGAAAAAAAAATTAATAGTAAAAGTTAAAGTTGTTTTCACAAACATGAAAATAAAAATCAATAAAAAGTTACGTTTCAAAATAAAGACTCTTCATATTTCCTCGTTGTAAACATAGGAAGAGATTTACAGTTTTCCTCAAAATAGTGACATGTCGCTACATATACTCGACTTAAGTTTCATTACTTCACTTCCAGCTGGGGAAATCATCTTCTGAAATAGTTAAAGTCAACCAGTAGTGCCGCGGGGGCTCAGGGGATTGAGTGTTCACCTTCCAATGAAGTGAACCGAGTTTGAATCCTAACGATGACTGGTAGATGCAAGCTCCGCACCCGACAGGCTCCGACCACAGTCAACGCCTCCTATAACTGAAAGCCTCCACACGGTTTTTTTACAGGTAGTCCGATCAGACCACTGCGAAGGATATCCGCTTTCCAAACGAGTCACTTAATACAAAATCTAGTTAAAATAAGAAAGTGGTAGCAAATATATGACTAAATATTTGTTTTATTTATGAATATTATTGGTTTGCCTTATTCACTTGTCAACCACTACAGATTTAATTCTCAAATATATATGATGAATTTCTCTTAATTACTTTTATAAAAGGTTTTGGGTTCATGCGCACAACTGGTTCACTTTTTAAATAGTCTGCGCGGACTACTTATAAAAGACAGTGTGGAGGCTTTATGATGTAGGAGGTGATGCCACAGTGATGACGTACAATATGCTCAGCGAAAGACGGATCATGGGTCAGAGTCCCCTTACTGTCAGGCTAACTGTAAGAGGTTTTCCTCTCTATGTAACGCAAATGAGAGTTAGTAAAGTCTTCGACAAAGGTAAATTTCCCCCAATACTTGATCTAGGAGTTCCTTTGTCTTCAGAATTAAGTTCAAAAGTACAAAAAAAGAAATTTTAAAAAAACGCCTGTTAGGTTGAATCATGATTAACCTTTTAGATTCTGGTTCTGAGCATCCAGTTCTGGTTCTGTGATTCTATGTTCTTTCGATCTGATCTTAACTTTTGTGTTATTTCCTTTTGCTTACAGTACGTAGTACGCGAAAGAAAAAAAAATGCATTGATTTTTAAAAAAGTCGTATTTTTTAAATTCAATTTCTCAGGCACTATTCGACCGATTTCTCTCTTTTGCATTTTGTACAGTAAAATTACATTCTTTGAAAGGATATGAAAAATTTTATACTTTGCAATCAAAACTTCTTTTTACAATAATTAAATAAAAAAATAATAAATATTTACTAAATGTTATTTTTTATATGGAACTATCTTTTGAAAAAAACAATTTTATAAGTGCGTGAAAAAATGCTTCATTCCGCAGAAAAAATTCTTTAAATATTGTGAAATACGCAAAAAAATTCAATTTACATTAAGAGATCCGACCAAGTTTCCCAGATTGCGGCTACCCCAATGATGCAAATTTATTGGTTCAATCAAATTCGTTTAAAATTAAATTAAATTAGAGATACAAGTAAAAAAGCTACTCTGATCTTTATTTCCAAGTCTAAAACTGAATTTCAATGGAAAAACTTCTGATGAGAAATAATGAGAGACGTTTATAGTTACAAATTATAGTTTTTTTTTATTATAAACAAATATACATACTAAAAAAATGAAAATAATACAAACATTGCAATATGCTTTACAAATAATTTTCAATATAATTTGAAATATTACAACCAACACAATCTAATTTTCTTGATTAGATATATCCAAGAGTTCTTTGGAAAAAAATTCTTTGTACAGTTTTTATGAGCAATGATGATTTTTTGTCCTCTTCCTTATGATCAGAAGTTAAATCAGATGATGCAATTTTCTTTTTTATTGGTAAGCATTATTTACAGCTCCTCCTCGTCTTTCTGTCTGAAACAAAATATCACTATGTGAGGCATTTTATGAAAAACTTAGAGATATATATAATGGACGAGTCCCCTAACTGAGAGTATTTGGTTTTACTCCAAAATAATCTAACCACTGCTGTTCGAAAATAGTAAGGAATTATTACTAAATAAAGAATTATGACGTCAAGGAAAATATGAACTGAACTGTTTGAAAAGTCAGTGGTGATTGCTTAAATTTGAAAAGTTAAGGAAATTTGGAGCGAGCTTCATTGGCACCTTGTCACGGAACTTACTAAATGATAAACCACATTTTTAAATTCTTTAAGATTTAAAAATTCTTTACTGTTTTGGTTTTAATGACATTTATAGCAAGTTTCTGTGTACTGTTTCATTATCTAATTTTGTTAGGTATATCTCTAGAAATAATAACAAGGAGAGATTTACTGGGAAAGTGACACTTTCGAAAAAATATGGTTTACCTCTATATTATCCTATATGTATATGTTTGTCCTCTATATGTATATGAAAAAATAAGGTTACATCGAAAGTAATAATAAAAAAAAATAACTTGCACTCAAAATTATAACTTTTTGATCCCGAGAAATGTATGTAAAAAAGTGTGTTTTGCGATAATGGCAGTATAAACTACATTCTTATATATACCATGCATACATGTCAGTGCAAATTTTATATATTTTTCTAAATGTTTTGAAAGATTCTATGGAAGCATCTTCTGTCACTGTTAAAACTTGAATAAATGACATCATCTGCCCGTATACAGGGTGTCCTAAGAGTATGGAAACGTGCAAATATCTTGAGAATTGTGGTTTGGATATAAAATTTAATGATGTGTGCAAGTGTGAGATACTTCCAAAAGGAGTATTTAAAGACACTAAAGTTGGCCCCTACGCCCCATGAATTGTCCCTCGACTCAAAATGCGTAACACTTTTTGTTGTTTTTATTAATGTTTTTAATGTCTAACGCCCACTTTTATTTTTGTCAATCTACTAAATTGTATTTCTCGAAATATCTCCATTTTAAACAATCTTTTACATTTTGCGACTGCAGCTCAATTGCAAACAATTACATTTTGCTATTGCAAGCAAAATACCCGCAGGTTTAATTGGGATACAATGGAAATTTCAAAATCTTCTATAGATTGGAAAACTAACTGGAAACAAAAAAAAAAAGTTCATAAACTGCATTTTTTTCCTTCTCTAATAACTCGGCAGTCCCGGATAGGTCCTAGGATTCTCAAAAATATTCTTCAGGCATCTCTTTTGTTGTATTCGTGCCATTGTCTTCATGTTATTCACTCACAGGATAGCAAAATCTCTTCCTGAGCAGTTTAAGTTAACTTAACCAATTTAAAATTGGGTATGTCCCTTGTTCTTACAGGTATACCAAATTTCTATGCTTTTTAAGAAAATTTCATCGAGTGGTAACTAAGTTTATGTTTATTTATTGTTTTCGTTAACGTTGTTGAATAGCCGACACAGTTTTGGGTTTACAACTACTAATGTTCAATTCCGTAGACTTGTGATTATGAACCCAATCTAGAAAACAAGGGAACTTCTGGATCAAGTATTGGGAGAAATTTGGCTTCGTTACACGGAAAAGAAAGCCGCGAAAACCTCCCACGGTTAGCCTGACGGCAAGAAGATTCTAACTGATGATCCGTTTAACACTGAGGATATTTTGCGTCATTACTTTTGTCGGTGATAGTCGGGTGCTGAATTCGTAACTAAAGTTTCAGTTTTGTGAGTTTGATTTAAAGTTATTTTCCGTACCACTACTTGTAAATTATTTAAAAGTTCTTATGCGGCTTCAATTTGTTTAAGCTCATCTGAAATGAAGCTTTTAAAATTTTGGCAAAATTACAAAAAAATTATGAAGGCTTTAATTTTCTACTACTCTAGGAAATATGTTTCAAGAACCGTAGTAGTTGGCAGCCTTGCTCTTATTCTAGTAGGTTAATCGGGAAAAAAATGGGAATGGAATGATAAAAACGTATGCTTGTTTGAAGTTTTTTGAGACGATATGCAAATAGGTTTGATGTTTGCAAAAGTTTAACTATTGAGATTTGTGTTTAAATTTGCTCGTAATATTACCATTCACAGTATTTTCCTGTATTTAATAATTTAAAAGTCATGAACCATTTATTGATTTAAGAAAAATACGAGTAATATTAGTACATAAAGCATAAGGGTGGCTATGATTATAGAGTGTTATCTTCATTATTTGATTTTCCTTCTGAGTGTTAAATAGCACAAATCATATTGTAAACAGCACAAGTACTATAAAAATATAGGATTGCGTGTTTTTTTTTTTTAAATTAAGGAGCAAAAATAAATGGGAAATAGTAAACTGGAAGACATATTACGAATTTTAACTGCTAGCGTCGCTTGTGCTGAGCTTTATACAGAGCTGCCAACTTTTCTACGCTCATGAGAAAAATATCTACTAAGGTTAGCTAAGTTTATGGTTTAATGTATAATTCTTTGTTTTGTAAATTTGATTCAAACTAAGTTTTCACCCCACTACATGTAAATAGTTCAATTGCAAGCCTGTTAACTACTGCGATTTTGGAGAAATATTTTATAGAGTAGTAGTCATTAAAAAACCAAAGCTTTCAGAATTTTTTTTATAATTTTGCCTACATTTTAAAAACCTAACCATTAAAGAATTTAAATAAAGTAGTGTTGCATATGAAGTTTTAAATCATTAATATGTGGTGGTGTGAGAAATAAGTTTAAATAAATTATTAACTTAGATACCATAAGAATAAATTTTTACAAAAAGCGTGGGAAGTTAGCAGCCCTGTTTATACGGTTCTCCGTGTCATAATAACGAATACTATTTCAGATTTTCTAGTTGATTCCAACTTCATCTCTTATAGAGCGTGAGGCTCTAAGGATCGAGTGTGTTATTATTACTGAGTGTTCTTTTGAAAAAATTTCACTCGTGTTTTTTTACTCATATTATATTTTCATATTGATTTTATAAAGAAGAAAATCTAGGAATTATCTCTTTTCTTCATTGCAAATGTCAACCCAGATGTAAAATAATTTTTTTTGGTATTATATTGGATATTAAAGAAAGAAAAAATTGCGTTTGAGATAAAACTTTAGAGATTCAAAATATAAAAAATAAGCTTAATGTATAATGTAAAAAATAAGCTTAAAACTAAAAAATTAAAGATCTTTTTTAGCTTTATCTCCTGAAATTAGCCGTATAGTACAATAACTCAGTAGTTGTTACAATTGTAATAATATTTCAAATAAATAAATGTGTTTAGTCATCTTTTTTTGCATTCTCAGTATTTTTTCAATAATTATATAATTGTTTTTTCCATTAAAAGGTTTTTATACTTGTTGTAAATTTATTCCTTTTCATGTCCATTACATTTTTATTCCTTTTCATACATTTTCAAAACATTATTTTTTATTTTATATTGATGCACATTTGTCGCTTTACCGTATCTATTGATCGTAATTAATAGTCCCATTAAAACGAGCGTATATATTATTGCTGAATACATTAATTGTATATTTTGATGGATAGTTATATTTAATTGAACTGAAATTTAGATTATAATTTTATTTTTATTGCATCGAAGTCTACAATTTAAGAATTTTTCTGTAACAAACGGAGTTTTATAGCTCTTAAAAAGGCAGAACTTATCGTTTTTTGTGAAGAAAAAAAATGCAAGTAACGGTATCCTACACAAACAAAAATCAAAAATTAAGCATGAGTTACATTTAGAAGAAAAAATGTACTCAACAGTAAAAAATTTAATGAAATGTAACTTACATAAGTTTCCTAATTCAAAACATAAATTTGCTTTCTTTCATATTTCAGCAAACGTTGCGTTCTTATAACTTATCGTAAATATACGCATATTGTCACTTTACCGCCTCTCGCCTGTAAAATTAATTTGAGAAAAACGTTGCAAAAAAAAAAAAAAATTTCTCTGTAATTTTGGTCGTTATTATCATCAAAATATTAGAAATGGAATAGTAAAAAAGAAAAAAAAAAAAACATTCAACGAAGTGACTAAACTAAAAAAAACTAAACTCAGTGGTGTGACACAGCCCATACAGGGCCAAGTCCTACTGTGCCCATCTCAGTTTTCTTGACCTTGGGCTCTGGGGTGCAGAAGCAGATGTTCCGGTTAGGTGGTTCGCCTAACGCGAAACCCCCAGTGTTTAGTTCCGAAGCATGCTTGGTACTCATTTATCGACCCACTGAAGGGATGATAGGCTGAGTCAACCTCGCCCGGTTCGAGAGTTGAACCTAGGACATGTGTAACAGGAGCGCGAAGCGTTACCACTCAGCCACCAGGCGTGAACGAAGTAACTACTATGTTTAATATTTTCACATACATTATAGAAAAATAAATCAAATGACAAGACTTTCAAGTTAAATATAATAAACTGATGCTGCGATATTGTTATTTATATCAACTGACAAGAATCCCATGCTCAGATTCCTTTGAATTTCGGACGCATTCCAAAAATTCGCAGGAAACTGCCATTTTCTGGATTTTCGTGGGAAAGTTTAAAAACAAGTATGTGTTGGAAAAGTGGTAAATTACATATCATGCACTTGATGAACCCAGTTCGGGTTTAACGAAAATGAAGCATCCTTTTTTATCTTGCCCGAATTCAGGTCAGGCATTCCAAAATTACCGCATTTGCGTTGGTATCACAGTCAATGGTATCACAGTCAATAATAATTCGCTTTTAAATGGCTCATTTTATGTCATTAAAATAAAGTTTAAAAAGCATAAATACAAATCTGTTTCATCAAAACTATACCATTTCAGTAGCATAAAGCACCCGATCAGGCTCGTCAAGCTTCTTTTTCTTTATCCTAAAAATTACGAAAAAATATTTGTCAGATACCACCATGCGGGCATGGATGCATGAAAGCTAAATCAGTGCAGAACTAAACAATATAATGAAAATAATTTTACAGAAATATTCTATAATTATAAATGAATGCACATCTATAATAATAAAAAATAATTTAGCTGATGCAAGAAAATTGATTCAGTGAAAGCGAAAATTGTATATTAAATAATTCTCTGTTCAAGACAGGAAATTTTTTTATCTAATTTGTCTCGATATGTGCGTTTGAAAACAAAAGCATAGTTCAAGGATAAGAAACGAACCAAGATTAAAATGCATGTTTCAAAAATTGAACATAGCTCAAAGACGCGTTCTGAGCTATATTTAGTTTTTCGAATCTGCATTTCAAGTTCGTGTGTTTATTTTCTTAAATACGCATTTTGAGCGAAATCCATTTCTCAAACCTGCATTTAAAGCAAAATATTATTGGAAAAGAAAAACGCGTTTTAAGTAATATCTAGCTTCGAACACGCATTTCAAGTCATGTTATTTTAAAAAACGCACTTTGAATAATGTCAATTTTCAAGAGTTTTTAAGTTATGTAGGGGAGAGTAGGGTCAATTGTAACATTTTTTACTTAACTATTTTTAACTGAAAAAGATCCAATATATTATTAGTATTAATTGACAGACGAGTAAAGTAGACTATCCTCTACTAGAAAAAAAATACCTTATTTTAAATGTTATTATATTAGTTATTAACAATTTTTGACAGTCGTGCACTTGTTACAATTGTCCCCACTTACGGGGTCAATTGTAGCAGTTCATAAATTCAACTAAAACATAGTTAATTATACATATTATCATAGTTGTGATATATTTTTTTATTGATCAAAATAGTAGTGATATTTTAGGAGCAAAAATAATAATGAGCAGAGACCTAAAGGGTTAAACTTTTAACTTTAAGGGGTTGAAAATTTTAATTCATGCTGTGAAAGGTGACAAATAAAATAATGCACATGCAACATAATATAAATGATATAGGAAACTATTGGTGGTTCTTAAAGAGTTAAGTAATGGTTTGTAAACATAAGATTATTTATTTTCAGCTGTTACATTCGTCCCTTTACTTATTGTTACAATTGTCCCCAAGACGCCATTTCAGCTTCATTTGTTAAAAACAATGCTAGTTAATTAACAAAACTAATCTTTTTTTTTGAAATGTTAATTAAGGTGTCCACTTACATATTCGGTTAATAATTTTTATTTGTTTAAACAAAATTACTTTGTTACAATATAATATTCTAATACCAAAAAAAAGTACTTACGTAGCGTGAAAATATATTTTGTGATGTAAATCTTTCAAAAGTACATAAAAATGGTTGCCAGCAGGGGTATACATGTAGATTTATTAAGTACACCTTGTGCGCCACCTAGGAACCAAATCTAGAACCCGACACTCGAAATTTTTGCTCTGTTACAATCGTACCCTGTTACAATTGACCCCACTCTCCCCTACTCATGAGAAAAATTGCAATTACGAGAGTTTTAAAATTTTAAACTAAAGATGCAGTCGAAAATGATTCTGAATTCTTAACATAATAGCTACTTTTATTTAAAAAAATAATAGCATTCATACTATTGTCAAATAAAAATAATTTTGATATCTCCTTTTAAGAACAAAATATGATTGTAAATTAGAAAACCAAACAGCTAGGAAATAAGTGCTTAGGATAAAATCATTTCGTTTTAAATTGTTATGAAACATATAGCAATAAATTCAAACTAAATTTTACCTTTGAACTGTGACAAAGAAAATAATTATAAGTACTAAGAGGACACCTCCTAAAACCGCTCCCACTATAATTGTATTCGTTTGTGCTCCTGCGAAAAAAAGAACGAATGTTATACAGATTTTACTATTACAGGCTTTGTTTGATTAAATCGTACATATAAATGAATTTTTTCAATCAGGATGTGTTCCTGGTCTTAAGACAAACTTCGTGCACTGGTGATGATGGTGCCGTGATTAAAAACAAAAATTTACGAAATTACTGCTTCTTTTTTTATCGGTGAAAGTTACGATACATACCTGATTTTCTCATTTTATAATAATTTCACAGATGCAGAATATCATGTAGTAGGCACTATTTAAAAATATTTATGCAAATAAACCTAATAAACAGATTTATCCATTATCAAAGCCCCATTTTAAGGTGCTAGTACCATGTAATCGGTTACCATTGTATGACCATGTATGTAATCTAAGAATAAATCATTCATAATCAATCACATCTTTTGCGCACTGCCTTTTTACTGGTAATTTACACAAATATTTTAGATTATCCTCAACACTTATTCTCAATGTTAACGCGTTGAATGCCATGGGGGTAACCGGTAACCGGCGAAGCCAAGATTATTAGAAACACATAATTCGAGTAAACTATTAATTTTTTTTATATTATTATCGTTAGTAAAATGGTTTGAAGAAATTAATGCAATATAGAACACACAAAAATAATTTTATTTATATACACAGAGATGCCAACTTGCTCCGGACAGTGAAAAATTATTTTCAAGTGGTAGTTTATAAATTGTGATTCCTGGTTTAATAAATTCAATTTAGTATATTTTTATCCAACACTATTTCTAAACAATTCGCAGGGTTATATAATTCACCACTTATTTTATATAAGTCATGCTAAACCTTTTAAAAACTAGCAAAGTCTGTTTAATATTTGCAAATTTGGTTTGTAGTTATTTACCGCTGTGGCCAACAGGCAAGCCATGTAGAATTAGGGTGGCATTCAACGTGTTGAAAAATCCTCAGCACTTAAAAATATTATTGTAAATTCACCATATGGTTTTGTTTATAAATTTGAATGAATGAAACTAAGGAAATGAATCCTTGGAAATTAGAAAGATCTTTGTACATTTGTACAAAACCGCCATTGACACGTTCATCAAATCTATTACACTTTATTAAAAGTCATAAAAGTTAATGGACTAATAATGCAGAGAAAAGGGGAACAAAGTGTTTAAAGCCATGTAATTATACGTGAATCTAGGATACATATTGCACTAGAAAATTAAATAAAAAAACAAGCTGGAGAAATCGAATAATACAAATTTATTAAATTGAATTAATTTTTGTTAACAGAAATTTATGAACGCATTATAAAAATGTAACCCGTTGTAAGATCTGTTATACAAATTACAAAAATACGCGGTTAAATTTTAAACAACAAAAGAACTTATAAAGAGCTAAATATTTTAATTATTTTTCAATAACAATTACTCTCAATAAAGTAGGATACACAATAAAAAGGTAAAGGCTCTTATAAGATAAATTTTAATTATAAAATTATTTAACAGTTTTTTGTCTGCATTACTATGAAAGACCATAAGTAGGGAATGTAATTTTTCTAGCTTACGTAGACGTTTACATAATTATTGCGTGATTTCTTTGGTGAATGTTGAATAAAATAATTTTGTTAAAAATCAGCAGAAATCGATACGTTAGCATGTCGATTATATTGCACTGATGATTTAGTTGTTGGTGTGAAATATCATGGTTTGTAAATATTTATTTAACATGTTTTCACCATTTTTATCGCGAATGTTGACGCTTGTTACGGTAAAAAATTTTCCAGTATTTCCCTGAATTCGGACTTCCCCAATAATATTTATCTTCTATCAGAAACTGAATAAAAGTAAGGAACTACTTACTTTTGTAATTTGAATCGGTCAGATCGCATAAAACTCCAGCAAAGCCAGCTTCACACCTGAAATTAATTTGATACTGTTATTCTTCAACACAACTTAATCCTTAACGCAAAATTTTCAACTACTAAGAAGGCAAGTAAGAGAGTCATAGTCATTTGTGCAGAATGCAGTTGGACAGTGCTTGGCAATAAGAAAGGAGGCGATCTGTTGACCAACTTGGCTATTTTTCTTTAACTTTATGCATAATTTCTTCCTGCTATTTGCATTACATTTATATTGCTACCGAAGTGCTAAGTTTTATAAAATTTTAATAGCATAGATATCAAATTTTCCCCTTAAAACGCAAGATTTTCTTTCTATATTTAAAATGGTAAGAAACTTTACTCTCTACCAATTTATTTTTGATTATACTAATAAAATTTGTAATGATTTTGAGTACCACTTCAGCTAAAGAGAAATAATTGTGGAAAGTTTCGCAAATGAAAAATAACAGTATATATAACAAATACTGGCCCTGCAGTCACAGCACAATAAAAAATTACTTTCTTTCATCCATTTTATAATTTGTAAGCAAATCTTTTCTCTTAATTTCTTTTAATTTATGATTAAGTATCACGTAATGGAGAGGTAAAAGGCGCCCATGGGGCCTAAAGGCCTTGAATAACCAAATGACTATATTAATAAGTTAAACTTTTAAGCAGAAAAATAGTAAAAAATTTAGTCAATGCTAAATTATAATAAGTTAATTTTTTCAACAAAAAAAAACGATAAAAATTTATCAAATAATAATAAGTTTCAGCAAGCAAAATGATAAAATAGTTATGTACCTAAAATCAAATAACAATAACTTAGTTGACATATTAAATCAACAACTTGCATCCTTGATGGCCTACATTTTTTTTTAATTAAGTAATCGCCATGTTTACTTTTAGACTTAAGACGTGTGGTGATTTTATTGTTAAATGACGTCCGTTATCAAATTTCGTTATCGTCAACATCCGTTATGACAGAAATTTCATTATTATTTTATCATACTTACTTTCAACTACCATAACTCTTTATCACATTCTTATGGAGGAATATCAAAAAAATTTTATTGAACAACTAAAATTTTATGTGTGCTTATTATTATTATTCGTTTATTTATTATTTTATGCTGATGGAATATGTGTGCTCATGGAATATGTGTAATACGGAATATGTGTGCTCATATTTCTGTTTGAAGTTCAAAATCAACAACATTACTTCAGATTTCACGTTTAAGCCACGGGAAAATGGTTATAATTTAAATAAAATGATTTATTTGAAAATTATAAATTTATTGTTAACAACATGACCTGCATGGGCCGTTGTGGTTAAGGGGATAAAGCACTAGCCTCCCAATAAGGTGACCCGGGTTTGAATCCCAGCGTTGACTGTTCGAGGCGAGTTTTGCACCCGGCTCGCACTGACAGCAGTGCCAACGTAAAATATCCTCAGTGGTAGATGGATCAAGGTTTACAGTCCTCTTAGCGCCAGGCTAACAGTGGGAAGTTTTTCTCTCCATGTAACGCAAATTCAGGTGAGTTTCGTCAAAATGTCCACCACGGAGCAGGGGTTCCTGGTCTTCTGGATTATGTTCAAAATTACGAGTCTACGGAATTGAAAATTGGTATTCATAAACTCAAAAATTGAGTCAGCTATTCAGCGAGAGTTATAAGGGAAAAAAATATTACCTGCACACAAAATCGGCGTCACCATTCCTTTCACAACTGCCATGATCACATGGATTTGGATTGCAAATTTCTAAAAATAATAATAATAAAAGTTTAAAAATATGTGTAAGAAAACTTATTTTTTACGAAGTTGTTAAAAAATCATCGAATATTGAAAGACTCAACTAATAATTAGTTAATTGGTTGGTCAAAACCCGGAAAAGAACATATTATTTTCATTAATTCCTATCTACCAAAATAATTATATATCGGTTATGGCCATCGAATTTGATCATAAAATGAATTTTAAACGAAATCTTTCATTTAACCCTCTGACACAGAATTTTTATCAAATTTTTCATAGTTTTTTTTTTTTATTATTTTGTAGTAATTTAGATCAAAATAAGAGAAAAATATAATATTTGGCAATTTAGTAATTTATGGTTATCAAATACAAGATTAAGCACCGGTATCTTTTTCTGCGTTAAACTTAAAATCTTTCAAACACAGCTCATTTTCAAACAATTTTTCCAGTTAGCATTTATTTGCAGTTAGTTAGAGCTAAGAGATAAAAAAAATATTTCCCTTTGATTTTTTATACATTTAAAAAATCAATTTTTAATACGAATAAAAAAAAATTCCACTTAATTTTTAGAATTTTATAGTTTAGTACAAAAATAATTTTGATAATTTAACAGATTTTTTGTAACTGTTAAACTATTTTTTTTAATTAAAAAATGCCAAAATATAATTTTGTTTGTAATTATGCGCGTCAGAAATAAAATACATTAAAAATACACCGCTGTCCCATCTGCTTCAAAGGGGTTTATGAATAATATTTTTATTGCATTAAATTATTAATTAAATCCATGAGTGCAAGGTGCGCCGAAAACTGCAAACATTGGTGATTATTTTATTCGTGAAAACGTACATTTAACTGTTTATTTAAACAGTTAAATTTTAAAAATTTAGACTTCACGATACAGAGAATTATATGATATGGAAAATTGAGTAGTTTTATTATCACTCTCTACGTTTTTGAGCGCGGCTTGCACTACTTCAAATCTTTAAATTAATCTTATCAACCACTCGAACTCTAAAAAGCTTTCAAGCAAAGGGAGGACTATTAATTTTGCGAAAATGTAAAGTACTGGTAGTAAAAATACTTCATTTCTTCTTTAATTTCAAGAAAAGTAAGAGATCTATGACTACAACTATGTACAAAAAAAAACAGGACTGCCAATTTTCCACGCTTTTTATAAAAATTTATTCTAGTGGTAGCTAAATGAATGTTTAATGCATATTTTTATTCATTTAATTTAATTTTCGGCACCACTGCATATAAATGATTCAGAAGTTCATATGCAAAGCCGATTTAATCTCTAACGTGGAGAGGCTTTTAAAAAGTTGTCTGAAAACTTTGGATTTAAAAAGTCGACCATCGTGTTGCTATTTAACACGTTGAGCACCAAGTCAGCCACCGGTGGCTGATACTGAAATTACATTTAGTCCGCGTCAAGCACCGGTGGCTGACACTGAAATTACATTTAGGCTGCGTCAACCACCGGTAGCTGACACTGACCTTTCACATAGTCCGTGAAAAACAGCTGGTTGACAGCGTATAACATGATATAGAACTATAAAATTTACACTCTTTTATGGAATTGCAGAAAATGTATTCAAAATTTACTTAATTATTGTGATTCTTGGTGTAATAAATTTAATTTAATAGATTTTTATCCACCACTATTTTTAAAAAATTCGTAGGCCTATATAATTCACCACTTTTGTTAGATATTTAATGATAAACCATCTAAAAAGTTGCAAAATCCGTCTAAGATTTGCAAATTTAGTTTGTAGTTATTTACCGTGCCAGACAGGCAAGTCATGTAAAATTAGCGAGGCGTGTTAACCCCAAGCGTAGCAGTTGGCAGGCCTGTAATGAAATTAAACTACTTTTAAGCATACTGAGATTACAAATAAACACCATAAGTTAATAAGGTAAGGAATAAGTGATAAATGTATGAAATTGACTGACTGATACAGTTTTATCGGAGTGCCTATCCTAAGGGGATATCTATGAAATTGATAACTATTCTGGTAGATATTTTTCTGGTAAATTATTTTTTAAAGTGAAATGTTCTCATTAAAATAACACCATATCTGTTTCCAAAATTAAACTTAACAAGTAACATGACTAAATTAATTTGGTTTTTAAATTTTTATTTTTCACTTTAATTTAAAAATAGCAATGTTTTAAGCTTTTGTATTAAAATTTTTACTGAGCCATATTATTTAAAATATGATGTTTCATTCAGAAAATGGCAAAAATATCATAAATCTACAACTATTTTAATAGAATGCTGTGCCCACTATTTAACCGTAATAGCTATATTCATGAAAATTAATACTGTTTTAATGTTTTTGTACTAAAGTGTAATGAACCGTGTTACTCAAAATGTGTAGTTTCATTTAGAAAATGGAAAATATATCATAAATCTGCAACTTTTTTAATTTTAATGGGTCGCTATGGCCATTGGTTAATTGTAATAGTTATATTCCCATAAAGTATTATTGTTTTGGTATTAAAATTAAATGAGCCAATGTTAGTAAAAATGTGTTATTTCATTCAGAAAATCGCAAAAATATCATAAATCTACAACACTTTAAAATCTATTAGAACGCTGTGGCCACAGGTTAACGATAACAGCTATATTCACGAAAATAATCAATATATATTTTCAAAGCTATTTCTTAACTTTAATTCAACAGTTTTAGCAAAGGTACAGATGGGGGGAAATGAAATATGTATATACAAACAAATTCATTGTTTCAGAAACGTCAAAAACAGGAATGAAAATCGTATCTATGTACTGGTTCTATATATATTCTAAGTATTTTATTTCGTGAATCTAGATAAAAGTCTTAAATAGATATGAATGCAAATATTGGGAGAGGATAAAAGAAACCGTTGCTAACGGCAATAGAACTGATAGATAAGATAATTGCAAAATATTGCTTTGAACAAACAGATACGAAAAATAGTGTCCTTAGGAGATTACAGTATTTTTTATGCATTAAACAATCCTCTAACGGAGTATGGAATGTTGACAAGCTTATTGTATAATTATTTAAGAAACGTTTTTTTTTTTTTTAAAGAAAACGTTCTTAAAATAAATTTGCGTTTATATCAGTAAAATGTATCAAAAATGTTTCCAGAAATCAAAGTAAGATTTGAGTTTCGTGCCATACGTGCAATAAAATGACATCAATGAAACAGAATGACATCTGGGATATTAACAATGTAGCGCTACAAAGAAGGACAACGTGATTTCAATATTCAGAGATATTTTGAGCAATGTATTGAGTCATGAAATGAGTTTGTGTAATATACTGTTTTGATGTTCAGAATTAGCAGACCACGTCATACGATTTAATGTCATAGAACATTTTCTTTAGTGTCTTTTTTTTAACTTTGTTTTAGTTATTTATTTATTTATTGAAAGCTGAGATTTATTCCAACAAACACCCTGTAAACAGAATAAGCCATTACGTCCTACATCAAAAAGCCTCCACACGGTCTTTTATAAGTTGTCCACGCAGACGATTTAAAAAGTGAACCAGTTGTGCGCATGAACCCAAAACCTTTTATAAAAGTAATTGAGAGAAATTCTTCATATATATTTGAGAATTGAATCTGTAGTGGTTGACAAGTGAATAAGGCAAACCAATAATATTCATAAATAAAACAAATTTTCAGTCATATATTTGCTACCACTTTCTTGTTTTAACTTGATTTTGTATTAACTGACTCGTTCGGAAAGTGGATATCCTTCACAGTGGTCTGATCGGACTACGTATAAAAAACCGTGTGGAGGCTATCAGTTATAGGAGGCGTTGAATAAGAGCAATTCGGCAAAATTTTTTCAAAATGTATATGAAAAATTTGAGAAAAGTGTGCGTATGTGACAACAAAAATGATAGGATAGAGTGGTCGGCACCTCTCAATGATACAGATCCGAATCCCTGCTATAGTTGGTAAATTGGAATTGTACTCTCGGTTTTCGAGCATAGTGCTAACGCATAATATTCGCAGAGGTAGACGAATCATGGGTAGGATCACTTTACTGTCGGGCTATCCGTGAGAGTTTTTGGTGGTTTTTCCTCTCTATACAACTCAAATGTTGGATAGTTCCATCAAAAGAAGGAATGCTAGATTGATTCAATTCTTTATTCATGAGTTCCCTTGTCTTCATTGTCGGGTTCAAAATTACAAGTCTATGAATTTGAACATTGATTGTCGTTTACCCAAAAATGAGTCGGCTGTTCAACGTATGTTATAAGTCAAAGGAAAAATAAAACCATGGAAGCTATTTTCCCGATACTTTACTCACTGCATAATGTATACTTTATAAATCACAAAAAAATAATAATTTATAGCTTAAAAAATATGTGTTACCAAACAAAATTAGATTTTGCTTAAATTTTTAGATATCCTGCTGAAAAATTTTTAAGACTAGAGAAGGTTTATTTTATGATAGAAACACAATAAAAATATTCCTGAATAATTTAAAATTATAAATAGCACCAAATACCAAATTTTGATCTTTTAGAATCTTGAGGATCAATTATTTACCCATTTGACACCAATATTTACATTTTGGGAACAAGTCTTTTTTTTTTCCCAAAAAGATAAAGAGTGTTAACTTATTTTCCTCTTAGTATTTATTTTACGAAATACAACAAATGTTCGTATAGAACATTATACTGAACATCATGAATGCAATTTAAGAAAGAAAAAAAAACTAAAGTAACAACCAATAGAAAATATTTATAATGCTTAACCCTTTGATGCATATGGGATACCGGTGTCCCTTTTTATATGTTTTTTTTTTCAGAGGCTCTCACTACAAATAAAAATATTTATTTTATTTATAAAAAACAGTCTAATAGTTACTAAAAAAATCTGTTAGATTATCGGGATTATATTTGTACTAAAATATAAAATCCGAAAAAAGTAGTTCAAGAATTTTTTTTTTTCAATCGTATTCAAAAAATTTATCAATAATTGATTTTGTAAATTATAGAAATTTCACTAATGAATAACTGTTTCGTTTATGTTTTAAATAAGTGCAAATCTGAGAAATTATAGTTTGGAAATAAGTCGTGATTGAGAGGTTTTACCATTAACTCAGAAAAGGGCACCGGTGTTTCGTGCTGTATTTGATAACCATAAATCCTTAAAATGTTAAACATAATAAGTTTTCACTTGTTTTGAATAATATAATTAAAGTTGACCTAAATATTTAAGTAAAACCTTATTAATTATAAATATATATGTTAATTAAAAATTTTGCATCAATGGGTTAAACACAAATGTCTTACGACCTTTTTTCTTTATTAAGGCAGTTTTCTCGCCATATTCTTTCGGTAAGAAATGGGGGGCTGATAAGATACGCGAATAAAAATAACTATTTAGGCCACTTGAATAAAAACTTACCAACACAGCCATTAACTTTCGGATCGGATGATTTATCCTTTATCCTGTAGCCAGGCGTACAAGAGCAAATATAACTACCAATGAGGTTCTCGCAAGTGGTATGTTTAGGACAAACTCCGTCCATTAGGCATTCGTTCACATCTAAACACATAAGATTACAAAAAACTTAAAAATTATACGCAAAAAAAAAACTATTATATTCAGTACAAATGAAAAAATAAAGACTTTTTTACCAACAATATTTCGCTAACAATTAGCAAATATTTTCTTCTTTCAAACCACTACATCCGTTTACACGCCAAGACCGTTTCAAGTATTTTTTGTAGTTTGATTCTATCCACAGCAAGGCTTTTCCAGTTCCCCTTATTTACTCTATGAAAGTTCTTCTTTACCAAGTGCCACCACCACCGATTCAAGCCTCCACACGGTTTCTTATAAGTTGTCTGCGTAGATTATTTAAAAAGCGAACCACTTATGCACTTGCATACCTGCCAACTCTTCCGGTTTTTCCGGAAGATTTTTTTTTTCATATTTAAAGTGCTAGCAAAATTCATGTTATTTCACTAAACTTTTTGAATTATATTAATAATTATAAATGAGTTTGACTACCACTACATATAAATAATTACAACAAATATATAAAAAGCATATTAGTCCTCACGATAGCAAATTTCAACCTGGTTAAAATATAAATATCTTTTTGAGTAAAACTGTTTTTCGGTAATTGTTTTACTACCACTTGGAAAATCCATTCTCGAAAATAATGAATGTTGGCAGGTATGCGCTTGAACCCAAATTCTATTTTAAATGTACAAAAAAATTTTGTATCTGTGCAAATTTTTTTTAATTTGCTTAAGAAGTTCTATGTATGTTTGTGAGCGCGTGTGTTTGGTGAGCGAGTGGATGTCACTTCTAATCAGCTCTGTAAAGGGACCTAGGGTGTGTAGTATTGGTCCTCGTTAAACTGATCAACCATTAAATGTTCAACTTCGCGTACGGGTATCACCTCCTACATCAGAAAGCCTCCACGCGGTTTCTTATAACTGGCCTGCGCAGATTATTTAAAAAGCGAACCACTTGTGCGCTTGAACCCAAATTCTATTTTAAAAGTACTTGAGAGAAATGTATTATATATATTTGAGAATTTAATCTGTAGTGGTTGACAAGTAAATAAAACAAACCAATTATATTCATAAATTAAAAAAATTTTTAGACATATATTTGCTACCACTTTCTAATTTTTAATAGATATCATATTAAATGGTTCTTTAACTAATTGGTATACCTTCATGGTGGTCTGATCAGACTACCTACAAAAAACCGTGTGGAGGCTTTCAGTTATAGGAGGCGTTGTTCAAGCCTCCACACGGTATAAGTAGTCTGCGCAGACTATTTGAAAAGTGAACCAGTTGTGCGCATGAACCCAAATTCTATTTAAAAAGTGATTGAGAGAAATTTATCATGTATATTTGAGAATTGAATCTGTAGTGATTGACAAATAAATAAGACTCTTCTATAATATTCATAAATTAAAAAAATTTTAGACATATATTAGCTACCACTTTCTTATTCTTACTAGAGATTTTATAAAATGGCTCTTTCGCAAACTAATTTACCTTAATAGTGGTCTAATCAGACTAATAAAAAACCGTGTGGAGGCTTCCAGTTATAGGAGGCGTTGGTCTTCTTCGTTTTCTGTTTCTCATGGGATTAGTAAAAATGAGCATTTTTGCTGGATCTACATTATCAGATCGGAAGAGATATCCGACCTATCGTAGTCTATTGCATTTATGACTGTAATAATATCAGGTTACTAAAGGTTTTAGGTAAATTTCAAAGTTAAACAAGAGTCTTTTATTCACATGGTCAGCACCAAATATTTTTCTTGAGATTTTCCGTTAAAAGATCAATAATTAACTTTCATATAATATGGTTATTGCCCACCATTCACTCCCATAAAGCAGAATAGGTCGAATCAGTGTTTCAAAGATGATAGTTTTTGTTTATAAACTTCAAAACATGGTCGACGGTTTATTTATGAGTCGTAAATAAATGATGTTTAAAAAAGTAAGCGTATAAAAGTTTTACAAATGATATTTTAAAATTTGTGAACAATTGATATTTCACAAATAATAAACTAAGTAAAAGTTACCAGTATGCAGTAAAAATAAGCAGTAAGTGTTAGCAGCAAGCTTTTAAAAAATAATTATATACTTATGTAAAATTTTAACACATTTAGGTAATTTTTATTTAATTAAAGAAGTTAGGGAAATGTAATGATTAGTTCAGAGTTAACATTTATACACCAAACTGATCCTCTGTATTTTATCTAGATAGGTACTATACAATAACACAACTAAAGAAATATCGTAATGCCCGTTTAGAAATAGAGGTGCTATTTTACCAACAAAAAAAAACATGAGCAATTTTAAAATGTGGCTTATCATTATATTTATCCATGCCCTTCATTTATAAAGTACTATATTTATTCTGTGGGATTATGAAATCATCAATGTTTTTAGGGAGGTAGGTCACACCGTATAGATTAAGAATTGCATAGCAATCTGTGACAGGATACGACATCTTGGGGCTCCCTCTCCATTATGAACTAGCTGTTCGTGTTCATTTAGAACGGCACTTTAGTTCATCTTAATTATAATAATTTAATGTTTTACGTTTTTTTAACTATTATTGCACAAAATTGCGATGAAATAGGCCCAAAAATTGCCATTTTATTGTAATTTAAAGACCTGGCGACTAACTTGTCAACTTGTCTTCAATTTTTTTACCACATTATTACATTACAATAGATTAGCTATTTATGTACTTATTCAAATGCAGATTCCGGCAGTAATACTAGAAAACATAAAACTGACATAAAATTGCAGTAATTTCCTAGGCTTAAACAACTGCGGAATTTCCGAAATTTTGAAAAATAATTTTCTTAGTGGTTCCTAAGGCAATTTATGCAATGTCTGAACATTTCAATAAATTAGAATAAAAAGAATTATGTCCATCTTTACATATAATTAATTTAAACAGATATGTAAGATAAATTAGCCAAACGTTTTATACTATCAAGTTTAGATAAAAGTTTAGAAGGAAATTTTATTTAAATTCTACTTGTTTAAAAAATCTCTGCCTTAGGTCTGTACCTCGGGAAAACATACTTTTCAAAAACCTCAAACGTTTTATTTTATAACCAGAGTTGAACCGCAGATCAAAATCTAAGTTTACGACTATCAATATTCACTTCGTAGCCTTGTAATTTTAAACCCAAGACGAGGCCTTCTTTGAGGACTTTTTGGTGGAACCCCCTAACGTTTGCATTTCATGGAGAGAAAAAACCACGAAAGCTTCTTAAGGTTAGCCCGATGGCAAGGGGATTCTAACCCAAAGTCCATCTACGAATCGGTGAGAGGAGACGAACGTTTGTGTGTGTACCTTTGTTACCATACTGTGTGTACCTTTCCACCAAATACTTATTATGAAATCAAATCTACCTTGCATAGTATCATAATAAAATAGTGGGGCATTAGCTGTCTAATAAAATATTTTTAATGATGACTTACCATTGCATACTTCAATAAAAGAGTTGGAATCTGCGAATGGGAAGAACTTGGTTCTCATCTCAAAACCAGCACCACATGTGCAGTTGAAAGATTTGCTGGAGTCTGAACTAGTACACACTGTTTCTGATCCACAAAGCTGTTCCTTGAAGTCCATATCACATGGGTCTGATTTTCTTATCGATACTAATTAGCAAAAAAATATTTTTAAAACTACCAATGAAATATTTAAAATTTAGTTTGTTAAGAACTTTAACTTACAAAGAAATCAAATTGAAAATTTACGATTTGAAGTAAACAAAACATAGCAATATAAATGGAATATCAGACATTTTTATGCAGAATTCCTTCAGCATTTCATTATATTTTAATACTGACTAGGCTATTCAAAACGCAAGATAATCAGCTCATTTGTTAGAAATTAATTTTAAAACATGAGTTGTATAGAATCTAGTACAAAGAGCAGTAAGTTAAAAATTTTATGTGTATTCCCTTACTAGGGGAGGGGGCACAACTGCGAAAAATTTAAAATGGGATCACGAGTTCCTGTTTATAATTGTAAAATCAATTGTTTAATAGCTACAAGTACAGAGAATTTTGTCTAGAAAGTGTTTTAAAAAATGCCAGCTATACTCTAAATCGGAAAAAAAGCCCCTAAAGTTGTTTTATAGGGGGGGGGTGGAAAGTAGTAGCACTATATAGAGAAAAAAAACTATAACACACTGCTATAACCCGTTCCCACTGTGGACACCTTACCATACTAAGAACTAAGTTTTTCCGACCTGTGTTTGTTGTTCTGACTACCGAACATATTCTTGATTGCCTCACAAAACATGATCTTTATGAACCCCCACTCATGATTATTGATTTCCTGACATTGGGCATCATGGGCTTAGAATAGATTGGATAAACATGGAGCTTAACAACAACAGAATAAAAAGTGTTTTAATTTATTTGCAACTTGTTTAGCCATTGAAAAAAAGCTTTTTTAGATGAAAAGATGATTTGAAAAGTATTTTAAATCAAAAATACATTAATATGAATTGCTCTTATACAGAAAATAGTTGATAATGTGGCTCATTCATAATTAAATTTAAAAAGAATATATTTGCTTCAAGTTTAATTATAAAATACTTTAGCACAGGAAACTCAAATCTAAAATTTAAAAAAAAATTATAATGAATATTTTGTAACTTAGGAAATTTTTAATTAAATGCACACAAAAACAAGGTATTTCTCGATTGGTTATGAAATTTTCAAAAGTAATTTAGTTTTTTTTTTAATATTAATTTTAATTTACTAAAGTGTAGAAGAAAGGTGCCAATTATGTGATAACTCACTAATATTCTATATATAGGCAAAAGAGATGATAACCTCAACATAAACTATCGAAAGCTCATGTGAAGTAAGTCAAAAAATGACAGACAGAAAACAGATGTCTTCTATAAGCTGTAAGGCAAGCATGATGTTGGTCAAATGCAATACTTCCTCCGTCCCAAATTAGTTTCTAATTTTCAGGAGGAGTCATAAAGGTTGAGTCATAAATAACAACCAATGCAGTTTTGTAGATCAGCGCAGGTAAAATTACACTATTAACCTTTTTGGGACGGATGAGTCATAAATGTATTCGTAAGGAAACAGAATCAGGATTGTAAAAAATAAAAAGCGATAACTTAAGTTTGGGCATAGCTAATTTGACAAACTTATTTTTGCTTTCACTTTAAATCTAACATATCCAATCCCTGTGTGTTAAAAGTGTAACTGTACAATTTTTAATTCGAACTAAGTAGTGGTGAATTAAATAAAGCAAACTATTATTACCCTGTCCACAAATAAACTGTTATAAAAATAGTTTGGATACCATTTTTATCTTTTTTATCCTTATTATCCACACCCTGAGAATGCATATATGACTCGCCGTCTCGAGGAGGTTAATAAATTCACTAGTTATAAGATAGTTTTATACGATTACTGGTGAAAGAGTCTTTACAAAATTATCCCAGCTAGCAAATCCATGAGTTTTGAAACAAATTTAGTATTGATTTAAGGAAGGAATACTTGGTAAGTACATAATGTTAATTGATAGCATAGCACTCTGAAAATGCTCAAATAAAATCACCAATAGCAGTAATCAGTGCAAAAGTATTCAAATGTAGCAACTAATTTGGGACAGAGAGAGCATTATTAGTTCATCATATTGTATTAGTTATATTAGTTCGTTATTATTTTGATTTAAAGGTAAGTGAATACTTTTCTGTGTTTCATATATTCTTTTTGTTATGAAATTGTCTATAAATAGTCATTGTCCAAGATTATAACAGTTAGAGTTTACGTATTTAATTAGTTTTTAGTGATACCTTTACACTCGCCCATATCATATAACCTTTACAGACTTTGCAGAAAAAATTGCAATGCTTTTCAGTATGGCAAATTTGACCGATCCCTTAAGATTAAGATAGGTCACATGTTCTACATTAAATATAAATCTAAGAACATCATAAAACCATCTTATAATCTTAAGCTTAAAAAATGGCAAATATTAGGAAACTTCTCGTCTATACTTTTAGACTTCATATTTAACAAGGATTCTAAATATATATATATACATTATATATAAAGGGCAGTTTTTACGGAATACCATGTATATTAGCATAAAAAGTTAATGCATATTACTCACGATCGCTTTTCAGTCGTTCTTTTTTTGAAATTAAAGATGGAGGAATAAGGCACGTATCGACTGAATTTTCATTCGATACGCAGAAATCAGGTAACCTAATTCGTTTTAAATCTTCTTCTGTGATTGATATAAATTGCAGTTCTATTTTACAGAGATAATGATTTCCATTTTTCCTGAAAAAGAATGATATAATTGATATTACAATATACTAGATAATATCATTGATACTTTCCTTTTATTACTGTTCTTTTAAGCTGATACCAGGATTGATTCGATTATCCACTGATCAGTTAATTCGAATCTTTGAATTCCAATCAGTAAGTAATTTCAATAAACTAATTCAAATCAGCAAATTATTCTAATAAATAGAAATGTTTCGAATGGCCTGCTATAAATAAAATGATTTTAAAGCCATTTTTCCCCCGTCTTTCTTTCCGCCCTGATCAGTAAAAGCAATTAAAACCAGTAAAGAGGATTTGAAAATATTGATCACGCATGCGTTTGTTTGTTTTTTTTTTTGTTTTTTTTTACCCGGAGCTTATTGTCTAACCATTTTTAAAAAAAATTCTGTGCGAATTACCATAACTTGAACAAATCACCGATAGGAGTTTAGTATTCCATCGTGTGGGTATTTAAATTGTTTATGGGTCAGAAAATTACTTTAGTAAAAGTAACTTCATTTTCTTTTTTTTTCTTTTTTTTGATAAATCCCTATTACAAAGTTGCTTAGATATGTCTTCAACGCTTTCGTTACGGCAGCCCGCTCGGCTGAAGTGACGCCATTCAACGATGCACCACCACCACAAAGTATCCTATTAGCTGATATCCTATTAGATGATTTTGATCTGCAATTCGGATTTTCTTCTTTAATTTTAAAATAACACTATATTTGGAGATTTTTCAAGTACTATAAAAAATATTTAAAAAAAACGTTTAGCAAAACATATCAAGCGCATTTAAAACATACTTTTTGTTGTATAAATCCAATATAGGTAAATGAAATATTAGCCAGTGGCAGTTTGAAGTAGATTCTGCCGGTTATCGAACGGGTATCCGAGTATAACACGCTGACACCGGCTAAATACGGTTCTCGTATACACCGAGCATCACGTAGATCCGGCTAAATCTGCCACTTGTTTACACAGGTCATCCTCAATGACGGCTTCATACAGCATTCCTGCGCACAGAGTATAGTGTGGATATTGTTTAAATACTGCCACAGTTTCATTAGTTTTTGCTTTATGTTACTTAAACCGACCAAATAACTTAACATACCCTAGTGTTTTGCATATTTTCATGGTATTTTTTTATATATATACTGCTTACTAGTAATTATTATACCCTCTCCCCAATCCTAACTGCTAAATCAATACATCATTATTTGCTTTTACTTTTATTTTTTTAATATTATCTGCTTTCATATTAGGTAAATTACTTCTCTCAATTTTTTCAACTTCACTATATGTTGTGTTTTTACATCGCCTGCATCGATTCGATATTCTCCTTTTTGTAAATATAAAATCTACATTCTTACTGAGTAATATAATTATTACTTCAATACCCTAAAATACCTTTGAAATTCCCTTCATATTCCCTTGAAAAATATACTTTTATTACATATTTTTATTTCTATCCACCTCTCTTAAAAACCTATCACTAACTTGGCTTGGTGGCGGCATCTATTGCAGACTTTTAATAAATGTTTTCATCCCCCTAAAAATTATAAGAAATCAAACTAATCTCTCTCTCTCTCTCTCTTTCTCTCTCCCTCTCTCTCTCTCTCTTTCTCTCTCCCTCTCTCTCTCTCTTTATAGAATTAAATTTTCAATTCAAATCATTATATTAATATAATCTCAACTTCAACTAAGTAATATTAAATTTTTTAATCCCCTAACAGAAATTTTCTTTCGTCAATTCCCCTTCTCCTCAGAATGTTCTTATAGCCCCTCAAATGATACTGTCATAACTTACATATTTATTCGTTGTGCTTTGCTACATTATAATTACTATACGCTTATATCTTTTATTTTTATCTATTTGTATTTTATTGTTTTGGTTATTTGTTTCTTTTTTTATTATTTTTTTTTATTCTTCTTTATTTTTATTCTTTATTATGTTCCTTTTCTTGTAAACATCCTTTTTTACAGTTTTGAATAAATCCGGCCAACTATGATCAAACTACCAATTAGACTACCTTAACTTAACTTTTTTAAACATTTTTTTTTTCAATCTGTTTTATCAACATTTCCAGCTAATTTTCTTCCTCTCAATCATTATATCGGAGGTGCAAATCTTGATGCTCAGGAACTCCATTGCTTAAAACAACACCCCTCGCCCTTGATTAAATACGGCTCTCGCACGCACAGGTCATCGCGAGGATGCCGCCTAAATGCGACTCTCGTACACACAGCTCACAGCTCATGTCAAATAAATGAGTGAATTGTCTAGGGCCTGCTTTCTAACTTTGGTACTTAGGGAAATATGAGAAAGGATTAGAGAAAAGGGTAAAATGCACTTCCTTCACTCCGAGTGAGATTTTTCGAATGCTGTTTTTGATCGCCATTTTTGCTTGTCTGTGCTGTCCGTTAAAATTTTCCTGTGTTATTCGCAGCAATTTTAACGAGATGTTGTGTGTGGCACTAGACCCAGTATATATATCGGACATTTACCAAAGGTCTAGTCATACTAGGTCTAGCTAAGTGCCATTGCCCGGCATACATTTGTCCGGCATATCCTACACTGATGTTTTTTTAAGGTCAAGTGCCACTGCCCGGTATACATTTGCGCGGTATACCCTACACTGGTGTTTTTTTAAGGTCAAGTGCCATTGCCCGGTATATATTTATCCGGTATACCCTACACTGATGTTTTTTTAAGGTCAAGTGCCATTGCCCGGTATACCCTACACTAATGTTTCTTCTAATCTATCGTCAGTAAGTATTAAAATATCGAATAAATGTAGTTATATCTACGAATAAATTAATATAGAATCGGATGGGATGTAATAAATATTTCGGACATTCACCAAAGCGACTAGGTGACTGCCAACATTCACCGGTGAAAGTCAACAACCACCGGTTTCAGTCATTCACAGTAACATGCACATCATTTACATAATAACCTCATCAGGACGTTTATTTCATACATTGCCTAAATAGCATTTGGCATTCTATAGAATGCCTAGGCATTTTATACAATGCCTAGGGAAAGTATGTAATACTTCTCACATTTCATACTATGCCTAAAAACTTCTGGCATTCTATACAATGCCTAGTTATTCTATACAATGCCAGCGTTTCATACTTTGCCGGTAACATAAACAATAAAAGAAAAAATTGTACTGTGTTTTCTTTTTCTGGAAAATCAACTTTTTAATATAAAATAAAAGAAAGTTAATTTTCATTAATCAATTGCTTAAAATTTTTCCCCTAGTAATTATTTGTTTTTCATTATTTTTTTCTTCATTTTTCTATAACATGGAGAATTTTAAAATCAGCTCGCATATACCTTTCAAATAATGTAAATGGGTAGAAATGATCATCCTACTGTTGTTCCGTAATGATAGATGAGAAGGGAATAGGTAGGGAATTTTCAAAACAACTTTTAAGCAATGTGCATGTGCATAACTGGGTTCCATAGTTAGAAGGCAGTCTCTAGAAACTTGTCTAAATAAGGTACTCGTACACACAAGGCATCGCGGGGATGCCGCCTAAATGCGACTCTCGTACACACAGCTCACAGCGTTCATGCAGGATAAATTAGGTGCTAGTACACACAGGTCATCGCGTGGATGCCGGCTAAATACGGTGGTCGTAACGAAAGGGTTAACACGTTGAGCGCCGCGTCAGCCATCGGTGGCTGACACTGGACTTTCCTTTTAGGCCGCGTCAGCCACCGGTGGCTGACACTGAAATTACATTGAGGCCGCGTCAACCACCGGTGGCAGACACTGAAATTACATGTAGGCCGCGTCAACCACCGGTGGCTGACACTGACCTTTCACAAAGGCGGCGAAAAACAGCTGGCTGACAGCGTATAACATGATATAGAACTATAAAATTTTCACTCTTTTATGGAATTGCAGAAAATGTATTCAAAATTTACTTAATTATTGTAATTCTTGGTTTAATAAATTCAATTCAGTAGATTTTTATCCACCACTATTTCTAAACAATTCGTAGGCTTATATAATTCACCACTTTTATCAAATATATCACACTATCATAATATCTTGAAATCGAGCTCGCTCCAATCCTACTTTTTCTATGTCTTATAAATTTATGTATGTCTTTAAGCTTATGTTTTACAGATTAAGATGAATCAGTTGGTATAAATACTGAGATACAACGAATACCATACTATCAAATATATCATAATAAACCTTCTAAAAAAATAGCAAAATCCGTCTAATACTAATATTTGCAAATTTAGTTTGTAGTTATTTACCGTGGTCAGATGGGCAAGTCATGTAAAATTAGCGTGGCGTTCAACGTGTTAAAAACCTCCTATACGGATTTATATTTAAAAATAAAATTGTTAAAAATATCAAAATCTCTTTTTTTTGTGGGAGGCGTTTGAGACAAAAATTGCAAGTGTATTTCACGAAGAAAGTAAAATAATAATAAGTACACTCAAAGATTTCCTCAATAAATGTTATAAAAACAGCTGTTAAAATTTTGAATATTGCATTCATAATAATAAAGTACGTATTGGTTTTTATTAATTGGTTTTTTTTTAATTTATCGCGTAAGACTTACCAATTATCTTTTATAGTTTCAATTTTTAAATCATTCACAAAATTTACTTACCTGCAATTTAGAACATTAAGTTGAATAAGTTCTGGAAATATCTTTGAGAACTACAAAAGAAAAAGAATTAATTCTTATCTTCCAAACTATATTTGATGTGTTTTATAAATTAATATCCACCATACAACATATTTTCTGTTTCTTTATTAACTATCTTCAAAAATATATTTGCTTATTATAAAGAATGTATTTACATAATAATACTGGCCAACTAATTTCTTAAGACTTGAATGTACAGTGTGTCAAAAAAAACAGACCTCCCTGAATAACTTTTAATCTTTACGTTCTAGGATTCAATATTAATGACTCGAAGCATAGTCTTCGAAATATGCTAATTAATAAGGGCAGATGATATTTTAAGTTATAAAATCAAACACAAAAACGTAATTTCTCTGAAAAAACCTACCTTTAATTCGTCGGATTCAGATTTCTGACCTCCAAAGTACAAGGGATAGCGGCAATCTGGGAAACGTGGTCCCGAATGTTTGGTCAGGAAAGTAATCAAAAGTTTGGCCCCCTTAATGTTAATTATACTTTTTGTATATTTCCCCATATCTCGAGAACATTTTAAGCGGATTAAAAAAAATTTGCACAAAATTATAAAATTTGTTTATTTAAAGCTAATTCCATGTAAAACATAAATTTTAGTGAATATTCAATTTGTAATTATTTTATTTAATTAAAAAAAAAATTTAAAAAGTAAAATATAAAATTTTTAACATCATTTTAAAGTATGAAATTTTTTATGGCAAAATACAACATTTGAGCGAAATTGGTTGAATAGTTAATGAGAAACAGAACTTTTAATGTACGACTTCTTTAAGATAATCACCAACTATTCAAGACTTTTTTCTTTGGACTGAAAACGAGAGGGTGAGAGATCAGGAATGTAAGGTTTTAATGTGAGCAACTTTTGCCTTTGAACATTTGTCTCTTATGGGCGAAGAATATTTATCTCTTAGAACATTTATCTCAAAATCGCAAAATGATGCTATTTTCCCTGACGTTTTGTTTCAGTTGTCGGACTTAATCCCCATCATTTCGCTTTTTATAATTTCAAGAATTTCAAAATTCACACCGCACAATTACTCACTGCTGATACAAAGTAATGCAAAATAATGAAACTTCATTATTCAATTAATCACCTTTCTGTTCCAGCTATCATTTTATTTTGTTATTTAACCTCATTCTCTTGTGTTATTTTACGGGTTGAGTTGTTTTTAGCATCAAAATTTTCATTAAGGATTTTCTTAGGATAAAAATTTTATCGTAAATGGAAAAATATTTATTTAGAATGAAAAATATATACTTCCTTTGTCCCTAATTAGTTACAACTTTTGAATATTTTTGTTCTGATTATTCATACGAATGATTTTATGATTTTATGCGAACATTTTTCAGAAGTTTCAGAGTGCTATGCTAAAAATCAATCTTTACTTACCAATCATTCCCTCATTAAATCATTACCATAAATTACTTTCAAATGTCCAGGGCTCGCATGCTCTTAAGCCACCCCCCATTTTGTAAGGACTCTACAGCAGTATTTGATTAAAACTATCTTCTAAATAAAGAATAATACATTCATTAGCAGTTTAATGTTACTGGCGTCGGTCTACTATTCTGCATCGGAAGTTAATTATGACGCCAACCAACGCCTCCTATAACTGAAAGCCTCCACACGGTTTTTTATACGTAGTCCTATCAGACCGCTGTGAAGGATATCCACTTTCCGAACGAGTCACTAAATACAAAATCTAGTAAAAATAAGAAAGTGGTAGCAAATATATGACCAAAAATTTGTTTTATTTATGAATATGATTGGTTTGCCTTATTCACTAGTCAACCACTACAGATTCAATTCTCAAATATATATGATGAATTTCTCTCAATTACTTTTATAAAAGGTTTTGGGTTCATGCGCACAACTGGTTCACTTTTTAAATAGTCTGCGCGGACTACTTATAAAAGACCGTGTGGAGGCTTTTTGATGTAGGAGGTGATGCTCCAACTGCTTGAAATGTAGCACCTAATTTGGGGCAAAATTTTTGACTAAATGTAGCAATTTATTTTGGTCGGAAGAGAATAATCTTTCTTGCAACAACAAAAAAATGCTGCGATAATGAATTGCATTATTTATATTTTAATAATTATTATAAGAATCTAATTATAATATTATCTATGAGGAAAACATAATTACAGCTTTTTCGGCATCATATTGTATTTGGAAGTAATCCACTGAGTAATCAGTATCCAAAGACCTTCCTCTTTTCACTTGTCCAGTGTGGCCAATTCTATATGATTCTAAATCAAGTGGAATCGTTACCAAATATGAAACATCAGCTGGAAAAGAAAAACGTTTAAATGCTATCAGTCAACAATATTTACTCACACTCCTTCCCTTTTTAAGAGTAATTATTTTGAAAATCAGACAAAAATCTGAAATTTTGATAGTTGTATTTTTTAATTGGCTTTTTTTTTTTTTAATTGAAGTATATTATGAAAAATGAATGCTCTGAAAAATTAAGCTCCTGAAAATTTTTTCCCTCCACTGTAGAACATTTCAGAATACTCACAAATCACAAGTATGGATGACGTTTTCAATATAACAACAACAGTCTCGATCTCTTGAGCTGCTCTACTTTCTGTTAGAATGCATACAACTGCTTATTACAGCTTATTCTGAGAGGCGATATTTTCAAACAAATAATTTTATTTTTAATTAAAAAATAAAATTATGTAGCTTTTGCGCTCATATTTGATGTATTTCATAAAATATTAATGATGTTACGTAATTCTGGTGAATTTGAAGTGAAAATTTATTTTAGTTATTTATAGATGTATTGTCAAAAACATGACATAGTTACTAGATTTAGACTAGCGTCCGATTTGTCTCTTTTTACTTGTTTATTGCTCTTTGTTCCGTTAGATTAGCATATTGTTCAAGCAGCGAGATTAAGCTCCTTTTACAAATAATCATTTATGTTTAAATTTCAAAGTTGACGATTCTTACATCTTTAAATGACACATCTTCAAATGGCGGTTCGTTTAACGATTATTTTTTTTAAGCACAAATAATAAATTAGGTAACAAATACACGTATACAAGAAACACTACTCAAGACAGTCTCAAACAGCTATGATCGTCAAAACACAACACATCAAAACGTTGTGAGCCAAATGGCTTTACAATACACCGGAAACAGTTACTCGGTGTATGAGCAGTAAAGGACTTGCTGTGCACTCTAGTGTAAAAAAAAAAAACACCATCTGTCTACGTATGCGTTTAGTGAGACGGTACACAATAAAATAGTACTATGCGTTCATTGGTATTAAAGTCCTTGCAAAATTAAACCGTGGCTTAGCTTGCAAACTTTAAGCTATTGAAACTAACTTGGTTTTAATTTAAGGAGGGAAAGAGTGAATGCTTAGTAAATAAATGCAGTTGATTGATAGCATAGCACCCTGAAATCTCTTAATGTCAAAATAAAATCATCAGTACAAAAGTATTCAAATGTTGCAACTGATTTGCGACAGAGGGAGTAACTACTATTCGTGATTCAACAACAGAACAGATCGCTTTCTATTTCTCTGCGAATAAATCAAATTTGTTTCATAATTTGTTGGCTAAATTATAGGACTTTTTAATTCGTATAATTTTTTTAAAATCACTTAAACATGTCAATTTACTTTTGGAGCGAGACATTTGAAAATCTACTCCAATCAGTTGAGGATCTGCCTAGATACCAGAAAATATTTTATCGACAAATCATTTAATTATTACAGAGTTTACATATATTAAAAAACAAATACAACGCAAAAATATTTTTATATTAAAAATATTTTTGCATTAATATTACGAGATTTGAATGCATTTTGACGTCACAGCCAGCATTCTAGGTCATATTTACAGAGCATATGTTTCATTTTCTTGTATTTTGAACAATATATATATTAAATATTAACTCGTTCCCTTAACGTGCAAATAATTTAATTAATCGCATTAACTTTAAATACCAAAACTGAACTTGTTTTAATAAAGATTCGTTATTAGTCAATAAAATGCTTACCAGGCTTATTACAGAATTCTTCATTATTCGTCTGTTGATACAAGGGAGGACATTTGCATGTTATATCACCATATGCATTAATATCACATCTTGCACCTAAAGCTGAACAGTTTCTTTGATATTCTTCATTGCTGCAAACATCTAAAATAAATAAAAATCTAAGCATCTGTTTTCATTAAAGCTTTAACCATAAATGACCAGCTCTGCTTTTAGGAACACAGTCAACAAGTTTATAAAGCATAGAATCTGGTGTTTGTATGTAATTTTAATATTACTATTTATCTTATACATGGCTGATTGTTAACCGGGTAAGAGAAAAAAATTTTAGTAAACGCATTTCAATTCTATATTGCTTTACTGAATGAATAAAATATCTATGAGTGTCGCCATTAACTAAAATATAGATTTGTATTCCTTTAGGAAATTTCACTCAACGTGTAAAATGATGGCATTCCTATTCTTCATTATAAACTATTCATCACTATTTACTTTTTTTAGATTAAGAAGCAGTTCCATCTGCTGTTAAAAAGTCTCGGTAATAGCCTTTATTTTTGCAGGACAGCCAATAACTACTATGTTTTTTGCGTAATATCTTGTAGATTAATAAACATTTAAAAACTAAAGTTTTCAGAATTTTTGGTACATTTGCCAACATTTTAAAAGGTTACCTCGATAGAGCTGAACAAATTACCATTTCATAAAAGCAATTGAATCGTGAACGTGCAGCGGTATGGAAAATAACCCAGGTTTAATTCCCAGTGGTGGCCAATTAATACGAATTCTGTTCCGGATCGCACTGACTGATGCAGACTAAGAATATCCTTAGAAGTAGCAATGCTTGATCCAAGAATTTCCTTGTCTTCTGAGATGGGTTTAAAGTTACAAGGTCACAGAGTTGATCATTGATTATCATAAACACAAAATCAGGTCGGCTGTTCAACGCCGGTTATAAAATAAAAAATAAATAATATAAAACACAAATTTAACTACCTTTAGAAATTTTGCCGGAAAGCGCAGAAAATTGGCTGCCCTGAATATTTTAAATTTTCGATAATTCATAAAAAGCACAAAAAGTTAGCTTCCTTATAGAAACAAAAGACAAAATTAAACATTTTATCAGCAAACAAAACTAATCCATTTGTACTACAAATAATACTGGAAACGTTTCAGTACTTCTGTAGATTTTCTGTGCATATACACTGCTCAAAACATTTAAAGGATGTTGAGGTTGCGGGTTGATATGAAACCTGGAGAATTGTTTGAATGATTGATACGTATTATCGACAGACATTGTAGGCTAAATTAGATAAAAATGACATTCGTTTGACCGAAAAAATTGATCAATTGGGTACAATTGAGTTTTATTGATCAATTGGGTACAAAAGGAAAAAAACATTTCGTGCATATGATAAAAACAGATTTAAAAATAGGGTGTTTCCTAAAAAAATATCGTTTTTAGTAGGAGGTATGGTTTCCCAGGAGGGCCTACAACCGTTGAACACCCTTGAGGCATCAAGTCAATGAAGTTATTAATGAGAGGCTCGTGTATTCCGTCCCACTCCTCCGGAAGAGCTCTTTTCAGTTCTTGGAGATTTTGAGGAGGTGGTAAACGTTCAGAATTTATTTGCCTAGAATGTCCCAAATATGCTCGATTGGGTTCATGTTCGTAGAACACGCTGGCCAATCCATTCGCATGATTTCTTCCTCCAAAAGGAAATCATTCACCAAGTTAACATGATGTGGCCTGCAATTGTCCATTAACATGAAGTTATCTTCAACTGTTGCAGCGTAAGAGACAACAAAAGGATTCAGGATCTCATCAATACATCGGCGACCAGTCAGAGCTCTATTTCGAATGGTATGGAGATAAGTGCACCCATCAATGGAGATGCCAGCATAGACCATCACTCCCCTACCCCAAATCTTACACTTTCGTGCACGAACGCAGGATTGTTTCTAGTATTACGTTCCCTCCAGACGAAAATACGTCTATTATCAGGATGAACAGAACAACGGGAGTCGTCAGAGAAAAGAATATTGGGCCTTTCATTTCTCCTCCAGTTCACTCACTGAAGGAGCGACGGTGCCTTGATGTTAACGTGACACACGCCATTGGTCGGTGAGCATACAGACCTACAGCGTGATAGGATAGTTTGTGCCGAAACTGTGGTGCCAGTAGCCGCGCGAAGGTGTTGTTGAAGAAGAGTAGCATTCATATTTTGGTGGCACCAAGCCGTTAGTGTTAAATAACGGTCTTCATTGGGCGTTGTTGCAGGTCTAAGCTTTTGCCCTGATGTTCGGCTTCCATTTCCAGTCTCCAAACATCGGTTCCAGATCCTGGAAATCACACTTTGTGAAACTACAATGGCTTCTGCTACTTCTGCTTGTGTTTGGCTTCCCTATAACAGGCCAATAACTCTCCAAGCTTCTGATTCGGTTGAATGACTTCGTTGAGACATCGCACTCATCGAAACAACGCAATACTGCATGTCGATCATTCTTTTCCACTTTGCCTTACGTTATGATGACAGCCAAATCAAATTCGCTGTCTCTATAACGTCGTCTTCGACGACAAACTCAAAATTTGCAAGTTTGAAAATAAGAAAAATCTGCATTTGTGACTTTCTTTTTCCACTTTATGCACACACAAAAAATTTGCTTATATCGTTTTTTTATTCAAGACTTACAATAGCCTTTAATTGTTTTGAGCAGTGTATTTTTATCAAAGAAATAACAAACACTTTATCTAAAAAATGTACCTTGAAAAAGATAAAAGAGCGTCTCTTATTATCATTTTATCTGTGTTGTTATAATTAAAAATATTAATTGTTAGAAAGTATAGTTACTTCATAAAATTTCTGACTTTATAGCCAAAAAAAAATTTTTTTTTGTTTTTTTGGGGTGAAGAATTATACTCTTTACTTATGTTATATATATGTATACTCCCTATCGGAAAAGCGCAAACGTCATACTTTTCGTAAAAAAAAAAATGCCTCAAAAAATTATTTTAGAATTTTTGTCTATCATAAGTACTATTCTGATCACTTTAAATTTTTAGGCCTGTCTCGCCTTAGATTTGTTGGGGACAGTGACCTTAATCAAATGGTTACAAACATTCCTATACCTTAACTTTATGTAATTTTTTAACCCTCTAATGGTCTCCTTACTTTTGAAGAAAACGATCATATAGTGCCGATTTTTTTAAAGAAAATTTGATAAAATTATTTGTATGTGCAATATATGAATTCAATTTTAATTCTTGGATTAATTTTTGGCTTACATGTTTGATGAGTGCTGATTAAAATAGTCCGTTACAGTATCTAATGTATATATTGAGAAATAAACAGGATTCCGTTCATAAGAAATAGATTTGTTTAAATCATTTTTGCATTTTACTTTTCTACATTTTAGCCCGAAAATATCACAAGCACGATAAATAAAAGGCGAAAATTCACTCTGTCATTTTGGCGGTTAAAAGTTTAAGTCATAGACACTATTTATGCCCAAACCGATGCCGAAAATGTTGCAAGAACTTAAACAACACAATTTTGCAGCATTGGTACCATGGACAATAGGAAACTAAGCACTGCATGGAACGAACTTGATACATTTCACTTTAGTTTTTTGTATCACTTACTACAACAGAGCTGCCAATTACAACGCTTTCTTCAAACTCCTTAATAGAATGGTAGACAATCAAAAATTGAAGTTTTCAGAATTTAGGTTGATTTTGTCAATATTTTAAAAACTCTACCTCAAAATAACAAAAGAGCTGCCAACTTTTAATATTTTTACAAAATAATTTATAGAGTGGAGGACAATTAAAAACTAAAGCTGTTGTAAGAATTTTTTTTTAGAATTTTAACAGCCTCAACTCGAGTAAGCAGGAAGAAAAAGGCATTTTTTATGAAGTGGTGTAGAAAATAAACTGAAACCAAATTAACAAAACAAGGAATCATGCATTGAGACATAAACTTTGCTACAACTAAAAGAAGTTTCCCCCCAAAAAAGCGTAGAAAGTTGCCAACCGATTATTTGATACTAAGTGGAATGTTATATGAACTTTTGAATCATTAACAAGTAGTGATGAGAAATATATCTTTAAATCAAATTGATTGAACAAAGAATCATACATAAAAACATAAACTTTGCACTCACTAGAAGAAATTTATTTCTCAAAAAGCGTAGAAAATTGACATCCTTGCACGATTTGCGTTTTCACTACAGAAATTCTGAACGGATTAAAGGATAAATGCTGCGTGGAATATTTTTCTGCTAAAATTGAAAAATTAACAACTCCGTAATTGATTAAATTATCTTACCTTGACAAATGCCTTGATTTGATTCCTTTTGTGGAAAGGTACATTGACATGCGTACCCTAAGTCACTATTCCAATCTTCAATGCATGTTGCATTTTTAACTGAGCATGCTTTCCATCCTATTTCATCTTTTTGGCACGCTCTGCGTACTACAAAAAAAATATTAAATACACTTAAAATACACATAGTTGTAATCTTTCATCCGTGTTTGATTAAAAAAATAGATTTCTGAAAAAAATAGTGAAAATTTATTTCTGTTTTATAGTATCTTGACATATATTGTCAGAAATAGCATAATGCACCACATATAAATCTCTGTTTAAAAAAAATAAATAAATAAATAAAAAAGATCATTGAATATTAGGTCTATTGGTGAACTTTGTCCCCAAAAGTAAACGCCTCCTTTTACAGAAATGCAAAAAGTTCTTTTGGAAAAGAAAATCGTAGAGTATTTGCACATTAACTTAATGGTAATGTTCTAGCTTGTATAGACACAGAATATATGGCGCTAAAGAGCATGTGCATGCATATTCAAATTCTATCGAACGGAACTAAGCTGTACATCTGATTTATATATTTAAGGGTAAATGTACTACCATTTTGTTTTTATAAAGGCATCTTTTTCATGTGGGACGTGTTCTTTCGCGGACAGAATTTTTTGGCACACAAAACAAAAACTTTCAACACAAGAATAACCAATTTTTATTCATTCGAATATTCACTTCATCATAAAAATAAGTCATTTATTAGAAAAATTACATGGTTTTTGAAAAGCCATATCATTTTTTATAAAATTTATAAAATGCAAATTTACCACTATCGATTTAAAAAAAAAACATGTAAGCAAGATGTACAGAGTAGTAACTAACGCTTGTGTATTTAATTTAGTTTACAAAATTTGCTGAAATCTTTCATAACGTTTAGAAAAATGTACAATAAATTTTCCCTTCATACATTCTGCATCCAATTTAATGAGAGTTGAAAAATTTATTTCGTCTTAAAAATTTCAATATATATTGAAATAAATTATTTGTTACGGAATATGTACGATCCTTAGAAAAATTGAAAGAAAAAGAGAGCATAATTATGAAATTAAAATAAATTTTAATAAGTGTGTACCCCTCCCCACTAAGTTTGATATTTCCAATTAAATATATGATGTCGCGAATGTTGCCATTGCATAAGATGCTGTGATACCTAAAACAAAATAACAAACAACCTAACAATGGTAGATATGATGAATGGAAATCGGCCATAGTTGTACTATTCTTAAGCTTAATAAGAATAAATCAAAACCGGGCAGTTATAGACCGATCAGGCTTCTCAGTTGAATCGGAAAATTATTTGAAAAAGTTATTTACGCCAGAATCAAACCATGCCTATACCTCCTTCCCAACGAACAATTTGGCTTTAATTAACCTATAGAATTTTTCCAAAAACCCTGGAACGACCTAATAATATTAACATACCCACAGAAGCCTCACTAATAAGTGTTCACACTATCCCCGTCTAACTTTCCGATCTTTCAAGGTGTTATTATACGTTAATTAAAGGAATAGATATCTATAATGACTATAAAAAATATGTAATAAGCATATTTATTCATTAATTAAGTAATAAGCACATTTATTCATAAATTAAGTAATAAGCATATTCATTCATAACTGAAGTAATAAGCATTCCTACATAACATACACTATAAGCATATTCATTCATAACATATGTAGTAATCATATCCATTCCCCTATTGGTAAAATCTATGAATGAGAATATTCTAAATTTGCAATTACAGCAAAAATTAAGAAAGTACTTTTCATACTTAACAATATAGCGTTTTATCTTGTAACTACGTAAGAAAGTGTTACACAGTTTCGTCAATTTGCCAAAATTTACTGAGAATACAAATTTACCGAGGGATAAGTAACAGAAATTTTCTATTTGTGTAGTCCTACCAGTTCTGGGTCCTGTCCACATTAGCTTCCTTTTGTTCTAAATGAATGTCATCTCAGTTTAGAATTACAAGCGTCATGGAATTTCAGAAAAATCATTAGAGCAGCTTCTAAAATGACAGTCAATAACTCAACCCTAGTATCTTTCCAATTTTAATATGTTTCATGAAAATTTTCTACATAGAATTTTCATTAAACATATTTTCATATTTTTTTCATTATTTCGTATTAATTTTCGTTAAAATAAGTGAAAAATATTACATTTCTCATTTTAATAGTTTTTGGTAATGAAATACAGCTTCAAATACAAATTTTTGTTAAAGGTAAAATTTTTCACTCTTGACTCACTTCCAAAAAATATTATTTTCAAACTCGCACTTGTTTACAATTATTTAGATTTAAGAGAAACAGTAATTTATCATTGAAATTTCTTTGATTATTCTAAAGCAATTATTGATAAATTTTTGAATGTGAATGAAAAGAAATTTCAAACTACTTTTTTTTAATTTAATATTTTAAACAAATGCAATGCTGAGTATCTAACAGATTTTTTTAATAACTATTAAACTATTTTTTACAATTAAAAAGTACCAAAAAATATTTTTCTTGTAATTAGAACATTAGAATTTTATCTGAGCCAAAGAGTTAAAAGTCTAAGAAAAAAAAATTCTATCAAATATTCTTTAGTAGAAATGAGTGTTCTTAATTTAAAAGTTAGAGCAGTAAGTTTCCAAATATCCTTCTAAACATGTAAGTAAAACAAATTTTGCGTTTTTGTGATATTGGTAAGTCTTTCTCAGTTGGAGACAATCCCAGAATGTGCCTGGCTTTAAACAAACATTCAACTCGTCATATCTTAGAAAATATTATAATTTCGGTTGGAGTTGCGTCCTATTTGTGAAACATGAAAATAAACACAAGGCTCATCTATTTGCAGAAACTAAGACTTATTCGTGTCCTCTTTCATACCTTTACTAGGTGAAATGTGATAAGATAAATTCTATTCAGTCACTTTAGTTACTTGGCCAGTTGAAACCGGTAGATAAGAACGCTATAAAACAAACGCTTTTGCAGACTTAAGATTATGAATTGAGATAAAATTTTCTGTAAATTTTTTTTTTTAATATTCGTGTTTCGCTTAATTTTGATGTGCTTTACCCAATAAAACTAACATTCTACAATTTTAATATAAGATGCATCAAATAGGAGAAAAAAACGGAAATTTTAATCTGTTAGGGAGAAATCAAAAAGTTGTTACAAATATGCAAGATAAAAGAGTTAGTTTTAAGTTTCGGCAACTGTATCAGATGGCATGCATCATCATAAAGCAAAAACCAAGTCTTGAAGTTGCCATAATCAGGGATGATAAATCATCACCTCCTACATCAAAAAGCCACCACACGGTCTTTTATAAGTAGTCCGCGCAGACTATTTAAAGAGTGAACCAGTTGTGCGCATGAACCCAAAACCCTTTATAAAAGTAATTGAGAGAAATTTATCATATATATTTGAGAATTGAATCTGTAGTGGATGAAGAGTGAATCAGGCAAACTAATAATATTCATAAATAAAAAAAATTTTAGCCATATATTTGCTACCACTTTCGTATTTTAACTAGATTTTGTATTAAATGACTCGTTCGGAAAGTGGATATCCTTCACAGTGGCCTGATCGGATTACTTATAAAAAACCGTGTGGAGGCTTTCAGTTATAGGAGGCGCTGCCTGAGTAGGGGTCAGGGAACTGCATTTCAGTTTATGATTTTTGTCTTTTGAAATTTTACTACCATTTTTTAGTTTTTGGAGGACACTGGTCAGCATACCCATAACCTTGCTTATTCTGATAAAAAAATAAAATAAAAATATCATTAAGAAAAAAAAATTTGTATCCAACAAAAATAATTTCAGATTAAAATAACATCATACACCAGAATTAGGTAATATCAAATGCTTGTGTAAATGCAACAAAAAAATGTGCTTCCCAGTGCAATCCTCACCAAAATCATATTAGCTTTTAGTTCCTCGTAGAGAAAAGCTTAAAACTTTCTTTTTCTTAATTTAAAATAGCAATAGTGTAACCTATGTGATCAAACCATTTAAAAAACGAAGAACAGTATTAACCCTTTACACTACGTGTTCTTTCAACGATGTAAAAAAAAAACGGACGCAACCATTAAAACTTGAAGAGACAAAACTTAAATTTTGCACTCTTACCACATGATAGCTGAATAACACTAAATAAAGTGGTCACTATACATTAAGGTGAAAAAAAATAATAAAATTCCGAGTTTTATGTAATTTACAAGTGACAAAGAAGGAGAGAAGTTTTTTTTTTTTAAATTAACAAAAAAAATACGTTTCACAGCGTTATGTAAGTTCCAGTACTTACTTGTACAGGTAACTTTATCTTTGGATAGCTGATATTTCCCTTCACATTTACACCTGAAGCCATCTTTTGTACTTTCACACTGATTGTCTGGACAGATCCCTTCTGGCACTTTATTGGTCTTGCACAAATCTAGATTTTGAAAAATTTAAGTAATTACGTATTTTTTTTAAAACCAGGTTAAATTATATTTTCTAATTTTAAAGAAAGTGAAATATTACCTATGCACTTTCCTTCCTCTTCTGTGTAACCAGGTGGACAAGCGCATGTTTCTTCATCATCATCCCCGTTAAAGCATTTTCCCATGTCACAGGTCTTGTTTGAACATGTTGAATTTCCAGTGTAAGCTGTAATATTGAATTGGATCAAATTAAAAAGTCCGTTATGTAACTAGACTTGATGTACAATAGAGAAAATAAACAGGGCAAAGCAATGTATTCGATTTAAATTTTTAAATGCAGATGTTTTTAAGTACCCCATATTAAATGCTCCCTCTGTGACTAATAAGTTGCAACATGTTAATACAATATTTTTATCATTTTGTTTGAACATTATTCTGAGATTTTAGGGTACTATGCTATCAACATTAACTTACCAAGCATTCCCTCCCTAAATTAGTACTCAATTTGTTTAAAACAGGGTTCCCGCTGGCCTTGTTAATTCTAAAAAATGGTAACGAAAATTAAACAAATGTCGAAATTTTTATTTCTGTGTATCCACCGATAAATATTGTTTACCAAAGAAAGTATAAATGCATGAAAATACGAGCTTCTGAACCACTTAACAAATTAATATATTAAAATAAGAGATATCTTCTAGCATTGACCTTAATTTATTACCACAACTATAACTGCGGGAACCCTGTAGAAAATGCGAGGTTCCCGCAAGTCCTGTAAAATTTCCGATGCAGTTTTTTTTTTTTTTTTTTTTTATAACCGTCGTTGAACAGCCGACCCAACTTAATGGGTTTACGGCTACTAATGTTCAACTCCGTAGCCTTGTAATTTTGAACCCAATCCAGAAGACAAGGGAACTCCTGGATCGAGTATTGGGAGAAATTTGCCTTCGTGGAGGACTTTTTGATGGAGCTAACCCGCATTTGCGTTACATGGAGAGGAAGACCACGAGAACCTCCCACGGTTAGCCTGACGGCAAGGGGACTCCAACCCATGATCCGTCTACCACTGAGGATATTTCACGTCAGCACTGTGGTCAGTGCAAGCCGGATGCGGAATTCGTATCGACTGGGATTCGAACCCGGTTCGCCTCATTGGAAGGCGAACGCTCTATCCCCTGAGACATCGCGGCTCCCGATGCAGTTTAGTGAGGACTCTTTCACCAGTAATCGCTTAAAACTACCATCTATCAAATGAATTGTATATTCATTGGTAGTGTAATTTTACTGGCGCCGAACTACTCAGCTGCATCGGAAGTTAATTATGACTCCACCTACTTGAAATCTAGCATCTAATTTTGGACAAAATTTTTGGCCTAAATGTAACAACTAATTCGGGACGGAGGGAGTATCATCTTTTTTAAAACTAAACTCATAAATCAACTTCTTCATATTATATTAATAACGTAGTTACTAACTTGTACGATCATTGAGAAAGATTTCATAAAATAATTGTGTAATAATTCTTGGTGTATTAAAAATTTTAAAAAAAAATTCAACAACTTTTCCAACATTTTGACACATAAAACCTTAATTGTCTAACATATCGTATAAACGCAGGTTTTGTTTATTGATTTATCGGTGACGCTAAGAAAAATTAAAATTTCACTTTTAAAATCCAGTTTCATACATGCCGTAAGAATACATTGTCAGTAAGAAGAAAAAAATTTTCAATGACAATATGAGTTGGTTCGTGCGTACCATACAGTATGGAAATTTTACTATTTTTTTTTTCTTCGTGTAATAATAAAAATGTTCTAAAGTCAGAAAATTTCACTATTTTCTTTTAAATTACAAGGAAGACTTTTTTTTTAAGTTTTAAGAATAATTTTAAGAAGAATTTGGAACATAATTTTTGAGGTGAATAATGTACCACTGTTTTATTTTTATTTTCTTAACTGAGTGACTTAAAAAAAAATTTGTTAAAAAATACAAATTTTCAATTAAAGTAAGTCTCTCTTGACAACAGTGTATAAATATTATCCCATTTCTCTAGGATCATTTTTTTCTAAAAAAAAAAAAAATACTTTCAGCATCCTTTTCTTTTTAAAAAAATAGTAATTAAAAAAAATTTACACTTGGTTTGAGCTGCATGGGAGTTAGTATAAAGGGAAAATTGCAATTCAGACCCCCCAAAAAAAGCTCAAGCTAGATTGACAAGACGATAACCTATACACAGAAAAAATCCGCTAGATTACGGAAAAATGTATCTTTTTTCTTATTGAAACACATAAAAAACGTTAAATTTTAGCGTAGCTTTTGGTGATGAATAAGACTACAAATAGTTCTATCCGTTCATATTTGATAAAAAAAAAACTATTATTTTCTTTTTATATAAAATAATTCGCTCCTACTTGACATAAAACTATTTGTTCCTATTTTACATAAAACTATTTACTCCTATTTGAAAAAAAAAAAACTATTTAATCTCATTTGATATAAAACTATTAGTTTTTATTTGACATAAAACTATTTGTTCCTATTTAATATTACACTATATGTTTCTATTTTGACATAAAATATTTGTTTACATTTGATATAAAACTATTTAATCTTATTTGATATAAAACTATTTACTCCTTTTTTTATTAAAAAAAAACTATTTATTCCTGTTTGATTTAAAGCCATTTGTTCCTATTTAAGGTAAAACTATTTATTCCTATATGATAAAAAAACTATTTATTCCTATTTGATATAAAAATATTTGTTTCTATTTTGATATAAAACTATATGTTCCTAATTGACATAAAACTATTTATTCCTATTTGGATATAAAGCTATTTATTCCTATTTGTTAAAAAAACTATTTGTTTCTATTTCATATAAAGCTATATACTCCTATTTGATAAAAAAAAAACTATTTATTCCTACTAGAAGTAATACTATTTGCTTCTATTTGACATAAAACTATTCACTCCTATTTTATAAAAAAAGCTATTAATTCCTATTTGATATAAAAACGATTTGCTTCTACTTGATCTAAAACGATTTGCTTCTATTTGAAATAAACAATATGTTTCTATTTTGGTATAAAAGTATTTGTTCCGAATGTACATCATTATGAAATGAGAGAATAGTAATTAATTTACATACTGCAAGTTTTGTTGTCCTCATTTAAAATGAAAAACTCGGAATGACATTTGCAATTGAATCCTTCTTCTGATAGATGACATTTCTGCTCACAATCGTTGAATGATGGAAATACACAAACCGCATCTAAATGAAAAGAAAAAAAACATGTTTTTCAAAAAATCTTCATATCACCCTGTTACAGTGTAATGATTCTGTTACATTAATCCTATTACTTGCACAATGAGCTCCATTGAACGAATAGCCTTCCTTACAAGAACAATAAAAATCACTGATTCCTTTTCCTTCGGTACATATCATATCATCTATAGGACATGGGTTGGCAGCACAGAAACTTGCTGTAATAATTTTTAAAAAAGTGATATTAATCAATCTTAATATTCATCGTATTATTTAGATTCTTATTATGTAAGATAAAATACCACTTTAGAAAATATCAACTGAATTATACTCTGATTGCACAAAACTAAATTTACTCGATATTTTTTATCACTCATAATTACAACAATAGTAATGTTTCTATAAAGAAACGTAATATAAAGAAGCGTTTGACATTGTATATTTTCGTTACAATAGTTTAAAAAAAAGTCCCTTTTTTTTAATTTTTAATATGACTTAAATTGCAATTGAGCGCATTTTTTATGCTCTAATTGTAAAAAAAAAAAATCTTGGTAGTTACATTTTTCTCGAAAAAAATGCTAGAAAGGTTTTTCGTGCCGGTTTTTGCCAATTTCGTCTCAATAAATGTCTAGAGTTTCAGCCCTGTGAAGAACTCTGCCTAACAAGGTTATTTATAGCCATATCTTCTATACAAGATTGTTTCCTACTGTTAATAAATGTAAATAAGTCTTCGTATTCACGAACATTAATTTCTTGTGAAAATAAGCTAAGAAAATTACTTCTAGATTTTCTTTCGTTTCCGGTATACAAACAGCTCCGATCATTGAAAATATAAACATTAAGAATTTAAGAGAAGACAAAAAAAAAAACTGATAACAATAACTGAAAATCGATAACAATATTGTTATCAGTTTTTCAGCCTTTTGCTGAAGAGTTTTTCCATTCTAGCCATTTCACTTATTCGTCATAATAGTCCCTAAAGGATTGGGGTTCGATTCTCAATGGTGCGGCTTTAAGCCTACTCAGCTTCAGACCAATGGGTACCAGTTTGTCTGAGAAGTAAAAGGGGTCTGTGCGTATTTCTGTCCATATTACCACAATCATGGCGTTGGGCTAGACGCATTATCTCTTTCGGAAACAGACTTAAAGCAAAATATTTTGGCCACCGATTTTTATATATTCGAAATTAATGAAAGACAAGTCTTGTCAGATTACGTGATTGGGTTGACCTTCATGACTCCAATTGAAATACTTTAAATTAATAGCCGACATTTAATTTTTTAGTTCAATACCAATGGAGAAAACTTTCCTTAAGAACCTGAGGGTTCGAATAATGCTAATTTTATATGGCTTGTCCATCTGGCCAAACGGTAAATAACTACAAACTAAATTTGCAAATATTGGCATACTTTGCTTGGCTTTCAAAATATTTAGCATTACATAGGAAATTAAAGTGGTGAATTATATAAGCCTTCGAATTGTTTAGAAATAGTGGTGGATAATACTCTTCTAAATTGAATTTATTAAATCAAGAATCACGATGAATAAACTACCACTTGAAAATATTTATTCGCTGTCAAGAGCAAGTTGGCATCTCTGTGTATATAAAACCATTTTTGTGTGTTCTATATTGCATTAATTTCTTCAAGCCATTTTAATAATAATAATAATAATATTAAAAAATTAAAATCATTAAAAATTTACTCGATTTATGTGTTTTTAATAATCTTGGCTTCGTCGATCACCGGTAACCCCCATGGCGCTACGAACAAACTCAGTGCCGGTCACCGGTGACCCCCATGGCATTCAACGTGCTAATATAAAATATATTGTACGAAAAATACACTTACCTTCACACTTGTTTGTGTCATTATTTCTCTGAAAATTGTCTTGGCAAATACATTTGCTGTTGACACATTTTTCATTTACACCACACGTCATGATGGGGCAAAAATTTATCTCTGAAATTTAAAATATTTAGCATACTAGCTCAGATATTCGATGGACTTATACCTGTAAATAACCTATGAAACAAAGTTATAACACTATTTTACGACTTAAAATAATTAATTTAGCATAAGTAGCAATAAAAGCTGGAAGAAAAACTGAGCTCGACGAAGTTGGTATGCAAACCTGGATAGTTTACATGTAATTTTCGGTAGAAATTTAGTTTATTTATTTTAACAATTTTTTCATAATTACCAGTATTTAAAATGTATAATTCGAGCGAGTCGATTTAGCTTGATAAGCAGCACTGGTAGTTTGGGGTAAAACTGGGTACTATCAGATCTGGAGCCATCACCCTTGATCTGTGTCGATGCTGATCCCACAAAAGATGGGTGAAGTGGAGGAAGATAATAACTACATTTAAGACTGGACGAGGGCTTTAGGGGTCCTAGGACAAAATTTATCCTCCTCAAAGCACAAAAAGTCTTACTTTCATATTTGTAAAAGTTTTGAAGACCTTTTGCATAAAATTGTAGTTTGCATTTAGATATAAAGAGATCTCTGCCATTTTCGTTTGGAATAAAGACATTTATAAACGTTTTATTTTTGTAAAGAACTTTGGTTGAGCCTTCCCAACGCCTCCTTCAACTGAAAGCCTTCACACGGTTTTTTATAGGTAGTCCGATCAGACCACTATGAAGGTAAACAAGTTTACGAAAAAGCCCTTTAATACAAAATCTAGTAAAAATAAGAAAGTGGTAGTAAATATAAGTACTTTTAAAATAGAATTTTGGTTCATGCGCACAACCGGTTCACTTTTTAAATAGTCTGCGCGGACTACTCATGAAAAACCGTGTGGATGACCTAATATAGGAGGTGATGGCCTTCCGCGTTTCGGGCACCGTGAAATCTTCCCCTCTCCCCCCCCCCCCCTCTTGATTACATCCCTCACTGCATCACATGAAAATTAAATGCATATATTTTTAAATTATCATAGAAAACACAAATGTCTGCTACTTTTTCTCTGAAGCTCTAGTATTTCTTAATTTCCCATAGAGTTAACGTGCACACTAGTTTTATCCCATCAGTGAGGTAAAACAACGCCTCCTATAACTGAAAGCCTCCACACGGTTTTTTGTAGGTAGTCCGATCAAACCACTCTGAAGGTAAACCAACTATTGAGAAAAAGGGTTTAATATGAAATCTATTAAAAATTAGAAAGTGGTAGCAAATATATGTCTAAAAATTTGTTTAATTTATGAATAAAATTGGTTTGTTTTATTTACTTGTCAACCACTACAGATTCAATTCTCAAATATATATGATAAATTTCTCTCAAGTAGTTTTAAAATAGAATTTGGGTTCTTGCGCAGAAGTGGTTCGTTTTTTAAATAATCTGCGCAGACTACTTATAAGAAACCGTGTGGTGGCTTTCTGATGTAGGAGGTGATGGGTAAAACCGAATGGTTTGACTTTTTCTAGATAAAAAAAAATCATACATAAAAAAATAGTTCATCTATTTTTTTTTTTTTTTTTTTTTTTTGTGAATTATGCATTGCATACAACTGAACAATTTATATGTAAGTTAAGCTCCAACAGGATTTCGAATCTTCGAACCCCACCTTCACCTATATTATATAAAAATGTTAGTGAAATGTTAGTAAAGAGAATGTTAAGCTATTAGAAAATTTGATAACAAATCCATCTGGAGATTTAAAACAACTAAAATTATAAAATAATTTCCATTTTCCATTTTTTTTTTCGCTTTTTTTTTCTTTTTAAAAAAAAATCTCATAAATAGTACACACTCTTGCTTCTTTAAATTAAATTGCATTTTTTGTGCTCCCAGGAGTCTGAGAGATAATGAGAGATATTTTAAATTGAGGTTATTGCTAGTTGGAATTTTCTTTTTTATTAAAGGATAACCTTTTAACGGTCCGGTGGGACAGTTTTCTAGGTTATATATTCTTAGTGCAATAACCTCGCTCTCTAACAGTTCACTGTTTTTGGAACCATTTGTTCCAGTGATAGTTAAGTAAAAGTTTAAATCTATTATTCTTTGTTTTGGTAAATTTGATTTAAAGTTATCATCCACACCACAACATGTTAATGATTCAAAAGTTTATATGAAAAGCCACTTTATTTCAGCTTCCTCGTGTTGAGGCATCACCTCCTACATCAGAAAGCCTTCACCCGTTTTTCTTATAAGTAGTCTGCGCAGACTATTTAAAAAGTGAACTGTTTGAGCGCATGAAACCAAATTCTATTTTAAGAGTGACTTGAGAGGAATTTGTCATATATATTTGAGAATTGAATCTGTAGTGGTAGACAAGTAAATAACACAAACTAACTATATTCATAAATTAAACAAATTTTTAGACATATATTTGCTACCACTTTCTTATTTTTACTATATTTTCTATTAAAGAGATCTTTCGTAAACTGGTTTACCTTCATAGTGGTCTGAGCGGACTACCTATAAAAAACCGTGTAGAGACATTCAGTTGTAGGAGGCGTTGGGTGAGGCTTTGTAACAATTGGCAAATTTAGTAAGAATTTTGAAAGTTTTAATCGTCTACCAGTCTACAAAATATTTTGCAAAGGTATAGTAGTTGGCAGCACTGAAAAATATAAAGTGGTGGCCACAAACGTATTAAAGGATCAATGTTTTTCTCCTTTTCGATATCACTATTAACATTTTCTACGACCTGTGGGATAAATGACACTGTGTTTTCTCATATTATTTTCTCTTCATTTATATGCTGCGCAAAATTGACCCTTCTTTATTAAATTATAAATCTATGTTTGATTTTTGTATTGACATAAGGACCACGGTCTCTTTCCTGACATTAGTATTTCAATTCAGATTCAGAAACTTTTAAATTTTTATTGCTACCTAAATTCCTACATTTCGTATTTAAAAAAAACTGGCATGGTTGTTTATCTGTATTCTTCAAATAAGTAGAACAGAATAAACGAAGATAAAAAATATAAAAAATTCAGAGTTAAGAAAATATTAAATCAAACACTTTTCGTATTCGAATACCGAACATTAAAATGAATTTAATGAATTCAATCAATTATTACCAAGACAAGCCCGTTTGCCGAAATCAAAGTAAAATCCTTTTTCACATTGGCATTCAAATGTTTTTAATTTACTGTTGCTTACGCAGGAAGCACTTCCACAAACTGCATGACCACCTTGAAGGACACAGAAGTCTGGATTTTGACACCGTTCACCAGTGTATTCTTCAGAACATTTACAATGGAATGTATGATTGGATCTACTACAAAGGCCATCATTTGCGCATGGATTTGGATAACAAGGAGGAAAGTTTTCTGCAAGAAGAAACAATAAGAAACATTTTACTGTAAATCAAAACAGCTTTTTCATTTAAAATAACTGTGACTAGTTTCGTCATATTATTTTGAAGCCTCTGCAAGTTTTGAATGACCTAACTATGCTCTGCATACATAGCTTAAAAATTTGTCGAAATTGGCTCCGGAGATGGTATTACACTGATTTAGAAAAAAAAAATTTCCGATTGCATTGAATTTTCGAACCAATCTTAGCTATTTAACATCACTGATTTCAAATCTGCAATCAGTTTCTCTCAATAAGCTACCGTTTTTCTGCAATTCAATAATATATTCCTAACCAGGAATTTCTAAAATCCTTTCCAGTGATTAAATTTCTCTACTTCTTTGATACGTCAGGATTGGTAGAAGAAGGTGGTTAAACATTTTAGTTTATAATGTGATTCGTCAAGGTCATGCGTTTTTTTTTACTCAATTGTTATGTTATTTTAAAAGGAGCAAACAAATGTAAATGCATTTGTATAAACCTATACATCCTTTATAAACTTGTACATTCAGACGAAAAATAAACTAAACCAAAAATAACATTTTGAAACAAATCTAAAGCTTTCCAGACAAAAGTGCTTTCATGTTTGTCTAATTCAATACCCAAAATAGATAAAATCAAATGTATGTGCAAATGCGACAAAACATTTGTTCCCTAGTATTATCTAAGGACTTAAAAGGCTGGCTAAAAATAATGATTCGACAAAAAAAATTCTTATAAGGATACAATATATGGAAAATACCCATGCATGAATAAAAGATTTACGAATTCTGATTTAGTTTTAAATTTTCCTTAGAATAAATTTTTTAAAAAATTTTTTTACTTTTATGTGATACAAGATATTTGACTATCGGGAACCAATACGAAATAAAATAGTTACATCAAATTCCAAAACTGACGTATGTGTGTTTTTTTTAAAAATAAAATTATATTTAAATACTTTTAATTTAAAATACTAGTTATTTATCACTTTCTTTTTAATTTTCTAAAACGACGCTTCCATTACTGCAGTAACGAGGTAAGCAATTTGGCGAACATTCATCAAAATTTAGCGATTTATTTCAATCAAAATTTAGTGAGCACTTCTGTTTGAACTCTCTAGGAATAGGTTTTTTTCTCTGAACAGCTCGGGAAAATATCAGTGCTCAAAAATCTTCGTATTTCACCAGTTTTGAAATTCTTTAGTCAATCAAAAATTAATTTCAAGATTTAGTACAATTCGAAAAAGGGTAACCACTTTTAAAAATATATATATATATATATATATATATATATATATATATATATATATATATATATATATATATATATATATATATATATATATATATATATATATATATATATTGATTAATTAGTGATTTTAAAGGCTCATTGACTAGATACTACGAAGAATCTCTTGGATATGCGAAAGTTTAGGATCACTAAACCTCGCACCAAATTACTAATACTGTAGCTACAGGAGTTACATTAGTCATAGGCTTCAGCTCTTTATTAATGTCAAGACGAATAACAATTCTTTAGTGTGAAAAAGGTTAGGTGCATCTATAATTGCTTCCACAATACTTATAACAATTACATTAACCAGCTGTTTTAAATGCTCATTAAACCAAAGTCAAGACGAATAACAACTATTTAGTATGCGATAAGTTAGATCACCGATGCTCAACCTGTGGGGCACTCCCCCATAGGGGGGCGGGAGCACACTGGAGGGGTGGCGCGAGAATATCCAAGAGAAAATATTATTTAAAAAAATTGATTAACTGGATGAAAGTAAAGTGCATATACTCATAGAAAACAAAATACATTTCGACACATTTAATAACTTATTAAAGTAAAACAACTTATTAAGTCAAAACTTAGGTGGGGTGCTTTGAGGATTTTTCCTAATTTTCTGGTTAAATCTGTGTGGCTGAAATTGTTTTTGTAACATCTTACACCTATCTCTAACACATATCACGTATACTTTTAATTGTAAAATAAAATTTCATTTATTTTATAGTATAACTTTAAAAATTGCAGCTTCTGTGCCTAAGGTTCCAAAGGTGAGCCATATATTAAAATCACTTTTTCATTTACTCAAATTGTTTATAGAAACGACACTTGGACTGGAAAACGTCTTTTAAAAAGGCACTTTAAGTGTCTTGCTAGTAAGGACAAGTTTTCCGACTTTAAAAAGGTTATTTGTTTTTAGAGTACATAATTTGTTTATATATCATTTACATTGATAGTTCTTGTGCGACGTCACTAGCGATTCTTTTGAGTTAACTCATTAGAATAGAACAAGAATTACTGGCTTAGTTCTTTCAAAAGGGTCAACTAACCATTACTAATAAGTAATAGTTAAATAACCAGACTAGAGTTAACTAACCTAACCCATAGCTAGTATAAAAAATACCCAAATTTACCAGAAAATACCAGAATTTACCACAAAAACACTTATAACTACCATGAAAATACCAAAAAATACCTGAAAAATCACTTTTACTGCAAACAAAATTTAAAAAAACTTGAAACAAAATATCGCAAACTCTACTAAACTGCAGAAAACGTCAAAATATTTTATCTTTAAAGAAGCCACAGCAGAAAATCTAGTTTTACAAAAGTAGGATGTTGAAAATGGTAAAAGAATACGAAATTTCCTTGTTTTTAGTGCAAAAAAAATCATCCTTTACTTCTGCCCAAAATTCAAATAATGATTGATTACTAAATTGTGTTTTGGTTTCGCCACTTGTCGTGAAGTCTATGAATTTTTCTTCCTCATCAATTGAGAGTCCTTCGAGAGTCTAATGAAATGAATCCCTAACCCACTCGCAACTTGCTATCAGTTTGCAGTCAGCAAGAAATACGTTTTAAAATTCTCTGCCAGCATGGTTAAATGATTTTCAATGGTTACAAAAACAGCTTTTACATGTTCTTTCTCAGCTTTATAAGTTTTCGTACAATCATCCACATTTGCAAACATTGTTAGGTTTTTTTGCTTTAAATTTCTGCCCCATAATTCCAATTTTCTACAAAAAGCTTTAACTTTATCACTCGTATCCAACATATGTGTATTTGGTCCTTGGAGTTGAAGATTCAAGTTAGTTAATTTCCCGAATATGACGACCAAGTAGTAGACCAGTAGCTCATCACAAATAAACAATCGCGAAAATTCTCGGCTTCCGGTCTGTTGTCTTCTAGGTAAATGACGATTTCTTCTCTTAATTCATACACACGTTGCAAAAATTTCTCACGTGATAATCATCTTGACTCGTAATTAAATAGTAAAGCTGAATGTGCTGAACCCATGTTTTTACAAAATGCGGAAAAGGTTTTCGATCTTAGAGGTCTCATTTTTATATAATTTACTACGGTTACAACCGTAGTTAACACAATATTTAAACCAGGACTCATTTATTTCGGAGCCAAAGCTTCTCTGTGGATCATGCAATGTGTCCAGACGCATTGAGGCCATTTTTGTTTTACAAGTGCTTGTATACTTTGAAATCTTCCGGACATTGGACGAGCACCATCGGTTCGTATTCCGACGCAATTTTTGCATTCTATATTTGCCTCATTCATAAAATCCTTTAAAATGGCAAATAATGCGTGCGCTGTTGTTTTGAGTAGTTCTACTACTGCCATATTATCGCAAAATCGATCATAGTCAATTAAATAAGCAGCTTTATTAATATATATTGCTTTATCTGCTGCCTGTTCATCAGGCTGCATTGAAAACAATTTGTCACGCATCTTCGAGAAAAAGTTTACACTATACCATGGCTGAAAGCCCTTATATAGCAAGACGGAAAAGAGAAAAAACTGGTACATAAATCGTTTCATTCCAGCATTTTTTCGAAAAAAATAAAATAACTGTAACTATCAAGATTTCTTTTATAATTTTAGCATATATAACTGCTTCTTTTCCAAGATAAAGTAGATATTGTTGAATAATTCAAAAAAAGAATAAGTAAACTCCTCCCCAAAACTAGATATAACTGAAAAGGTTTTACTACCAGCCTTTCTTCTTTTCCGTCTCGCTTTCACCCCTGCACTATACATCTGCAGCTATATCACGAATTCGACTAGCAACAGTATCATTTGAAAGAGATATTGACTTCAATTGTTTTGAAAAATTATCTCCAAACATAGTTTTTACACTCTCAACTGCTGCTGGCTTTTACTTTACTCTTGTTTTGGCAGTAAGTTAAAAATAATTCAAAGACAGAAGTCAACATACTCCATATACATTATTGTTGTAATGTTGTATACATTTTACTGAATGAGGGGGGCACGATGAAAATTTTGATTGAAAACTGAGCCGTGAAAACAGAAAGGTTGAGAAACGCTGGGTTAGATCATCACCTCCTACATCAAAAAGCCTCCACACGGTCTTTTATAAGTAGTCCGCGTAGACTATTTAAAACCAGTTGTGCGCATGAACCCAAAACCTTTTATGAAAGTACCTAGTCCTAGTGTTTTGATTTTATTGGGCACCTGGGGCGCGAAGCGGCCCCTATCCCATTCATCTGGAATTTTAACACAGTTTTGGTTGAGCATTGAGGTAAGCAGGCAGTGGAGTTGCTTTTCTGAATGTTTCAAACACTTTGCTTGAATAACTAAAAAGGAATCCAAAATAAAATAAGCAGCTTGCTCTAAACTGTGTTTGTTTGATTTTGGAGTTGTTCAGAACTGTATCAGCATGAGGAAAAGTTATTTTCAGAAAGGTTGATGAAATTATTTGTTTCGATAGTTATGATATGAGGCGTCGGAGGTGAAATGTGCAGCTATTGGTCTATAGGTTTTATCTTTGATATAATTTTCAAATTTAAAGACTTCATTAAAATTTGCTGTTTTACATTCTATGGCTTTATCGAAAAAATCTGCGTTTAGCTTGTATATATGCTGTGATAGAGTTGGTATTTTGAGGTCTGCATGTATATTGGTATTTCGTATGAACCATCTTGCACTGGTTATTTTTCTAAGGATCTTGTTTTGGCATTGGTTTAATTTCTTCAGTAGATGTTGAGGTATCGTTGTCCAGGCAGGTGAGGCATAGGTGAGTATTGGGCGGATCATTGCTGTATATAGTAGCTTCTTTAGTTTAAGTGACATATTCTGATTATATATTAATGGTTGTATGGCTATTATTGCTGCATTTGCTTTATCTATTGTGCTTTTGATATGATCATTCCAGATGAGTTTGCTATTGATTATAAGGCCAAGATAATGTGCTTTTTTAACTATTGGTATTGGTATATTGAACATTTTTGGTTGAAGTTTTGGAAGTTTTTTAATTCTTCTTTTTTGTATAATTAATATTTGTGATTTTCCAGCGTTTACTGCAGTTTTCCATTTTAAGCACCAGTCTTCGATTTCGTATGTATGGTCTTGTAGTTTTTGAAGAGCATGATTTGGGTTTCTGGATTTAATAATAATACCGGCGTCATATGCGTAATAGGCTGTTATGCTATTATAATCGGCTTTGTTTATAGGAAAATCATAAGTGTATAATATGTATAAAATCGGTCCCAGAATGCTGCCCTGAGGTACTCCGGCTGTGATGTTTCTTTTTGTCGATTTTTTGTTTCTGATGGTGACTTGAAATGTTCTATCAGAAAGATAGCAGGATAGGAATTTGATAATGCCGGTTGGAAAATTTAGCTGTATGAGTTTATATATTGTGCCAGTATGCCATACTTTATCAAATGCTTAGGATTTCTCTGCCAGTATAGTCTATTATTCGGAGTAACTGTTTGGTGGTTTTTATGAAAGTAATTGAGAGAAATTCATCATATATATTTAAGAATTGAATCTGTAGTGGTTGACAAGTGAATAAGGCAAAGCAATAATATTCATAAATAAAACAAATTTGTAGTCATATATTTGCTACCACTTTCTTATTTTAACTAGATTTTGTATTAAGTGACTCGTTCGGAAAGGGGATATTATTCGCAGTGGTCTGATCGGACTACCTATAAAAAACCGTGTATAGGCTTTCAGTTATAAAAGGCGTTGGTTAGATGCATCTAATTTCTTCCACACTAGTTACAACAGTTACATTAACCAACGGTTATAAATGCCTATTAGACCAATGACGAGACGAATTACAACTTCTTAGTGCGCAAGTTCATACGAATGAAAACTTGCTCTAAGGTTTTTATAATGCGGGGTATTAATTCGAATTTGCATTGTATGAATTATTTTATGCATCTTTCAATAAATAAATCAGAGAAAAAAAATTTTTCTTACTAAGGCAGGTACGCATTTCAGCATCCCAGTAATATCCATCAATGCAATCACAATAGGATGAGATTTCTTTAACTTCGCAAGTTCCTTTATTTCCACACTCCGTATCATTACCATGTCTTTTGTAGCACGTATTTTCTTGTGTGCAGTCCTTATCCAAATAATGACCAGAACAATTGCAGGAGTAGTCACCAGAGGGTAGAATCTCGCACAACCCATGGTTTTTACATGGGTTAGGAATGCAGGGAAGTTTTTCATCTACAATACAATAAATGTATGTAAAAATTAAAACTTCACACTCGTACTTTTGACGGCTTTTTAAAACACTTTAAATTTACAACTCGTATTTTTTTACTTAATTTTAGATATAGACTATAGAATTTTAGACTATATCTAGCAATCTTTCAATAAAATGGTCTTTTAATATTAGCCCAAAAAACTATTTGTCAGGGATATCAACTGCTCTGGTCTCAGCAAAAGATTTCACAAATGGTAGCAAATTAATGTTTAAAGATTGCAAAAAATGGTGCATACGATTTAATGAATGATTCATATGATAATATTTGAAGCAAATATATGAGGGTTCATATTTTTTATCATATTATTTTCCTGATTATTTAAGCTGGTAGTAAAATTTATGTTAAATTAAAATTAATAAAAATTTCTGTTTTAATTAAATTAATTAAAATTATGTTTTATTAATTTAAATTGAAAAAGTTTGATTTGCAATAAAGTTATATTGTATTGTATTATGGAACCAAGCAGGAGGTGTATATTAATGAGAATTGTTAGAAACATAGAATAAGCGTTTTAAATAAAGTTAAAGTTTTAATGTAGAACCCTCATTATATATATATATATATATATATATATATATATATATATATATATATATATATATATATATATATATATATATATATATATATATATATATATATATTAAAAATTATAATGGAACAAGTAAGATAATAAATTAATGGTATCTTTGAAAATGTTAAATATTTGCTGTGCTGTATAAACATGGAAAAAGAATTATTCGGAATATTGGTTATTTTAAACATTACTTTTATAGTTAGCTGTTAAAAAAATAACTTTTTATTTAGCATACAAGTGCTTATTCCATCAATTATCTTAGAAATTTATTTATTTATGTAAAAACAACTATGTGAAAAAGTGGTGGGATTTTTTTTTTTTTACCATAACCATTTTCATCGTTTGAAGCAGTTCTTTTAAAAGGTTATAACGTTAAAAATTACATTAACCTTTATTCATAAAGTTGGGGTTCCACCGAAAGAGGGTTGATTATTTAGGGTTCCACAGTTGGAAGAAAAATTAAGAACCACTGACTTAAAAAATAGCTTGAATCAAGTTAGTGCAAAACTTCAAGTGTTAAATAAACTTTATATTTACTTTTCGCTTCTCAGGAAATAAAAGCTGGTGATAAATTTTAACTTTGAAACTAATTTTCCTTGTCAGTAAATCGAAATTTACTTTAAATTTGTGTAAAAACTTTACTTTTTCAAAAGTATAACTTTAAACTATTTTGGAATAGTACATACGTTATTTTCCTAACATTAAAATATGTTTTTCAAAGAAAGTTTAGTCCGATTGTAAGTGAGACTTAAATGTTTCTCTTGTAAGTTAGTAATTTTGCTATGTTTTGAAAGGTTAATCTTTCATTGACGTGTACAGTATTATTTAAACAAAAATAAATAAGTTTTCGAAATTTAAAATCAAATTCGACTTTCAATGAAAACAATCATAATTGGTTTCCATAAATATGAAAAATATTACCTTCACAATGACGTTCCTCTTCATTCCAATATTTTCCCTCAGAACAAGTACAAATCTTTAAGTTATTCTCTTCTATTCTTTCACATCGACCACCAGGACAATCATCTCCATCACCACAATTGTTCTTAATACTGCAAGTGGATCCTTCATATCCTTTTGCACATTCGCACTTGAAATCACTATCCTTACCAATTATGCATTCACCACCATTGTGGCAAGGGTTGGGAAAACAGGGTGGTTCAGAATCTAAAAGGTAATGAAACATACATCTAACATGTTAAAAACTTTATTTCGTAACAATAATGAGTCACAGAAAAATTAAATAATGATAAAAAATATAAGTTTATAATTTTTCGTTTAATTTATAGCGTCTCTCGTTTTAGATACCACACAATACAGGATTCCCACAGATCTAGAAACATCCAATAGTGGTAACGAAGAAGTAACAAATCTCAAGTGCATTACATTTGTGACCACCATTTTATTTTGTGAAGATCTTGTAACTATAATATATGTATGAAAACTCTAGTTTTTCGGAAAATTGAACAATTAAAAACTTAAGCATTTTAGCTATTCAAAAAGGGTTAAAATTTCGATAGTAAAAATTTGTAGTCAATAAAAATTCAATGCCGCATTGAAGTAAATAGGATATTGCATTTTAGGTCTAATTACCTTAAATATGACAAATATGCCCTAAATGCGACGCACGAAGGAAATCTTCAGATTTGACGTAAATATTTCAAAATATAATAACCGCATCAAAAACATTTTACTATATGAATGTTCTTCAATCAGTTCTCTAAAAAGGAGCAAAATCTCATATAGTTTCATGTAATAGTTTTCCAGTTATGTCAGTGAAAAACATTATCGCTGATAATTCTCTGAAACGGTGATGACGGCGACAATAGCAATTATTTTAATATAAGAAGATAATCAAAATTACTGTTAAACATTAAAAGTAAGTTTAAAATTTAATTTTGTCTTGTTCACGCTCTCTCAATGGTGCAAAATTTTTATGTATTTAAAAATTCAAAAAAGTTTCTTCAGTATGTAATTAAATTGATAATTGTTTTTCACCTTAATGCAACATTCGCTTGTATTAGAAACCAAACTGTATTTACCAATTCATTGTTGCATTTTTTAAATTCTTCTTTTTCATAACGGGAAACCAAGGGAATTTTGAAGACGAGCTGATTGGTTCTTATTTCTCAAAGTTTGATGAAACTGGCTCGTTTATTTTCGGAAATGGGAGCTCCATAAGGAGCGATTAACCAATAGGCTTATCAATGTCAAGGACGGGATTAGATTCGAAGAGGATATAAGAATTGAGAAGTAGATGTCTGATATGATACTTTGGCATACTTTTTTTTTTCATTAAAAAAAATATAATAAAATAGCAATACTCAATGATGTCATTTTGTTTTCTAAATAAAAAAGTGAGAAAATAAATTTTCTAAAATATGCTCAATGGCCAAGCAAAATTTGCAGAATAATGAAAACCTTTGGGGGTTCTCATCGCCCTCCCATCCCAGCACCCCTGTATTTAAGTTGTGTGATAATGTGAATGTGTTTTTTATTCAAAGGTGCACCTGATTTTTTTTTTTTGGGGGGGGGGGAGCGTCTCTGGACAATCTCAGAAAACAAGATGGAAACCAACAAAACTCTCCTGACAGGCAATAATGCTCAACCTGCTGGAGAGTCAAATTCAAACATCCTTATTAGTTTTTGATTCAAAAACTTCAAAATTCAAAAGCTAAATATTGAAACGTTAAATAAAACGATAAATAATTTGCAAGAAGACGTAAATCTGCTTAACCCTTTAATGGGCCATTTATTTCTAGTATAGGTAAATTAAAGTTTTTTTGAAATTGAAATTGATCTAAGAATAGTAATTGATATAAGAAAAAAAAACTCATTTAGCTTATAATAAATTAATCTAAATTTTAAAGTATATATACCACGACCTAGTAAGAACTTATTGACTTTTATTATATATAAATCGTTATTTCGTTATTTATAAAATATATTTTAGAAATGCGGCAAACTTCGAAAGGAACTATGTATTTTATAACTTTTAAACGTTTTCTGAGACTAGCAAATGGCTACCAATTTTATTCAAACGCACTTCAGGAATGCTGAAGCTATTAACAAATGGAAACCTAAATTAAAAGTGGTTAAAAAGTTCACCATGGACTTTAAACATTGGTGGTAAGTACACTTTCCACGGCCTTCGAAAGGGTTAAAGAAGAAACTAATCTACTAAAAAGTAAAATTAAACATCTGAATAAGGCAAAGATGTTCGAGAAATGGAAACGGCAAGTACGCCTATCACTAATAGTATGTCTACTACTTCTGAAAATAGAAAAAGAAAAAAATGGTATAGGAGCTTGATTCTAATTCTTCCAATGATATTATTGTGAAACCAATTACTGAAATTAATTCTTATTCCAATTCTGACTCTGAAATACATCATAATAAAAAATTGAGAACTGCTAATTCAAAAGACGACAATACGATTCAGTCTTCGGAATATCCTGGTTCCGGAAATCATTTTGAAATCCCGCCTACTAATCAAGACACGCCTACTTTTGACGAAATTATAAAATTGATGATAACGACTGGAAGGAGTCAGAAACTGAAAAAAGCAGCAAGAAAATAATTTTTAATTACCTGCTTCCCAAAGATATCAGAATACCACCAATACTTGTTAAAGATAGCAACTATACATAGAAGGAAATAAATGATTTACTCAAAAAACATGATATTACTGGAATCACCGATAAAATCCTTGAAGACCAGATAAATTTAAAAGTGGATAGTATAGAATCCTATAGCTTTGTCACGGACTTAATCCGAAAGTTAAATATAAAATATCACGCGTTCCAATTAGTGGAAAAGAGACACTTGAAAAATACTCTTAAAGACCATACTAGTTGAGTATGAAGAAGCTGAAATTTTTTTCTGGTCTTGTGGCGTAAGGTCTTCAAATCATGTGTAGCAAAACATGTATAGCCAATGGTTAAAAACAGGGTCTACCAAAACATGTGTAGCAAAACATGTATAGCCAATGGTTAAAAACAGGGTCTACCAAAACATGTATAGCAAATGGTTAAATACAGGGATGGTCTTAGAATTAAAATGCCATTAAACGTAGTCACTCTTCCCAAAAATGAACACAACAGATGTATTTACGACCACAAAAGCTTCGGAAATATGTCATCACACTTGAGAGCCATCTAAGAAGACGAGGCGTCACTCAATGCTTTCGCTGCCAGCAATTCAATTCTGTTCAGCAAAATTGTAACCTCGAAGTAAAATGTTTAAAGTGTGCAGAGAAATATCTTTCATTTCAATGTACTAAACCGAACGATCAACCGGTAAAGGGCGCAAATTGAGAAGGCTCCCACACAGCAAATTACAAGCAGTGGGTCAAATATCCCCAATTCGAACCTAAACCCAATTACAGTAACAATACTGGACAATGCCATCTACAACAACAGAACAATCTCAACAAAATCCTATGCTGCAGATCTAAAAGAAAGCAAAATACGTGAAATCCAAAACAACGCCAGTCGCCGTACAAGAAGCACGAACACTTATAACCGAATCAAAAGAAATCATGTCTCTAATCAACAGCAGACGGATTTTGTCTACTCAAGGACATGAAAAGAATATTCCATGAAAAACAAGACACACCACAATCTGCTCAACATGAATAATCAGCCCCAAAAAAACACTATTAAAAATCATTAATAGGAATGCCGATTGGTATCATAAATAAAATACAGAAACTCAAGGACTTCATCACTGAGCAAGGTTCTGATGTTATAGTAATAACAGAAACACATCTCAATAAACGGATCTCAAAAAACTGAAAATAGCTGACTACGCAACTTACAGAACAGACAGAAACTTCAGAGGAGGAGGGGTGGCTCTGCTAAACAAAAATAATCTCAACACAGGAACAAATGGATACGAAAAAATTTCCATTCTCTTAATCTATAACAATGAGACCATCAAAATATATTGGGCCTATACAATATCTTAAGATATCCACTAGCAGAAACAGACATAAAGCTACTCTTCCCAGCTAATTTCGTCTCAATATTAATAGGAGACTTCAAATCAAATCACAGTACACATGGATGCAATGAAAGTAAACATAATGGTAAACATCTTAAAAATCTTGTGCATAAATTTGACTTTACAGTAATAACACATCTCGAACCAGCCTATTTACATGATAACTATATACCAAACGTCCTGGACCTAACAATAACCAATCTCAAGATACCGATTGCAGCAAGAGTAATTCATGACCTTTCTCCAGACCATCATCCTGTAAGCAATATTATTGGAATCATTGTAGAATAGATCAACAACGAAATCAATAAAATTATTATTAGATGCTTTATATAAACATCTTAGCCATTGAAAACCCAGAAGACAAAATCCTGAGTACTCCCTTCCGTATTGATCAGGAAATTTTAAAGATACAAGAAGACATCAACAAAGCTCATGCCGAATCCGCTAGCACAAAAACTTGCCTAACCAACAACCATTAAACTTTCACAAAAAGTAAAGGAATTAATTAAACAGTGAAACTGTTGCAAAAATATCTATCATAGAACCTGGGATCCTAAATTTATAACCGAGAGGAAAAACATAAATAGACAATTTTAAAAATGCTGTCGATACTACAGTCGTAAACAATGGACTGAACAAAATATAGTCATTAAACACTACCAATAACTCTATCTGTAAAATAGTCAGAGCATTCTGGACATAGAAACATATAGATAAACCATTTAAAAAACAAGATGGATATGCATACACTGCCAGTGATAGTAGTGGCAGTGGCCGACTCAATGGAAACACAATTCACCCTGAATACAAACTATCACAACAATAACGATAGACTTGTCATGAATGAAGCTAACAAGTTTAACATGAATTATCCCCCCACCGTTCCAATAACCGAGACCACAACTGATGAAGTCACAACTATAATTAAAAAGCTTAAACCAAAGAAGGCCCCTCGAGTGGACAACATTAGAAATAAGATGATAAATTCTTTACCAAAAAATTATGTTCAGCTTCTAGTCAATATCTACAACTCGTGCTTTAAACTTAATTATTTCCTGAATATCTAGAAAAAAGTCATTATTTCATTTTAAAACCAAATAAAGATGCGTCACTTCCAACCAGCTATTGATCAATCAACTTATAATGCACTTTTGGAAAAATACTTGAAAAATCATCTGTAATAGAATAAAACCACTTCTCACTGTGCTTTCGGTCGAGTAATACAGTTTCAGGAGCAAACTAAATACTACCAAGCAATTTTTACCATTAGTAGACTACATTAAAAGAGGCTTTCATAACATAGTGAAGCATTTCTTATGATCGATATATCCAAGGTGTTTGACAGAGTGTGGCACATCAATATTATCTGCAAATTTAAAAAACTCAACTTTCCACCTGGAATCTCAAAATAATAAAAGTATACCTCTCGAACGGAACATTCCAAATTAATCTGAAAAACGCAATATCCACTAAAAGAAACATCGTAGCAGGAGTTCGGCAAGACAGCATACTGGGTCCTATTCTTCACATTTTATGCACACACAATATTCCTGTTGGCAGAAATAATTACAATAGTATCATAGCATTTTATGCGGATCATACCGGAATAATTGTTAACTCCAAAGATCCCAACTTAGCCATACAGAAGATGCAATATAATGGTGTCAGGCTTGGAAATTTTAGGTCGACGGCCAGGAATCACAGGAATTTATAGTACATTAGAGAACCCTTAATATACTGCCACCGAACCAATTAGTACTGTTCAACGAAACCACCTCTATAGTTAACAAAACCAAATATTTTGGATTAACTCTCAACTGGAGAGATCATATACAGAATATGACAAACAAAGAACAAGCAACCTGCAAAGCTTACTCTACAATTCCAATATGCAATTAAATTAAAACGTGTACCATAATTGATCAGGCAAATATTAACATATGCATCCCCTACCTGGGCTAATATATTTAAAACTCTAATTACCAAGCTTAATATTTGTCAATACAAAATCCTACGAAAACTGACCAAAGATAATGATTTATCCGTAACAAAGAAATTCACACAGCTCTCAAAATTAATCCTGTTGATTAATATATTGCCAAATTAAATTCCCCCCTTTTTGTTAAGGCATTCAAGTATGAAACCGCCAACTTCAACGAAATTTTTCTTTTCGAAAATCTTAGAGAAGGCATCTCAAAAAGACCCATAGCAGCGTTCTACTGCAGTGACGCCTCCTTTTCTAAGTACCAAAATGTGTAAATAACATCTGCTTTGCTTATCAACTGTATATGTCACATAACCAACACTGCTTCTCCTTATCAACTACATATTCTATTATGGACATAGTGACAATTTTCAAGTAACATGTTTTTATTACAATGTAAACTTAATAGACACCCTTCTCAAAAAAAATATACATTACTTTATATGAAATATTGTATGGCGATAGCTGTCCCGCCTCTTTTCAACCGTAAATTGTTTTTAAAATAACCAAATTGTTTTTTACACATTGCTTGTAATTTTCTGATGATGAAAGGACCGAAGCGGTCCGAGTCAACGCATCCTATAACTGAAAGCCTCCACACGGTTTTTTATAGACCATTGTGAAGGATATCCACTTTCCGAACGAGTCAATTAATACAAAATCTAGTTGAAATAAGAAAGTGGTAGCAAATATATGACTAAAAATTTGTTTTATTTATGAATATTATTGGTTTGCCTTATTCACTTGTCAACCACTACAGATTCAATTCTCAAATATATATGATAAATTTCTCTATAAATTTAATTAATTTTTAATTTAATGAAGTAAAAGTTCAAAATATTTTTCGATTTAGAGGATATGTGAATAATCAGAAACAAACTGGTCAAAAATTATTTAAGTATCATTTTTTTTCTTAGTGACACTTTTAAAAAGTAGGTAATTATCCATACAATGCAAGTTTTGCTATTTAATTCGTTACCAGTTTATTAAAACTTCTTCAGAAAGCGGTTGGCATCCCTGCATTTGTCCCAATTACCAACCTTATCGATGAGCGACAAAACGTTGAATTGTTTTATTCGTCCTCCGAATTAATCGAATTGATAATCTGGCTCAGAATACATAAGCGGAAACCAAAGATAAAGAGGTTATATTATTTCAATGGATGCTATTCAAGAAGCACACACCGTCGTATATAAATAGTAGGTCATGCATGATTATATTAACAGCTTTCAAAACAAGGCTTAATTAAAGATTAAAAGGATAAAATTACTAAAAAATTTCTTACTAAAAGAATGGTAACTATAAAGTTTCTTTTTTTTATTTTAATGAAGAATATATGTCCTAAGTTTTATGAGTAATCTGGATCTTTAAAAACAGTCATCGCTATTTTTCAACCTGCTAGGCGTATTATAAAAGTTTCCAGCATTTTCTAATCAATATAACGATCCTAATTCTCATTGCAATGAAACCATATAACATTACGCCAGTATGAAAATAATTTATTCATTTCTCAATCAGTTAGATTTAATTCAGGCAATTTACTAAAAGCTCCCAGAGTAGTGAAGTCTTATATTAAATATCATTTTTAAACGTTTATTGCAATAAGCGATAGAAAATCCTCTTTGATGGAGAAATTCTTCTCACATCACCTTAGTATGTCTAAAAGCTTAAAGGCTGATTATAAAAAAACATCCATGATCCAAATCAAACACCAAATCCCTGAAATCAGTACCAATAGAACTCTCACCAGCACACTAACAAGACTCCGGACAGGACACTTTAGGGGCATAAAAATTCATGGTGACGGGACAAGGACTTACTGCCTCTGCAAAAATTGCCCAGGCATGGAATTAACCCCCATACATCTTTACAACTCTCCCGCTGTTCTGGCGCAATTGCAGCAAATAAGTGACAATCCGTGGGCGGACTTATATGAAGAAAATTGCCTGCAAATTGCAGATGTTATATATAGGACTTTTGATCACATTTAAAATTATTTTCTGTCCATGACACGACACCAACCAACCAACCATAAAAAAAACATGAAGAAGAAAGAAAAAAAACAGGCAGACTAAAAAATTCTGAAAACTTTTTGCAATTGTAGGCGGCAAAATGCCGGTGACCTCGATTTTTCAGTAAAATTAATAAAAGTGAGTTAATGAATCTTACTTTTGCATTCTTCCTTGATGTCATCCCAATACATACCAAAGAAACAATTACAACTTCTCATTGATCTGTTCTCTGAATAAGAGCAATAACCTTTCTTGCAAACAATGTCTTCATCTGATCTGCAGTTGTCTTTGACTCCACACCGAGTTCCTGAGAAGCCATCAGGACACATGCAACGAAACACAGCACTGGAATCAAAAGGATCTTCAAGGCAGAGTCCACCATTTTTACAAGGATTCATATCACAACCCGAAATGTTTTCTTCTGTTTGAAAAAATGATTACATTTTTTATACACGAATAAATATTTAAAATTTTAATCCAACACAATGGTAAATTGTTCCTCACAAAAAAATGAGATGCTTTGAGGTTGAGAGATACACTTGATGCAGAGAATGAGGTTATGTTTTGTACCAAAAATAACCTCATCAATAAACTTCAATTTTAACCTCATTTACAGCTCATAAAATCAACCTCATAAATAGCTCAGCGATACTTTTAGTTGAAATGGGGTGAAATTATTCACTTCTTACATATAGATATTTGTTTGAAGTGAAGAAAAAATAGCAATATACCTCATACCTCAAAAACATGTAAATATACCTCAAAAACAAATTTTGCTACTTATAAATTATTCTGGTTAAATATGTATAGTTACCTAATAATGCTTTCTAGTTACACAATACCCAGTTGTGCTTTACATTTTCCGAAAAATGTACTTGTTTCTAAAACATCTTATTTGTATTTTCAATTCTTTTTTTTTTTTTTTTTTTTTTTTTTTTTTTAAAATAAATGAATTAAAAGAGATGAGAATTTGCTCCAATTTGTAGGAAACATTTTCTAGTGGTAATTAAATTTATGGTATAATATGTAATTTTCGGTAATAATTTTAAGTGGTTTTTTTTTACCCAAAACGTAAAAATAATTCAAATTAATATATTTAATACCATGGTGAGTCAGTTATTGATTAGTAAAACTTTTATAGTGTTGGCGAACATGAAAAATGATCTGCATACCTTTCAGATACTATTACTATATAAATATTCCACTATATAATAGTGCCTCGGGGGATAGAGGGTTGACCTTCCAATGAAGTGAACCGGGTTCGAATCCCAACGATAGCTGATTGGTACGAATTCCGTATCTGGCTTGCACCGACCACGGTGTTGACGTAAAATAATCTCAATGGTAGATGGATCGTGGGTGTTAGAGTTCCCTTGTCGTCAGGCTAACCATGGAAGGTTTTCGTGGTTTTCCCCTCCATGTAACTCGAATGCGGATTAGTTCCATTAGAAAGTCCTTCACGATGGTGAATTTCTCCCAATACTTTATTCGGGAGTTTCCTTGTCTTCTGGATTGGGTTCAAAATTACTAGGTAACGGAGTTGAATATTAGTAGTCGTAAACCCAAAAAATTGGGTTGTCTTTTCAACGACGGTTATAAAATAATATAAAATAAAATATATGATAGTACACATCTGTGAAGGCTGGTATAACCAAGTTGGTAGGCGTTGGACTCATGTCCAAGAAGCCGTCCGTTCGATCCGTGCCGGTTCGTGTAGTAACTGGTGATTAGTGCATGTTAAACTTGTTGGGTCACAAAGTCCTCCCTGTTCTCATAACCAATCAATACATCTGGGGGTACTGAATTGGAGATTGATCGTTCTTTGGTTCAGGTCAAAATTACGATCTGTGGATAAATAAATGAATGTATGAATGTAACTCGTGGTCCTCCCTATAAACGGGCTGTGACATGTGTGTGGCTGAAGTCGTATTCTTGGCCATAGATGAAAAACAAGAATCGCACCTTCTGCCTTAAATGCGCTTGGTTTAGAAACAACAGCATATCCATAATGTTTCTATTGAACTTAACGAAGTTTAAACTTTTGTCTATGATCAAAATCTCTCAAAGTTTCAGTTCATTTAATATTAAAAAAATTAAAAGTCAATAACCGCATTTATGAGGGTGCATCCTGGACCTAAAAGTTAAAACATCGAGCTTCTAGCTCAGAATAATAAATATTTTTCTAAATGAAAAAACATTCCTATTTAGCTTATGAAAAGAATATCTTCATTTGAAGTAAATAAATAAATTATAACTGTTTATTAAACTAAATCACAACAATTGTCTTAACATATATACTTTAAATAAGAAAAAAAAAATTTATTCTTCAGTCTTAAGAAAAGAATTAAAACTGTTACAAAATGGGGTAGAACCTGCTTTCGTTTAGATTTGAAACGGATTTCTTAACCATAGGACCACGAATACACAACGATCATGCGTTTTGTTTTTTTAATTTTTTTAAATAATAAATAAACTAGAATTTTTAGGGTCCATATCTAGACTCAGGTGCTGCAGTTGCCATAAATTTTAACCCAAACAATATTTTCAACAAGGTTCTTTAAGTTAAGCTTTGTTTTATTTCATTAAGAATTTTACTGAAGAGTACTTCCTTTGGTTACTGATTTATTGTATCAGATTTCGTTACACTTAAGAAGTTTATGAAAAATTGCATTTTACTTGGACATATATTTTAAACGTTTCAAAATACAGTACAATAATAAAATGTTTAACTTAACAGTTGTAGTCAGTCATGGTTGAAAGCCCTTATATAGCAAGACGGAAAAGAGAAAAAACTGGTACGTAAGACATTTCATTCCAGCATTTTTTTCGAAAAAAAAAATATCTGTAACTATCAAGATTTCTTTTAAAATTTTAGCATATATATATAAAACTGCTACTTTTCGAAGATTAAGTAGATATTGTTGAATAATTTAAAAAAAGAATAAGTAAACGCCTCCCCAAAACTAGCTATAACTGAAAAGGTTTCACTACCAGCCTTTCCTATTTTCCGTCTCGCTTTCACCCCTGTAGTCAGTTGATTCCTATGTAGTTCATTTTAATTAAATCCTAATTTTTTAAAAAATTATTTTCTTAATCAAGAAAAAATAAACATTTTCTCCATGCTGTAACCATACATACCTTCCTCATCAGGAGTTGATAAATTTATAACAGTTGTATCAGATTCAGAAGTATCAGTTATCGTAACATTTGAAATATCGTCTTTTGGCCTTGTAATGATAATGTCTGATTCGGGTGCTGAAAAATGCATTAGAACATAAGGAAAATTGTAAAAAACAATTACATGCATGAATTCTTGCATATATTTAATGTTTAAATATTTTTGTCATGTTTTTAGAAACACTGTTTCCACAGTATGTTCTACATTTTTGGAAAAAGTAAAATATTCATAACTATTTAAATTTTAATGTATTTTTTTTTATTTATTTAAACTTATTTTCCACACCACTACGTATAAATTATTTAAAGGTTCATATGCAACGCTACTTTCGTCGAGAGACTTTCGATGCCAACTGCTCCGGACATGCCAAAATAATTTTTAAAAAACTGTAAATAACTACACACTAAATTTTGCAAATATTTGACAACTTTTGTTTGCTTTTTAAAATGTATAGCATGGCATAGCTACTATAAAGTGGGGAATTATATAACCCTACGAATTATTTAGAAATAGTGGTGGATAAAAATCTGCTCAATTGAATTTATTAAACCAAGAATCACAATTGATTAACTACCACTTTAAAATATTTATTTGCTGTCTGGGGCAAATTGGCATCTCTGAATCTTGGCAAAGTTACCAAAAATTCTGGTCGTTAAAACTTTTGGTTTTAAACGTCTAAACCTCTACAAAATATTTTGCAAAAAACTTGTAATACCTACTTGTAGATCTGTCTTCTTCATCGATTAGAGATGAAATCCATAGATTCGTAGAGATGGAAATAGAGGCATCGGTTAGGTCTGAAAAAGAAAAACCGCCATACTTGAAATTGAACTTTTATTCAAACTTTGATGCTAAAAACCTAATTATGTCAGTGTAGTACGCACATAAGATATCTTTTGAACAAAGTCAAACTAATATTGAGAACTCATAGAATTAACTTTTATAACTTTTTTCGAAAAACTATAACCATAACGATAAATTTTTTTTTTAAAATATTTATAATTTCAATGTTTTCTAAATGCTTTTTTACAAAAAACGTTTGAATAAATTAATAACCTGGAGGCTGATCCAGTAGGAAACATTTTCACAGTGGGAATAAGGGTAAAAATAAAAAAAATGGGTTCTAACCTTAGTGGGTTAATATATATTCTTAGTGGGTTAATATAGATTTATTAGAAGGCGAGGCTAATGATTCTTCGCCTTTTTTTATTTACTCTTACTTACTTTGAAATAAAAATCATGCTATCATACTCAAAACTGTTATGGATTAGTTAAGTTAAAAGTAGAATAGGAAAAGAAACAATTTTGTTACATTTAACATATTTGTATAATGCTACCCCTTTAAGTTATTTTCCCCGATTAATAAATACTTCTAAAATGTCACCAGCTTCTTACTTTTTTTAATGTTAAATTTTTAAACGATTGATTCATTAATTAAAGAGGCGGGAGACATAACATCCAACCTCGTATTCCATTTTGAAAAATTTAAGTTTTTTATTTGCTACCAGTACTTGGCATTAAATCTAGTACCTCACTAGTCTGCCGCAGCGACCAGCTGTTTCACTTACACAAGCTCACCGTTGCCACAAACCTCACAAATTGCAGTTGGATGCTATGAAAAACTCGGTACTGCGGCGTGAAAGGCTAGTAATTAGTAAATTAGTGTTATTTACAGCAGAAAATTGTCAGTTCGAACTGTAAATCTGACGCTTGAATAGCCCTTTTCCATTTTGAATCATTGGACTTAGTGTAAGACAAAAAGAAAACTGGAAAGCAAATATGATAAAGGGTTGGAATAAATTGGCCCTTCGCTTAAGTTTATTGTGATGAGAACACTAGAACATAGCTCAAATCTCAGCGAGCTGCCACTAAACGGCATTAACTGATTCGTCGGATTTTCGCGACATATAATGGGGGGAATGAAGTGGGTGTAGAATTGGGGTGAGAGGGATTTCCAAGCACCAAATAGTAATGACATGAGTGGGAAACCAGTCGATTGGACATATAATGAAATCAATAGGAAATTAAACATAATTGAGATTAAACTAGATTAGAATATAATATTTACAGGGGTCAGAATAATATTAACATTTACGCAAGTATAATAAAATAGAAAATGATATAGGAAATATATGCAATTATTTACATAAATGCACGAGATTGACAAAAATCTTTCAACGACAAAGAAAAGGTTATATAAGCGATAGATAGTCCGGCAACTACCTTGTCTGTGATCCTGTTATAGTGATGGCCCAGGCATCCTAGTAATACTAAAGCTCTAGATAACCTAGTATAAGTAGCGTCGTTCTTTTCCTTATAGCTTTTGTCCTGCTTTCAATTTTGATTGGCTGTCGAAGATCACATGAGTAAACAATCGCCATTTTGTTGAATAGTATGAACGGTGAAGTATCATTGCAACCGATCTGTTATTTCTCGCTTTTATTTTTATTTTATTTGTTTCATTCTTTGAAATTAATAATGATAGGTTGTTGCGCAGTTAGGTGTTATAATAAGTCAAAATGAGGCTTTAAATTATGTCTCTTACCTGTTGAACATCACAATAAAGAGCGGCGGAAACTATGGCGGCATAGAATTGGTAAAGATAAATGGAGCTCAAGCGATACTAAGTTAAAATTTTATGTTGAAAATGCTAAAAAAAATAAAATATCGTGTTATTTTATTGTCTTATGTACATTGCTGTTGTTAAATATAGTCTTGTTTACATTGCTCATTATTTTGTTTGATTATATGAAATTTTGCCTTTCTAGTTTTAACCCTTTGGGGACGGGTGATTCAAAAAAGCATTCGTACAAAATCAAAATCGGGATGTAAATAAATAAAAAAACGGTAACTTAAATGTAGTCGTTGCTAATTTGACAGACTTACTTTGCCTTTACTTTAATTATTGTTAGTTTAATCATGTATATAATCAATGTTAGTTCAAAGTATAACTAAATAGTTTTATTTTTTACTAAAGTGATGGTGAATTAAATCAATCAAACAATTATAGCCCCTCCCACAAATAAACTGCTAAAGAACTTTACTTTATTACCAGTTTTATCTTTTTACCCTGATTGATACGGTTTTATGCTGGCACGCATTTGTGACTGTCGGCGAAAAGGGTTAAAGAAATATCTCTAAAAATGCTAATATTAACAATTCGAATTGCTTTGTTTTATTTTATAAAAAATTAGGTGTTTATTTCAATGAACTAACAAATATGGCAAGTATTTTCCTCTTTAAATATATGTTATTAACATTATTGCTCTTTAATTAAATAAAAAATTATTAAAGAACCAAATTGAATGCAATTTAAATACCTTTGAACTAATTCAGTAAAATATATATTTATTTTTCCATTTTATATTCCTCGCAGTTTCATTGTTTTACTTTATCCATTTAATAAAATTAAAATGTTTTTTTATAAAAATTATTAATTAAAATACAATATTTTTCATACAATATTATAAATACTCAAATAATATACCTCAATCATAGTGAATCTATATAAATTAAATAGCTTTAACTCTTATTTTTATAAAAGCGATTAGATAATAAGATAGTACAATTAAAGACAAGATTATTGTGTTTTGAAAAAAAGTATGAAATTTTTCCCAAAATATTAATCTTGTTCAAGAAAATTTATTGGTTAAATACTTTGAAAATGTTTTATGTTTTAATTGACCATCACATTTTTATTTAAATTAATTACTTTAAAATTAGCAATATTAAAAAAAAAAATTGTCTTGTCATTTTCATCTAAAAATTTTATTAAGAATTCATTTTAAATTTAATTATTTGTACTAAGAATTTTAGAAATTTTTTATTATAAAGGACCAAGTATCAATCAGTATTGATAAAGAAGAAAAAGATTTGAACTGTAGGGAATAGAAATTTTTCATTAAAAACTGATAATAGTATCCTTCATGATTTAAATCACACAACATAACCTCATAAACCTCATAAAAAAAAAGGTTCCCTTTGAACCTCATAATAAAAAAAAAAGACTGCAAGAAATGTTAGAGTTTAAAAAAAATTATAGCAGATTAGGAAAGACGAATTCAGAAAGTTTTTATTTAAACATAAGGTATTATTTCCACTGAACAAAATAAAAATAAAACATATAATTTCAGAGAGAAAAAAAAGAATTAAAAGTTAACTTCACGAATATAAAAATAATTATCAATAAAAGGTGTAGAAAACTCCGTATTTCTACATTGATAGTCGATATCAGAAGAAAGTTGCAGTTAACAACATGGCGGCGTGTCGCTACTATATCTACTTATCCAGGGCTTTATTTTATATTACCTTCGTTGAACAGTCGACCCAATTTTTGTGTTAACGCCTATTAATGTTCAACTCCATAGGCTTTTAATTTTGAACCCAATCCAGAAGACCTAGATCAAGTGTTGAGAGAAATTTGCCTTCGTTTAGGATTTTTCTTGGTGGAACTAACCAGCATTTGCGTTACATGGAGAGGAAGACCACGAAAACCTCCCATGGTTAGCCTAACGGCAAGAGGACTCTAACCCATGATCGTCTACCACGGAAGATATTTCATGCCATCACTGTGGTCGGTGCAAGCCGTATGCGGAATTCGTATCCACCAGCCTTCGATGGGATTCTCTTTCTACAGTTACTATATTAATAACATAAATATTTGTATTTAACAGGGTCAAGGCGGCTTAACTGAATTTATTTATTTATTTAGTGGTACAACGTACATTTGCAGGTTAATGTGCTCAATTAAGACTTATAAGCCTTCGTCAAGTAGAAGGCCAGATAGGGCAATACACGGAAGGACATCACGAAGAATACATCCAGAGATACGGCGGAATTCGAATCCTCCACCTTCTCGCTTAACAGAGCGTTTGGCGGGTGATAGCTCTGACGAGGAGACCAACGGTTTAACTGTAACAAAGTGGGGCATCTCATAAGCCTTTGAATTAGTGATGAGTAAAAACCTTATAAATCGAATTTATTAAACCAGGAACCATAGATTAAAAGACTACCACTCGAAAACATCTATCTGCTATCCGGAGCAAATTGGCATCTCTGAGAACATTTGTGCCTAATGGGATTAATGAAAAACAATAAAAGTGCATTACCATTATCAGTGACTGATTCATTCCCTTCCTGGCAGAAACACAAGCAAAAAAGACACCATATATGAATGATTCTTAAAATTTCCATTTTGTTTTACTTTAACGAAAAATTATTAATGTAAATTTGATGTGGAATATGATAGCAAGACAGCTCGTAACTGCATCAGAAAAATGTTATTTCATTCACAGTTCCTCTAAAGCGCCTAATCTCTTTAGGGTCATATAATTATATATGATACCTTCAAGATTTGTTGGTATAAAATCTACGATAATTCCCTGATAAGAAAAAATCCGTTTGGATTTGAAAGTTGTCTAAGGACGAGGTTTTATGAGTATGAGTACAAGATAGAGGTTTCTATAATGTGTCATAAAAACTATTTAGTGAAAGTATGTTGAGAACATCATTTCAATAAAAAAAAAGAATATATTTACTTTGTGAGTAAAAGAAAATGCTTCCAAAGTTTCTAAGAAATATTCCATTTATTCTATATGGGTTGTGAAGTTCGTGCACATAATTAGATAACATTTTGTCTATCTACAACACTGGGGAACTCGTTTTATTGTGGCATTTATACATATACTTGATTTTGCCTAATTCGGGTGTGGGGATTTTAAATTTTGAAATAAGATTTGCTTCTAAAACTACAGATTTTTTTAATTTAACAGTTTTAATCTGTTTTGTGACAAAATGCACAAGTTTAAAAACGCTATGTATAGCAGGGGTCGCATAAATATTGCGAAACACTTTTACACGAGTTAGGGCACATTATCAGGTTTAAAATTGTATAGGAACTAATGTCCGTAAATGCCGTTCTACACAGCCAAAAAAGTTTCCCTATTCTGACCTGCTCCGAAGCAGACGATGCGAAGAAACTGTTAATAATAGAGAAGCGGCCCTAACGGCGTATGACGACATTTCCAGACATAGGTTTCTAACTCTCCTAAATGTTTATCGCAACACTTACTTGACCCCCAGTTATATACAACGTTTTTAAAGATGTACAGTCAGCAAAAAAAAAAGATATCACCCTGAATAATTTTCGTTCTAATGATCGGATTTTTACGAACTAAGTGTCAATCTTAATGGTTCCTGGGGGTGACCTCAAATATGCTAATTAGTTAGTGCTAACTATTAATTAAGTTACGAAATCAGACACAAAAACGTACTTTCTCTGAATAAACATATATTTTTTTTTACATATTTGGAATCCAGATACTTGAATTAGGGGGGGTAGACAAAATTTTGAAAAAAATGGGTGGTAAATAGGGTCGTAACAAAGGTTTATATATTTGGCGATAGTCCAGAAAACCGCCAAAAAAAGTCGCCAACGCAAATGAATATTTTAAGATAACCCATTGACTAATTCAAAAGAAAATGCTTAATTTTACTAGGTTGCTAAGCAACCAAGCTGTGACTGGAAAAAAAATTGAAATAATGTTCTGTGATTACTCAGAGAGGTTTAATTAATAGTTAATATAAAATATCTCGAAGTTTCTAGGCAATTGACAATTTTTAAGCTGATTTCTGTCCAAAAAGCAAAGTTTTTTTAAATTTTAATCTCCCTTGAAAAGAAAATTTGAATCGATTATAAATTATTTATGATTTTCTAAGTTTTAGAATTTAAATACATGAAAATTTTATCTGATATTATTTAGATTATGTTGTTTCTGCTATATTTATTCGAGGATTTCATACTAAAATCAAATTAACATAACTTATTATGGCTAAATACAAAATTTTAGGGATAATCACTTTTACAGCTTTAATCAAGTCTTCTAGGCAAGAAAGTTTGAAGAAAAAAAAAGTGCTTGAAAAATAAAATGTATATTGTATAGTAATTCTAATGCGCATTCACAAGTTTTTCTATAATTTATGATATTTCTTTTTCCTATAACTCAAGGAATTGCTGAATGTTTAGTGGTATTCTAAAAGCATTGAAATAGGTTATGTTTAAGAATAAGATATTGAAATAATATGTTGCATATAGTATGATTCATTGTTTCAAAAATCGCTTCATTCTGCTAGATGTTTAGATAACAAAGTTTTCTTTGGATAAAGATGATTAGCAAATAGCATCCTTATGCTTCGATACATTTAGAAACTTACGTTCGCAAATTCACCATAAAATATCGCACAGCATATTCTTCAATTGCGATAAGCTACATTTACCACCAAATACTGATACTGTGATTATTTTTGTTTTCTTATATATATCTGATAAGGGGGGGCACAAAAACTTAAAAGATAAAATATTTAATTTCATTATCTCAAAATATCTGGTCTCAAAATTTTAATTTTAAACCAAGTTAAATATAACTTTTACAATATTGATGCTCTTATGTTTTTAAAGACCACATAATTCCTGTTAAAATATGAAAATTCATATGTTTACTTTAACGAGTATAAAAACCTTATCAAAATAATGATCAAGACCCTAATGTAAAACAGTATAATTGATGATAAAAACTCAACTGGCTTTAAAAAATATGAAGAGGGAAGTAAAAGTCGACATGTTTCGAGCGTTCAAATATATTCACCCATTCTCAAAACTTGTCAAGCTTGAATAACTTGTGACTTTTATTATTGTGCTCAAAACATGTCTATTTTTATCATCATCTATTAATTTTTAAATCAATGAAGTTTTTATATTTTCAATTCAATTTCTTGGGATTATCTATTTAGTTACACAATATATTAAATTATTTCACTCGATATTAAAATAAGTTTTACTTAAGTTATAGGCACAGGTTCTTAGATTAAAAAAATAATAATTCGCTATTTTGTAAAAAAATCAATGCAGTACAATTTTTTTTGCTGCAAGCCTTAACATTTTAATTTTAAGGACATAAAAAAATTCCGTTTACAATTGAAATTTCATAAGTCGAATGTGAAAATGGAATGTCCCCTAGCACCAGAAATCGAAATTAAATAGTTACAAGGACAACTATTTTAAACAAGTTAGCGTTTTCGTCCTACTCGAAGTTGTTTGAAAAGATATTTTGTATATATAGATTCCAAAGTTTATTCTACAAATATTTTAGGGTATACTTTCGGAGTATTTTGATCGAGTTTATTTTTACACCCTTATTTGCTTAAAAATATTAAATAATAAGCTTAAAATAAATTATTCAAGCAACATGATTTAACGCATTTATAGTATAATAGTAAACGGGGCTTCCATCGCATATCCTTAACTTTGATACCGCTATCATTAAATGAATGGAATAAGCTTTGATAATAAATGTATAATAATAAAAGTTAATTTTTTCCCCGTTTTTATTTTCAAGGAAATATGTTTCGATCAAACAGATTTCATTCTGAAAATAGCGAAATTATTGAGTAGGTCCCTTGGAGCAATATCATTCTTATCCTCTTTTGACGAATTATAGGAAAAACTGGTTTTCACAGTTCTGTAAAAAGTATGTTAGCCTTCTTGCCACGTTTTTTATTATTTTTTTATTTTTAATCAAAATAAGTTCGGAAATTTACGTATTTTTTATCGCATTTTTTTAAATCAGATGATTCTAAAATTCGCACGGCTTCGGAAGCTTTTTACAAATTTCAATTTTTAGTGTTTCCTGCTAAACAAAATAAGGCATTGTTCCTGATAACAAATTATACTACAATAATATCTTGGGAATCGTGCTGAAGTAAAAAATTGAACAAAATAGTTTAGTATATTATCCGGAAAAAAATCTACATGGAATCATAAAGAAAGAATCATTTAAGATACTGAGACATTTTAAGACGCTTAAAAGTTTTGGCTACGTATTTGACAGCTTTTTATGTTCGGTATCTTCATACTCTTTGTAGTGACTTATAAAACATGGACACTATTTTAGATAATCTATGTTGAAGTCACAAGAAACAAAACAAAAAAGACAATCAATGATTTATATTCTTTTTTCGAAAAAAATAGTATGCTTAGTAAATAATCAGCTGTTTTGCATTAAATAATTTTAAACAGCGGAGTGTTTTTAATTTCTTAACAAGGCTTTATTCTTAGCTAGCAGACAATAATTCTTTTAAAAAAAACTTGACTATAATGTAAAAAGGAACTTTACTTTAAAGAAAATCTAAATTAAAGTACTAAAAAAATTTATTAGTATATTAATGAAGAAATAATAAATGTAGTAGGGTAAAGAATAAAATTTTTAAAAATGCTAAAATTTAATTAAATAGTTGGTAAAATATTTCTGCGAAACACTTCCGGACAGGTGATTAAAAAATTACTTTTAAGATTAACACGATATATAAGATGTTGAGAAATTTGCGATGATGTGAGATATGCTTAAATATGTTTACTACGTATTTTTATTAATATTCATAAAAAATATATACAAGAAACTGAGAAATATTTTATTCCAAATCTATTCATACATATGTATATTATTGTAATTGTATCAGTTATTGAGAAAAAAAAACTAAAAAATAATCACATTAAATAAGCACAATCTGGTGTATAATCATATTCTATCAAAAGCATGCTTTTATAAAACTCGACATTCACTGAATAAAATGTTTTTTATTCAATAAAATGTTTTATTCAAATTTCTGTACTTAATTTCAAATAGATTTTTAGAGGACTAAGAGAGAAACATTGTATTTTATAGTTTTAAAAAAAATAAAAATAAAAAGATTAGCAATTGATTATCAGCGAAAAAAATATGAATGAAATTTTACGCCACGCGCGCTAAATCAAGTTCTTCGTAAGTTTATCACATTTTAATATTAATCGCCCCATTTAATCATTTTTTCATTGTCGCCAAATTATTTTTTTTAAAATAATTAATTTTAATTTTTCTCATCTTCTAATAAATAAAAACAGTTGAAACTTTAGATTTTTCAATTGAAAGGCATGTAGATTAATATGGTATAAAAAAATCCATACCTTATAATTCAAAATTTTTTCATCCTCTCTTTAATTAAAAAATAAAAAATACTTAATGATTATTAAAAATTATTTTTTTCATGAAATTATCTTTGGGTAAATGCGTTTTATGAGTTGGTGCAATATTTTTTTGAATTGCTTCATTAGTTTTTAAAATATGACTGAAAACGCAAAAAGTGAAATTAACATTAAGGGGTCCAAACTTTGAATCGCTCTCCTGCCCAAACTATGGGGACCACATTTCCCAGATTGCGGCTACCCCCTATATTTAGAAGATAAGGAATCCAAATATGTAAAAAAAAATATATGCTTATTCAGAGAAAGTACGTTTTTGTGTCTGATTTCGTAACTTAATTAATAGTTAGCACTAACTAATTAGCATATTTGAGGTCACCCTCAGGAACCATTAAGATTGACACTTAGTTCGTGAAAATCCGATCATTAGAACGAAAATTATTCAGGGTGATATCTTTTTTTTTTGCTGACTGTACATTATAAAACTAAAAATATCATTTGAAAAAAAAACTGTAGCTCGTTGTGGGAAACTGATTGGAGATTTGAAATCAACGACATGATAGATACTTTCATGATAGATGAAAGTATCTATCATGTCGTTAAAAAATCTCCTGTAACAGAAAACAAAAAAACGTTGTTGCCTAGTGTAATAATAAAAGGAAGAGATAATCTGTGTGTCTCTCATATAACTTAAAAATCATTTGTGCTAGCGTCCGGAAATTCAAACTATTTGTGAAAGAGGCAACTTTTAGCATCTCATCTTAAAAATTATTTAAAAATTTCCATAGAGTTTTTCGTAAGAAACGAATTTTTTGTATAGGTTTATCATTAAGCATTGTTGCAAATTAAACTATAGACTCTTTCATTTATTTAAACCATTACGTCAGTGATGTTTGCAAGCTTACAGCTCTGTTTAATCAAAAATGAAATTTGTGTCATCAGCAACAATTATTTTTTACTTAATTAAGCATTCAATTTATTTAATTTTTATTCATAAACTGAAACAAAATGAGCGATGTAACGTCAACAAATAAATATTTTGAAAACATCTGAACTCATTTGATTTTTTTTATAATTACGCTTTAAAAAATGCATCTATGAACCTAAATAATAATAAAACAATCGTAATAATTTCCTGGAATGACTGACGAAACACCAAAAAAACTGCTTGGTTATAGTAAATCTGAACTATCACAAGGATATATCTGGACATGAACTCAGGGCTAAAGAGATAATAGAAAGGCTAGTTCACTCCTTTGAAGAGACTCGTGCCGCTCTGAGCTTCTGATTTCTGTCAGTGACAAAACGGCAGCGCAGCATCGATTTCTCGCTTTAAAAATATATTATTTCGCATTTTTGAAACTTATTTAATTACATTTATTGTTTTCTATTGCGTTTCTGTTTTTTTTTTTTTTTTTTTTAATTTATTTTGAGGTGATTTTCTTATCATCTGATTGCAAAAATTTAACAGTAGTAGTCAAATATCAGCTTGCGCGATAGCGACCGGCAAGAATTGTTATAAAGCACAAAATGAGAAACGCAATTTTGTGTGTTTTATATCAGAAAATATAAAGGTGATATTAAATGAATTATAAAAAATACTGGAAGAATTTATCCTGAATAAGAGCATTATCTTTCGTGTTTTTTGTTTAGACGTTTAAGAACTTTTAATTTCGCCATTGAAATCGATACTGTCTTGTAACTTTAAACAGAAAAAGAAGAAAAAAATGCACAAGGTCAAAGAAAAGAAAATCCTGAACTTCAAAAATAAAAGTTATTAAATTTTAAAAATTCTTCCAATTTAATAAGATATTTTTAATATCATTCTGTGATTAAATGATATTAAAATGATATTTTTAATATCATTTTAATATCATTTAATATCATTTTTATCATCATGTATTCAAAATATCTATGTGATTTAATTATAGCGCCTTAATTTTAAATATTTATGAGCAAGCGTAATATTTCCATTATTATATGCTCAAAGAGATTTTAGCAATTAGCATTTAAGATTTGTGTCCTAGGGATAATATGTACAAGAAAATTGCTATTACAATTATAAATAAGAAAATATATTATGGAATGAACCAGTATGGAATGAACCAGCCCTTCTATATCTTCTCTTTAGCCCCGGGTATTACGTCACCAAATGAATAGTTGAAAAAATATCTGAATTCACATGACTATTTTTTTTATATATTTAAGCTCTTAAAAAATACATCGATAAACCAAAATACTGTTAAACAACGGTAATTGAAATGTAAAATAATAACAATAAACTATTTCCTGAATTGCAAAATCACAAAGAAAATTGCTTGGTTATGGTAAATCTGGACTATCACTGGGATATAACTGGACATTAACTACACTTTTTACAGAATATTTAATAGAGTAATAGACTAGACAATCGAAAACTGAAGCTTTTAGATTTTTTGCTAATTGTGCCAATATTTCACGACAGAGCAGTAATAAAGTAGCTTTTCATATGAGCTTTTGAATCTATTGTGTGGAATATAACTTTCAATCATGTTTATAAAACGAAGAATTATATATTAAAACATAAACATACTGAGCAACAACAGGAAGAAATTTTTCCAAAAAGCATAGAAAGTTGGCATCACTCAATATGTGTACTTATTCCACGCACATAATCTAATTAGTCATTATTATTATTTTGATGACTTGAAGGTTTAAGAACATATTTTATTTAATCTATTATCACAGAATTACCGAGTTGGCCAAGAAACAAATAAAAAAATAGTTGAATTATTTTAGCCTTTTTCATTGTGCAAAACTGAAAGGCAGATAACGCATATCTTTTGGTTTTGCGCGTGTAGTATTGATTAGCAGCAATTTCTTTTATTATTTAATTATTCATTGTTTGTTTTTTAGCCAGTACAAAGAACGGTAATTCAGCTAGTTAATTAATGAATTTAGTTGCAATGGAAAAGTATACATGAAAAATTTATGCAACTCGTGTATTGATGTGTGCAGATGCTTATATGTCTCTGTCACTTTATATTTAACGCTGTCACTTAATATTAAACAAATTATTAGTAAATTATGCTTATACTAGTGATTCCACTTTTACAGTTCAATTGCTTCGATATTCGAGCTCAATTGTCTCACTCATTGGAATCTTGACTCTTTCAGTGCAGCTTTATATGCCAGCTGATACTCTTTTTAAAATGTTCTAATAATATGCAACATAATACACCCTGTGATTACACTCTTTCTCAAGCGTTAATAATTATGCATCATTAAAACTTAAACTGCTTAGGTAAATACAATAATTAAAACAAAAATTTAGAACTGTTACCTTTCATTACTCGCAAGTCTTCATCATAACAAATATTGCTCGCTTTTAATCATTCATTTCTGCCTAACTAATAGTTGGCAGAAATTTTGTTCCAACTTTCCTTTGCTTCAGAGTTCTGTTTCCCTCTCAAGAAAAAAATAATTAATTCAGAAATTTTTACACAAGTACGTCAGCTAAATAAAAACTATATCACCTATAGTAAATTTTGCTCTAATGATCGGCTATTCGAAAAACTGAGGCTGCCCATCTTAAGTCTGTTTTTCGAAGGGTCCGTAGTAATATGAAATTATTCTTTTTTATTTTGAACTGGAATTATGCTTTTTCTGCGAATAATATGCCATTTTTATAACTGATGTGAGTTTGCAACTGTCACTCATGACTTTTAGGTCAAGTTTAGCCTATCTAAAGTCATCGCTGACTACGCTTATTTTGAAAATGGCGCAAAAAGTCTATATGGAGAAAAGCCACAGTTTTATATATATATATATATATATATATATATAATATATATATATATATATATATAATATATATATATATATATATATATATATATATATATATATATATATATATATATATATATATATATATATATATATATATATATATATATATATATATATATATATATATATATAGCTTTAAATGCAAATACTATATATATATATATAAATTCTAGGGATCCGGACCCTCTCTAACCTCTCCCCCAGCTGCGTCCCTGGTTAATGTTTAAATTAGCTTTAAAAAAACTTATGAACTTTTCTTTTCTTTTGAAAAATGGAAAAAATGATTTCAATAAAAAAGAGTTTATTGCATAACGACCAAGATGAAAATTATTATAAAACAAAGCAAGATTTCATCATGGATTTTTTTAATAATTAGAATTTCAGTGTTATCTAAATAAAAGAAAATAACTTTGTCTAAATTAAAAATTACAATAATAATTTTATTGTTCAAATAAACTGCTAACTGTTAAATAAACTGAAAAAGGCTGTATTGACCTGTACTAAATTTTAAATTCGAAGGTTTGGAAAGATCACAAAGAGCAAAAACACTTCTTTATTTATGAAAGTTGCTTTATGACTGCTCTATTATGCCTTAATACCCATTCATCAGTGTCAAAAAAATCTTATTCCTTCTGCGTTTAGTATAGAAAAAAATTTACTACCGCATTATAGCTCTTTATTTATGAATTAATTGGAGATTGAAATCATTTTACACGCTAAACTCATAACTGCAACGATGTACTCATAAACTCGCAAAATTACGTAATATTAATTACCAAGTCATAATATACATATTTAACAATAAAATATTTCTAGAAAAATAAAGCATTTATTTATTTTTTTAAATATTTTTAAATAAAAAGTCGTCTTTTCAATTAATATTTTCCGAAAAAAAATATTCACCATTTTTTTTTTTTAATTATTTATTTACAACTATTCTGATGTAATGCTATATCTGCTTAGGGGCCACCCTGGCCGAGCGGTATCGCCCGCCAAGCGCTCTGTTAAAGCGTGGAGGTGGCGGGTTCGAATCCCGCCGTAACCCTGGATGTATTCTTTGTGATATCTTTCTCTGTATTGTGCTATTTGTTCTTCTACTTGACAATGATTTATAAGCCTTAATTGAGCACACAAGCCTGCAAATATATGTTATACCAATATATCTATTTATAACTCTGATAAAATATTACATCTGTTACAATTTTAATATAAGTAATAATTTTTATACCTTTTAAAATAAAATTCCACAATAAGAAGCACTGGAACTTTAAGTATGCAACACTTTAAAAAAAAAATCACGAAGAACAATTTTATTACATTATTCAAGTTCTTGCAAAAATGGCTCAAAATTCAAATCATTCCTGAATTTTGAGGGCAACTTGTAGATGCATATAGATGAAGAAAAAATTATTTTAATAGTAAATCATACAATAATGCAAGCGCTTCTTAATACATTGTATACTGCATATGATATGTTTATTTTCCTGCAAAAAATTTTCAGCACAAAATAGATTACTTCTATATAAGTTAGAACCAATTAATTGTCTCCCAAAGCATAAAACTTAGTCATAGTAAACAATATTTAAAAACATTTTTTCTTTGTCATTTCTTATCTCGTTGAAACTGTCACGCAAACTAAATAAGGTCAGTTTTGTTATCACTTTTGTTTGCTTTTTACGTTTCAAATCCGACTCATATCTTTTTAACTCATCACATAAAATTTAGTTTCACTTGGCACAATTTCAAATATGTTTCAAGCAATATGAGTCAATATTATTGAATTGTAACCAGAAAAAATTGTAAATAAAAAATTAATTATTGAGAATTAGTGTTGTTTTAAACACATTAAAACCTAATTGAACCGTTTAAACGCGAATGTTCTTTTTGCGAAAAATTTTCTTCTTCCGAAATAATAAAGTGCTAACAATTTACTAGTAACTTAATTAACCTGATAGTAACTATGAAATTGAATTTTAAAAATATCGTATTTTTTAAAATTTTATTTTTCAAGAACTATTCGACCAATTTAACTCAAATTTCGTATTTTTTCATAGAAAATTAAAATCTTTAAAATGATGTAAAAATTTAATACCTTACAATTCAAATTTTTTCGAATATTCATAAATAAAATAATAAAAAAATTTTAAAATTTACGGAAAGTTATTTTTTGCATGGAGTTTTCATTGGATAAACGAATTTTCCGAAATGTACAAATCCGTCAAAAAAAAGTAGGTTTATTCAGAGAAAATACGTCTTTGGGTATGATTTCGTAACTTAAAATATAGTCTGAAGTAATTAAGTAGCATATTTGAAATCACCCGTCCAACTATTAAGATTGAGTCTTAGAACTAGAAGATCCGATCATTAGATCAAAAGTTATTGCGGATAGACCTTTTTTAATTTTGCGCACTGTACGTCGTTACACTGTCTATCCCTTCCTTTACAGCTGTGTACCTTAATGAAAAAAGTAATTCTAATTTATCTTGATCCATAAAAAATAATTTGAGTCTAAAATATTGAAATATACATTTTAACGCCAATTATGTTCAAAACAACCGAGATTTGTTTCTTTATAACACTTTTATGTTTACTTCTTGATTTTCTATAAGTATTTTCAGTGAATTGCTTGAAATGAAAATTAAAAAATATTTTTTTCAGAATTTATTGAGCATTGTTATCAACTCTAGCAATAACAAATCAATGGATTGCAACACATCTTTAAAAATTTTATCAAAATTCAAAATGTATAATCAAGACAAATTTAAGCTAAATATAAACTAAACTAAAGATAAATTAAAATATAAACTAAATAAAACTATCTTAGCGAAAAACTTTTTTTAAGCTCCCTTGAGTTTTAAGACAGGCATCATTTCCTTTCATTTCCTAAACTACGAATTAATATATTAATAAAATAAATACCAACTTAAACACTGTACAATTTTTAAAAAATTGTAATATTAATAATTGACTTATTATAAAATTAATTTACCTTTAACTAGATGTAATTTTTACTGGACTTCATACTTGGATATGAAGACACCCATTTCACCAGTTGCTGACTTAGTAGTTCATTTTCGAAAATACATAAAATTTCTTATATTTCATAAAATAAGTAGTTATTTCTTCACTTTTTACACTTCTTTTTGCTGCTTCGCTTTTTGTCTTTCCACACCACAATCATATTTATATTTCTCTCACGTATAGGGTAAACCAACCAGTGAAGGAACATTTCATATATATTGATTAAAAATAAGAATTCGAAAGTTTTTCTTTAGATTGATTGGTAACAATAGCTTACTGCCAAACAATAGGAAGTCATCTAGCAATGTTTTGGGTTACCTGGTCAAATAGACTTCTCTGGAAAAATTTTTAAATTTGTTATTATCTCTGCAACACCTTGTTTCTTTGAAAAATTATAAGGTGAGTGTTTGTATTTATATGTTTGAAGTGGAATTAATTGCATGTAATAGTTTTATTTTTCTCACTGTGAAAAAGAGAATTCAAAATATAGTTATTGAAGTTACGTTTTATTTTTTTTAAGCATCATAGCATAATAAAGTATTGAGATAAGGGGGTGTTTATTCACTGGATCACCAAACGATGAAAAAACCAGTGAAGGAACAAGTGCTCAATTACTGGTTTTTTTCTCTAAGTTAATGAAAATAAAAGATGAACTTTAACTTTTTTGTACCTTTAGTGATGTTCCGCATCAAAAGTATGTTAAAAATACGAAAAACAACTTCTAAACAGTGAGGGAACAGGTATGTTCCTTTACTGGGCATAGATTTCCCAGTGAATGAACAGTATGTGTTAATATGTTGACACTTTAATTTTCAATTAATGATAACAAAAAAAAAGTTAACATTTTCCAAGTATTTATATGTTATAATTTCAAGAATAGGCTTGTTTTTAAATATGCGTATGGCTTATTAATTCATAAAGAGCATAAAAAATAACCAAAATTAAGTGTTCCTTTACTGGGTGTTCATTCACTGGTAAGAGCTGTTCCTTCACTTGGTCTTCTTACTACTTGTTATTTGAACCTCCAAAACTTTAAAACAATATTATGTAAGTTCTCTACAATTTTTTTACATAATTTGCAATTAGTAACAAATATGTTGACACTGTCATTTAACTAAAATTATGAATTTTGAAATTAATATGATTTTTTAAAAGGCAAGCGAAGCTTAAGTGTTCCTTCACTGGTTAGTTTACCCTAAGTCATTTTTCCAAGAAAATTTTTCTAACCGTAATTTAGATGTAAGTAACAAAAAATTCTCTGAGAAAATGATGATTCAGTTACATTATTGCTAACTCATTTATTCTAGCACTCGTAATGACTGACATGAAATCCAAGTTAATTCACTTGGAGTAGGTAGAAATGATTTTTTCCACGAGAATTGTTTAATATTCTTTTCTTTTACATCTCTTATTCCTTTGTGTTAAACGAACTTTTCAAAGCAATCTTTTACATTTTTATCATAAAATGCCGCATAAAAGATGGCAGTTTAATAATAATAATAATTATTATCATTATTTATTTTTAAATATTTACTGAGATTATTTTTCTGCTATCATATATGAATATTTTTCTATTACTAGGATGCGATTTTAAGTGCTAAAGAAATTAGAAAAATTTCTGCTTACAATTACTATTGAAATTTTGACTTCCCTTCCGCAATAAATATCATTCTTTAAAAAGTGCAAATATTGTCACCTATGTACGTAAGTTTTTAACGGCTCTGTACAAATATGCATGTTGATTTCTAGTTTAAAATATAAATAAATAGAGCTACTTTTTTTCATAGCGTGCAATAACTTTATTTATTAACGCGTTCACAAAGGCTGTTGGATTAAACGATTCTTTTTTGCCAATAACCACCCAATTTGTGTTAATAAATACGTAAATTGTAAGTAATACCGCCAACAGAATGACCATGAACATGTTTTTTTAAACAACGCTCATTATTTACTTCCAAAAGATCAGCAATTACGCCGCCAAAAACTGAAAGAGAGATCAAATACGCTTGAACTCATCTACTTCTCAAAACATGTAGTGCTGCCATCTAAGAATGACATTTATTGAAAAAAAATATTGTGAAATTGCTTAAATTTATAACTATGTTGAAGATAACAGAGTAGTTTTTATACATTTTATGCATCCTTTGTAGTTTTGTCCTTAATGGGACCATTATTCATATATTTTTTGATTTTTTTTCTCCTCTTTCTAATAATTTTTCATGAATATTGAATTATATTTTTCAATTTCTACCCATTTTTCTAGTGAATTCATTTTTTTCTTTACAAAATAGTGTAATCATTGAATCTTGTTATTTTATTTATCTCTCAATATAAAGTATTGATGTTAAACGGTATAATATCGATGTTTTCAAAGTATAAGAAAAAGTTTTTAGACAATAGGTAATCTTTCAATTTTAAAAATCAAAAAAAAAAAACATTTGATAATACAAGGCAAACCTTTCTTGAAGATTGTTACTAAAAATTATTAAATTTTTGTTTATCAGGTATTAATTTACATTTTAATATTTTTTTTAAATTGCATATTTATTTTAATTATTACCTTATTTTTTAATTAATTTTACAGATAATGTAGTGATTTGCAATCTTCTTTTTTTTAAAAAAAGTAACATAAAATTGGTTTTCTAACTATTTGAGGGCATTATTAATTATTTCAAGGTCAATTTTGACGGCTGGCATCTTTAAAGGGTACTTTTTTAGAATTTTTACGTCTTCAACATACTGGTCCTTTTTTTAATCTTCGATAATTTCTGAGAAAAAAATGCACCAAGTTTTAGCAATTTTAAATAACCGACTAAGAAATGTTTTTTGTAATCGGATTGGGAGTGCAGTTACGTGATAGTAAAATAGTTGATAATTACGGGATAATAATATCCTTTATTTAACAGCAGAACTCGGTCGAGAATTGATCAATTAAAGGCTTCTAACTTAGTTAAGTAAAACTTAGTTTAAGTGCAAAGTTTTCGCACTTAAACTGTTAGTTATAGTTTAGGGAAGCGTACTAGAAACAAATATGCAGGCTAAACATCGAAAATTTAAAAAAATATTTCCTTACCTGTGGTAATTTTAAACATAAATGTGTTATTCTTATTTGTCCAAATGGCGTTTCAATTTCAAGAATATTAAATTTATTAAAATCTAATACTAAAACATTTCAATACCAAATATCTCTAATAACAATTAATTGTTCACGTCTTTTTTGATCACGAATTTTAAATTTAAAGGTATATAACATAAACTTCATTAAAAAAAATCAGTACTTTTCGAATATTGGTACCATGAAAGGCAAGTTTTCACCTTCTTTGAACAACACCAGCTTCTGATTTACGCAGGCCACCGGCTACCGATAATGCACATAGGTGCATCGAATATGACAATATCGTGAATATTATATGAAGCGATAATTATTGAATTCGATATTATTGTGAATATTACAAAATTTTATTTCGGTAGCACTGATGTAGAAATTAAATTGATTGGGAGAATATCACGATATATTTTTGACAATGCATCGCGATATTGTATTCATTAGTCATGGGTGATAAAATTTGTGAGGGTCAGGGTGGCAACTCGGAAAAGCAGGAGTCAAGTAGCACACGTTATCGATCGATTTCGAAAAATTGCAGGTTATGACATCGAACAATGTTGTTCCGAAACATCGATCTATGGAAAAACATCAGACTTTTACTCATATTGTACGAGCAAAAATGTTATAAATCGATGTCGTAATCAAGATTTCTTTTATTTGGTATACGGTACAGTATATACAGTTGAACCCCGGTTTTACTTTGTCCGTATCGTACGTCATTTTCTGCTGGTCCGAGAGAATTGCCAATACCTGTAATGTCAAAATTATCCCGGATTTTAAATTACCTTTGTTAAGAAAACCCTGTGAGTCAAAATCAAAAGGCAGGGTCACGCCAACGCCTCCTATTACTGAAAGCCTCCACACGGTTTTTTATAGGTAGTCTGATTAGACCACTCTGCGCAGGATATCCACTTTCCGAACGAGTCACTTAATACTAAATCTAGTTGAAATAAGAAAGTGGTAGCAAATATATGACTAAAATTTGTTTTATTTATGAATATTATTGGTTTGCCTTATTCACTTGTCAACCACTACAGATTCGATTATCAAATATATATGATAAATTTCTCTCCATTACTTTTATAAAAGGTTTTGGATTCATGCGCACAACTGGTTCACTTTTTAAATAGTCTGCGCGGACTACCTATAAAAGACCGTGTGGAGGCTTTTTGATGTAGGAGGTGATGGTCACGCTTAGGGAAGGGCGAGCTGGGCATTTGCCCATCTGAAAATTTAAAAACTTTTTAATATATAGTTATGATACAATGTTTTTTCCAAGGCCACATTGAGAAGGTTTCTTTAATTTTTTTATAAATTACACTTGTAGTTCTATCTCTTTCCCAGTAGAAAAGGTTATTTATCTTATAGCCAGTTATTGTGACCAGCATGTTATTAGATCTTTCCACTGGGGTTTTTGAAAAAGACATCTTCACTTAAGTTTAATATTTATTTCCTGTCAATGAATCAAGGTTTCTAGTTTCAAGAGAGACAGTGAATACTATAGTAAAACAACTTTACAGTACAAGAACAATTTTACTGACGCTATGCCAAATTTTGTGCTTACGTTAAGAATTTTTTTTTTAATTATTCCTGTTACCATTACTACTACAAAACGTTCATTTTCAAAATTGATAAAAACATATTTGAGATCAATGATGACCGGCTTTGGCACTCATTTCTATTTAGAATGAACTTCTTTAGGTTTTCTGTTTTAATAAACAATTTTGCTGCTCAAAAAGCTGGAAAATTTGCATTTTAAATAAATTACCCATATTTGCAAGCGATATTATAATTTTTTTTTCTTTACATTTGCTAAATCTTGGATAAATTTTTCAAATTCTTACGAATTATTTTAATTTATATCATCTTTCATCTTTGTCACTCATTTCTATTTAGAATGAGCTTTTTAGGTTTTTTTTTTCTTTTATTAGACAGTTTTGCTGCTCAAAAAGCTGGAAAATTGGCATTTTAAATAAATTACCCATATTTGCAAGCGATATTATAATTTTTTTTTCTTTACATTTGCTAAATCTTGGATAAATTTTTCAAATTCTTACGAATTATTTTAATTTATATCATCTTTCATCTTTGTCACTCATTTCTATTTAGAATGAGCTTTTTAGGTTTTTTTTTCTTTTATTAGACAGTTTTGCTGCTCAAAAAGCTGGAAAATTTGCATTTTAAATAAATTACCCATATTTGCAAGCGATATTATAATTTTTTTTTCTTTACATTTGCTAAATCTTGGATAAATTTTTCAAATTCTTACGAATTATTTTAATTTATATCATCTTTCATCTTTGTCACTCATTTCTATTTAGAATGAGCTTTTTAGGTTTTTTTTTCTTTTGTTAGACAGTTTTGCTGCTCAAAAAGCTGGAAAATTTGCATTTTAAATAAATTACCCATATTTGCAAGCGATATTATAATTTTTTTTTCTTTACATTTGCTAAATCTTGGATAAATTTTTCAAATTCTTACGAATTATTTTAATTTATATCATCTTTCATCTTTGTCTTTCATTTCTATTTAGAATGAGCTTTTTAGGTTTTTTTTTCTTTTATTAGACAGTTTTGCTGCTCAAAAAGCTGGAAAATTTGCATTTTAAATAAATTACCCATATTTGCAAGCGATATTATAATTTTTTTTTCTTTACATTTGCTAAATCTTGGATAAATTTTTCAAATTCTTACGAATTATTTTAATTTATATCATCTTTCATCTTTGTCACTCATTTCTATTTAGAATGAGCTTTTTAGGGTTTTTTTCTTTTAATAGACAGTTTTGCTGCTCAAAAAGCTGGAAAATTTGCATTTTAAATAAATTACCCATATTTGCAAGCGATATTATAATTTTTTTTTCTTTACATTTGCTAAATCTTGGATAAATTTTTCAAATTCTTACGAATTATTTTAATTTATATCATCTTTCATCTTTGTCACTCATTTCTATTTAGAATGAGCTTTTTAGGTTTTTTTTTCTTTTATTAGACAGTTTTGCTGCTCAAAAAGCTGGAAAATTTGCATTTTAAATAAATTACCCATATTTGCAAGCGATACTATAATTTTTTTTTCTTTACATTTGCTAAATCTTGGATAAATTTTTCAAATTCTTACGAATTATTTTAATTTATATCATCTTTCATCTTTGTCACTCGTTTCTATTTAGAATGAGCTTTTTAGGTTTTTTTTTTCTTTTATTAGACAGTTTTGCTGCTCAAAAAGCTGGAAAATTTGCATTTTAAATAAATTACCCATATTTGCAAGCAATATTATAATTTTTTTTTCTTTACATTTGCTAAATCTTGGATAAATTTTTCAAATTCTTACGAATTATTTTAATTTATATCATCTTTCATCTTTGTCACTCATTTCTATTTAGAATGAGCTTTTTAGTTTTTTTTTCTTTTATTACACAGTTTTGCTGCTCAAAAAGCTAGAAAATTCGCTTTATAAATTATCCATATTTGCAAGCAATATTATTTTTTTGTCACATTTGCTAAATCTTGGATATATTTTTCAAATTCTCAAGAATTATTTAAATTTTTGATCAAAGTCTTATACAACATTTTAACCCCTGTGTCTCAATATCTTGTAAATCGTAATTCCTGGGTCTGAATATCAAGGACAGAAAAGTTTTCAAAAGAAAAACTCTTTCTAGAAAAATCTTTTCCTGCAAAAATCCAGGCTTAAAAAAATTAAATAATACTATTTAGCTGTCTACAGTCCAGTTTAATCACCAATTAAACGTGTTGAAAATAAATCTAAATGTAATCTTTACATAAATGTAAAGACTGATTTTAACTTTGTAACGTAAATGCTCATTTGTTCAGTTATGCTCTTTTCTAGTCTTGAACAGCGCCATTAAACTTTTATTTTAAAATTGCATTGTTTACTGTTTTAAATCTGTGTATTCTTTTAACTTAATTTAATTAACAAAGTTAAATCCAGTTTCGTTTTGGCAAAAAAATTCTTACAAATGAAATTCATTGGATCGCATTATTACTAATAGCAGATAAGTTGACAGTTTTATTCTGACAAAATTCATTAAAGATGCCCTTGAGATAATTAGTTATTTGTTTTCTTAATGTCAACATGTGTTGTGCCAAACATTTTTATAACATATTCACCACGTTACGCGTGTTACCATACGATCATGTAAGAGACAAAAATTAAATCCACTCTTACTTGAACAATAGGAGTTTATTGTGCTTACATGTTGTCTTGATTTTTGACTGTACGATTTTATAAAACTCGAAATACATGAAATTCTACCTATTTAAAAAGGCGGATCAACTGGTCACCGGAGGCTGCCGGTTTTATATAATTATAGCGATAAGAGATTTTATTGCTCTCCTCCTTTCCCATATAAACTTCAAGCAACTTTTAAGCACTTATTTAGCGAAGAATAGAGAAAAAAGTTTGCTGCAGAGTAAAAAACTTTTTCTTATGGAGATATGAGTGCTGACAACTTTTTAGCTGTCGTTGCTTCTTTGATATTTTTATAAAAATAATAATTTCATTTTTTTTTTTTTTTTTAATGAATAAAATCTGAACGACTTTAGTCCTATTGGCTCTACCATTGTCTCGTTTGATTCGACAAGGCACACTATTTCATTGGTCTATATAGCAATATTTTAGTTCTTCCCTATTTAGCTGCTTTCAGCTCTTTACTCCAAAATTCGGAGTGTCTGTTCGTACAACTTTTTCAGTTTACTAATTGGAGTGCACTTCACAGTTTGCCACTGAATGGAACTTCATTTGTTTGAAGGTTCTGGTTTTTATGATTTGTGAACCATTTTAACTGCACTGTATACATTTAGATGATGACAAATGTGAAATATATTTGAAAATATAAAAATGTTTTCTTTTTTTTTTTCTATGACATTCTTAGCAGAACTGAAAATCGTAATAAATCTGGCGATGAACATCAAGATGGCATTTTAAAACCAATTGATTCATACTTGTGACAAAATAGAGCAGCTGTTTTTACCACGCGACAATAAAACACACATGTGTTTTTATAATTTACTATTGTTTTTAAAGAAAAATTTCATTCTCATTAGTAATTTCTTCACATGTATCTGTTTTATAATCTTTCATGTCAACTTGCGTTATTCCCTTCCTTAATATCACATTTAAGATAATAAACGATAAGATTTAGCTCTCTAATCTCTCTTTCCATGATAAATAAAAAAGGGTTTTATTTGTCGAATCATTCAAAGTTCACTAATCCATCACATCCTACATCAGAAAGCCTCCACACGGTTTCTTATAAGTAGTCTGCGCAGATTATTTAAAAAGCAAACCACTTGTGCGCTTGAAACCAAATTCTATTTTAAAAGTACTTGAGAGAAATTTATCATATATAAGTGAGAAATGAATCTATAGTGGTTGACAAGTAAATAAAACAAACCAATTTTATTCATAAATTAAACAAATTTTTAGACATATATTTGCTACCACTTTCTTATTTTAACTAGATTTTGTATTAAGTGACTCGTTCGGAAAGTGGATATTCTTCGCAGTGGTCTGATCGGACTAGGTTTAATAATTTCATATTAAATGGTTCTTTACCTAATTGTTTTACCTTCCTAGTGGTCTGATCGGACTACCTACAAAAAACCGTGTGGAGGCTTTCAGTTATAGGAGGCGTTGGCTAATCGCACCTCAAAAATTAACAAAGATATTTAGTTCTCTATACTGTTTAGTTCTCTGATCTCTCTAACAGGATTAGTATTAGTGATATTTTGTTCTCTATTCTCTTTTCAATGATCAATAGAAATTAATTAGTTTTTAAAATCGTTTAGACTCTTCTAATCTCGCATCCACATTTAGTAACAGAAAGACTAAGTTCTTTTAATTCTTGTGCTTGTTTGAAAATAACATATCATTATAAACCTCCAGTCAAAATAAATTAGCATTTAATTAGTTTT